>OZ024897.1:30482535-31142535 GCA_964017195.1 Siderastrea radians
CTCTAGTAAGCAATTCTCGTCTCTAGTAAGCAACAAGAAATAAGGCAGAGCTGTCGACTTGCTATTGGTGTGTTTAGTAACAGTCATATTTCCTACTGAGTGGGCTGTAACTAACAAAACATGAGCTTAATTACCCGTATCGGGATAAAATTAACAAGTTTGCAAGTGTTAAGCATATTGTGCTTTGAATTCCAAGCTTCGGTTACGTTTCCAATAATTTTCTGAAGTTACCGCATACTTTTCTTCAGTTCTTACTTTTGGAAATGCGGAATAGGGAAATCATCACGATCACATTTAATCTGGGGTCACGTAACAGATATGAACCAATGGAATAAGTGCTGCCTTCATATCATTGTCATCATCATACATATAGATAAACTATGTTTAAAAGAAAAAAACTGAAGAGAGTTAAATAATTCAAGTGAAAGAGTTAGAGGAATTTTAAAACGAAGCAATTATGCAAACGCGACCATCAATACTCAACATTGTTGGTAGTTGTCCGGCGGTGTTAGTGGTAGTGTTCAATGCAATGCAACAAAATGGATTCAAGAGACAATACAATGGATTCTGGGACAAAAATGTACCCACAAACCTATTTCAGCTGCTTGTCTGCCATCAGTTTGAATCGCATGCAACGTGGCTGCACGAATAAAACGACTAAAAATTCCGAAAGTGAAGCAACTGACGACAGCTGCAACGAAAAACTTTTCTCCAGTGGTTCTGGTTTCTTCATGGTCAAATAATTCCTCACAAACCTCTGGAGTCTCTGCCTTTCGTGATGAACTTCACGTGAATGACGAAATCTCAATCGATACCATGTGCTGTGCACATGCGCGAGTCCTACGGTGTTGAGGTCCCGATCAAACGCACACAGCAACGTTGGGCTACGCTTCAATGATCACAACACAAAAGAAATGATGGGACTTGTTGGCTGAGAAGTTTGAAACGTTTAAAACTTCGCCCAGCGACTTAGAACGCTCTTAACGACACCCAACAGGGTCAAACGCTCCGAAAATGTTGGGCCCAACAATGCTGGGCGCGTTTGCACGGGACAATAGCATTATCTTTGAAATGAGATACCTTCTATGCCTGTCGAAATAAAAATGACGCCACCTGTAGTATGACGTGCACGCCAAACAATCAAAAGCCAAATTATTACATTTTTCTTTGGAAAATTTGGGTAACAAGTTACTTCTTTGGAATTGGTATCCTATTATTTCACCCATTTTGTTTAATTGGTGAAATACGATCACAAAACTTGAATTTAATAGGTTAAACGTAAAAACCACGAGGACGTTTTCCTTGATTTGCGTTGCCAAACTGACTTGACTCTTTCTTGTGGTAATGACCTGAAACTAAACGGTACGTTTAACAAAGTAATTTAAATGTTTTGTAATCTTTTGTTTCATGTACTACATAATTTATTATAAACCTTAAAAATAGGCGACGAAAAGGAAGTTGAAACAATGGAATTACTTCTGATTTCACTTTTTATGTTTATAATTCCTTCGCATTCCCAGTTTAATCCCTTGGACGCGATCAAAGTTCGCAGCGCTATTTCACTGCCAGGACGCGTTCTTACGAACGAAGAGGCCCTAAAATTGTTACAGCGTCAGGCGGAGGTCACATACCAAGTAAACCTTCCACAATATCTTGAAGAACTAAGGCAAACAAATGCTGAACTGAAACCCGATTTCACAGATCAAAACTTCGCGGTAGTAGGTTCGTTAGCTACACTTGATGCAGCCATTACCTTTGCCGAGGGAGTCGAGAATGTCAATGTTATCAGGAAGGACACTGCCGCAGGATTCCCAGGAAAACCAAATCCAACCAATGACAAGCTGCACACGGGGGTTCAACGACTTAATGCTGCTCGAAACATAATTTGGCTGATCAAGGAAAAGCTTAAAAGCGGCGTCGTATCGAATGATGCATCGCTAATGGTCAAGTTAAGAGAGGCGCAGACCTGGCTTTCTACCCAAACCGGAGGACATCTTGGCCAAGGAATGACATTTGCGTTGGAAAAAGCTGGAGTGATGCAGAAACTGCAGGCAAAATGGGGAGCTAATTCGCTCAAGTTCAGGAGCTTCTTGGCTGGTGTGGGCAACGGACTCGATTTTCTCATCAACGGCTATAACACCGTCGTGAACTCTCTGGCTCTTAGTGAAGAAATCAGCGACGCTAACATTCTTGGATTAACGAGTTCTTTGACGGCCATGGCAGGCGATGTCACAATGGGTGTCACTCAGGTGCTTTCAACTAGTGCAAAAGTATCCAGCGCAGCTGGTCCTGTTGGTTATGCAATCGCTGCTACTCTGTACATTGCATCCTACGCTACAAGCGTTGCTCAAGGAATTACAAGTCATGAGAATCTTGAAGCTAAGGACTATGTCAAGATATTCCTAGGCCCTCTGATACCTCACCCCACTTTTGGAACAACAGTAGAGATGATTGACCAAATTGCAAAGGGGAACGTGTTGGAAGCTTACCACCTCTACCTTTCACAAAGTCTTCCTGCAGCCCTCGCCATCGGTGGGATGGCAGTGATCGATGGTCTAACAGGCTCTTCCAAACTTGAAAGATACTTGAAGGGTTTGAAAGGATTAGAATACGTTATATACTTAAAACGCATTACAGAATTCAGAGAAGCAGTAGCAGCAAATGTGGCTGCTACAATACGAGAGCTTAAACCAAAGCAAGTGCTCTACGTTTTCCCACACGTCCAACGTCGTGATCGTTATCTCGTCGAAGGGTGGAAGGACAATGTGAAAGAGCAATTTCAGATCACCTCGGACCTTTCTCCTGTTCGTTTATTTATGGCAACCTACTCGAACGAATTTGCAAGGCCATTTGCTTGCCCTGACAAAGCTGACCAGGGATACACGTTTTGTCCAGAAGCGGCCCCTCACGGCGACGACAAATTGATTTTCATGGGAAGCAAAAATGTTGATGAAAAAGTTTTATTGGATGACAATTGTGAAGCTTACGGAATGGGTGGAAACGACCACTTTGTCTTGAAAGCAGCAGTTGTGAGAAAAGGAGTTAAAATCAACGGAGGAGATGGTAGCGATACCATTGATATCACAAACACTTTTTTTGGAAGTCACTCATCTGTCACTGGGGGTGGTCCAGAGAGGGATGTCATTAAGACTGGACCTGGTGATGATACTATAGTCGTTAACAATGACGATGTTGAAGTAACCAACGGGGACAACACGCTGTTAGTCGAGGGTAAAGGAACTGACGACATCCGCCTAGGAACTGGAGCAGACTTGGTGCTCGTCGAGAAAACTGCTGGAAGCATTTCTGTAGGTCGTGTCCCTCTCAGTAACGAACGACCGGACCAGAATAAACCAAAGCGAATCGTGTACAAAGGCGCAGGAAGAATTAAAGATGGCAACAAGAACGACTTCATCAGAGGAGGTCCAACCCAGTTTGATCTGCTGACGATGAGGAAGTACAATCCTAACCTGCAGCAACAAGGCGACGGACGGATTCTGCTAATCGAAGATGGAACAACGATTGATCAATTCAAGCAGAAAATCAGCCAGGTAGCAGGTGTCTTCTTCAGGGGGCACCAGTCTGAGGTCAGTCAGAATGGTGATATGAGGACCAAGTCTCAGCGAATTGAATTCAGGTTTATCGAAAGGTTTGAGATGAGCGAACATAACATCAACATGCTTCTTCTCAAGAATGGAAGGAGCGATTACTATGAAGTGACAGGAGGACCTAAAGACGACTTTGTGATCAACCTGGATGGCGCAACACCCTTGTTGGCACAGATGAGCACAGGTGATAATCGCATTTTGTCCGGAGAAGGAAAAGACAGGTACTCTGTGATTCTCGATGCTGGCGATGATATCATCTACGATAAGGGAGGCGAGAACATTTTGGCCGTTCTTCTTCCACAAGGAACGACCTTAAATGATGCAACGATCGGTAGAAGTACTAACGGTGAGGGATATAAGATTGAGCGCAAATCTCGAACCCGAGATCATAGGATAGAGTTCATCTTCTTAGGGGCTGGAGGTGCTGGAGGTACAGTGCAGATCATCGTGCAAGACAGCACTGGAAAACAGATTACATTCAAACCAGTTGCTCGACCAAGTCAAGCAGTCGATTCCTTTTCTCAAGAGCGTTCGATCGGTGGTTACTACTATGACAGGTTTGCCTTCTGTCCTGGTGACCAAGATGTTATTTCCGTTGAAGGAATTGCTCCACCCATCGGAGAAACTCTTCCACAGCCACAGTGCTAATTAAGTTGATTGAAGAGTTTTTGAACGTTTTCAGCTCTCAGAATGCGGATTGAGATCAAAACTGATTAGCAATCGGGGAGTTCGTCTGTAATTTCGACGTTAACAATGGCTAGTAAAAAATAGTTTTACGCATGAAAATCAAACAAAAAGAAAGAAATAATTAATGTAATTTTAAACAGTAAAATATCACAAAATGAATTTTCCATGTTAAACACGAAAACATGTGGTTTTTGGACGGCTTGTCCATTTTTATCCTTTCATGTACGAGAGTGAGCACCTGCGTTTAAGAAAACATCACTGCACGTGCGCAGTTAGTACAGTCCAGGACAGCGTGTTAAAAATGAAAATCTCTAAAACTCGGAGGGAAGGATGTAGAGTTCTCATTTTTTTTTCAAGATTTAAAGATAACCCAGCCTTCTTTGTCATCTTACCTAAGCAATTACCGTTTACACAAAAAACATGCTGTTAAAGAAAATGTATACATGCACTTGTTTGTGACATCATAATTTCATTACAGTGCAAAGTTCTTTAACTATTGGCAATATTTGAAAGTATAAGAGTGCACGTTTAAGCCTTAGGCTTTTCTGTGTAACTGTCACATGATTCGCCAAATATAATAATGACTCGAAAATAATGAAAAACGGTTGAATAATAAAATGTGGGAAAATTATCTGTGAAAGTTCGGATTCCCAAGATATAATGATTAGAAACTTTTCCTGGGAGTTAGGATTGCCCCCTCCTCCCCCCAAACAATAATAAGAATAGAAAGCGTAGTTAGCAACACTACCAATATTAAGCCGTCTGGTATGTGACAGTAAGCGACTCTGCGGTGTTTATGACTTCTGAATATTATTTGAAAAGAAGTTATTGAAGGGCAAGGCTTTGGCAGTCCTGCTCAATTAAGTTACGGTGTATTGCGTCATATGTCTTGAGGGGAACTAATAAAATTGCTGCGCATGTAACACCAATACTCTGGGTATGTTTTAAAAACTGAATGAAAAAAAAACTAAAATGTGGGTTCCTTTACGCGGATTCTACAGCATTCTGGTTATGGCCTGCATGGCCACAATATTTTACTATGCACCCATTAAATTTTGTCACCAAGGATGTCACATGTATCTTAGGGCTATGACGTATTTGCTTGGTTGCTTTGTCCTGAGGTAAAGTGGTAACAGATGTGGAGTTGATTTTAAAAACTCTGGCCTTTTTACCACAAAATCATCCATGCCAACCCTAGGACACAGTTGCCTACTTTCGAGGCTGTCTTAGTGGACAGAGTGGCACTTCCACATTGGGTTTTGTTTTCTTCGTCCTCCAGTCTTCTCTGCGAATTTAAAGGAAATGGTCTTTTTATGCATTTCCAGTATTTCCAGAAGGCATTGAAGTCACGTTACATGCACAAATAAATATATATCGATATTTGGAACGAATTTTTCTCGAAACTAATCAGTTAATACGAAAAAATTTACAGGATAGGGCTTCTTTTTGAAGAGCGAAGTAATTCGTGAATTAAGTTGTTTGAGATATATTTCAAGAGGGAACTCATTCAATTTAATAGCTTCTATTTACTTCATAGACTTACAATCACTTACGTACAATCATAGCCAGACAATTCATTTTGGAGGCATTTAGCTCCGTGGCTGAGTGTGAGGTGCCCTTCTACCGTCCTTAATATTTCTACATAAAGTGAATAGGAGCTTCCTTCTATGGTTGGCCATTCGTTTCATAATTATGACACGATATACGTGGGTTTTTATGAATTTCATATATTCATAATTTTGTGGGTTTTTTTGTCGCGTATACTTGTTAAGATCTCTTATATACGGGCTTTTATCCCACGTAAACGGCCATTTTCAACGCATATACGCGTTCAAAACTTACGTATATACGCGGCCTTCAAGGGCCCATATATACGAGGGCTAAAATTAATACGCGTATATGCCATTACGTAATCGTATACGCGAGGTTTAGAAAATCCTCTGTATATGCTGGCATGAAAAGTGCCTTCCTTCGGAAAGGTCGCCATGTATGATGCCAATGAAAAGTACCTGTTAAAAGAAATTTAAACATGGTGGCAAATGGCAATGTTCGAATCGTGGTCTGTCTTCTCTTGAATATTTTCAACTGCTCTGCTACAACAGAGCTGTTGGAAACTGTTACTCATCTTTTAACTGGCTGTTTAAGATTTTATCCTTACGCTAATCGCAACACGGCAGAGAACTTAATCGTCCGCTTTGAGGTTGCTTTGGTTTCAGCTCGTTTGGTAAATTCGTTTGAGAGAGATGATCAAGTGAACGCTGAGAGAATACCACATCTTGAATAATCACTGGTGAGACAGCTGCAAATCTTATTGAAACTGATGGGGAACGTTCGCAATAAGAGTAGTTTCATGTACCTCAGTCCAAAAAGTGGTCATTTTTTGTATTTGTTAGGAAATTTCAAAAAATTATTGTTATTATTTATGGCATAAAACACGATACCTGTTAAGATACAATTCATTATATGTAAAACATGTTAAGAATTACATGAATGTGTAGCGCACTTTTGTTGTTATCATAAAACTGACAAAGCACAGGCATACGAAATAACTTGAACAAATCTTTTGTCACTAATTTTTACTGTTCATACTTGCCTATCAATGAAATATACACGTTCAGTAAAACTTTTGAAACTAAGATAACTCCTTACAGCTATTTTCTGCACTCAGTTGGCCTTTGTCAAGTTGAACTTTGGAATTGCATCAAGAGAAGAATCCCATTAATTACAAGTGTGTAGATAACTCTCAATAAAGAAACAACAGTTTTCAATTTACAAAACATGTTTCGACATTCTCATGTCATCTTCAGTTGCAAATGAGCCTTAACGGTTGTACAAATTACGCTTTAGAACTTACGTTTACAATTTGAATATGAAATACGCGTATTTGTTCTGAGTCGCCATTAAAATGTTGATGTTGAGTTTAACACATTGAGCGTTCTTTATCCGCATTTACGTGATCGTAACACGGTGCCAGAAGTCAGGATTCGACCAAGCTGTTGAGATTAATATCGCTGCTTCGAAGTTTTGAAGTTTCAGTGCTTCGTTTGCAAATGGTAGAAGGTTCACGTCTATAGTTTGCGTTCGGTTCGCTGCAGACACGTGTCATGGCTGCTGTTAGCACAACCGCCAAAATTCCCTCGCCGCTGAATCTGTCGGATCGTTTACACCAAGGAGAGAATTGGAAATCATTCCGTCGAGAATGGAAGTTCTACGAGTTGGCGGCCGGGCATTCATAAGAAATCGCAGGAGGTTCGAGTGGCATCTTTGTTAAATGTCATTGGAAAAGAAGGCATGGATATGTACGAAACCTTTCAGCGGAATGTGGAGTCGGATGCTCTGAAGATTGACAAGGTGCTAGAAAAGTTCCAAGAAAGTTGTGTACCAGCTCGTAACGAGACTTATGAACGATATGTTTTCTTCAAGCGCGAGCAGCTGCCGAGTGAGTCTCTCGATAGTTATATCACCGCGTTAATAAAATTATCCGAGTCTTGTGGTTTTGGCACTCTACGTGAATCTTTGGTTCGCGACCGACTGATCCTGGGTGTCAAGATACTGATCCGGGCTACAAATGACGTCAGTAGAGTAAAAATTGTTCCCAAGGACATGACACTGGTAATGCGCGATCGATCAAAGCGAAAGGCTCTGGGTTTTGTAAGGTTGAAAGTAGAGCTTAATGGTAGCAAGCATGAACTTAACTTTATTATTGTTGATCAAGAAGTCACACCACTGTTAGGTTTAAAGTCGTCACAAGGTATGAGTCTTGATGCTGATACCCCAGTCAATCATGTAGCTGCTACCCCTGAGCAAGGAGTAACAGAGAACACCTTAGGCGATCCAGTGCTCAGTCCATTCGCTGATATGTTTCATGGTATTGGATGTCTACCTGGGGAATATAGTATTCAGTTCGACAAGGATGTGCAACCTGTAGTACACCCCCCGCGTAGAGTTCCTGTGCCAAAGAAAGAGGCAATGAAGATTGAACTAGACAAGATGGTTGCAGGCAAGATAATTACTCCTGTTACCGAGCCAACGGATTAGGTGTCTAGTGTCCTAGCAGTTCCCAAAAAGGATGGGTCAGTCCAAATTTGTCTGGACCCGAAAGATTTGAACACTGCTATCAAGCGCTCTCATTACCCTTTGCCTACAGTGGAAGATGTTGCTTCTCGACTCACTCATGCAAAGATTTTTAGCGTTCTGGATGCCAAAAGTGGTTTTTGGCAAGTGAAGTTGGCAGAGAGCTCCAGTTATTACACCACATTTAACACCCCGTTTGGTCGTTTTCGATGGTTGCGAATGCCATTTGGTATAAGCTCAGCGCCCGAAGTTTGGCAGCGAAAGATGAATGAAGCAATTGAGGGTCTCCAAGGAGTTGAGGTTATCGCTAATGATTTCCTAGTTTGCGGATTTGGAGACACAGTGGATGAAGCAGTTAAGGATCATGACCAGAATTTAACAGCATTCCTCCAAAGATGCCGTGAGTTAAATCTGACCCTTAATCTTCAGAAGATTAAGCTTCGCCTGTCTGAAGTACCATTCATGGGCCACTTGCTCACTGCTGATGGTATTGTCACCGACCCCAACAAAGTCTGCGCCATACGGGACACGCCTACTCCGACTGATGTCACATCGCTGAAGAGATTTCTTGGCATGGTTACCTACCTGGCAAAGTTCTTACCAAACTTATCCAGTGTGTCTGAACCGTTACGGCGTTTCGAGCAGAAAGATGCTGAGTGGTGTTGGCTCCCTGTTCATGATGAAGCTGTCCAGAAAATCAAGAGTCTTGTTTGTGAAGCACCGGTGTTGAAGTTCTATGATGCAACTAAGGAAGTCACGATCGAATGTGATGCCTCGCTCACAGGACTTGGGGCCTCCCTACTTCAGGAGGGTCAGCCAGTTGCGTTTGCTTCAAGAGCTCTAACCGCCACTGAGGTTCGTTACGCTCAAATAGAGAAGGAACTTCTCTCTGTGGTATTTGCATGCGAGAGGTTTGATACCTATCTGTTTGGTCGGGACGTATTCCATGTTAAAACGGATCATCAGCCCCTAGAAAGCATTTTCAAGAAGGACCTTGGCTCTTCTACTCAAGCTGAAGTTCCAGCGGCAGTCAAGCCGAATTTCCCCTTCGAGAAGAAATCACTGCCCAAAATGGTTTGCTGTTCAAGAGCGAGCGTTTCATCGTACCTGCAAAGCTTAGAAGAGAAATGATGGAAAAGGTTCACTCGTCCCACCTTGGCATTGATGGATGTCTTCGCCGAGCCAGAGAAGTGTTCTTCTGGCCTCGCATGAATGCCAACTCATTCAAGCCTGAACAGCTTCGAGAGCCACTAATGCCCCACGAAATTCCATCGTGGCCTTGGCAAAGGGTTGCCACAGATCTGCTCCTATTTGATATATTTGATATAAGTGTGATCCGTATCTTGGTCTTTTAGATTATCGAAATACACCTACTGAACTTGGCTCTTCTCCAGCACAAAGGCTGTTCAGTAGAAGAACACGCAATCTGCTACCACTGACAAGGAAACTGCTAGAGCCTGAAACCCTTCCCACACAAGATGTCCAACAGAAGCTGATTAATTCTAGACAAAAGCAGGCTTTCTACTAAAACCTCAAAGGTAAAGCATTACCTGAGTTACAACCTGGACAAACAGTCAGGATGAAGAAACCCAATGAGTCTACTTGGACTGAAGCTGTTTGCAAGAAAATGATTGGTCCTCGCTCTTATGTTGTTGTATCTGGTAATCGCACCTATCGACGAAATCGTAGACAGCTGATATCAGCTCCACTCTCTGAACCCCCTTCAGTGAATCTGGAACAACAACGAGATACAGGCAGTGGACAATTGCCAACTCAGGATGCATTGCCAAAGGATGTTACAAGGAGTGGAGATAAAGACAGTGGACAACTGTCAACTCAGGATGCATTTCCAAAGGGTGTTACAAGGAGTGGTCGTACAATTAACCCACCCGTCCGTTTTCAGGACTACACCACTTAAGAACTTACACGCCACCAGTCCGTTTAAGAAACTTTGCTAACAACTTTGTTTGAGACAATTTATATATATTTTGTTTTCGTTTTTCTTATACAAAGGAGGATGTTATGATATTGTCATGTTTATTTCCGGTTCGCTCTTAACACGTGATTCTCTCATGTTATGTAACCTAGACCATGTGGCTTTGCGCGTGGTTGTTCTGAGTCGCCATTAAAATGTTGATGTTGAGTTCAACACATTGAGCGTTCTTTATCCGCATTTACGTGATCGTAACAGACGATAAGGAGTACAACATGTACTAACCTGGCAAAGCCCGAATAATGGGGCGTACTGATGTACACGAAACTGCTGCTATTGGGTACATTTCCTACTTAAGATTTGCAGTTGTCTCACCAGTGATGCAAGATGTGGTATTCTCTCAGCATTCACTCGATCATCTCTTTCAAACGAATTTACCAAACGAGCTGAATCCAAAGCAACCTCAAGGCGGACGATCAACTTCTCTGCCGTGTTGCGATCAGCGTAAATTATGGATAAAATCTTGCACAGTCAGTTAAAATACGAGTAAAAGTTTCTAACAGTTCTATTGTAGCAGAGTAGTTGCAAATATCCGAGAGAAGGCAGGCCACAATTTAACCAGGGAATCTTAACAATGCCGCCATGTTAACATTTCTTTGAAAAGGTATTTTTCATGGCATCATATATAAGGACCTTTCCAAAGGAAGGCACTTTTCATGCCAGCATATACAGAGGATTTTCTAAACCTCGCGTATACGATTACTTAATCGCGTATACGCGCGTTTTAGCCCTCGCATATATGGCCTCTTGAAGGCCGCGTATATACGCGAGTTTTGAACTCGTATATGCGTTGAAAATGGCCGTATACATGGGATAAAAGCCCATATATAAGAGATCTTAAGTATACGTGACAAAAAAACCACGTATATCGTGTCATAATTTTGAAACGAATGGTCAACCATATCCGTCAGGTGCATCATGTTTACTGGTGACCTTCACTATCTCAGTTACAGTCAGAACACCAAACGCATTTATTCCTAAGCTTGAGTAGTGAGGAAATTCTCGTGATACCAATCTTTTCACCTTAAAAGGCTAATTCTACTTTCGTTTTCCGCATTTTCATATTTCTTATTAGCTCTAATTCTTTGCTTCGTTGGCGAGAAGAACTGTAAAGTGGCATTCAGTAGCTTTTAAGATTTTCATCGGTGTGTTGTGGACAACGCCGGCTGATAGTCATCGTTTACATTTAGGGAATTTCAATAATACTTTTAAGTATTATTTTAAATTGCAGCATTCCCTATTAAATTTCACTAGGTTTAGCGTCGTGGTAATGTTCAAGTGAATTAATAACCGGCTCGCCACAGTGCTCCTGGCAGACTGAGCCTCTGTTTACGCCTTACATCAGCCACGGTGTTTTTTTCTATGATCTCAGTAATCGACTATAGCTTATCCATTAGGCTTGGGAACAGACCGCGAGATCATTAACACGCATGGTCTACACTATAGCTACATGCACTAACTGAAATAACAAATTGCTGTTTCTATCTCCTTCGAGGTGTGACGTCGACCATTATGCTATAAAAATGTTCATTTCGGTGTCTCGGCCCAATGGCGTATTCCGAACGAGGGTAAAAGAAGGCTTTATTTTCTTCCATAAACTCGCCAAACAGTTCTTTGGGCTTGTCCAAAAACCTGGATCGGGAGGATTCTGCTGAGTTGTATCTTCTGCAGCTGCTTGGTCTTCGTCATTTGGGAAGATCTCGCTGCGGCACATAGCGCATGTTCGACTAAAACAAAACGCAACATAGTTCAGGGACGAGCAGTTCAGATTTGCAAGAATGAAAAATGCAGGGAGTTTTTTCAAATAAGTGTTACAAGATGAAATTTGAAGTAAACAATTACCCGTGATTTTAGGAAATGGAACTAATTAACCTTCTGAAATCTTAAGATTTGCCAAACTACACCTTACAATTTTTTCTTGTAGGTAAAGACCATTTTAAAAAGGTTTTTGTTTTACATGATTTTCTAAATATTACCTATTAGCGCGGGACATTTCGTCTTTGTCTTTCGATTTGTTTTTCCTGCATCAGCCGATTTAGCTTTCTAAAACTGTTTTCCCAACTTCTTATTGAGAATAGAGCGCTGTCTGTTGTTTACGATAAGCTTGCCTTGAACTTTAGCCTTAAGTTTTAATAACTTAAGTTAACTTTAAATCTGTACCGGGATGGAAGAAACTTATGTTGTACTTTATGGCGTATTGTTTTATCGTTGTTAAGGTCGCTCCTTTTATTCCGAAAAAAAAATGAAGCTTTTTAAAGTAAATCCAGCTTTGATCTTAATTAAATGGGGATATTTCCCTTTAACTGTCAATATTCACCATACGCTTTAACATTGAACATGCTATAAGAATAACTATAACTGTAACGAGTTAAATGTAGAATGTGGGATGGTGAAGGCAGACCAACAAGGGTAGAAGACGACGTTTCTTGATGAAAGTTACGCAGTACAACCTGTGAAGTTAAGGACAGTGCCTCCTTTAGTTACTGCGCATTAACGTTCTGGGCATCTCGGGTCTGGTCCGAGATATTCGGATTTCTTAAGGAAATTCCTACTGATACAACGGCATTTTTGCACAGTTACGACGATGTGGAAAAAGCAGATCTTAGCAAGGGCTATGAGACTCCAAAAAGAAAATTGGGGGTAACCCGCATTTTTTAAAGATAATTGAGCTTAAATTTGGAAAGAAAATGCCATACATTCTTTGTATTTCAATGCGCTTTTAGAATAATGGTTGCTTAATTATCTCTGAAAAATGCGTGGTTACCCACGTTTTTCTTTTAGATTCCAACAGGTCTTGGTAAGATCTGCTTTTTCCCTATAATCATAACCTTCGCAAAAAATACCTCTTTACTAGGAGGTACCGTCTCTAAATGATTGAGGTTTAACCTGATTCCTTGCCTCACCGAGCTGAGCAGTCCTTTAACCAGAATATCAACAGCTTTTATCAGTATATCTCTTATGTTAGGAGAAAATGTTTGAGCATCAAGACATTTGTCTGTGGTGATCATTTAATTGAGTATCATGGCCTATGTGTTGATCACTAAGCGATATTGTAACGAGCTAGATGTTACATATTAGTCACTGTTAGGGCTGGAAGGGTTAAGCTACGCTCCCACGAAAGGAGAAAACACCCTTTTGCTTAGGCCCAAATTCGTGTGTTGTACAAATGCGATGACCGTTTCAGAACTAAAGAGAAAAGTGAAAAAAAAGTAAACCAGTAGCTTTATTTACCTTCCAGACAAAAGCAGTCTTTCAGCACATTCCTTGTGAATCATGTGAATCCTAAACGGGAAAATCGAGAATAAAACGTTGGTAATTAAGTATTAAAATTCATCTAGATTAAGTGAGACCTAGAGGACACTGGCAAACAACACAGATCAACAAAATTTTTATTCATTTTCCTTTGTTTATGTCCTGACGCTTTTATCGTGATGAATTTTAAGGCTATTACGATAATTTATGTGTTCATATATAACATGTAATGTCCATGTTAATGCTTGGCTTATTAATACCTTGAAGTACGTGGGGAAATTTTATCTGTCGCAAAATTCATTGCACGCACAAGTTTGTCAAGTTCATTGCTTTGTGAACGAAAGTTTTAGTTGCCGTTTACAGACGAAATATTCACCTTACCTTTCATCAGGAAACAACGTACTTAGATTTAAGAAAAGGGGTTAGTATAAAGGCCCTTGTTGTATTTGGGACACGTTTTGCAACAATGATAGCCTTAATCGCCGACAAATTTTTTCATTTGTCTCACAATGTAAGCGTGAATGCGACATAATTCTGGGCAAAAACTGTAAACTTGTCCTAAACTGCCTCAAGTCCGTATGTTCCGCTGAATTGTAATGTAAATGTGAAAATGGCCCATTATTGACTTAGTGTGGTAATGGGTTTTATGTTGAGGCTGGGCCTTATCTCATCCCCGCTTATCGCATGGGGCAAGCTGCAGAGGTTGTTAGTCAAGATAACGATGAGGGGTTAGACACCTGTACCACCGCTAAATGTAATAACAGCACTAAATGTAATAACAGCGCTAAATGTAATACCCACCGTAAATGTAATACACATTAACGCTAAATGTAATACCCACCGTACATGTAATAAACTTTAACGCTAAATGTAATAAACTGACCCACCGTAAATGTAAGACATTTTAACGCTAAATGTAATAACCGTGTCATACTTTAAATATACTTAACCTTTCATACCTACGTTATCTTCGGTCTTTTCGTTTTCTTTGCAGAGAGTGAATTTTCAAAACGTCAAAGTAACTATGCCGGGTCACGTTATTTCCTGACGGTAGAGTTACTTTATTTTGGAGCTTTATTTTAACTCCATAAAGAGCAGGAAAAACTGGACTCAACTTGAGGACTGGAAATATTTTAACCCCCGATTTAGAATGGAATCCAGGATTTGAAACACTTTAAACAGAGTTTATTTTTAAACATAGAACCTTGACTCCAGTTTTAGAGTGAAAATTAAAACTAATTGAAAATTTCCGTGCATTATTATAACATCTATTCGTTCAATTGATCTTTGTTTTTTCCAGCTTGCTAACGATTCAAATTTGGCTAAATTTGTTTCTTTGTTTGTTTTCTAGAGTGCTTTGAAATAATCTCTATCTCCCTTCGAGGGTCTGACCTCGTTCACCCGTGTCGGTTGGTTTGCGCGGTAAATCTTTTCTAAACTATATTATTCAAAGGGGCTATATTGTATTTTGAGAAGATATATTATTTTTTGACTCAAATCCCAAACAGAAACTAAATGAATCTTTTCGCCCCGTTTAGACTGACCGTCTTTTCTGTTGCATTTTCCATCGGGGAGCTTTGTTCCGTTTTAAAATGTATTTTTTCGTTGATGAATGTCAGAGCACATTTTTGTTACGTATACTGTAGTGCGATAAGGAAGTAAACGGCATGGGCACCAAAATGGCAGTTGCTTTCGCTAATATTTTCATGGCTAAGGTATAGAAACAGAGATCTTAAGTCAAAGAGCTTTAAAACCGCTCGTCTGGAAACGATTCATTGACGACATCTTCTCCCTCTGGAACGCAACCAAAGAAGAGATCACACAGTTCATTGAACAAGCTAGCAAACACCATCAAACTATCAAGTTTACGGCTGAAGTATCCGAAACGGAAACAAACCTCTTAGAAAATACTGTTTACAAAGGTGAAAGATTTAGAGCTGAGTCGGTGCTAGCCAGTGCTACCCACTTTAAGCCCACTGAATCATTTCGGTACACCCATTTTTCAACCTGCCATCCCTCAGGAGTAAAAAGAGGCTTCATCAAAGGAGAGGCGCTAAGTTTACACAGAACTACCTCTTCTAAAACATTATTTGAAGAGAGAGAGTCACAAACTTCAAAACACATCTTCTTGAGTGAGGATACCCAGAAAATGTATTTAAGCCACCCACTCAGAAGTTACTTTTGAAGACAGGAATCAAGCCCTCCGACAAGAACAAAAAGGTCTCAGGTCTGTTACTCCTTTAGACACTAGAAAGAGGATCACAAATCAAAAATGCAGTTACAACTACTGGCTTAAAATTTAAAGCCACTTTAAAAGGCTAAAACACGCGCGTGGGAGCCTCGCAGGCCCGTCACCTTTTTTTTTTAACAATATTATCATTAATACTTACACATATATTGATACATTTGGTGTAGGCATCCTGAAAATAAACAAACCAATGACAACCCTCTCTCTCTCTCTGCACAGTTCCAAAATGAAAACAACAAAGATAAGTTTGATGTTTATGTTTTCACTATCTTCTTTTCTCGTATATATCTTCCGGCGCCAATGGCCATGGCCCATTGTGATAACCAATCAGACAACAAAGTAAACCTTTGAAACTAAATAGGGAAGTTAGATTGTTATTATTAATATCAGTGCCAATTGAGATCAATCAAGCAGTTGGTAAACCTAAGTATGAACGGCAGCTGTAGCCCTTTACATAATCAAAGGATGACACGGTTATTACATTTAGCGTTAAAATGTAATACATTTACGGTGGGTCAGTTTATTACATTTAGTGTTAAAATGTATTACATTTCCCGTACATATATACATCACCTTTATTTCACCTCGGATTTACAAGGGTAGCTGTATAGCTAATTTCTCCGAGAAAGAAAAGACGAAGAAAAAAAATTTAAAAAAAATAAAGAAATAAAGAAAATAGTATTAATAATAAAAATAAAAATAATCATATATTATATACAGTACATTAAACTACTATTTACATAGGTAACAATTGCATTGATGTTCGAAAGAAATTTGGCATATTTTAGTTTTGAACTCATTCAAGGACGTTAGTGACCTCAGGTCCTCTGTTAGTTTGTTCCATATGTTTGCAGTGGTGTATCTGAAGGAATGAAGACCATAAGTGGTTGTGTTAACGTATGGGATAACAAGTTTCCTTGATCCTCGTAAGTTGCGTTCAGTATTTCTCATTTGAAAGAGACCACGCATGTACTTTGGCATCGTTTCGAACTGGATTGTCTTTTAAAAAAACTGTTTTCATCATGTCTTGGCATCTGATACTATACAGATCACTAGAGTTAAACTTGTTCAGTAGCTCCTGGTAGTGCAGACTTCTCGTCTAGAACAATCCTGAGCGCCCTCTTGTTAAGATTTTCTAATTTGTCTCTATTTCGAGCCCCACAAAAATGCCAAACTGCTGAACGATATCTAAAATATGGAACAATAAAGGCCTTATAAAGTTTACATTTCACAACTGTAGGTACTATTTTTCGAAAGCGCACTACAAACAGGGAGTAATAAGTCAGCTAAAAACCAATGATGACGAAACAGTAAATTCAGACAAAGAAATCCTAAATCAGTGCGAATCCTTTTACAAAACTTTATACAGCTCTCAAATGAATATCAACGACACTTACGGTGATGACATGTTTTTTGATAAGAATAATACCAAGATTCTGAACCCAGATGAGCAAATGTCATGCGAAGGCCTGTTGACCAAAGCTGAATGTTTACAAGCATTAAAAAATACAGAAGCAAATAAAACACATGGCTCAGACGGAATACCTGCCGAATTTTATAAAGTTTTCTGGAACGATTTGTCGGACCTCCTTGTTAATTCGATTAACTTTGTATATCAGACGGGTCAATTTTAGGTAACCCATGCAGAGACGTGGAATTGTTAAATTAATTCCAAAAAAGGATACAGTACCTTACTTTATTAAGAACAGGAGACCTATAACCCTTTTAAACTGGGACTACAAAATTGCGACCAAAGCTATCGCGAACAGACTGAAAAACGTTCTGCCGAACCTTATAGATAACGATCAAACTGGATTCCTTAAAGATAGGTTTATCGGGGAGAATATCAGACTCATCGATAGCGTAATCCACTATACAACGGCCAACAAAGTCCCCGGACTTTTACTTTTACTAGATTTCGAAAAAGCTTTTGATACAGTAGAATGGCCTTTCATTCAAAGAACATTTAGATATTACAATTTAGACAATCATTAATTAATTGCTACCACAACACAGAAAGCTGTATTCTTAATAACGGATGGGCCAGCGACTGGTTCAAACTAGAAAGAGGAGAGAGGCAGGGCTGCCCACTTTCTCCCTATCTTTTTATTCTCTGTGTCGAGGTTCTAGCAGATGCGATAAGGAAAAACCAAAATGTGAAAGGCATTTTTGTGAATGGAAATGAAACAAAAATTAGTCAGTATGCGGATGACACCACTTTAATACTAGATGGTTCCTTGGAATCCGTAATCGCTTCTCTGCATATGCTGGATAACTTTCAACTGTTATCTGGCCTTAAATTAAATAACAAGAAAACGGAAGCCCTCTGGATTGGTGCTAATTCCGGAAAAGAAGAAAAATTGTGCCCGGAAAAAGACCTAAAGTGGGTGAAAGGAAAGGCCAAAGCCCTTGGAGTATGGTTTTCGACTAATCCTGACCTAACCGCAGAGCTGAACTACACCGAAAAATTAACAAAAATAAAAAATAGCCTTAGCTGCTGGGAGTGTCGTCGACTTACCCTTTACGGCAAAATTACTGTTTTAAGGAGGCTCGCAACAGTTTTTTTGGCCTTGGAGTGTATCTTTTGAAGTCAAAATTTCGCATAGAAGATAAACTTCGATTTCCTTGATACTACACCACCTTTTCAAAATATGATCAAAGTTTATTTTCTCACTGGTTCCCTAGCAACAGCTGTCACCATAGCAACAGTAATGGACAACCCCTCATTTTAAATAATGTCGAATATCTCGAAAACTAGTCAGACACTTTATAACGAAACTTGAACTATTTGAACTACTCAACCTACACAACTTGTACGCGAAATTAGGGAAAAATCTGTAAGAGCGTTTTCACGTAAATCATGATTCATTTATTACGGGCTGATTTTGGTCATTCCTGCAATTGTCTCCAATATTTCAAGAAAGATAAAACTTAACACTTTCCCTTTTCAGTTGAAGGATCTATTATGATATCAAAACATTTTTAATGTTCATTGAGCTTCCTTGGTGGCTGCGATTTTAAGATATTTATATTTAAAAACTGCTAAAATGCAGCACAAATCAGCCAAAAAGTCCGTAATTTGCATAAATAGAAATATTTCTAGACTGCCCTTACAGATTTTTCTCTTAAATTGATTAACGTTAGAATAATAATTCTTTTTGATGTTCCAGCAAGTTTTAGGCTGAATAAATATTTCCGTTATTAGATAAGAAGGCTGAATCTTGGTCAAATTTCAGTCGTTATTAACTTTCAACAGGCAACAGTTTTATTTCGTTTTTCCTGGTCTATTTCTCGGTTATTCACGTGCAATGAATATTAATACACGCTGCACTTGTGTGCTCTCGTGCATTTATAATTCCTTCTCATAATAAAAAAATATTCGTCTTCTGAGCTTGTTTCTCGTCATTTTTCGGCCCCAGTGTAATGCCACCGTGGGCGTTAACATGTAGGCAATACGTAATTAAAAAAGCTAAAACGACAGTCAGTATTTAAAGAATAATGACAAAGAGTCTCCAGGAAGAAGCTCAGAAGACGAAAATTTTTTTATTATTAGGAGAAGGAATTATAAATGCAGGAGAGGACACAAGCGCAGCGTGTATTAATATTCATTGCACGTGAATAACCGTGAAATAGACCAGGAAAAACAAAATAATACTGTTGCTCGTTGAAAGTTAATAACGACTGAAACCTGACCGAGATTCAGCTTTCTTATCTAATAAACGAAATGTTTATTCAGCCAAAAACTTGCTGGAACATCAAAAAGAATCATCATTCTAACGTCAATCAATTTAAGAGAAAAATCTGTAAGGGCAGTTTAGAAATATTTCTATTTATGCAATTTACGGACTTTTTGGCTGATTTGTGCTGCATTTTAGCAATTTTTAAATATAAATATCTTAAAATCGCAGCCACCTAGGAAGCTCAATGAACATTAAAAATGTTTTGATATCATAAAAGATCCTTCAACTGAAAAGGGAAAATGTTAAGTTTTATCTTTCTTGAAATATTGGAGACAATTGCAGGAATGACCAAAATCAGCCCGCAAAAAATGAATCATGATTTACGTGAAAACGCTCTTACAGATTTTTCCCTAATTTCGCGTACAAGTTGTGTAGGTTGAGTAGTTCAAATAGTTCAAGTTTCGTTATAAAGTGTCTGACTAGTTTTCGAGATATTCGACATTATTTAAAATGAGGGGCTGTCCATTACCGTTGCTATGGTGACAGCTGTTGCTAGGAAACCAGTCAGAAAATAAACTTTGATCATATTGTGAAAAGGTGGTGTAGTATCAAGGAAATCGAAGTTTATCTTCTATGCGAAATTTTGACTTCAAAAGATACACTCCAAGGCCAAAAAAACTGTTGCGAGCCTCCTTAAAAAGTATAATCGCGTCCCAACTGGTATACATTTTATCCCCCCTCACAACTAATCACCGTATCTTGAAGGAAATCAATAGCCTCTTCTATGATTCTTTATGGAACGGCAAAGGCGACAAAATCAAGCGGGAAGTAATGATAAATGACTATGCAAAAGGCGGTTTAAACATGATTGATATTGAATCTTTTAATAAAGGATTAAAAACTACCTGGGTCAAAAAGTATATTGATGTTAACAATCACGGGAAATGGAAACTCTTTTTTGATTTAGAACTTAGGAATTACGGAGGAAGAGCTTTTTTCAGCGGCAATCTCAGAAAAAGCGACTTGTTAAAGCATTTTAAATTATCCTATCCCTTTATCGTGGAGATTGCAAATATCTGGTCTGAAATAACTTTCGAGAATAATGTTAAGTCTACAGACCATTTTCGTTCTCTGAACCTTTGGCACAACTCTCTTTTACGGATCAATAACAAACCAATCTTCTACGAAGCATGGCTGCAAAAAGGGATTAACAAGGTTTCGCATTTGATGAAAGATTCAGATGCGTTCCTATCCTTTCATGAATTCAAAGAGCGCTATGACGTCATCGAAACAGATTATCTTGCTTTTTACGGGTTGTTATCTGCCTTAAAAACCCTACGAAATAAAATTAGAGCGCCCGTACGCAACAATACAAATACACAATACGAAAGCTTTTATATGGAATTCATGAAAGCAAATAAACCAAGTAAGCAAGCTTATAAAAAATTAATTAGTCTTAAACAAAAGTGTCCAACCAATAGTCAAGAAAAATGGGCCGTGGATTGCGCCTCTGAAGCTCGCGAACCAATAGATTGGGAAGCGGCATACCAGTTATCTTTCCAGTGTACAAATCTACAAAACCTATTATATTTCAATTCAAACTTCTGCATAGACGATTGGCGACCAATGATTTTCTTAAAAAAGTAGGAATAAAAGATTCTGATCTCTGTAGTTTCTGCAAAACGGAGAAGGAAACCTTGATCCATCTTTTCTGGTCCTGTAGTGTCGTCTCTACCTTCTGGCAAAACTTCAGGGATTTTCTTGTAAACCAACATCTCGCACTCAGGACATACAACTTCTCTTTAAATACAGTTTTAGGCTTAAAGACAGACACATCAAAGAATAAACAAAAACTAAACTTTCATTTTCCTGTGGCGAAATACTATATTTGGTCCTGTAGGACACGCAACCTGTCGCCTGAAATAAAACATTTCTCTGTCTTTCTGGCATGTCACAATAGCCTCAAAAGTGGAGCAGTGTCCGAAAATAAACTCTAGAAAGCTATGTTAAGACGGAAGGCTGATAATTTATTTCAGTTGTTTTGAAACCTGAGGCTAGAACTATGTTTATATGTTATTGTAAGTACTGTATGTAACGCGTATTATTAGTAGCGTAAAGAATGTAAGCAACTGTAATGTAATGTAATATAATGTATTGTAAAGAATGTAAGTAATTGTACATTAAGTAATGTAACTGTCACGGAAGTAATGCAAGTAGTGTAAGTAGTGTAAAGAATGTAAGTAATTGTACATTAAGTCACGTAGGTAGTGTAAGTAATTGTTCTGTAAGTAGGCTCTCTTTTTTTTTTCTGTGTGTTGCATACAAATTTTAAAAAAAAAAAATTTTTCGAAAGCGGGAAATAACATTAACTTGATTTTTGACCTTAGTACCCGTGGGTCAGTTTATTACACTTAGCGTTTAAGTTTATTACATTTACGGTGGGTATTACATTTAGCGTTGTTATTAGTGGTGATGCAGCACACCACACACACAGAGGGGTAAAACTTCGTCTGCTCAGCCATTCCTTGCCCCTTTTTTCTGCCAGCGCCGATCGTGTTAGCTGTTTAGCTTTCGAAGCACACAATACTTTCTTTCGTCGAGGGTGTAGATTGAATTAAGGCGCCGCTCTCGGCATAAAGGGCACTTTTCGCCTTAAACTGGGCATGAATGAAGGCAATCTGAAAAGAAATATGTAACATTTTGTCCTCTGGACTAAAATAAACCAAATTTTTCTCACCTCATAACAAATTGCACATGGATCAGATAGATGTCCTCGATCGGCAAAGCACTTGTTACAGTGAAAGTGGCCTGTTTTATTTCCCCTTCGCCAAATAGGAAAAGAAAAACACACAAGGCTCCTGAACGATCCTACTAACGTCTACATAGCCTCTTACTTGATTTAGACAAGGAAATCGTAGTTTTGAACTAAAAGTAACTTTATTCAGGTGTCAATCGTTCTAGTGTTGAACATTGGTGACACTTAAAAAAAACACGTGAATAAAAGCAAAAAAAAAATGTCCCTAAAGTGCCTTAAACTGGGCATGAATGAAGGCAATCTGAAAAGAAATATGTAACATTTTGTCCTCTGGACTAAAATAAACCAAATTTTTCTCACCTCATAACACATTGCACATGGATCAGATAGATGTCCTCGATCGGCAAAGCACTTGTGGTTTTCCTTAAGAGACTGCGCCATGCAAATGTTACACTTGTCACAGTGAAAGTGGTCTGTTTTATTTCCCCTTCGGCAAATAGGAAAAGAAAAACACACAAGGCTCCTGAACGATCCTACTAACGTCTACATAGCCTCTTACTTGATTTAGACAAGGAAATCGTAGTTTTGAACTAAAAGTAACTTTATTCAGGTGTCAATCGTTCTAGTGTTGAACATTGAACATGTCCCTAAAATATACACAAGTTAAGAATGAAAATATTGAAAATTATGTTACTCTCGAGTATTCAACAAAATCCTTCATTCAAATAATCATTACTCGGGAATCGTTAGCAGTATTTACAGTAGTCTCCTTCAGTTAAATCCGCCAACTCTCTTATGTTTATCCCGACCTGGGCAATCGATAAAAATCGATATCGGAAAACCGTTCGATAAATCGATAACTATCGATATCAATCTCGTAAACTTTATCGATTGTATCGATCAATCGATAAAAATCGATACTCACAACTCTTCTGGTAATTACTATTATCGATGTTATCGATTTTATCGATGGATGTCGATCGTACATAACATTGATTTCTGACATTCATTTTGTTTTTAAAAAAACGTTTAAACGCAGTAAAATGATTGCGGTTTATTTTTTTCTAAAGCATCCCAGCGGTCCGGAATCCTAAATCCTTGAATCTGATTGGCTAATGACGCGCGCTCCAGCGGTCCGGATTTTCCCATCCGGACCCCGCGTACGGACCGCTCCAATCCGCGGGAAAACTTGATTGAAATCATTTTACTCCCGCACAACGAAACGCTGTATTTTTGTTCTTAAAATGGAACTTTTCACTCATTAACCGTTGTAAAGTGAAAGGAAATATCAGCAATGGAATAAAAGGCCTGATTATTCACCGAAAAAGGCGAGTATTCCTGTGTTTTTCTTGAGAAAATTTTGGAGACTTGCTTTTTTCGAGTTGTAGTTTTCTTATTGACACGCCGTTTGATTCAACAAGGGTTAACTGCAAGTTAGACTTTTGACGTCCGTTTCTCGTTTGAAATTTCGTTATTTTCCTTGGAAATCTCTTTTTTAATCTTGTCCCATTTAGCTTCATTCAAGACAATATAATTATTAATGAGTGTTAGCAAAAATAGTCAAACAAAAAACCTCGCATCGCTGTGTCTTCGATAAGAACTGCTGCATGTCAACAGTTTTTACAGTCGATTTGCGAAAATCTTGACCAAGAACGACCAAAAATGTTTAAAATACTAAGATGTGCAGCGGAGTTCGCGGAGCGTAAGCCTTAGTTTTACTAAAAGTCTTACTTGTTAAATAAAGATCTTTCGGTACTGAAAACCAAATTTAAACGTGTGATTTCATTTTGAACAAGACAAAGTTTATTTCTTTATTCTTGCTATGAGACGTTGGGGTTTGTTCCAGTAATGCTTATTGTTTTATGATATATAATTATTTTAAGTTCTGTTTTACTGTGAGTCTATCCTTTATCCCTACGGTTTGCTAGAGGCTCTTTCTCAGAAGCTAAATAATTTTAACTTAAGCTTAACTTTGATCGTAGGAACTAGCGCACGTAGAAGGTCTGTTTAGAAGGCCTGCGGCCTCGGCCCGTACTCAAGACCTCGGGCCCAGTTTTGCCCTATACGGACCTCCCGGCCGGTGAATAACATATAGTCTTTGTTCACAAGTAAAACTGTATTTGTATTTCGGTAAATGTGGTTTATTAAGCTGGTAGGATAACTGTGCTACATCGACCCGAGTATTTCCGAAACGGACATCTCGGCTATCTAGCTATCTAAGCAACCGCCATGGAATTGAACGTTTTGAGTGGAAGCGCCGGTAATCTTTTGTTTAACCCGGTATTAGAACTTGCAGTAATTTAGTAGCAACAATGGCGAAAACATGGACAAGGTTGCTACATGCTGAAAACCACAGTTTATTTCAATTAAAATCAGTTCGTGGGTCCTTCGTTTTTGTCTTCTGGCACAAGCAACTGGACACCAAAAGAGGAGTTTTTCATGCTTTGGCAAGGAGCAGAAACAAGACAACAGAGGGACTTCCGGTTGACGTCCGTGGCTCACGAATGTCTATGCTTAAGTTCCATATTTTCCACTGTCACCGTTACGAATTCAAATGCTTCTGTTGTTTTGTTTGATATAGAGACTAGGAGATTACACAGTCATGTGTTTAATGTGTTTATCAAAAGAAGCGTTGTCGTACAGCAATAAAATTGACAAAACTGGTTATAGAAGTTGTCGTTGTTATTAAAGCTCACATATTTCGACACAACAAACGTTACCGATAAAATCGATAATTTTCGATAAAATCGATAAATATCGATTTCTCACAACAAATCCCGTTATCGATTTTTATCGATTTCCGATACAATCAACTAAATTTATCGATTGTTATCGAATGTTATCGATTATCGATTTTATCCATTGCCTACGCCGGGTGTTTATTCTAGGCTTGAAAGTATGAAGACTGTCAGTGATACCTACTTCCTTTCATAGCCTTGACCACAATCGAGAACCCAGAAAATGCAACAAGTTCCCATGCTTAACAGAACTGTAGCGTGGTAGAAGAAGTCTGAATTTGTTGAAAGAACCAAGGGATCCCAAAAGTGCCAATTAAACATTAAACATTAAACAATTGAGATGGCGGAAAACTCTGCAATCTGTTACGTTTGCGTAGCAGAGGATATATATATATATATATATATGTGACGTTCTTTGACAGTGCGGCTTAAGAAGAGACTCAAGAGACAATTAAGGTATTCACGGTGAGTAATACTGAAGTCACAGACTAACGTTAACTGAACACTTATGTCCTGCACTCTTGATCTACAGTACTGTAGTCTGCAAAATCTGACCTATTTGACCGAGAATAACCCAATTTATACTTAATTCTGTTTTTAAAATAGGTTCTGATCAGTTTTTTTATTGAGAAATATACAATACAATACAATAATTTATTGACACTCCCCTAGTGGGGCTTTTCAGTGACAATATAAGGTGAATAAAAGAAATCTATTTGAAAAACAGTTCACAATTCATTTAAAAATGTGAAGAAAGCAGTTAAAATGCAATACTACGGTATATTTAAAAGTCTATAAAAATTATATGTATATATAATACAATATTATCAAAACAAATTAAATGCTTAGAAATATTATATAAATAAAGCAACAAAAACATTCTTATAAAAAAAACGTTTATTTTATTTTATTTTTATTTTTTATTTTTTTTTTTTGGAATACTCTAACGCGTTTATTTGAGTACGTTCGATTAATTCAAGATACGGAAAACGGGACGGTGTGTTTAACATCACGGAAGCGTAACTTTCGTCAAAATTTGAAGTGTATTAGTTTAACAAATAGTTTCTTAAATAAATAAACGTTTCAAAAGTAAATATTTCACTGTATTTGTTTAATTTTTTTTTAGAAAACAAAAGTACATATATTTTTTTTTGTCAGTTGAACATTTTTTTTATTAGTGCAATTACAAATCTACACGCTACTATACAATGAAAATTATGCACACTAACGTACAATACTTAATTACATGTTATAAAAGTACTCTACACTTTTTTACAACGATACAGACTTAGTACGGTACAAGCGAAATCTACAATGAAATACTTAACAATAACGTATAATACTTAATTGCTAAACAGTAACTTATGATACTAAAATTACAAAATAATACAATATCCTGCACTACTCTACAGGGCACAAAAACAAAACAAAAAAAAAACAAAAAACATTCTTATAGGTCACTGCTATTTAAAAAGTCAGTAATTAATTTATTTTTCAGGTAAAATAGTGCCAAGGTTGTTCCAGATGTTTACTGTGCGATAATAAAATTAGTCCTCTGACCGGTGTTCGATTTATACAAATGGACAAATTATTTCAATATTTCATACGACTATTGCCATCATGAAAAATTACCTGCATATCCCACATTTATCACAGTGGTAAGCATCCACTTCCTTTTGGATGAAAAGTTTACATTTGTCGCAAAAATACTTGGCAAACGATTTTTCACAAGATTCACATTTCTTGGAAAACTGCAAGAAAAATTTAAATATTGACAATATATGCATTATCGATGAGAAATTCATTAAATATCACACGTAATATAAATCTATAATTTAGATCTGTCAGCTGACTTGATAAGCTAAATTGGCCGCCGTAAAGAAATTCAAAAGCTGACGTTTTAAGCATTACTGAGCCCTTCGTCAGAGCGTTAGCCCCCCTGATGAAGGGCTAACGTTTTAAACGAAGTAAACGTCAACCTTTGAATTTCTTCGGTTATGGTGACCAATCCATTTTTTTTCTTTCACTACCCCACTGATGCAGCACGACAGTCTCTTTTTCTTTTTTTCTTTTTTTACACTTTATTTACTTGCATTACGTCTAACATACTAACTTACAGACATAACTTACATAATATTTACATACGAACTTACATGACATCATATTTACATAATACATATTTACATACTAACTTAATAGATAACATAACACTTACATAATACTGACATACCATACCTACATACTATATTTTACTTACATATTTTACAGTACAACAGAGTAGAAAATACAGCATATAGTTATTACATAAATTCGTTACTTTCAACAATACTAGCTTACATTAACCCCCCCAAAAAACTGAACTTATTATGCTATCTTTTCGAACGACATGTACCCAGACTAGCTACCGTTCCGCATACGTGGTCCTCAATCCGCAAAAGGCAGGAAAAAATATCTTTCAAAGATTGTAATGTGAGAGGAAAAGGGGGAAATTGTCTATCGTAGGACGAGTACATCGTGTTCTACAGGTCCAAATGTAAAGTCTTGCGACCAAGAATAAAAAGTAGAAATACTTGCGAAGAAATGGGTGGGGCTTTAAACCTATAACCAAGGAGGGCGTTAACTCAAGCTAACGTAGAGAAGTTTCATTATTGAGCAGCCATTGCTTAAAATTATCCCAAAAGGAGGAAGTTACCGTACAGTTCCAGAAAAGATGGATAAGAGTTTCCTCTTCGAGTTGGCAGAAGCTGCAAAGGTCGTTGTCGTTTAGATTTATTTTTTTTTAAGAAATTATTAGTGGCCAGTCTCCTGTGTAAGAGTTTAAATTGAAAAACAAGAGGTTTTGATATTTTCGTACATTGAAAAGGTAACTTGTAAGCAGTCTTCCAGTCAATAGTTTCATTTTCTTCTATCATGCAGTCCACCGACCATTTCAGTCGTTTGGCTGTTAACGGGCTGCTTTTATTTCTTTTCTATAAGTTTTTTGTATGCAGCTCTATTTGGATTTTTTGCCTTTAAAAACTTATCAAGAAAACTTTCATAGTTAGTGTTTTCGTGAGAGGCGTTTTTCTTAAGGGTTATGACCAAATGTTTTATGGCTGATATTACTCCACAGAAAGATAGAAAGTTTGTCTTGATATTATAACGTTCTTTGAATTCAGAGAAGGATAGAAATCTAGTCTCATTTTCCATCAAATGACCAATATTCTGTATTCCTCGAGAAGACCATGCTGCATAGCGTATTGGTTTGTTATTGACTCGAATGAGAGAGTTTAGCCAGAGATACTGTGAAAGTAACTGTTCCTTTGAAGAAATATTATCTACGTAGTTAATATTTGACCAGGTTTGCAAACTTTCTTGCAAGAAAACATCTGATACCTTGAAGTAGGCTAGTAAATCCTTTTTGTGCAGATTACCTTTGAAGATAGTACCGCCTCCTAAGTCTCTTAATTTTAAATTGGAAAACAGCTTCCATTTTGCATGATTTCCTGTGTCAAGGTACTTTTTCACCCAGTTTAGTTTTAAAGCTTGGGTGAAAAGTCTTATATGAATCATCTTTAGTCCTCCATCTTCGTATTCACTGATCATTACATCACGCTTGATCTTGTCACCTTTGCCATTCCACAAAAACTTGAAGAAAAGGGTGCTGACCTCGTCAACAGCACACTGGTTTGTTGGCAAAGGTGACAAAATATACGTGAGCTGAAAAAACAATTAAGCTTTTTAACACTGTGATTTTTCCAAGTAGACTTAATCTTCGCAGTTCCCAGCAGCTCAAGCTTGCCTTAAGTTTTGTTAACTTTTCATCATAGTTAGCTTTCATCGTTATTATTGGGTCGGATGAGAGCCATGCACCTAGAGTTTTGACTTTATTTTTCATCCATTTCAAATCATGTTCAGGACACAATTTTTCTTCGCTACCCGCATTGGCGCCAATCCACAGCACTTCTGTTTTTTAATAATTTAATCGGAGACCTGATATCAAACTAAAAGGCTCTAATACCTGCAGTGAATTTTGGAAAGATACCCTAGATCCATCTAGAATAAGAGTTGTATCGTCTGCATATAAACTGATTTTAATTTCCTGTCCATCAACTGTTATACCTTTGATGTTATTGTCATTTCTTATTGCGTCCGCAAGGACTTCTACACATAGAATGAACAGATAAGGTGACAGCGGACAGCCTTGTCTTACCCTTCTTTCTAGTTTGAAAAAATTACTAGACCAGCCATTGTTCAAGATACAGGTTTCTAGATCATGATAAAAGAGCTTAATCCAGCTGATGATGGATGGGCCAAAATTAAAGTGTTGAAAGGTTTTCTGTATGAACGGCCACTCTACTGTATCGAAGGCTTTCTCAAAATCAAGGAAAACTAGAAGCCCAGGAATGTTTTTAGCAGCTGTAAAATTAATGACACTATCAATAAGTCTGATATTCTCCCCGATAAATCTACCTTTAAGAAAGCCGGTCTGATCGTTGTCAATAAGTTTAGGAAGTACTTGTTTGAGTCGATTAGCGACAGCTTTCCTAGCCAGTTTGTAGTCGCAGTTTAACAGAGATATTGGACGCCAGTTTTTAACATAATATGGCTCTGCATCTTTTTTTGGAATGAGTTTAACGATCCTACGCTTCTGAGATACGGATAGTTGCCCTGTTTTACAAGCATAATTGATTGAACCAAGAAGGAAGTCAGCAATATCATTCCAAAAGATTTTATAAAATTCAGCAGGTAACCCGTCAGAGCCCGGTGTTTTATTGGAATCCAATTCTTTAAGTGCCTTTAGGCATTCTGCTCTCGTCAAAGAACCCTCGCAGCTATCCTGCTCAATTTGATTTAGTTTCTTTTCTGTAGAAGCCTCGAAGAAGATGTGATCATACTTTTCATTAGGGGGTCAGTTTTTGAGCTGTAAGGGTTTCTATAAAAGGCTTCACATTGATTTAAAATTTCTTTATCCGTTGTAACGAAGTTTTCATCGTCTACTTTTAGCTGGGTGATGGCTCCTTGCTTAAAATGTCGTTTTTCCAAATTTAGAAAGTATTTCGCGTTTTTTTCCCCTTCGTTATACCATCTGCATCTAGACCTTAAAATTGACCCTTTGGTGCGATACTCAATAATCTTTTCCAGTTCACTTTTTCTAGCCTCGAGGATGCCAAAGGTCTTTGTTTTATCATTTGGATATATTTGGTTGGATTCAATATAATTTTGCAAAGAATTAATTTCTTCCTCAAGTTCTTCTTCTCGCCTTGAAATTTTTGCCTTTTTAGCCGTCGCGTACTTTATTGACTGCTCTCTTATTTTAAGTTTCATCATCTCACATAGTAAGGCTCTGCTTACGGTATCATCGTATCGATATTCTTCATGTGTTTTCTTAATAACATCTCGAATTCGATTAACATAGTCGATTTCAGTTAGAAAGGAAGTGTTAAGTTTCCAGAAACCTGGACCTCTAGGGTTTGAGTGAAGAGCTATTCTGATGTCGATTAGCGAGTGATCTGTTCTGTAACCAGCTGAGATATTCGCACTCGTAACGCTGCACATAAGACTCTGGCTCACGAGGAAAAAATCAAGGCGGCATGAGATTTCAGGCCTTCTCCGGCGCCAAGTGTATTTACGACTATCCGGGTTTATTATTCTCCACGCGTCTATTAAATCCAATTGGGCAGCGAGGTCGTTAACTATTTCTTTAGACTTACTGTTTGTCCTAGCAAGTCCACCTTTTTTGTCCATATCTATGTTCAAAACAAGATTAAAGTCTCCGCCTATGATGATCTCGTCACACTCAAAGTCGAGCAGATGTTCAAAGACAATCTCAAAAAAATCTTGGATCATCAACAGTAGGCGCGTATAATGTAGCTAAAGTAATACATTTCTGTTCTGTTTCGATTTCGCAGATAATGAATCTACCGTTTGGGTCAGAGAAGGATTTTCGGATTTTAAAGCTGAAGGTGTTGTTAAACAAAATGGCGACCCCACACTTACTGCTAGCTTGTCCACTAAAAATAGGGAATATACAATGACACTACAAGGGCGCAAATAAACAATATTCCCGAAAAAAAGTCATTTTATTATCATTATTATCAATAAACAAGGCCAAATTTAATGAGGCTTTTCCATAAATATACAATTTGCTCTGAATGAGTTGACCCAATACTTCAAATAAACTCAAAATTATCTAACTATCTAATTGCCGGCACAAGTTACCTGCGAATTCAATCCAATAAATTAGCTGTGTTTCAAAGAAAATAGGCTGAAAACAGCTAAAAGTCTCCCGAAAAATCCAGCAATAGACAATAAAAGATACAAAGATGGAAAATACAAGGATAATCACTTAGTCAGTACACGTTTCTACTCACTGTCACTTTCGATTACTACTCGGCGTCGTTTTACGGTTTCGCTTTCTGTTGAATGAGAAGGACCTGCACTCTGATAGATGTTCAAAGTTCCGATTTGAATGTGCTGAGTGCAGTTCGGATATGGCTGGGCTAACGAGAAAAACTGACTCTGCAGTGACTGAGAAACTGAAGTGATTGCACTAGCACCGGCGATGTTGCTGCTTTCGGAATTTGTTGATGAGCGGTGTGACTCTTGAGATGTTACTGAGGACGAATGGCCATCAAACGCTTCTTGCAAAAGCCTGGAGCAATGCCTTTTTTGTGCACTTGAAGTTTGAGAAATGTAGTGAGTCAAGCTTCTTTCATCTTTGTGTTTAGTGATTTCGCAAATCTGTTTGGCGTCAACTCCGCGCTGAAACAGAGATGTGACTGTGGAGGCACGAATGCAGTATTCGTGTATTTTTCTGACAATTCGGCTTTCAAGGAAATGTTTTCCATGAGTTTGGCGATCTTGTTTTTGCCAAGCGGCTCATTTCGAAACCATTGTGATCCCTCTTTCTTGAAGTGCTTGTTAGGTGTTTGAAACAGAGCCTGACAGTTTGGATTAAGGCGGAGGATGTAAAACTCGAAAGAACTAACGGGATCAAGCGGCGACGAGTTTTCGTACATTCGCACATCGGAATAACTTTGGTCTTTTTGCTTTGACCCTCCTTGATAGTTCTTTGTTTGTTCAGTTTGCATTTCAGTAACATACCGTGCTCCTGAGTCATCTTTTTTTATGCCGAACGACTGCTTGGTGAGTTCTCGCCAACCTTCTCTACCACGGCGCCCAAAATAGAAGCAGATTGAAAACCACACAAACTCAAGAAGTCGCTCTGGTTCTGTCCATGCAGTTGAACCTAAACCTCCAGAAAAATATTCTCGTAGCTTCGTCATATCTCCAGCTGCAATTGCAGATTTATGCATAGGTTTAGGATTCATTTCTTTAGTGTACAGTTTGCATTTTGCCTCGAACATCTTGTTCGCAGGAAGAAATTCTTTGTCTTGTAAAATGTTTATAGTCCTGCTGAATGGGGCTGAAGTTAGTTTTCGATGAATCGCTGATCGTATGCCAGTGAGGGTACTAGGGGTTAACGGTTGGCCCTTTTCCGATTTAACCTCCGCATAAAACTTCCTTAGAACTTCGTTGAGCTCCGCCGAAGTAACAGAATTCAGATCGACGTTGAGCTGTCGTTTCTCGCACCATTTCTCGAATTTCTTAATACCCCAAGAAGTGGCTCTTTTGGTATTTTCGGCTTGAGCTTGTGCTTCGATTTTATCCAATTCTTCCTTTCCCAGATCCGAGTTTTGACTAGAATCTTTAACTTCTTCCATTTTCGAAAGCTTAAACCTTTCTTTAACTTTCCGTTGATTGGGAAACTTTGTGCTTCAAACTGAACTTGCCGAATGGTTTTCCCGCGTCGGCGACGCTGATTGGTTAAAATTAATCGGATGATGAACCAAGAACCAATCAGCTGCAGGGCCGTTAATGCATTAACGGCCCGCTAGGAGTCATTTGCGGCCCGCAAAGCGCGTGTTTACGATAGGGCGGTTTTCAATTTGGCCGCGTGTATTGATAATAATTAAGATTTGTCTCTCTTTTTGGATCGCCCGGGCGTAATCCTCCGTTATGTAGGCTTCTTCAAGTTGATGTATTTGTTTAATCTTACCTCGTTTGGACCACACAAGCTCTCTGTCTTCACGACTTACAAAACGCACAATAATCGGCCTGTGTCTTCCTTCCAATTTTTTCCCTTTTCGATGCACAGCATGGTACCGTATTGTAGAGGAATCAATCTCCATTTGCTGAATAATGTTTTGAATAACTGATTTGCAGTCCTCATCCTCTGTTTCCAAAATATTGTTGAAGCGAAGGTTTTCTCTTCGAGTATACTGTTCGAGTCTGATGTTATCCTCTATCTGCTGCTTGAGTTGGGTTTCGAGCTCCGCAATTTTTGCGTTCAAGGCTTCAGTGACTTCAGGGCTCTTTGAAAACTGCTCGAGCTTCACGATTTTTCATTCAAGGTGTTGGTGCTCTTTGAAAGATCCTCGGTCACCTTCTTCACGTCCTCCTTTACAACTTCGACATCTTCTTGCGTGCGCTCCAGGCTTTTTTCGATATCCTTAATAGACGTTTACTTCCATCGATTTCGGTCTTTAATTCGAGGCGAAGATTGTCGATATCACTATGGATGTTTGCGAAGCCGTCTGTCACCACTTTGTTTAGACTATCTATAGAGCTCCGTAGAGATTCGCAATTCGAGGTGGCCATATCTTCTTCATCTACGGATGAGCTCGATCCTTGTTTCGGACGTTTTTTGTGATTTTTGGCCATAAGGGTATAGAAAAAACTGCTTCTGTCGCAAGGAATGCTCCTTAAGTTTTGTTAGCCAGTTTCTTGGTCTGAAAGTGCTGCTGGACTCACTCATTTGGGCGAGAAAAAAAACATTTTGTGCGGAGCTTCAGAACACACGTCCGCGCGCCATTGTGCCCAGACCCAGGCCCCCCGACAGTTTCTTTAGAACTAACCATTTTTTTCGTAGCCTTAGTTGGCTCACTTTGCCTAGTTTTTGACGGGTACTTCTTAATGCATTAATGACTTGTATCGTATACGGTTGGAGTAAATCCTAAAATCTGTCAATTTAAATGAAAGCTGTTGAAAAGTACTTCATGTTGGGGTATTTTGAATTTGTGGATGATATCCCAAGTTGGGACTAATCAAAATGAAAACATCGGGCTTTCTTGTGGTTTTTAAAACCGCGAGTACCACGACTTGAGAACCAACGGAACCACGTTTGTGCCGCCACAACGAGGTTCCGAATGTTTGTTGAGTTTGCGGATTGGACTTCTAAAGCAGCACTTTCCTGTAGCACTGTTTGTTAGTCAATATTCTCAAAGCCATTGGGCTTTTGGAGTAAAAAAAAGTACCTTTTGTTTTTTTCCACATCCTGTACACTGGACCCGAGTACCATCCAATGCCATAGCTACTGAATGCATCGTCTTCGTTCCTGGTGGTGATGTGGGCAAGAAATCCTTTGGGGCATGTGAATCAATTCCATCTCCAACAGCACCTCCCTCAGTATCGGCTTCAGATTTGTTTGATTCACTGTTTGACTCAGGATCATTTGAACTTTGAGCGTCAGGATTCTCAGCGTCTTCCACTAAGTCACTAGCCGATCCACATGCTTGCACTTGATGACTTCTGAATTTCATAGCTTGAGTCAGTTTTAGTGCATTGTATGATATTTCTGGAAACAAAACCCAAGGGAAAAGAGACTTTTCAAGGCTGCTGTTTCTTCACCAGTGTAGCAGGTTAAAAACTCGTGGTTTAATACACGCGAGTTTACACTGATGATTCGTATATAATTCATCGACTCCGCTAAAATCTCAAATTGAGCACATACAAATGAAGTAAACTTTCGTTATTGAACTAGTACTTTTGAAAACTAAATAGGGAAATGATCGAATGGCCAGCGAAATGGAGATAAAGTAAAATGCATGGAAAATGATATGTTCCCGAGCTGATATGGGCAGAAATGATAAGTTCAAATTAAAAGTTATGTTCTCAACATTGAAAAAAAAACCAGTATATCCCTTTTTTAAAATTAATTTTGATGGTTTTGCTCCATCTTACATTGAAGATCTTGTGTATCGTTATGTACTGTCACGCAGTTTACGTTCGACTTCGCAAGGTTTGCTCACACTCCCTAGATCGACCACCTCAACATACGGCGATCGGGCCTTTTCGATCGCCGCGCCGAGACTTTAATTGGAACAAGCTTACCTAATAGTTAAGCATTTTTATATTTTATCCATTGTTATGAGAAGTTAAGCACTTTTTTGAAGGTTGTAAATTAGGTTCGATATTTTATTTTATAGTTTTAAGACAAGATACTTAAACTTTATTTTTAGTCAAAATTGTAAACGCATTAAGGCTATGCAAAATTCGTTTCTATATTATTATTATTATTATTATTATTATTGTTGTTTTAAGAACCATCAAAAACTCCGCAGAAAAACGGATAAAGTCGTCTTTGTTAGGATACCCGTCGTCTGTCTGCACTGAGGCTGCAGTATACTAATTCAATAACCGCCCGAAGAAAAAGAAATTTTAATCAAGATAGAGCCTATTTAACAACTTTGCCTTTCTGCCATTTGGTGTTTTTGCCGGACAAGCCTGTATCCAGCTCCTAGTCAGATTAATTTAAAGATCATCAACGTAGAAGGCCGACAGCACTACTAGAATCCGTGAATCTCTGGCAACTTAGAAAGCGAATGAAGGCCAGGGAGGATTGCACTGACAGTAGAGTCATGACCGCCACGGTGTTGAGAGCCATGACCGCCTCATTTAACTGTTGAAAAAGGGTATTCAAACGACTACATATTGCTCATTCACCGGCCAGGATTCACTTGCCGATGGCCTTACTTCTAAAATCTCTAACAGCTATGAAAAAGTACAACGATGCGCTCAAGACCGAGACCTTTCAGTCAGACTGGGAAAGAATATTTTCACTACCCTTCAAAGTAACACTAGACATTAAGTAGAATTCCAACATAAAATACTTCATAGGATATTTTATACGAATGACATGCATGTTTTTCAAATTTAGATTTGTCGATAATCTCCGCTATGTTATTTCTGCAGTGGAGAAATAGAGACGTTGGAACACTTTTTATTTTTCTGTAAAAGACGTAAAAGGGTACGCACTTTCTGGAATGAACTTAACACCATCCTTAAATCGCAAACGATACCTTCTAGCTCTTTTGGTATTAAAGAATGATATCATTTTAAGTCCTTTTCATCCGGAGAACAAGTTACAGTATTTTAGTTAATTACATCATTCTCGAGAGCAAATAATTCATCTACCGTTCAAAGTTAAATAAAACCTCTTCTCTACTCCCCTGCTACCAAAAAAAGATCAACAAACTACACCTTCACAATAAAAATAGGAACCTTAAGTTTCCTTTCACTACTGGAGCAGTTAAGCTATCACCGGCCGATGTTTTGTAATCTTCAGGTGGCGTAGCATCGTATAGGTATAATGTAGAGAGTAGTATAATGTTTTGAATTATACGAAGGTCATCGCAGTGAAGGTGTTTCAACTTAAGCAGTTGACAAGAAGAAACCTGAAAAAATTCAGGCTTGAACGGGAATCGAACCCATGACCTCTGCGATACCGAATCATGGGTTCGATTCCCGTTCAAGCCTGAATTTTTTCAGGTTTCTACTTTTCAATTGCTTAAGTTGAACACCTTCTGCCCGGACTGCGATGATCTTCATATAATTCTATCTTTGTCCGCAGTTCTAATATACGATTATTTCATATATTAATGTTCAGTATAATGTTTTATCGTGTTGTAGTGGTCAAACCGGCGAAATATTAAGTATATAAGTAGGTAAATTAGTAAGTACGCATGTAAAGTTTAGTTGTAATTGTTCATTTGTAAAACAATGTCTGTTAAGTTATACCTGTCTTGAGGACTGGTACCTTCGTGTTCACTGTTCCCTTCAGCTTTATGGGAGATTCCAGCCTCAGGGATGTCCGAGATTTCTCTCACCATGTTTTTCCTTACTATGTGATCTGATGGTCCTTCTTTGTCTTCTGCATTGTCGTTTGGATTTCCAGTCAAGGCGACAGCTGCATTGTGGCATCTGTGACATGGATACCACTTCTCTTCAAGGCAGAATTTGAAGTGAATCAAACAGGTGTCTCATGGCGAACAATTTCATACATCATGGCCGCCGCGCATGCGAATCGCGTCATTTCTGGGACTTAGATTTTATTACGCATCGTATTCAAATTACAGAGAAAACAGTGAAAATTAGGCTTACCTTGTTGAATTTTGTTCTGTCCCTCCGTAAGACTATAATATTTCAAAAATGCAGAAATCTTATTTGAAATAGACATCTATGGGGTTGTCTTCGAGCTATGTTGCGTACAGTTTGCCGACGATTTCACTGTTCCCCCAGGTTTTGAAAATTTCATGCATACTTCATTCGATCCGCCATACCGTCTTCAACAATAAGTGATGAGGTCCCACGGCAAAATAGTCGGTTGCACTGAAAAGCGGTTCCAAGGTCGAGTCGCAGAAATCTTAATCAGCTATCCACACACCAAAGTAAGTTTCGAAGGCAAAAATATGACCCACAAACCATTCATCGCTGTTCCCACCACGACTGAAAAACGGGTAAAACACTTATGATTTCCTAAGCCCGTAACATCTGGAAATGCCGACGAAATGAAAGATTTATAACCTTTTCACCGAACTCAACATCGGCTGCCATATTGAAAATGTTCAATTTATATTCAGCTTACATGACAACTTTAAATTTCACTTAGAGGTCCGCTGTACAAGCTTGAATAGAAGTTTCGGGCTGAATTTTCTCTGACAGTGTGACTTCGCGTGACAAAGTGGTGTGACAATATGGCTGTTGATTGCGCAATGCTTAAATAACAAGAAAACGTGGGTTTTTCTTCTTTTTAACTTGCTTTTTGATTTGAATGTGTGTTAGACACCAAAATTGTGTCGCTTAATAGTAGATTTTACGGTTTTTTACTAATTCACTTAAACGAATATGAAAACTGTGTGAGCCCACATATCGAGCCGCTGACTGTATGAAATTGTTCGCCATTGCTCGTAATGTCGCTACGAAATGAAAAAAAAAATCTGAATCGAAAACGGCATTACAAGGGCTTTATTGCCGGGGGTGGGGGGGGGGAGCTCTGGATGCAATGTTGCCTAGCTCATGTAAGACTTTTTCCCAGGCCTTCACGTCAATCCATTTCGGTGACGTATCCGAGACGAACGGCCAGGGAATTTTGCTCGGACCACGTGATCCGAAACGGCTCGACCACGACGAAAAAAGGAGGCCTAAGAACTAGGCAAGCTGCAATGAACATTATCAGAATTATTTTTTATCGTCTTTTGACTCCCACCAGCTCTCGGTATGTTCGCCTCATAAAGATGGCGGCTTATGCATGTCAAGGATTCTAAGGTCACTTAACAAACCAGACTCGGGGCTTTCATCTTTGATTTGATTTAACGCAGCTTAGTAAGCAAGATTGCCATTTCCCCAGGGCAACTTCTAAATGACTAAGCAGAATGAAAGTATATATATACGCTAGGGCGAGTCCACACTACGACAAAATTCCGCGAACAACAGGCTGCGATCGATGAAACAGATTTGTATCAAAACACTGAAAACAAATCAAAATAAAATTGTTTTCACGTCCCGTTCACAAATAAAAATAAGTGTGGTGTCTACAAGATTTTGGTCAGATCGCAATTCCACAATTCCATTGCTTTTCACCGTTACATTTTTCTTCGATTACTTCCACTGCTGTTTTGTTTTACTCCCTGAAATACAAGTATGAACGCTTGTAAGTTAGACGAGCTATACTGGAAAGCTCGATGGCCACCAAAAAATAACAAGGAAAACAAATATACAAAGTTTAGTATGCACGCGTTACAAACAATTAAAGGGACTTTCCCTTAAGTGGGCTTTTTCCCTGCGTGACATAACTTCCGGTCGTGATTCAGCTGTTATTCCTTTGGCAGCTTTACTGCCGTCTATAGCCGTTGTTAATCAAAGGTGGACTTAAACAAATGTACATTAGCAAAGAAAAGTTTCAGCTTATCTTATTTTGCCTTTGTTTTTACAAGGAGAACAAATTGCACCGCTCTAGGTTTTATACGGGAAAACCCCCCAGGTATTTATATGCAAATAGCAAATAATTCCGTTGACAGCAGACGGTCAAAGGATAGGGGAAAAGACCCGACAGTCAAGCCATGAATTTGCTTTCTGTTGTAAAGATTTATGCAAATCGTTGTTTCTAAAAGGTCTATTTCCAAGCGAACTAAGTAAGATCATTTATAATAAAGTTTCGATATAACGCGCGCTCTGATTGGTTGAAACAGCGTGCTTTATCAGAGTACAGATGCACGGAGTAGCCCGTGACGCCATTCTGCGCGCGCTGGCAAGCTGAAAACCTTTCTTGCGCGCCCTTGCAAGCTATGAAAAAACTTGATTTCTTGCAATTAAAAGCCAGTTTCTTTACAAACGTGAGCAAAGCTATATTATAAAACAAATAAAAAAGCCAAAACCGTGCTTTGTTCTGTGATAAAACACTCAAGGAAGTGACGAGAGCACTTAAGAAGTAGGGAGAAACACTCGCCTGCGGCTCGTGTTCACCCTACACTTCTTTCGTGCTCTCGTCACTTCCTTGCGTGCTTTATCACAGAACAAAGCACGGTTTTGGCTTTTTTATTTGTTAAATATAGCTCGTCAAAGATAGAAAAGATTCTGTCGATCAGTCTAGTCTCTGACCGAAGCTACATCGCATTACCGCCTGACCGGTCCAGTTACATCCGGTTAGGGTGCAGTTCAGGGGGGGGGGGGGTGGTTGGGCCCCTTTCTCTCTTTTAAGATCACATATAGCATCTTTTTCAAGGCTTAAAACGTAGAGCCATCAGTTTTTCTCCTCACCGTCTTGATAGAGTAGTCCAGTACCTCTTGTGAACCTCTAATTTCAGAGGCATTCTAAAACAATATTGCTCATTGTCTTCAGGGATAGGGGCATTGTTTGTGCCCTTTGTCTTATTGTTCTTATGGCCAATCATGTGAGATGTTCAATGAGGTGCTGGTCGACTCTCTTGATAGAGTGCCAGTAGCTCTAATTTTGGCGATTCCGGCGAAATGCACGCGCGCGAGCGCACATGCAGAGCGTTTGTGATCTAATCCGGTCTAATCGACTAAATTATGTTTGTGAAAATGTGTTTTAGGATGTTTCAAAAGTTCATCTTTGGAGTATATATCAATTTTAACAATCGCTACAAATGAAGCTTTATTTAAAATTCTGATGATCTACCACTTTCTTATGAGGGTCCCCCCCAGGATCTGTCTGTGGGCGTTTATTTGTTTTTATAATAAAGTTTCGATATAACGGGCGCTCTGATTGGTTGAAACAGCGTGCCTTATCAGAGTACAGATGCACAGAGTAACGGTGTCACGCCATCGACCAATTTGTAAAATGGCCGACGAATTCCCGGACTTCTCTCTCGGGATTTTTTTCGACCCAGACGTCTTGTATGACCTGGAAAACGAAAACGAAAACGAGCTCTTAGCTTCAGTTGATATAGAACATCCTGTGAATAACAGCACAAATTACACTATGTTAGAAAGTGAAATTTCGGAACAAGTTACAGATGAAAACACCGAGCCGGCAAGTAGCAACATAAAAGTCAACCAAAGGTTTGTAAACATGTCAAGCGCCGAAATTGACGAAATAATAAAGAAAGCAGAGACGAAAAACACCAAAGAGAACACAAAATGGGCTGTCCGAGTTTTTGAAGGTAAGTTTTATGACCTTTTATGCTGTAAAAATGTCATAAGCTAAAGTACGGAATTGAAACTCAAACACGGCTTACACTCGTATGGTACATTTTCATGTTAAAAAAACACAAACAAACAAAAAAAAACAAGTAAGAAAACTTGAAAATTAATTATCTAGGGAATACACACATATAAACAATAACTTTAAATTTTCCTCAACAATATACATCACAGACCTATCTCATATAACAAATGTGTTTTTCTGACGTTTTCAAAACAGCTTGGTGCCGTGAAAGAAAAATTGCGAGAAGCCTTCACGAAATGACCAACAAAGAGCTAGATAACTACCTTCGTCATTTCTACGCTGAAGCTCGCACAAAAGATGGTGAACCTTACTCAAGGTCATCCCTCCTTGGCATTCGAAACGCTATAGAGAGATAAAATTAAACAAGCGAGAAAACAAAGAAAACACCAAACACAAACCTCCCATGCCAGAAGCAGACCTTCAGAAGTTAAAATCCTCCGGTGCAATTCGAGGAGACAATCCTTGGGGCCTTCTGCGGAATGTCTGGTTTCACATCAATCTGTACTGGTGTCGTCGAGGACGCGAAGGTCAAAGAGAACTAACAAAACAAAGCTTCCAGTTCTTGATGGACGAGAGCGGACGCGAGTACGTCTCAATGACCCACGACGAGGCCACGAAAAATCACCCTGGAGGAATTGACGACGTTAGCAGTGTGGAGAAGGAGGCTAGGATGTGTTCAACATCAGATGACCAGCTTTTTGACGGCCTCAACTGCCTAAAGATGTATCTTCAGAAACTAAATCCCCGGTGTGAAGCACTTTTCCAGTACCCAAAACGAGCTGTAACAAAGGAAGATCAAGTCTGGTACGACAACAAACCTCTGGGGGTCAACAAACTTGCAGGAATGATGAAAGAGATTTCCAAACGTCTCTGTCAAAAATTTACACCAATCATAGTGTCAATCATAGTGTCAGAGCGACTGCGATCACGCTGTGGTCCGACAGGCAAGTTCCATCGCGGCACATCATGGCGATCTCCGGCCATCGCAGTGAAGCAAGCCTCAGAAACTACAACGCCCGCCCTTCGAGTGAACAACTAAGAGCTTGTTCCGATATCCTTTCCAGTGCGTTGAGTGGAAGGCCACAGCAGTCACAGCAGCCGCGTTTTCCTGACGCTGTCACCTCGAGCAATCTCCTTGTTCCCATGAATTCGACTGTTGTTCATTCACGAAACACAGCGCAGCAGTTTGTTAAGTACCAGCCACAAGCCTTAAGCAGTTTGTTTTCTAATTGTCATGTTAATAATGTGCAGGTTTTCATGAGCCACAATTCGGCCGGATTTCACTGAACAATTTACTTTTCGATCCTGTTTTTGGACTGAAAAACTACTCGAACCCGCTGAACTATTTCAGGGTTTGAACTTTGATGGTTTGCGAACTTTGATGGTTTGACATTTTGACAGCTTTCGTCTTATTCAACCAATCAAATTATTTGAACCATTCTAACAAGGATTGTGATTGGCGTATTTTAGCGTGCTTTGTGAGAGTACAGATGCACACTGTTCGTTTGGAAAATAAAGTTTGTTTTGAAAATTTACGCGAATGCGTGGGGAAATTATGGCTTTTTTATTATAAAACAAATAAAGAAGCCTCGACTGTGCTCTGTTCTGTTGTAAAGCACGCAGGAAGCGGCTAGAGCACTCAAGAAGTAGGGAGAAACACTCGACTACGTCTCGTGTTTCCCCCTACACTTCTTTCGTGCTCTAACCGCTTCCTGCGTGCTTTACAACAGAACAGAGCACCGTCGAGGCTTCTTTATTTGTTAAATTTTCCTTTTAAATAAGGCACTAGGGAAAAACCCTTGGGAAAAAACCCACGGGACTAAGTCCATGGGAAAAACCCAATGTAAGTTTTAACACATATATTTAAGGTTTTGATCACATAAGTCATATTAAGAGGCAAGAGGCAGTTCCTGGAGGAAGGCGATCAGTGAGTAGTCATCATAGCATAGACAAACACCCTGGTTTACGATCAAGGTGCTTTTGCGGTGGCGTCGAGCCCGTGCGAACAAAAAGACTGACTAACCCATTAATCTGCAGATCACCGTTTGGTTTTTGACAGCCTTAGACCTTATGTATTTGTTTTTAATCATTATCATTAACGCCTACAGTATTTGAACGCTCAGTCTGTTGAATTTGATATGACTTTCAGAAATGAGTGCCGTCTACTCTGTTTACAGCACCATCGGAAGTTGGCTCAAAGCGGGTTGGAACTTTGCTGTAAGTGCTGTCAAATGGATATGGGAAAAAGCGTATTCCATGTTCTCCAAAGCGTGGGATAAAGTTCGAGATATTTACCGAAGACTTAATTGCTCCTCCAGTAACAATGGGGAGACACTGAATGTACCGACTGGAAGCGAGAGGGTTGAGGTAAATACTGATGTCATGAGATATTACAATGTTTGTGGTATATCATTATAATGTAAGGGGATCGGCATAAATGTAACTTTTCTCCAGTAGCAGACTTTAGCGCTATTGAGGAATTTCTCTTCTGTCTGTTCATCTTTGATTTCACTTTACCCCGCCACATTTTAATTTGTCACCCTTCCGGCCCAACCGGTAAACATGTATCCATCTATAATTAAACCCCTCTATTACACCCCGTGACCAGTGAGTTAAACATCAGAGTAACCTTTCTTGAAGCACAGGAACTCGTTATCTGACACACTACATAAAATCTTTAAGAAACATGCGTTGATAATTTCAAATTAATTATTTGTATAATCTTAGGTGGTACATAGCGAATCTCGAGTAAGTGAAGGATCCAACAATAATCAAGGTACTCAACATTACTCTACTTTATCTAGCCTTTCACCCATAGCTATGGCAAGAGTGTCAATTTACACGTTTGCGTTCTTATTTCAATCGTTGCTACAGTGTGCTACCTTAAAGTTATTTTTATATAAAACAAACGACCCTATAGTACTAGCAAGCAAGTTTCCATTTGTGCAAACAATTTTGTTATATTATTATTATTATTATTATTATTATTATTATTATTATTATTATTATGTTGTTGTTGTTGTTGTTAAAACAGCTCAACAAACATGAAAATCTACTTCGTAGCCTTCATCTGAGAGGACACACGTTAGACAATAATATTAATATTCCTCAACAGAGTCAAACTTCAGAACCACTCGCTCAGCATGTTAATAAACGGTACCTCAGGAAGTACGGTCTAAAGCTTTCTATTAAATGGTCACACCTAACACTTTCTCGAATGTTACAATCACCTTGTACCGATATCTTTCGTTTTAATGCTCACAATTAAAGTTTGCATCTGCATGAAAGTCAATTGTCTGAACTAACTAGTTCCACAGTATGGTAAACAACTCTTTTAGAGACAGAAGGTTAACCTCTCACAACAGAAAAATAATAGAAATGATATATTAAGAATTTTATAAATGTGATTATAAACATAACTTGGAATTTCATTAAACATGTTAAATAAAACATCCACAGGGCGGTGAACACGACCTATTGCACACGCAAATTGATCGGTATTCTTTCAGTTTTTGAAATTATACCGGTAGTGATCTAGCCTCCCACGCAGTGGGAGGCTAGTAGTGATCGTGCTGCTGTCATATATTGCACAACAAGTACAACAAGCGGTAAATTTAATGAATACCTACTTGACTTTTCCTTTTTTTTCAGTTGGTGGACTGGCAAGTGACCCGGCTGAACGTGAGTACTTGTTTCTTCATTAGGCGGCGCGACGTCTCAAACGTCGCTGCCGTCTCATAAAATGGGTAGCACATTCCTGAATTGGCGGTAGTCAGTAGACTTCGTCTCCGCGGGGGCTCTAAATAATCAGGCTCGTTATAATGACGTGTATTTTACGAGATTGAAAGTGTGAAGTGTAATTTTGTTGTTTTGAGTTTCGCGGTGTATTGAAGTTGAGTAAAGGTAATTGTTGAATTGTTTATTTCGCTGTTTTTTAGGTTTTAGGAGATTTCGTTTCTAAGGGGCAGTGTTTACAAAGGCTAGTGAGAACTTTGGAGTTGTGCAAGTTGTCAGTATGTCGGCATAAAAATAGTTTTGTAGGTTGTGTTGCTTAATTTGTGCACGTTGTCAGTATGTGGGCATAGAAATAGTTTTGTATGTGGTGTTGCTTTACTGAGTTCTTAGCCTGGGAGATTGTCGATGACTTATGGAGACTATTGTTAACAGTGGTTCGACAGTGCTTCCAACTTGACAGGTTGCGGTCATATCCAAAAATCAATGATTGAGTGGAATGTCAGTTTGAAAATCCTGTAAGGTTTCCCATTTCATCAGTTAATCAATGCCTTAAATTCTGGACATTCTTGGATAATATGTTTACATTCATTTAATTGAAGTGTGTGGGTAGAATTCGTTCAGAGGTCATTAAGCGAGAAAGTTCTCAAAGGAAATGTGTCATATACGCGACATTTCTTTGGTCACGTACAGTAGCCCTGTTGAAGAGTTTTAAGGTGAATTTTTCATTTGTAGCTATGATGAAGTGGATAGATTTAGTGATTCATGGGAGAACTGACTGTCATTTGTAAGAGGTGTTGTGGAAGTAAAGATGATTGATTTGTTTTGTAAAATGATGACATTGATTAGATAGAGGATGTGCGCGGGTGATTGTGTAAAGGAGTTTAGCGAAGGCCTATAAGTCTGTTTTAGTTCTTTGAAGTAGTTCTCGTTACGAAAAAAGCAATCATACAAAGGAGCGTAATGTTGTTGTTTTGAGTTTTGCGGATTGTCGAGGATAATTAAAGGTAGGCGTTGTAATGTTTATTCGCTGTTTTTAAGGACATTTGGTTGAGAAGGGCGGTGTTTATTAAAGGTAGTGTTTACTTTCTAGTCGTTAGCAGTGGTTAGTGTTTTCGGATAGAAATAGTTTTGTTTTTGGTGTTGTTTTGAGTGCTCGATAACAAGTTTCTGGCGTATTTCTGAGAATGTAGTGGAAGCTGGCAGATTGGAGAGTGTAAAAGGAAAAGCTTGTGTGTGAAGTATGGGTACTGTTTGAAATAAAGCAAGACAAGTAACATATTGCAAAAATGTATTATTGTTTATGTAGTTGATGCGTTTTTTAACGGAAGCAAAACAATTATAGTATCCACAAGTTGGTTGTCTTTTACTACCATAATAAATGACATAGAAAGGGAGATTGAAATGCCATTTTGTTTAGCGTGCGAGATCGTCTATGAGTCATTGTTAGTTGTGGTTACGTAGTGCTTCGAACTCAACCGGTTGCGAAGGCGATGACAAACTCCATTCTTGAGTTTTGTGATGATGTAAAGCATAGGGAGGAAGATATTGTTGAGTCTACTGTGAACAGTAAACACCGATCTTTATAAACACAGGTTTAGAGGTTTTAGATTGCAAGTAGCCTCTATTGATTTCTTGAGGTAAAGTCACTGATTTTATCAGTTAATCAATTTCTGAAATATTTGACATTCTTGGGTAATATCATTTAATTTCACTGTGTCGATAGAGTTCATTGAGAGGTTATTAAGCGAGAAAGTTCTCAAAGCAAATCTGTCATATACGCGACATTTCTTTCGTCAGATTAGCTTTGTTGAAGAGTTTGAAGGTGAATTTTTCATTTGTAGCCACGACATAAGCAGATAGCTTTAGTTATCTATTGGAGACGCTAACGAAAGAGACTCTTCGGAAGCTTCGACGATAAAAAGTTTACTCACCAATCTAGGTAAGTTACGTATAATACACTGTTGATGTTTTGAGCGCCATAGCACGAGTCACATTCGAGCCCGAATCAAATTCGATTCAAGGTAGAGAACTATTTATACATAACAGCCCAGGTTAAGGAAGCTGACAGACTCTGCGCCGTCCAAATCTTAACCACAGGCTTACCATCCTCTGTTTGTGCTGCAGACCTGTACTAGCTGAATATTAATGACCTCTTCGGTTGTGTACAAAGGATTTTGTGAATACGATAATTAAGGTTCGAAAGTTTGTGCTGGATTTTAAGGGTCAGTTCGCGGACTCGAATGAGTCAAAATCAGGCCAAATCAAACTACAAAGACTATTCTTTCGGAAATCAGGACTCTTTAGTGAAAGGCACAAGGTTAAGTGTATTAATTTTGGCAAAATCCCAAGCCGGTCGGAAATTTGAAGTTCTTGAAGCTGCATGCCTTGTGAGTATATATATACATTTATAGAGTAGGTCAAACTTCAAGTTTCTAAGACCGCCTCCCGGAACTTTAAATCGACAAACCAAGCACATGTGTTCATGTTTCTAAGCGTTTTTATTTGACTTTCGTCCGTTCAAAAAGCCTTAATTATCGTATTCACAAAGTCTTTTGCGCACAACCGAAGCGGCCATTAATAGTCAGCTAGCACATGTCCGCAACACAAACAGAGGATGGTAAGCCTGTGTCTTAACGAATCTAGAGGGTAAAACCACCAAATGCCGATTTACTGAGACAGAGGGCAATTTTTTAAACATTACTCGCATTTGATTGGCTGAGCACGGAGGGCGCTTCGTTTCTTTGTTAAGCTCCTGAAACGGTAATTTGAACTGTTTAACACAACGATCGCTTCGTAGTTTGACTTTAGACCGTGTTGTTTAGTAAAAAATGGAACGGAAATTGGGTGATCCAGGTACATAACGGAATTGCGCCTACTTTGTACGCCCACAAAGGCTACCGCATGTTGCAGTCCCTTTAATTTTGAATCTCAGCATGAGAATACTCGAGAGTATTGGGCTATTGTTTACCAAAGACAAAAGAAATTGGATAGAGGCAATGAACAACGCTATTGAATTACAAATTTCAGTCGCATGGAAGATTCAGCTTGTACTTAATAGAGTGACAACTTTAATTTGACAATAGTTTTGGGATGAGCGACAGATAAACTGTGTAGAATCTGTTCCCTTATCTTATCTTTAGGTTGTTTTTCTCGAATAACAAAATTCACCTTGGAATAAAAGAACTCCTAACAAAGATATTTCCCCTGCATTTTAACCTATTGTTCTGAAATTTTCATCAAAATTAAAGTACTTTTTTGGGGGGGGGGGGCGGAGGGAGGAAATTAATCTAAAAAAGGTCTTTGTCCTATAATTATTTCATGTTACCTTATGTTCTGGGAAAAAAAGTTTAAAAAAAATCGAATGAAGGAAAATTGGCTAATTTTTGAAGTTTATTGCACAGTCATGCCATTGATGTACATATTAGAGGCAGTTTGATACTTTTCCAACCGTGCATTAGGGAGTTATCGTTATTACTATGAACATCCCTTTTTTCTTACTTAAGTGGCTAGTTAATCATTAACTATTATGACACGTGAAACCCTTTAAAGTGATGGTAGAAGCTTCCCACAAGGTTCTTTTCTAAAAAAAATCATTTAAATTTTTCTCGGGAAATTAAAAAGCAAATGGTTATTTGTTTAAAAATTTACTGAAAACCTTGGCGTAGTCGAAGATTCTGATTCCCGTGAAACATGGCGGCCAATGTTTACTAGTTTCTTCCTTTACATCGCTCAGGCTTCCAGACCAGAGGAAAAGAGAAATGTTCTCAAAGGCAGTCAGTATACTTAAAACAAAAGACAGGTGTCAAATTCCTTTGGATACATGCACTCTGCATGCAAGTTTTTTTGGACTCATCGTGTGAATGTGTGAGTCATTAGCCTCCTCCAATGTCCAACACAGACATTCTTTGGACTCGTCACGCATTTCACCCTCCGTGAGAAAGAGTGGATTGCGTGACGAGCACTTAGGACGTCTGTGCTGGAGGCTAGTGACTAACCGATCGGTAATTATGCGAAATGTAATATATTTCTTCCCGCCAATTTGCAAGAGCAGCCGCTTTTTGTGATGCTGCAGGGGGTGTCAGAGATGACGGAGTGAAACGTCTACCATAGTGAAGACATTCGTCGGCTCAGAAAAAAAAACAATCATAATGCTGAAAACCGCGCGGAGTGGGGGTGGGGTGGGGGGGTAAAGGGTCCAACCCGTACTATTGCATGCAAAATCTGAAACCCAAACGTTAAACCTCTCTCCGTCAAGGGTCCCCTGATTTATCCGATATCCCTTCCAGTGCCTACCCACAAGACTGTCGAATTTTAAAACTACACCTGCAACAAAAGCGTTTTTAGTTTATTTTACTTTTCCCTTCAAAAATCAAGTTTTAAAGCGTATGGACTCAAATATTAATAACAAACGATGGGCTTTCCTTGTTTACCAAAGGAAAACGCGGAAAAGACTTGACCACGTGACGACCATCTTTACTGAAAATGAGCCAACCGAAACTGAAGCTCAGGTCACATGCACAGTTCCCTTTTTTTCACAATTTATTTAGAAAAATTTTCCGTTGTACCGCAACAGATTCTTTTTCGACCAAAAGGAATCTCTTCCATAATAAATCGCTAAAAAAAAAAAAGAAAAAAAAGGCACACCGACCCCGATTCGGCGTTTTACTGACAGCCTGCCCAAGGGCTGCACTATCATGAAAAGCGACCATTGGGAAAGGCCAAATTTTGCTTCAATTTCTCTAGCAATTTTTTTCTTGCTCTTCCCTGTAATTTCGGTCAAATTTGATTGCTGAAGCTTAGACACCTAAAACTTAGAAGTTTGTTTGGTGCAGCAGTTATTATAGAAAACATCTGTTCTCCATAAAGATATTGACGTCACAAACCCGTGGTTCCTCACCGCTGGTTTTTTGCCTGGACGGCCATTAATGTCTTAAGTACTTCTTTCAATACAATAACATAAACAACTAAAACGATTACAGAGGCCCAAAAGGACACGACAGATGAGCGAAAACATCGTGTTAATTTTTCTCTTTAATTTTCGCACATTTTTATGCCTCTGTCTAAAAACCTAATTAGCTGAGCTGGGCTCGAGAAATTGACACATATAACTGCAATGACTGCAATGTACTTTGCCGCAAATGACTCTGAGAACAGGATATCACTTATCAGAAACCTTAGTTTTACGACGGTTGCTTTCTTTTGTTTTTTTCCTTTTTAGGAAAACGGGCAAGGGACACAGTCACGATGGAATTAGATATTTTTATGGACTGGGCTAAGGAGGTTAAGGATATCATGATTAACGATGAGCAACATGGGAACCCGGAGGAAACAGGTATTATATTTTTTTTACTACTTTTACGGCACATTTATTTAGTAGATTGTTTTAGTTCATGAAAGAAAACAAACACAAGAAAAGGATTCAAACCCACAGTAGCCTGATTTCCAATACAATTTCTCCGTCCATTGATTTTGATTTAAACGCATTTCCCCTCCAGATTTCAACAAACTCCTGATACTGTATAAGGGGTGAAACCTAACCAGCGGTAAAATACCCCTTTTATGAAACCCAGCGATTTCTGACAAAGGGACAACCATATGAATAAGCTATCCAGACATTGTAAAAACTGATCCCAACTCAAAACAATAGACTCCTGACCAATTCTGAAACTGTAGACGATTGCTTTACCCACTAATAAGATCAATTTAGGCCTTAATTTACAGATTGTTTATCCGGGCACCGCGGAGCATATTTTAATGTTGGGTTGGGGGCTAACTCGATGGCTTAAAGGTGGTGGCCTGAAGCGAAAGCAAAAGGCAAAGCTTTTCACTCTCATTTTTCTTCGGTGCTGCAGTCATTTTCTCTTTTGGTCGGATACTACTGCGGGAAACGATTTGAAGGCAGCCACCTTATAAAAATAGTATGAAAATTGATGCCATTACCGTGGTCGGACAAAAAATAAGTTATGATGATCATCCTTTAATTGTTACTTATGCTTGTATCTTATTTAAAATAAATTTTCACTTCATTTTCAGCAAATAGACTGAAGGAACTGCACAACAGTAAAATTGGGAGAAGACTAGGCGATCTCTTGGACAGGAAACCCACCGTCAATCCTGGCCTTGCTTGAGCTGCATCCAGTGCTTAGACCCCTTAAAATTCTTTAGTTCAAAAAAGACATTAAGACTACAAGTAAACTAATAATAGCACAGTCTACCTCTTTGATATGGACAACGAAGAGACACCGATGACTACCCCTTACCTGGACTGTCCGCATAAGAGAGAGAGTTTATATGAATGCTAGTCTCTGTCGGCCTGTGAACTGTCCGTAACAGACAGCTGTCAATATAATAGAGTGTTTGTAAGAGGAGGTTCGTCTGTACTGGTTTTGTTCAATATGCGATAAAAGATACTACTCTTTTGTTTGCTAGGCTAATTAGACTATATCTTTTAGCGAATGTGTTAACGGCAGCTTCCTTCTGTAGGAGGATTTTTTCATGCATGAATTTGTTTTCAATTTTTTCTTTTCTTTTTCTATTTGTTGTGATTTTTAAAACAGTTATTGGAAGAAGACTGATCAAGTCGGGCAACGGTCAAGGTGCTTAAAGTAATTATAATACAGCAATCATTGAAATAGAAAATAAATAAATAATAGTAGTAATAATAATAACATCGAAGAATAACATCGAAAAATAAGAATCGAAAGTACTTAAGCGCCTCGATTGACATTCTTTTCCTTCAGCGGAGTTTCATAAATTTACTGATTCGCATTTCTCATATTCAGCTATATAAGCGCTTAAACTTATATTTATAGGAGAAATAGAACCAAGTCCAGAAACTAAATCAGAGAAAAGAATAACTTCTTCTTGAAATTTATCCTTCAGCGGAAAACCTGCGAATTAGCAATAGGCAAACACTTTGTGTATCGCGAAAGGACTGCATGATTCTTACTGCCTTTTGGCAGTGCCACATATATAATCCAAATATACTTGCATATTTCAAGTTTATGAGTCATAATTTCGTCACGTGAACCTGACGGTAGACGGTACATTACTTGCTCACCGAAAAAGTTGCCTTTGCAAGCATTTTTTGTGTTCACCCAGTCTACACCGAAGAGTTCTAGGGCTAAAATTTGAAACTGTTTCCAGATTTTCACAAACCATTGGAAAGTACTGCTAGTTTGTGCTTTTTTAAATTATCGCACTTATTGGAATTTTAACTTAGTCTATAACTTAGAACTGCGTAAAGAAATGCGTCTAAGTGATGCGAAGTAGCTTGCATATCCAAGAAGGTATCCGAAAATACTTCTACATCTACTCTATCTAGCGTACGCAGGCTACTGGCGCTTGATAGCTCAGTGGTACAAAAGACGTCCTACAATAGCATCATTCAAGCCAGGCCATTTTGCGTTTACTTTGTTTGCAGCTGCTTATTTGCTTTACAGCTGTTAAAGATCACTTTAATCGTATCTATTCTCACATTACCTTTTACCAACCACGATGTTTCATTTTCAAAGTGTCAAGATCTCTTGTTAAGACTGTTTATGTGTCTTCTCTCCTTGCCAGTGCGTCCACGACGACTAGATATTCTGTCCTGGTACCGAAAGAAGGCAAAATTACAACTCTTATAATAATTATATTGGGTTATTTTCCTCATCCTGGAATGGTCCTAAGTCCTTAGATGTGTATCACCACCACCACCACCAACAACAACAACAACAACAACAACAGTTTATTTGCATTACCTTTTACACAGATGGTGCTGCATTCAAAGGAAGCGATAGTAAAAAGAAAAATAATAAATGTAATAATATTATTGCGGTAACAAAAAAAAATTAATCACGATCAGTTTTCTTCTTGGAATGATTCAAAGATAAATAACCTTTTTTGCAAATAAATGGATCTATGCTACTGAAAAGAAATATTTTTTTTCTATTGTACTGAAATTAATAAAGTTAGGACATTTCGAAATAATATCATCATAAAGCGTTTTCCTTGCGCATTTATGGAGACTGCATTCAAAAACTGGAGGAAGTGCGTCTCATGTTCTACGTCATTGGATGAACAATATTGACATATTCTTACGGTTCTCAGGGATTTTTAGCACACGATGTCTACCAGTTTCAATTCTTATATCATGATTTCCAGATCTCAATTTCACAACAACTTGTCTGTGTTGCATATTTTTTACTAAATCTAACTGAATAGAAATATACTTTGGGTCGTTTTAAATTAAGAGTAAAATAAGAGTTTCTTATTAGACCGTATCAGATCTACTTGATGAATTTGCAAAGCGTTGATGATATTAATTTTGTTTTATTCTAAGTAAGTTGGTTTGAATTCTATGCCAATTGAGTTGCGATCTGGAGACACTGTTTTGCAATATTGTTTTCTGAGAGATTTTCGAGATGTATCCAGAATTTAAGGATCTTTACATAGATGTTTAATGTGAGGGACAGCCTTCCCATTTCGCTCCGAGATACAACTGGTCACCTCGGGATGGGAATAACTGCATTCTTAAATAAAGGAATTAGCATGTATAGCACAAGGAGCATTAATCCAGTGAATACACCTAGCCTTGCTAATCTTTTGCTTACCAATTGTTTGATTCTCATCTTTAAGAATTTCATTTTAAAAAAATAAGCAGCGGCATAAATGATTAGATTTGACTGATGAGAAACACGAGTTGGGGACCTAAGTTACTCAACTGGTTGTAAAGTTCGTCTTGGATGCGATGGTGATTCGGCTTGTATCCCCACGACACGACATGCTTTGATGAATCTACGATGGGCTGGGTAAAAGAGATAGAAAATTATGGTGAGCTATATTTTAGCCCCACCAATGTCAACAGGTCCTTAAAATCTATCAGTTCTACATTCACGTTCTGGCCCCGGTTCCTGGAAAGCCGATTAAACTATCCCCCGATTAGCAGTTAATCCACGATTAAATTCCTTATCTCCAGAATAACTAATCCAGGGATAAAAAGGCGTTCCTGAAAGCAGAGTTATTCCTCGTTTAACTGTCCCTCGGTTAAACTCATATCAAACAGGTTAAACAAGTTACCAGCATATAAAAGCGCGGGAAAACGACAGAGCGGGAGAAAAAAGTCGACTCCGATACTCGTTTTATCGATCGATACCTGTTGTAGTCTATTGTCGATATTTGACCGCGGTACGATTTGCCCGTTGTCTGGTTGTGACAAAACAAAACTTCAAACCTTTCCTCAAAGAAAAACAAAGTGGAAATCTCGGTTCAGTTCAAAGTGATGCTGATTCGAGGTGAAATGTGAGCCATATGTGAAAATCGGTGAGTTCTCTACCTCTTGATTCTTTCAGCAATCGAAACTATTTTGAGCTTGACAAAGCAAGACTTGCCTCTCGGAAAAATGTTAACAATAAAGTACTGATGTGTGCCGAATAATTGTGTTTGATATTTGTAGCCTATCTGCTTTGTTACGTTCGCCTGGTACCAGGGTACAGAAATCTGATATTTTGTTTTTGTTCTAAATCAGTGAAAAACCTCTGTTTCAGTGTCCGCATTGTTTGAGAACGACAACAACTTCGCTTTAATTAATCGTCAACATTTTTGTCTTTTATTTACGTTATTTCAATAAAAAATCTCCTTCTGCTTTTGCAAAATTGCCATAAATATTTTATTTCATTCAATAGTTCTTCTGTAGAAACCTAAAACCGGCAAATTGTTCCGTGAAGAGTTGATTATTCGCGCTATCGCTTGCGATGAAAGATGGCTTCGAAATTCATGATTTTCAGTTTCGTTTCATCATAAGCTTACTGCTTTGTGAAGATCCTATTTACTGAAGCCACATTTCCAGAGTTACTGTTTAATAGAATTTTATAGAGCTATTGATGGAATTGTTTAATAGTGTTTTATAATATATACAAAAATCGAAAACTCGACTGCACGATTTGCGTGTTTGTGATCTTTTTTGCTCCATCACATTTCGCTGCAGGTTTTTGAGCCCAAAACTCAGTCAATTACCTCTCGAATTTGTGCCGACAACAAAATTATTTGTTACTTAAATTGCTGAGAGTAATTTATCCAGCATAAATTGCCTTCTTTCTTTTTCCTTACTCAATTAAACTGACAATATCGCAAAATTTAAGTGCGCCATTTTGTTTGTTTTGATCAAGTTTTTGCCCGATTAGTGAGTTAATCGACCTCGCTAGGTGGATTAAATTTAACCCCTCGTTTATCACTTGGTTAGTGTTAATCGTGCTTTCAGGAACAGAATCTAACCGAAGGATAAATTTTCACCCTCGATTAGTGAGATTTAACCCTCGATTAACGCTAATCGGCTTTCCAGGAACCGGGGCCTGAGCGATAACTAAATTACCGGAAGCCGTTTGTCCCAGTTAAACGTGGCTGATGTCTAAATTTCTTATTTTTGCTTAAAAAGTTTTGCCACGATTCAAGCATCAAATTTGGGAACAAAGCATTAACTAGAGACAAAAGTCACCCGAAATTTTGTCGTGATATTATGAACGCGTTATCTGGCGTATATTTAATGCTAAGCCGCCCTAGATCAGAATCAGTTGATTGCTTACTGGCAGATAATGTCTATTAATATAAATTTTATCACGTACCTCTTCGTCAAGAACCGCATTCCACGAGAAACTGCGCTCTTCTTTCCGAGTTCAGAGACGAAATAGTTCGAGTGGCTTGTGTGATCACGGGCGATACTTTGGGATTTCCCTTGACCTTTACCCAAGGGGTATTCCCGGGAAATATTCAGTACAAATATAAACAGCCACATCTTGAGTTTGCATGGGGGGTGGGGGGTGGGGGGTGGGGGGGGGGAGTCGGGGCACAGTCAGAGTGGACGTTGTAAAAATGGCAAGTGTGTAATTTTCTAGGAAATCTTTCAAGTTTAAACTCAGTACTACCTTTCTATAGCGAGCCTCCTGCTAATTCAAGAAAACTTTAAACCGTCTTAAAATTTTTTGCATCTTTTCTTGCAACAAAACTGCGAAGCTCTGCGACATACCAAGCTGACTGGGAAGTCTCGCATCGTGTTTATTAAAATTGACGCAAAGCGTCAAGGTGCACAAACCTTTTTCTCCCGACGACTGCGGTTACGGAAAAAAATATAGAAAATATCCGTGGCAGGGAATGTTACACTATACTGCGTATTGTTCGTCCAACTTGCAGACCACACCTGGCGTGCATTTTTTTTTTTTTTTTTTGCTAGACAACATTTAACGCAACCCTGATAAGCACTGTTGAGATAGATTCTGATTCAAAAATATACAACAATAATAATATAACAAAAAGATTATTATTACCAATAAATCGAACGTGATATTTCCACATTATGAATTATACTTAATTCGCTCTCCCTCATGAATGTCGTTCTGCTTCCAAAATTAGAAATACCGGTATCGCCGGATTCTACTAGTTTTGCGTCGACAGGTCAGAAACACGGAAAAGGGGTAGGGTGATCGTTAAATGCAGTTTTGGAAGTGTATTAATAGTTTCACCATGAAAATTGTTCGACTTTTCTATTTGTCTCATCTATAGTTTTGTCCAGGGTTGCAGTTCTGCATACACTCTTCTTTCTGATCATAAAAGGACTTAGTGTCCATTTCTGAATTATTCAAGGCAATCAACGTACATGCCATTGCTTTTGGATGCATGCCAAAAGAAGTCACCAAGAAGACATTACAGAAACTCTATTTGGGGATGGAGAGGGGGATTGAAAGGGAGGGGATGTTTGAATGCAGCGTAAAACACATAATTGACTGGCGGCCCGAAGCTGGTGACTCCAACATGCTACAGAGCAAGATACCCATTTCAGTGTGCTCAATCGCCATTCCATATGTATAACAACTTGTCACAACTGTGATGGAACCGTTCTTTCTATGTTTATTTTTTAATTATCACTCGTTCGGAGGTGAATATGAAACTTTTGAGGGGCATGGCCTACGTACGGTGGGCTAAGATTGGATAAAACATCACAAAAGAGGTACTGTCGTTGCAGTTGGGTGCAACTATCAAATATTAAGAGCAAGACATTGTCGATGAAAACAATCATTTGATTTATCAAGTCAGACAATTTTAGTATGGTTGATTTAAATTATCCCGGCAATTTTTTTAGAAAATCGTTATTTGTTGTACAGCTACTGCCTTACAACGAGTAAAGAGGCCCTTTTATGGGGTGGTTGTTCTGGATAACTCGCAAGATAATATAATTATGGGAAAAATAGATCACTGTGAAAATAATTCGAAGGATAAAAGGTATAACCCAGCTAAGGAAAGCAAACGTTTTAAATTACGACTTGGCCGTGATTTTATGTTTTTAGGGGTGCAGCATAACTGTCTCGAATTGAAATTTTGGGGCAGCCGTTAACCCAAACCCCTTGACCTTAACAGGGCCTCAGTAATATGTTTAGAGTTGTTCTGTTAAATTGTTCATTTCAACGTCTCGATCCACTGAAGTGTTCCTTGGGTGGAGTTTGTTCCCCAGCCATGCAAAAATACTCTTTGGATCAGAGCAAAGTCTTCTCCATAACCCAGGACTGGTAGGATTCTGCTGAGTTGTATCTTCTGTGACTGTTTGTACTTCGCCATTTGGAAAGATCTCGCTACGGCACAAAGGGCAGGTTCGACTACAACAAAAGACAAAAAATTGACACCTGTGCGTCAAAACTGCATGTGGTTGAAAGACGAGAATTTGGTTTGAGAGAAGGAGAAATAGGGGAGAGAAATGACTGCTGCAGAATTGCCGGTTTTCACTGCCACGCCATCAAAAAGTAAATTCGAAACCATTCAATAACAGAAGCTAAGAATTTCAAATGTTACAAGAGATTAAGAAATAAGCAACTTCTCCAAGTTTCAGGTCTGTGTGGTACACCGTTCTTGAGTTCTTTGTCGAAACGTCCCACGGAAATTTATAGAGCTTAGTATGCAGACGCCATATTTGTGTCCTTCCGAGGGACACCAACATGGCGCCTGGAAAGCAATGAAAACATCTGGAACTCACTTTCGCTATGAGAGTGGTTAGTTTTCCCTCGTGAGCTAGTATACATACGCATAAACACCTCTCCTAATACTTGAACTGTTAAAACTGCCAAAAATCATAAGAAAAGACCTTTTTTCAAATGATCGAGACAGTTTTGACATAGCGCCTGATGATCTTGATGTCACGTGCTGGTCGGCAATTTTGAAAATTCAAGATGCTGTATTTTAAACACAAAAGATGATAACGAGCTGGAAACTTGTGAAAACATATATTTTTAGGTGTTTCTACACCTGGTGGCGATGAAAATTTAGCAGGCCTAGCGAGTTGTGATTTTAGAATTTTATGACGTCACATGCAAACCAGCAATTGAAAACCAAGCTTTTATTATTTACCTTCCAAACAAAAGCAGCTTCTCAGCACATTCCTTGTGAACCATGTGAAAACACGGAAAAATAATAGCACCTGAAAACACTTCCTAAACAATACAAAAAAAAACAATTAAGACGGTGGCAATTTAACTTCCTTAATAACATATATGAAAATTTGACTTGATGTGACGGCCGACAAGGATATGACATAAATGTAAAGAAGATCCTCGCAGTTATTAACGCAACTTATGCAGTTTCGAAAAGAAAGCCTGAAAAAATCAGGCTTGCTGGGATTCGAACCCTGACCTCTGCGATACCGGTGCAGCGCTCTATCCAATTGAGCTACCAAGCCAACTGGGAGCTGGTCATTAAATTGGTTCGTAATATACCCGGGAAAGATGAATATGAAATTATGAATATATGAAATTCATAGATTTGAACTGCGGAATGAAGAAATAAATGTAAAGAAGATCCTCGCAGTTATGACAGACAACAGAAATGAGTGAATTTTTTCTTTGTTTCTGTTCTCTAGGCCTCTTTAGAATTAGATAAGCGGAATTCCAATTTATTAAAAAAAAAACTTATTTAACAGTGATTTCAGTTTTTATGTATCCCCATGTTTGTGCTTGGCCTATTTACTTCAAACGTAGGTTACTTAATCAGCAGGGAAATTTTGTCGGACGCAAAATTTTGTCAATATATAGTATACAGCTCAGTTGCCGTTTACCAATGTTAACCTTACTTAAGGCAAGAGTTACATAAAAAGATGTATTTTATTATCCACTCCACTCAGGGCTTTTCAGAGAGAATTTACAACACTGTGTGGGTGACTTTGCGTTTGTGGTCGATGTGGTAACAAAAATCATGGGTACTTTCCATTATGCCTAACAGATCAGTCAGAAACCAGTGGAACTAACCAGGAGATAATGGAACGACATTATTCGATAGAAACAAAATTTCCAACCGAACCGAAGCGTTCCAATTAGTTTCGACTGAAATTTCGATTACTTCTCAGTGAAGTGGGATTGCAAACGAGAATTTTTGAAAATGGAACGGCAATGTTCGGTCGGATCGGACCGACCGGTCAAAGAGGACCACCTCTGGAAGTGGACCACTTTTTCCGGAAAATTTCCACCGGGAACAAAGCGTTCCATTTACGTTTCAACCGAAATTTCCGGAAGTTTTGGCATAATGGAAAGCAGCCCAGATTTGTTGGGTCTGAAAAAAGTTCTGGGCACCTGACGTGGGTTTCTCGAAAGCCCCGAACGTTTTGGGCCAATTTTTGGGCACCATAATTTACACTGTATCTTGTAAACAAAGAGGTTTCTAAGCGTGAAACTTAGCTATAACCTAAATATTTCTTATTTTGGTGACATGTCAAGATAACAGTTATAATGGCTTGCAATTTCACAATTGGCTTTTCGGGACCGAAAAGTTTTCAGGGCTTTCGAGAAACGCGTTCCTTGTTTTAGAACCCCGCTCCACTTTCCGAGTGCCGTTCTTGCCAACAAATCATCCTGTGCCAGAGCCGAAAACTGGCAGTGGGCATAGAACGATAACAATAAATGAACAAGAATTAACCATTCGGGCAACTTGGCATCAGGATACCAATAGTACGAACAAGAATTACCCACCTCATAACAAATTGCACATGGATCATGTCCTCGGTCGGCAAAGCACTTGTGGTTTTCCTTAAGAGACTGCGCCATGCAAATGTTACACTCATCACAGTGAAAGTGGTCGGCTTTATTCCCCCTTTGGCAAACAGGAAGAGGAAAACACTTAGCTTAGAATTAGAGCACAAACTGAATCAGTCAAGCTGATCACGGCGAGTACCAGACTTATGTTAACTGAACACTTTTATCGTGCACTCTTGATCTACAATAGCCGTCTCTTAGTTAAACATGATATCTTATTTGACCGAGAATAGTCCATTGTAGCTGAATCTGTTTTTAAAATATGTTTTGACCATCTCTTAGCCGGGTGACGGCTATTCACTTGGCCATCATAAAGAATTACCTGCATATTCCACACTTTTCACAATGGTAAGCATCGACTTCCTTTTGGATGAGAAGTTTGCATATGTCGCAAAAATAGTTGGCAAACAATTTGTCACACGATTCACATTTCTGGGAAAACTGCAAAAAGAAATCAAATATTGACATATACAGTATTATCGACCACACATAAATCAACCATAGCCTTAACTTGGATCTATCAGCTGACTTGATAATTCAAAAGCTGACGTTTTAAGCATTATATAGTCCTTCGTCAGAGCGTTAGCCCTTCTGATGAAGGGCTTTTACTGGTGACCAATTAATTTACCTTATCATGTCAGCAGCTGGCTGATAAATCCAATTTTTTTCCTTCGTTACCACACCGACGCCGCACAACAGTTTCTTTAGAACTAGCCAGTTTTTTCGCAGCCTTAGTTGGCTCACTTTGCCTAGCCTTGCCTTGTTTATTGACGGGAACTTCTCAATGCATTAATGAGTCGTACCGTATTAGGTTGCTCTAACTTTTGAGGTTAAATCCTAAAATCTGTCGATTGAAATATAAGATATGGAACTGTACTTTAAGGTTTTTTAATTTGAATCTGTGGATAAAATCCCAAGTTGTGACTATTCAGAATGAAAACATCGGGCTTTCTTGTGGTACTCACGGTTGATACAACCGCGAGTACCACCGGCGGGACCACGTCACTGTGCAGCCACAACGTGGTTCCGAATGTTGATTTTGCGGATTGGAATTCGGCAACATGCACTTTAATCTCTTGTTGTGCTGTTTGTTTGTCAATATTTGTAATTTGTTTTTAAAATTCCAAAACCTTTAGGCTTTGGAAGTATTAAAAAAGTACCTTTTGTTTTTGTCCACATGTACACTGGACCTGAGTACCATCCAATGCTGTAGCTAATGAATGCATCGTCTTTGCTCCTGGCGGTGATGGGGGCGAGGAATCCTTTGAGCCTTGTGGCTCAATTTCATCACATATTTTTACAGTAGCACCTCCGTCGGTGTCGGCTTCAGATTTGTTTGAAACTTCACTGTTTGGCTCAGGATCATTTGAAGCTTTAGCGACAGGATTCTCAGCGTTTTCCACTACGTCACTAGCCGATCCACGTTCTTGCCGGTGACCTGCATGTGAAATTCATGGCTTAAGTCAGTTTTAGTGCATTGTATGGCATTTCTGGAAACAAAACCCGAAGGAAAACAGACGTTTCGAGGCTACTGTTTCTTCGTCTGTGTAGCCGGCACTACCCACACTTCGAATTCTCTACTCACGTGCATGCTAATGGCTACACACACGTTTACACGTTTACATAATCAGTCACCCACGACCCGGCTAAAATCTCAAATTGAATACATACAAACGAGGTTAACTTTCGTTATTAAAGTAGTTAATGACTTTTGTATATAATATATGGATTTACTCACTGATATATAAATCAATGTCAAGGTCTTTTTAGTTATGCATATATATTAGTGAGGAGTATACCTTCGTGTTCACTGATCACTTCAGCTTCATTGGAGCTTCTTTCCCCAGGGTTGTCCGAGATTTCGCTCGCCATGTTGTTGCTTACTATATACTCTGATGGTCTATCATTCCCTTGTCCTTCGTCGTTTGGATTTTCAATCAAGACCACAGCCGCGTTATGGCATTTGTGACATGGATACCATTTCTCTTCAGGGCAGCATTTGAAGTGAATCAAACAGGTGTCTCGCTCGTAATGTGGACAATACGACTCGCTAAGAAGTGAAAAAAAGCAACTCTCAGCCGAAGACGGAAGTGCAAGCGCTTTATTGCCGGGTGAGCTCTGGATTCAATAATCGTTATTATGTATCATCTTTGGGTCCTACCAGTTCGCCTGAAAAAGATGGCGGCTTATACATGCGTAAATAAACAGGTTAAGGATTCAACGCGCGCTTAACCAACCAGAACCTTCGTTAAGCAACGCAGCTTAGCTACGCAAGATTGCGACTTCCCATATATATCTAGAGCGAGCATATTATATCAGTCCAGTGTGAAAAAACTTCGGGTACTACCGGCCGCAATGAAACAGGTAGGCCGGGAATTTAGTATCAAAATTCTGAAAAACGGATCAAAATAAAATTGTTTTCACATTCCGTTCGCATTAGTGAAATACGTGCGGTGTCTACAAGACTTTGATAAGAAAAGAGTGCATCTATCCCACCATTTCCATTACCTTTCACCGTTACATTTTTCTTCAGTTTCTTCCATTGCTGCTTTGTTTTCGTCCCTCAAATGCAGGTATAAAAGCTTGTGAGATAGACGAGCTGTACTGTTAAGCTCGGTGGCCACCACAAAATAACAAGGAAAACAAATATGCAAAGCTTAGTATGCACGAGTTACAAACAATAAAAGGGACTTTCCCTTGAGCGGGCTTTTTCCCTGCGTGACATAACTTCCGGTCTCGATTCAGCTGTTATATATTCCTTTGGCAGATTTACTACCGTATATAGCTGTTGTTAATTAAGGGTGGAATTTAAGAAACGTACATTAGCTAAGAGAAGTTTCATCGTATCATTTTAGCCGTGTTTTAACTAGGAGAAGAAATTGCACTGATCCAGGTTTTTAAATATTCGGGAAAACCCCGCAGGCCTTGTATGCAAATAACCCTATTGGCAGCAGATGGTCAAAGGCTAAGGGAAAAAACCCGAGCCACGAATTTGCTTTCTGTTATAAAAATTTATGTAGTTCGTTGTTTCTTACAGCCTACTTTTGAACAAACTATGTAAGATCATGTGTAGGTTGTCAAAGATAGAAAAGATTCTGTCGATCAGCCTTTCACACGGAGCTACATCGTCTAGCTTTTACTTAACGGTTAGTTGGTTGGGCTCCCTTCTCTCTGTTATGACTTTGCTTTATAAATTGACCATATGTTGAACGTGTATGGTGCATGTAATGTGTTTTGCAGCGACGTTTCAAAACGGGAGTCCCACTTTTTATAAATTTCAGTGAGTACTGACCGTTACTTGTATAGAGGTGCCGTCTCCCCAGGGAAGCTCTAGAAGTGGGCGTTTATTTGTACTGAATATCTTTTGAATGACGCCCTTTGTAAAACCCCTTGGGAAATACCCCTTGGCTAAAGATCATGGGAAATACCCCAAAGTCACCTTCAAAAGTGTTTTGGCCAAGATCACACAAGCCATTCAGTCTATTTCATATCTGCTGGTAAGACGCAGTTCCTCGGGGAAGGAAGAACCCGTCAGCAAGAGATACGGCAACAAATTTCGCTTAGTAGTCCTGCTACAGTTTTCAACTACAAGAGAAAAAGGTAACTGATATTGCTGTCTACCGACGGAAGTATTTTTCAGAATCCCGATCAGTTATTTTATCTGCTTACCGTTTGGTAGCAGCTATCGATCTATAGTGTCTATATTGGCGTTAAGGTTTCTGTACATAACAAAATGGTTTATCATGCTGCGCCAAAATACTGCCGGCCGATGTTTCACCCAAGTTACTAAATGCTTTGCTAGCAAAACAGACACTTGAATCGTGGCAAAACGCCGTTTTTAGGCAAAAAACTATTATATCTCCACAACTGAAACACACGGAATCCAGTAATTCCATAGCTATCAACCATTAGCTACCATTCATTAGTAGCGATTTAGCAAAGGAAATAGGAGACGTCTGTGCAAGGCTCAATTGGAGAAATTTGGAGCAAATGTCTCGCTGGTGTTCTGCAAATGTCCTTACAGAAACATTAATTGTACGTTTGAGCTCGCAAGAAAACCGACGACGTTTCCTATTTCCTGTCCCTATACGTAGAAACAGGACCGAGCAGTATCACTGGTTTAATTTGGGTTTTAAATTTCGCATATTTACTCTTTAGCGTGAACCAAAGAATGTGTGGAGACCTCTGCACGAAGGCTAGGTCCAGTGTATTGGACCAGTGTGCTTTGGTGATTAGCGACCAATGCATGAAAACAACAACAGCAACTTCCGTTTATGGCTAGATTTTCAACAGCAGGCGATGTTTTCAAACTTTTTTGCCATTAAATTATTTGAGGTCATTATTGTGATCAAGAGTTAGCAATCATCAGGCAACTGCCAGAAAAACCGGTTACAATCAGAGATATTTCAAAAATACAGAACAATACATACTAGGTGTGGCGCGTGGCGCGTCAAGCGGGATCTTATCGCTAATTAAGTGATGACATTTTTCAGCAGGAATTTCCTAGAATGTCTACAGCACGATGTTAGCTCGTTTCTGTTATTGAGCGTTGCCATTTCAGGTTTACAAATTATGAAATATTTCTCCCACAAACACAAATTATATATATATATTTTTTAGAAATGGGTGCCATTTGCAGTACCATTGGAGGTTGGCTCAAGGCGGGTCTCGCCAAAGTTGTGAGTGGCTTTAAGTGGATATGGGAGACCGTGTGTTCTTTGTTCTCGAAGGCGTTTGATTTAGCCCGAAACCTATTTCAACACCTTTGGTTTTGCTGCAGCTATAACAGAGAGAGGACCTGGACACAAACTGAATCCGGTGGAGTCGAGGTATGAGAATTTTTAAGTTAAATGTTAAAACATTTCATTGCTATTCACGAAAATATGGGGGAATCTGCTGGTCAGAAGATAAGTGAACGGTTTCTCTAATCAATGATGTTCCTACCCTTAAGCCTCTTAAAAACCCGTCTGTAAAAACTCATTTAGCTCACTAACCCCCACCTCTCATAAAAAGTGAAGGTTTGTAAAGAAATGTTTGGTGCATTCAAGGGATCCCACTAAAGAATTACATGGGTCACAAAAAAAGGAGGCGTTCGTGTTTACTGCAATAATAGATCAAAAATAAAATGGTCATTTCCAGGACTCATTGGTGAATTTTTTTCCAAAGCAAGTCTCCCTGAATTATTCTCATAAACGTTGTAGGTGGGGCATGATGAATTTCGAGTCAACGCAGGATTTAATCGGTCAGCTCAAGGTAAAGATCTGCAAGTGATTACCTACTTTAACCACTATATTAGTTCAATATGCCATCTGCAAAATACTCCTTCAGGCTTTTGCCTATATCAGATGGTAAATTGTTACCTCTTGAGTTTTTTGTCCCATTTACGATCCGGTATTAACACAAAAAAAACATGTTCCTTTTCAGCTACCAAGAATGATGGGGAACAGCATTTGCATAGTTTATATAGCTAAACAGAACCTGACGAGAGAATTTTTTTTCAGTCACACCTAAAGTTTTTCCAATGACTGAACAGTTCGAACCACCCTGTACATCATAATAAACGGCCAAGGGGAACACTACTACTCAGTGATTGATTCATGGGTGGTCACACCATTGGTCTTGACCATTGGTCTTAAGAAGGGAGAGGTTAATTCACCCAGTCTAAAAAAAAAAAAGAACAAAGGAATCAGTGTTAATAGAATGGATCTATCTTATCCTAACTTACATGCAAGATCACGCGATTTTTTTTGGCTTAACATGTCAGTTTAGAGACACTGTATTCCCCATGCACACTGATGTCGAAGCAATAGCTGTATATTTAAAGAGCCAGTGTCACCCAAAGTGCTTTGCGCGCCCAGGTACAATTTTCATATATGAAAAATCCGCCATTTTCTTGATTGTTGTGAAGTCTGATTTGTATCTTCTTCCATCGCTGCTGTTAGCGATCGGGAAGCACTGGTGTGAATTTCGAGTTGACATTTAAGTGTCGTCGTATCGATTTCGTTGTATATTTCCGAATTCTGTAGTGTTTGCGCGGTGGAGAAGAAGATCTTTAAATTGGATGCTTCGAAGGATTCTTCCCTGCTAGCAGAGGCCCCTTTTCCTTTGTATTCGCTGAGCTGACGGGCGGGACGAAAAGGGACCTCTGCCATGGGTCGAAATGAACTGTGTTGAGCATGCGCCACGGTTACTTAGCAACCGAAACGTCACGTGATGCTTTTAGCACGTGATCAGCTGACGACTGCCACCTTTCTAAATTAGCGCGCCAAAAAACACCTGCACAGTTTTGTTGTCGTGAATGGCGAGTTCACCAAAACCCTAAAAAAAGTACACAGTTCGTCTAGAGATAGTTGTTGTCTAATCTACGGTATTAATTTCAAGTTATCTGGACAAGGAAGCTTTTTTAACATGACCACAACTCCAGGAATCAAAAAGAAATTAACCCATTGAAGGCTGCGTGTTTTATGATCGCTTCACTAAATTAGCATTTGGTAATAAACAAACCATGTGCAGTACGAAAGGACAATTTATAGGTTCGAAAAAACAACACTCACTTGATCTAGAATAGTTAAAATTTCGTACTTTTAAATAAAATACACCAGTTGTCAATTAAGAATTATACAATCTCAAAGTCAAAATTTTGAAAATTTCTGCAAGAGATTTCTCATGTTGTCTCGCGCGTGAAATCAAACCACAACAGAGCATTTGTGTCTGTTTAGGTCAGATTACTACTTTTCGAAATTTTATGAATGAAGGTACACAGAAGAAGAGACAGTAAGCTTTTCTAAATAATACATTTATTAAAACACGTCTTTACTTGTTTCTGAAGACCAAACGCGTTCAATTCTTTCTTCGAGGGAAGCTACGCGCAAGCGATTTCGCTCGATGTGCAAGTTATTTTGAAGAGCATTTGGTGATGCGAACTGTGCAGTTTTTCAAAACTTTTACGAGAACCGTAAGGAATATGAAGAATCCCTCAATTAAAAAGCGATTTCGATACAAATTTACAATCAAATGTGGAATTTACTCTACCGTAGACTCGTAGAAGTGCTGGAGGATTTCATAGAAAGTCCGCAGCTCGAAAAATCTTTGGAGGTGGAAGGTTGTCCTTCGCCTTGACAGATGTTTTCTTCGCTCTAAATTCCATTCCTTAACTTGTCGAGTGTTTCTTCGTCCATGTTAACAAAAACGAGAGAAAGTAAACGTTGTAACTCTTCGCGAGTTTAGTCCTCTTTCCAGGACGGCATGTTACTATGCGGGCTCACTAAATGACAGCGGAATAACTGTAAAGGAATGCGCGAGATACAGTGGGCTCAAGTCACGGTCAGCAAACAATACAGGGAGCATGCGTTTCGGAAACGGCCGTCCACGACCATGGACGGCAGTTGAATCAAAGGGAGTTTCGACCCATGGCAGAGGTCGCTTTTCGTCCCGTCCGTCAGCTCAGCGAATACAAAGGAAAAGGGGCCTCTGCTAGCAGGGAAGAAGGATTCAGGAAAGCCGAGGCAAAGGCCGAGTCTTCCGGGCTTTGCCAAAGTTGTAGGGCTGAAGGAGTCCGTGTATCAGTAGCGGAGGAAAAGAAAAACATCTACGGGTTTCAGCAATAGTACCTGCACTGCGTTTGCCGAAATAGTACTAAATTCGTTGTCGGATGAAAACAGAACGAATGTAATTTACTACAAAATAACAGTAGCCACGGGCCTGCTCCAAGATAATGCTTATGGTGATGAACTTGTGCTGCTTTGCTTAATTATTCCTTGTGTACTGCCTGTTTATGTTTTATTTTTACAAAGAGTGTAAGTGGCTTTTGCGTCCATCGACATCGGTCGATGCGATCGATCGCGCGATCAATCGATCGGACTGTAATAAATCCATGTATACGCATTCATTGAAAAGTCAGATCTTGATTGGTTTTCTCGAGTGACATCTAGCGATGAAGACGTCAATATTCTTACTATTTGTTTTTTGTCTTACTTTTATATCGAGTGGAAGTGGCTTCTCTGGTTTGAAGTACATCGAGATCGATCGATCGATCAATCGATCGGGTGCTATGATAGCTCCTTACGCGTTGACTACAAAGTCAGAGCTAGAGTTGTTTTCTCCAGTATCATCTAGCGATGAAGATATTTATATTTTCAGAGGCTACTACTGTACATATCAGCTCGCTAGAAGGCCATTGCGGCACGGTATAATTTGCGAATAGTCCAGCAAACGCGCCAGCCAAATGCTAAAAGCTGTTTCAAAACAAAAATATAAGCGCGCAAAGCACTTTGGGTGACACTGGCTCTTTAATAACAGCTTACGAGAAAACATACATAAAAGTTATTGTATTAGAAAGACATCACAGACTAATTTCTTTTTATCCGAACAAGTTAATCAGCCTGAAATATCAGGGATTTCTGCCCCAATAACCAGGAGATCGAAATTTATTTTCTATATTTTCTTCTTTTTTCAGTTGAGGCACTGCCAAGTGATCCTGTTGAACGTAAGTGTAGGTTTGCTAATTACTTAGGAAAAATTTTTCATTTTTAATTGTGTTTAGTTTCATAAAATAATAGTAAATAATAGTTTAGGAGACTGACTGAGCTAACCCCACTAATTGAAAGCAAGAGATTGCAATCTCTTTTTGAATAACTATTTATGTAGAGGAAGATTGTTTCTTTTGGGCTTTTTGCTTATTGTTCAATATTACTTGCATCTTGACTGCTTTGATTTTATACCCAAAACTGACGAATGAGCGTATATGTAATTTAGGCTGCTCGAATAAATTTGGTAATTTTTCAAGGATTTTCGAATTGTTTCACGGACCGTCTTCGTGTCTCCTTCGTGTCTTCGTGTAATGTTCGGAAATGTTAGGAAACTTAAGGATGATCTTCTGCAAACAGCTGTCGTGCCAAAGAAAGGGTTTTTGAAGCAGGCTGGTTTCAGGTCTTGCAGTTCTTTAATGGACTATGTTTGTTAGTTACGTCGATCATTTATCCACGGCTCTAAAACAGCGCGCGTGGCATTAAAATAAAACAAAAATCCATACAAATTGAGGCCGCGTGGCTGACTGGTACCAAGGTGAAATATTAACCGCGTTTCCGGTCGTTTTCTTTGCTTGTTACTGATGAAGTGCTTGATGCCGCTGACCTGGCGCCGTGTAGAGTGTGGTGTGGTAGTTTGCGTTCAACTGCTTTGCGTCTGGGAAACCATGGAACCTTTTGACTCAAACTGTGTAAACAACCGACGTGCTTGTCGATGAGTTATTGGGTTGACTTTTTTGTTATTATAAACTACAGACAACAAAAGCGGAAACGAGACTTTGGGAGCAATGATAAGCTTATGTGACGAAGGTTTTTTTTTACGTTTACTTAGGAAAACGTTTAAGAGATGAATACAAGAAGAATTGTGATATCATAATAAACAACATGACGAAGCTCAAGGAGATTATGGAAGAAGATGAGGCACTTGAAAACACGACGGAAACCGGTATTGTTGTTGCTTTTTTTTTTATTAATAGGACAACCTTTTACTATGCTTGCTAACTCTGTCACCCAAAGGAGGATCAAGGCAAGGGAGTACATTCCAGGACGTACCATATGAGGCCCTATTTCAAAGACAATTCACGTTATTTAAGTTATTATACCATAACTTAACCAACCATAAGCGGAAGCATAAAAAAAAGTTAGTATTAAATTGCCTTGTGAATTGAACGTAATAGAACTTTTCATCCTCCTGATGAAAGAAGTGTTGGGTTACAATGTCGGCCACTTATACTGTGAAAGCTTTCAGTATAACGGTTTCATCGTTTTAGGTATTTTTGGTGTTAATTTTAACTTACAATGGGATTAATGAAATCTACGTTACTTAAACTTCTTTATATAAGGCGTTGAAATTCTCAACCCTTCTCAGCGGCTGATATTTTAACTCAAAACCGCTATCATGAGGTCACCCCGTTCAGTTAACAAAGCTGGCTTTAATTGAAATAAAAAAAAACTCTGTAGGACAACTATGGGGGATATACTCTCTTACCTTGGTCCTCTCTTGTGTGACTTAGTAAGTGGTGATAATATAACCCCTTGTTAATGTGTTAAACGGTAGAAAAACAAAATGAAAGTAGGAAGTCAAACACGCAGATGACTTTGGGGGAATGTTGGAAGTATTGGAACAAAGTGGAGTTCTGAAACTTACGAAACAACAGGAATATATATTGAAGCTACTCAAACAACGGGGAATACTATTTAACAACAACATGCACGTATGAATGGTAACATAGGATGGCAACTGCTGAAGCAGCTAAGAGCATTTTTAAAACACATGCATTTTAACTGGCGGTATTAAAACTATTAAAAAAAGAAAAATGTTGACATTGGTTAAACGGAGAGAATTAAAGCACAAAATATAATAGGGAGTACTGAAACTATTAAAACAAAGTCTATTTTTCTATTTTTATGTTTTAGGAGCAAAGCTGAACGATTTGGTGAACAGTAAAGATGGGAGAGACTTGCGAAATCTTTTGGAGAATCAACCTACGGTTAATCCAAGCCTTGCTTGAGCTGATGATGAAAGACCTTAAAGCTTTTTCAAGTTCTATAAAAGCCTCAAAATGTAGAAATAGACTAGGTACAGGTTTAGCTCGTTATACCTGGGAAAGAGACTGGGTAAGAGAGTGCACTATCTTCTAAAGCTGTAGATCTCGCTCACTAATAAGTATGTTTCCTCTTAAGGACGGTGCCTCGTTTCGTTACTGCGCATACGTTCTGCGCATCTCGGAATATTCAGATGTCTTAAGGAATTTGCCCCCTTATACAACAATATTTTTGCGCGGTTTATGACTATGTGGAAAAAACAGGTCTTAGAAAGGGCTATCAGAATCCAAAAAGAAAATTGGGGTAACCACGCATTTTTTTAGAGATAATTGAGCACAAATTTGGCGCGTTTTTAGAATTATGTTTGCTTAATTATCTCTGAAAAATTCCTGGTTACCCAAATTTTTCTTTCTGGATTCCAATAACCCTTGCTAAGTTCTACTTTTTCCCCATGGTCATAACCTTTGCAAACTGCATCTCTATCAGAAAGCAACATCCTTAACTTTTTATCTTTATGTTATCGCTTCAGTAAGAAACTGCCTGCATACAAGAGGGTCTCTTAATGGGAGTAGCTGGTTTCTGTTGGTTTGTGGTACAAAACAATAGCGCTGATTTCCAATGATGGAATCATTAGCAATTAAACCCAATCAGGCCAAACCATTGCTGTTTACAGTAAAAATAATCCTCAAATTTTCGGTTAGGGCTAAAATTTTACCAATTTGGCCCTTGATTCTTTACCTACCGTACAGTGGACGGTAAAACAATATCCTTGTGTGAGGTTGAATGGTAACCCCATTATTACTTTTCATTCAGTGCACTCTCCTGGAAAACCAATAGTCTCAGATACTAGAGTAAAATAGTCTGATCAGTTTTATAATCAGTATGTTGTATAAGAGCCCAGGATGCGCCTATATAAAGAACATAGTCTGCTCAGTGTCTTTTTATAGGTAGTCGAGTGGGAACGCTATAAGAGATGGAGTACCGCTCTCTAGTGGGCTATACGGGGAGGCTCCGCTCAGAAGGGATGCATTTTGATTTGGTTTTGCGGTAAAGGTTCGCTAAAATACACCTAATACAGCAAAGGAGAGCAGCTTAATCTAGCTAAGTAATACGAAAGGTTCGTAGAATTTACAATTCAACAAAACACTATGAAAGCTTCGAGCCTTCAAGTGACTAAAAGCCCACCCCGATTTATTGCTTTTTACTTATCTTTAAGGACGGTGCCTCCTTTTGTTACTGCGCATATGTTCTGCGCATCTTGGGATATTCGGGTTTCTAAGGAATTTGCCCCCTAATACAAGAATATTTTAGCGCGGTTTACGACTATGTGGAAAAAGCAGATTTTAGCAAGGGCTATCAGAATCCAAAAAGAAAATTGGGCGTAACCACGTATTTTTCAGAGATAATTGAGCTTCAAATTGGAAAGAAATTGCCATACATTCTTTGTATTTTAACACTTTTTAGAATTATGATTGCTTAATTATATCTGAAAAATGCGTGGTTACCCACATTTTTTGTTTGGATTCCAATAACCCTTGCTAAGATCTACGTTTTCCTCATAGTCATAACCTTTAGGTCGAAAAATGGCACAATTTTTGTTCTTGGGCATTATCTGGAATGGATGCCATCTGACAAAAATAATAATAATAATATAAGGAATAAGGGACTGAATTTCGAAGTGGAGCCTTCCCGTATGAAACTCTATTACGTACTTCCTTTAGGAGAGCACTAATCGTGCGAGCGAGCGATGGCGACAGCCAAACCAATCTCGGCGAGACGAGAGTGACGGAAAGGAGCGAGACGGGCTTGTTTTCGTTTTACGCCCACTTCAAGATGGTCGACATTTGAGTTTTTTATTACTTTAAGCAAAGTTTTATGTCTTCAGGTTAATTTCACGACAAGCATTTAAAATTAAACACTAGCTTCAGCAATAGTTCGCCATTTATCTTTTGGCTGGTCAGTTTGGTGATGATTATAATTATTAGAATACGTCGGCTAGTGTTCACACAGTGCCATGATATCGCGATATAAATTTCGGTGGTGTAAATTTAGAGAAGCACCATAAAATTGGAATTGGTAAGAATCCAACTATCTTTTTGAAAATTAGGTTAACATGTTTTTTTCCATTCTAAAAACGTTAATCGGCCGCCATCTTCAGTTGAAGTGGGCGTAAGAAGAAAAATACTGAGCACGAGACGTGACTGCCTCAACCTTTTCGCTTACTGCAGTCCTATCATTAACGCTACCACTCAATTATCTATACAAAGGAACATAAAGCAGTCTACATGAAAATTAAAACATTCTTTTGACACAAAATAACTTGTCAACTGTTAGTGTATCCTCGTTAAATATAGTTGTTTACTTACTCTATTTCTTTTGCTTTCCTTTGCTTGACTTCACTTTGCTTGTGATATCCATATCTTCGTCTCGCTTCGTATTCATTACTTTTTTTCGCTACCAGAGAGTGTATGAATTTGAAGTCTGAGTATTAATCCGAGCCTGAGGGTCAGCACGCCGCATCGCTTCTCCTCCGCAAGACAGGGTTACAGTGGAGACCCCTGGATGGAGCTTGAAATTTTTTACCATGTAGCCGGAAGCTCTTAGTGTTCCTCCGCTTGGAACGAAGAAAAAGGCTGATTATGGCTAAGTGGAGATATAGAACCCCATATTTTCTGTCTTGGAGCCCTCAAGCACATTTTAGGCCGGATCATTGACCCTTATCAGGAGCCATAATCGGGGACGGAGACCGTAAGCGCGGGGTGGACGTGGCCCCATCGAAAAAGAAAATTGCGCCACCCTCAACGTCATAAATGCGGGTGGGTACATGCAAATTTGCGTACAACGAGGGCGGGCTGGATATGATAGGTAACTCGGCAACAAGGCGTGTAAAGATAAAATGGTTATAATTATTTGATATCCAGCAAGCCCGAGTAGGGAAAAGGTAAAATTGATTGTCATAAAATTAAAGAGAAAAAAAGATAGAGAAACTCCCAGATAAAGAGAACAAGAATCTATCGTGATCACATGACTATCCGAAAAAGGCGCAAAAACCTTGCGAAGTGTTGCAGCGTTTCTTTGCGGAGCTGAATGAATGAATGAAACTGCTCGGAAGTGAACGTACAAGCACAAGGTTTGGAAAAAATCTTCTAATTATGGGCTCTGAAAAAACTTCTTCCGTCATGAGAAAGAGAAAGCTTAAGTGAAACTTCATGCTGCCCTAGTACTGAATATTACTTACGGAGCAATTTACGAACCTAGAAGGGATACATAGCGCAGTGGACGTGGCAAGGGTTTCAACGACAAAGTGAGGTTAAAGTTTTTTCTCCGCCAGCCACCCGGGGGCGGGAAAAATCACTGACTTTGAATCGAAGTTAAATTAAGGAAAAATTACAACTGAACGTCACTGAAACACAAATCTAAGTTGTTTCAGATTGCTTGACTTCTTAGGACGAAAAGAATGTGCGTAAACGAATATACTTTTCGGAAAAGAACTGTGCTCAGAGGGTCTGCTCATACATGGCAAGGGGAACAGATTTTTTTATTTTAATGTGCTCGAAAATATTTTTTTCTCTATTATGGTGCCCTAAAGGAAAACTTTGGGAATTTCAACAGAACTTTGGGACAGCGCACTTCACATTCTGCTACTAAACCTTGTTTGTAAACAATCACACAATTTGACCGTCTGAAAGGCGGTCCCGACCGCTTTTGTGCGTGTTTTAATCTTAGGATTGTCGCTGAATATTTGTTGCGGTAATGGGTTTTCTAGTAATGGCCTGCTTGCAGGCGGTTTGTGGGTGTTTTTATCGCGGAAAAACCCGAAAACTGCGGAGTACGAGATCGCCAGCGCCATCTTGGACGAGCGCGAAAATCGGTCTGGGGCGAGTGACAAAGCGAGGGGGAGGGGTGGGGGCAATGAAAGTGCTAGATAATGTTAATCGAAATACGGCCATTAATCATTAAGCGTCGCTAGCTCCTTGTAAGTATGACAGGTGTTTTACTGCCTACTTTGTTTACAAAGTTGGAGGCAACTAGTCAAAAAACCAAACAAAAGAAGAACCAACAAGAAAAAAAATAGAAACCATAGTTGGCGTAATTGTACCTTGCCTCCACCGAGCCGTCATATAAGTCTCAGTTGAACATTTTAAAGTGCTTTTGTCTATTTATTTATTTATTTTTTGTTCTTCTAACCTTGCATACGGCAACTGAGCCCGCGGTACGAGCGGCGGTCAAAACCATGGTGTCCTCTCGGTGTTCTCGGATTTGTGTTCTCGTGTTCTGCGAAATAGACCTTTCACCTTTGTTACAAGGTGCCATGTTGAGTTCCCGGAGAATAAAAAGCTTTGTTTTTCCACGTCTAAACTCGTTCTCAAGTTTTTCACTGCGAGGCTAGGCGGGAAAATGTTTTGTTTTTATGCAAAATAGTAGCCGCGTGAAAAAGGTGTATGCACTGGGTTTTCGTTACGGTTCAGAATGCTACGACTGAAAACAGAGGAAACTCCAGTATTTTGTGATTTGTAAGCAAAAGCACGAGTTTATAGCGACTGAAGCGTAGATTGAGTTGACTTTGCAGAAAAAAAATTCCTGTTGTTCTACTCGTATACTTTTGCATTAAGGGGTTTTGTGCGCTTGCAACAATGGTAAAAATTAGTACGAAGACCGAAACCGCTAGCGTGTGTTGTGTGGCTTGTGTTGGATTAAAAGTGTGCACTGATTAAAGGATATTAAGAGCGACAAGACTATGACTAAAATCGTTTAAAACCGTAACATTACACCAGAATTTATTCCTTTTATCAGAAGAGTTGACTCGAGCTGCTCTATTTCCGGCGGGCCCCACTGAGATCAAATTCAGAGAAACAACAACGCCATCACGAGAGCTACAAAGCAGCTAATTCCAGTAACACTTTTTGCGGTTTTACATGATCTAGAAAACAAAAGTTGAAGTGACATTAGCATCGTTACAAGTTGAATGGCATTACGAGTGCTTGTTGAGAAAGAAAAAATTATCACACTCTCCCATTTTCTGATTTAAGCCGCCCAAGTTTCGAAAGACCCGTTTACATAGCTTAATGCAATTACCACCCAAGAAATAAGCTTATACTTAACAGCCGTATCATAAATTTGTTAATGGGTTTCTGAAGAACAACTTCATCTCTTAGAGTCGTCTGTGATTATCGGTTCTTTCTTTTTGCAACGAATCCGACGTAACATAAAGTTTTATATTTCCAAATCTCTTTGGTACTGCGGACTGATGCAGGACCCCTTTGATCAGCATTTTGCTCTTTTAAAATTACTTTCACTTCTCCATTTTGAATAAACTCCTCCCGCCTGAATCCTACAGTAGTTCTAAAATTTGTTACTTTTAATTATAACAATTTAAATCTTCTTGAAATTTCGTGAGAAATTACACATTTCCTCTCTTTACTCTCTGTCTGTAAAAGTCGATTGATTGCAAGTTTTAAAGGATTACGCACCTGGCGTGGAAATTGAAGCGAGAAAAAAAAAGACATCAATATTTGACTAAATAAACTTTGTTCCTGCAATTACCGTTCCAATCCAAGTTAGTCAAGTTAATTATCCACTTAGAAAGACGGGGTAATGAAATCAGTACATTAACTGTTAATTATGTACGTAATATATAGATTTAGCCAAGCCTAAAAGCGGAGCCCTCCTTTTTGTTTTGTCTGTTTTTTGCTTTTGTTTTTTGTTTTGTTTTTTTGTTTTGTTTTTGCTGGCAGTTATTAATTTGTGAAAATACTCTCATCCAAGTCGTTTTATAAAAAAAAAAAAAAAAAAAATCTAGCTCCCGCTGAGTGTCGAACCCGGCTCGCCGGCGTGAGATGCCGGCGAGTAGTTAATTTTAATACTTATTTCTTTCTTCGTGACAAGCTGCCTATCAGCATGAAAATGCTGGTGTTTTTCCTGGCAAAATGTGTTCGAAACGCCGTAAAAACTATGGTTGTGGACAGAAAAAACCAAAAAGCACTAGCTCTGCTATATTTGGCGTCGAAACCGCTGCGAAAAGCTGCGAACTCAAGCGGTGTGCCGATCGAGTTTGAACAGAACCGACGAGGCAAATTTGAACTTTTTGCCTGAACTTTATCGCCGAATTTCTTTCGCCTAGATTGAACTTTTCCCCTTCCACCAAAAAGACAACTGAGTGTTCTTTTGAACTTTTTTTTTCCACTAACAAATTTGTTTTTGACTTTTGTTGTCTTTGCTTGTTTTGCTACAACGCGGGTCAACATGCGATTTCGCGCCGAAAACACACGGGATTCAGCACAGGATTCTATCCAGTGTAGGAAGTGTATTGGTATCCCTGTGGTGCGAACGGACGGACGTACGGATGTACGGACGGACGGAGGTACGGATATACGGACGGACGGTCACGTGACTACTACGTCACTACCAAAATTTTTTGGCTTGATAGATTACCAAATTTCCTTAGCAATGGAGCTCCGCTGACGCGCTAGCGCGCTGGCTCCGCTATAATTAACCATTTCTCTACGTCACTAATCACATACTGAAAACCTTGGCGGAATGGAATAAACACCATAAAACGTACACAGTTCAGTCTGATCGATTTCTCCAAAACTGGTGCCGAGACCCTCATTAAAATGTCAAAGGAAAAACTAAAACACAACAAGGCAGTCAGAGGGGCATACAAAGGTCACTGTAACCAAGACATCAAACGCGCGGAGCGTCTTATGGCCGATACTGAAGCCATAAACATCACAGAACTGAAAGCAATTGGAGAACGTCTCTCAAGGCGATTGGACGAAATTAAGGCTATGGATACCGCGATCTTGAAAGCATTAGAAACGGACGAAGAGATAAGCGAAGAAACCGATCAAACATTGACGTTCCAAGACGGCATCCATTATTGCATTGTGAAAATTAAAGAATTTGTCACAGACGAGTACCATCCGGTGAGTACGTTCCAAACCAAACCAACACCTAGGGTTTACATCAACCTTCCAAAACTACACATCCAACAAATGATTGGAAACACGTCACTGAATGCTATAGAATTACAGACCATACTTACAGAGATTGAAGCTACACTTAACAGTCGCCCACTTACTTATCCATACACAGACATCAACGACTGTCCACCTCTTACCCCATCCCATTTCCTCTGTGGACACAGACTTTTAACACTGCCAGATACAGAAGAAGACTCCGACTACATACCCCAGGAGTCGGCCAAAGAACTAACAAGACGGGCGAAATACAACCAGAAAATAATGCAAGCTTTCTGGAAACAATGGCAAAGGGAATACTTAACCGGTCTCAGGGAACAACATTCATCCCAGAAGAACAAAAACATATCGGGAGAGCCAGTGGCTCGCGGTAAGGTTGTCCTGATACATGACGAAACACCACGAAATCAATGGAAACTCGGAGTCATCATTCAACTACATCAGGGGAAGGATGGGTTGGTGCGCTCTGTCACCCTAAGAACAGCAAAAGGAAATCTTATATCGAGACCTATCGAGAAGCTTTCCCGCTTGAGGTGTTAGCCGAGCAAGACCTGCAAGACTCTAAAGAAAAGATCAAGAACCCTGAAGAAATAAGGTCGACAAGCGAAAAACGAGCACAACGAGCTGCACTAAAAATAAATGAACTTTCTAAAGTTAGTGAACTTGAATACTAAATACTACTACTTTTTAACTGTCTCTAAGATCAACATTTTATTGCTGGCCTGGGAGGGTGTAATGAAAATCAGTACATTAACTGTTAATTATGTACATATAATTAACCATTTCTCTACGTCACTAATCACATACTGAAAACCTTGGCGGAATGGAATAAACACCGTAAAACGTACACAGTTCAGTCTGATCGATTTCTCCAAAAGACGGGTTAGGTAATAAATATTTTTACTTTCCGTGGTGAATAAAGCAAGCGAAAATGACGTTTCCTCGGCGGTCCGCGTGTTGTTTTTGCTTAGCCTGAATTTCAGGTGAGTTTTGACTTTTGAGAAGAAAAGTAATTTACTGCGGCTTTTGACTTCGAGCTTTTTCCTGTTACGATGACATAAAGAAGCTGCAAATTCCAAAAAGGCCTTTTTCGTTCGTCTCCGGGTAAGTGGAAAATTGTACAAAATTGCCCATTTCCAATTTGAAGCATCAGCTGTGTAGCGCAACCATACAATGACCGTGGATCATATTCATTGGTCATACGTTAATGATGTATCTCTGATCTGATGAACATTTATCCCTAACCGATAAGACCAATCTCGTTGAGATGCAACGACAATTTTGACAGCAGGCAATCACAGCTGCAGGCACAGCTGGAAGTTGGTGTGAATTAAAACCAGACATGAAGTACACGATGAAAACAAGTATGAAGTGACCGAAGATCTTAACAAGGACAGAAGACGGATTGTATCCGACGCTACTCAGAGCTGCTCAGTTAGCGGACATCCATGTGATCAACGAGGCGAAGGAGAGTAAAAGGGAGGTGAAGTTTCTTGTGAAAATAATATTCTGTAGGACAAGAGGAAAACTTTTACAACCTCCTTCGCATTCAAGTCCAGTTATAGCGAAGTCTCTTGCCGCAGAAAAAAGTTTTGAATCGATCCTGGTTGCTCATCCAGTCCATATCATTGCAAACGGTTGTGACTTGTAATAAACTGAGGTAAGGCAAACGGTAAATTTGAAGAAAAACCGCACTTCCACAGTGTAAACTTCGCCGGTCACGCAGAAATCGAAGTGAAGACCACCGCGTGACGTCACGACACCACAGTTTTTCCCGCCTACTGAATGCTGATTGGTTGATTCAAATTTCACCGTATGCAAGGAATACAGGAGCCATTATCGGGGACGGAGACCGTAAGCGTGGGGTCCACGCGGCCCCATCGAAAAAGACAACTGCGCTATTTTTAGAGAAAATTGCGCCACCCTCAACGTCATAAACGCGCGTGGGTACACGCAAATTTGCGTACAATGAGGGCGTGCTGGACATGACCAAGATGGTTATAATTATTTGATATCCAGTATGCCCGAGTACATAATTGTTTTTATGATTAAAAACGCAATCACTAATTGCTATAACATCAAGAAAGAGAAAACAAGAGAGAGAAACTCCGAGATAAAAGGGAACAAGAATCGATCGCGATCACATGACTGACCGTAAAAGGCGCCAAAACCGTACGAAGTGTTGCAGCGTTTCTTTGCGGAGCTGAATGAATCAATGAAACTGCTCTGAAGTGAACGTACAAGCACAAGGTTTGGGAAAAATCTTCCAATTATGGGCTCTGAAATGTGCCGGTACGTGTTCAATTTTTCCTGAAAATTGTTATAATCGTCGTTCAAGGCGGATTGAAGCTGTACGATCTAACTGTTATGGCTGCGGGAGTTCAAATGAACGAGTTTGTAATCGCTCCGTTCGCACAACTCTGACAACGGAGCCATCACGTGTTTGCTTGATTGAACTGAAGACAGAATTCATAGTTAAACTTGAACTATAATTTCTATGCAGCTCACTGAAACAAGACTACGGAGGTGAGGAACATTAGAATTTTTTAAACGCTAACCACAAAACGCAGTTGTTCTCAGCTTAGAGCCCGCGGAGGGAATGGTAAAAACAACGCTCAAACAACTGTGAAAGCAATTCAACGTATTTTACATGGCATCGGACTTGTGTCTAAACGTCTGGAGCTGCTCAAGGGAGCACAGATAGAGCCACAACGAGTACAGGTAAACCAGTGTCAATTTTGCGTGGTATAGCGAAAAGATGTCGCCTTTTCTGGTACTGTATTTGTTCAATGCTTGTTGTTCAGACTGCTGCATGATTTTTGTACAGACTCGCCATAAAAAGTGTGAAAATTTTTATTAAATGCTTCCTTCCAATTTTACTATGCTTTATTTTGTCTTTTCCCGATATTTCGGAGTAAAAGCCTTCCGTATAAAACCTACGTTTTGTGAAATTTTAAGAACAAGTGATTGACTTGACGATGAAAGAAATTGTAAACACAGCGCTAAATGCTTAAATTTCTAATCCTACAGTTTCTTTTCGTCCTAAGAAATCAAGCACTCTGAAACAACTTAGATTTGTGTCTCAGTGACGTTCAGTTGTAATTTCTCCTTAATTTTGCTTCGATATATATAAAGTGATTTTTCTCGCTGGGTTGCTGGCGGAAAAAAAAATTAAGCTCACTCTGTCGTTGAAACCCTTGCCACGTTCACTGCGCTGTGTATCCCTTCTAGGTTCGTAAATTGCCCAGAAAGTAATATTCAGTACTAGGGCAGCATGAAGTTTCACTTCATCTTTCTCCTTCTCATCGCAGAAGTAGTTTTTTTTTTTTTTTTTGGGGGGAGGGGGGTTCCAGTTGTCTATTTTGTCGACGATTGATAACGCACCGCGAGAGCATTTGATTGAAAACAAAGCGCGCTTTTCGCTATTCTTTGTCTTCATTGTAAACATTTCGGCCATTTCGGTAAAGGCGGGCATTATTTCGGAAAACATATTCTGATAAGTCTCGGCAAACGTTTTCTTTACTGATTCGGTATTTGAATCTATGTTACTATTTTTCTTGCAGTCAGTGGACAAAGTGACAACGATTTATCAGTGAGTTACTTTTCTTCCCAACGTGCTTGGACATTCATTTTATTTTACAGTCTTTGCGGCTACCCTTCAATCTCTGTACGTCCTCAGAGGAAATATATTTTCGGGATGTATTTTCCGTTTTCCTGCCTGATTCGCCTTCAACTGATTTTTTCGTAGTTCGACGCCTTATTTGCCCGCGAAACGTTTCTTTCGTCTAACGGGGAAATCCTCGTCCGACATGTCCGACGCATCTTCGCCACAAGATTTTTCTAAAATATTCTCACTGTCATCATCGGAATCACTTGTACAATCCTCATATCCAAAGTCACTATCCAGAAAGTTCTCCCCAAGGGCTTGCCTCAAACTATGAAATGACACTGATGACAGAAATTGAATTTCTTCATCTCCAACGAAGGTTATTTCCGATGCCATTTTGTTTGTTTTTCTTTGCGCGGAGTCCTCGCAACACACACGCGCGTGTGTCACGCGCGATGGTGCAATTTTTTCTAAAACTAGCACATTTGTCTTTTTCGATGGGGCCAACGCCAGTACTGAAAATGGTACTTAGTTACGGTCTCCATCCCCGATTATGGCTCCTGTCTAATATCTATTACGTTAGAAATGGTTCTTTGTCTATTTTGGAATCATGCTCTACATGCTTCTTAGCCTGTTCCAGGCTCTCGGTTTGTGGGGAAAGAGCGAAAAAGCGGGCGAGCGCGGAAAAGACGAGCGGGGACGAAGGCGAGCGAAGGAAAGAGAGCCTGTAAGAATTTCTTTAACGGCCCTCTGTCGGTATAGCAGGAGCTGCTATACCGACAGAGGGCCGTTAGAGAAATTCTTACAGGCTCTCTTTCCTTCGCTCGCCTTCGTCCCCGCTCGTCTTTTCCGCGCTCGCCCGCTTTTTCGCTCTTTCCCCACAAACCGAGAGCCTGGAACAGGCTACATGCTTCTATGCTTACGTATCATGCCGGCTGGATTAAAACAATTTCGACTTACAAATTCTTTGCCTAAACGCCTCACAAACTCAAAACCATCGCTTTCTACCGTTTTCAAATCAGACTCAGGTCATGAATTGTAGCAAAAGATGAAAAAAAGGCACATATGCTCTTTTCCGCGTGTGTAATTTTTTTTTCAGTTTCGATCGATCTTTCCAGATAGTTTCCTCTTAAATTATTCCATTAAACCAAGAAAACCGAACAAACGAGTTTTCGCCGTTATCTTTCGGACATCATGCATGCATTCTTCCGCAAAATTTTTAAATCGATATATAAAGAGCATACGTTTGTTTGCAAAGAAAAACTCTGACATCCTACCAAGTTTCTTTTCTATACGTAAACCATTGAAAAAGTAAAAAGAAGTTTGAAGAATTTTTTTTTTTTTTTGTAATTTGTTTATTTTTTTCAACAACAGGTTACAATACATACAATAACTTACTTACATTACACGTTACAATACATTACTTATACTTACAACTTAACTACATGACTTATTTACAATACACTACTGGAAGTATATAGCTTAGGATAACCTACAGTACACAACTTACGATTATATTACATTACTTCTTACATTACACTACAAATTTACATTTTTCTTAAAATTATAAAACACAAAGACAGCGCAGTGCATACAGACATTATATATGTGTAACAACATACAGTTCAGTAAATTACCTTTAATTGATTAGATAGTTGTTCCAAAAAAGAAACAAGAAGTGCCGTGTGCTTGCCAGCTATTTTAAAAAGGGAGGAGGTAACCTAACAAATCTTTCCATTTGTCATAATGAAGGTTGATCTTGTTATTTTCTTTAGCAATTAAACGTTCAGAATCAAACACTGCTTTCAAAGTTTTTGTGAAACTGATTGCGCTGGGAAGAGAGTTGTTATGTTTACATCTGAAAATATGTTGTTTTCCTAATAGAATTAGATGATTCTTTAGAAATACATTTTCAACTGTGTCGGTGATCCCTCATGAGGATCACTTCTCTTTCAATTAGCTCATAACCCCCCAATAGATGCTTAACTGATTGCCAAAAGTTTGCTACCAAAGGACAATGGAAAAAGAAGTGGGACATGTTTTCCTCAGAGGATTGGCAGAAAGAACAGAGAGGAGAATTGGACTTGCCAATTTTAAAAAGGAAATCATTTAATGGAAGTATTCTATTTAGTATCTTGTATTGAAATTCACGCGTTTTGGTGTCTATTGCGCATCTAAAAGCATTGCTATAAATTCTTTTCCAGTCAAGGGCTTGCTCTGATGAAGCATATGAAGAAGTTTGAAGATGATGAACAGTCGATAAAAGCCGACACGGTGTTGACTAGGAAATCTGGTCCACTATTATATTAGGCTTAATCCAGGCTCATTTCAATCACAGTTTTGACCAACCAGACCGAGGCGTTTACAACAAGCACCACTGGGAAATACTTAGACTTACCTCAATCAATATTGAATGTTTAAAATCCAGGGATTTTAGGCACTTTGAGTTAACTGATTAAAAAGTGATAAATCAGTTTTTCTTACTTTGTAGCACATAGCTCTACTGTGAACAGCAAAAAGAAACTCCTTTCAAGAGTGGTTCCTTCTCTTAATACATTTGTTTCATGTTAACGTCCCATACTGTTTACATGCCTTAGGTGGCGCTTTCTACAAAAAACATTTTCATGATAAATGAGTAATCTTCATCAAAGAATTTCCAGTAGAAGTCATTTACAGTCGGGATCGGATGGTCGAATTTTCCACTCCAGTAACTCGGTCTTGTAAGCATTTTAAACACAATCTCTTTGCCGCTCCTTTCTTTGAAGAGAAACTGAACTTTGTGATCGCGGTTTTTCTGATCCAAGAATCTGTACTGCAGCTTCACCTCTTTTGTTGCCCACTCACCATGGTAAATTAAATAGCTATCACCGGAAGTGCTCTTTCCGATGTACACATCTCGAAAGGACACCCCTTCTGGAAGCATGACCGCCACCAAATTGTACCCACCGGTGTCGTAGATGATATCCTTGTGTTCGTCCAGAATCAGAGAGTAGGAGTCGTTTCTATTTCCGGAGTACACACGGTTTGCGCCAGCACCCAATTGAGCCATCAGTGGAATATTATAGAATGCGTTAACAATGTAGTCGTCTAATGGTCCACCAATGATCTCATGCGTAACATTCATTTGCGGGAAAGAGCCGGCTGTCAACAGTACGAGGTTGACAGTAGCGTTGCTAAGTTCAAACCGCTCAACATCTTCGTAAAAGATGTGTTGACTTTCATCGGCCTCTGAGCAGAACACGGGTGGATCAGTATCGGTGCTTCTTATACATCGAGTGTTCTCGAACAAAAGGTCTGCAACGTCATCAATTTCGTCAAAATAGAACTTGGCCATGTTGTAGCTGGATGGAAAGCCTGTGAAATCATGCAGAAGGACTATCATTCTTTCTGAGGGACCAGAGGATAGACTAAGCGGATGGTAATTAGTCATTTTCAGGACGTCGTGATGAGCATAGCTGCCAGAAAGTTTAACTTTTCCTGGATTTAAGTTGCCTTGAGATGTTAAGGCGTCACCTTGGTATATAATTCTTCTTGACTTCCAAACATCGTTCCAACGGCCAACACCATGATCAACGTCTATTGATCCCGAGGATCCTAACGGAAGCGAACGGAAGCGAGAAAGCCTAACGGAAGCGACAAGAAAGTTGTTGAAGAAATGCCTCAAGTTTCGCAAGGAACAGGATTACAAGTTTCTCTGGACATTTTATGGAGGCGTAATGAGCACACACCAGCGTCACGTATTACATCACTTGGGGATTTGGAAAAACTGCAACCACGACGACCAACATCTGAATCAACCAGTTCAACAACTACTGAAGTATCTGCCTCGCCAAGCTAAGTGCAACAAAGTTAAGACTAGACACTGGTAGATTCCCATGTGCTATCTGTGATAAGTTAATTAGGAGTAATGGGCGGAAATTGATATGTAGTCTGTGTAATCTTTGTTACCACTTTAATTGCACATCCCTTACTCTAGCTGATTACAAGTACTTTAAGTCCAGTAGCCTTGGGTGGACCTGCCAGATATGCAGCCAGTCAACTTTTCCATTTCACTCAATTGAAGATAATGAGCTTGTTAAGCTGTCCTATAATTCCAATTTAAGCTGCTTGTGCTCAAAGAATAGTGTAAATGCTATTCTGGAAGATTTACCAGTGCTACAGATTATATCAAATATTGGTAATATTCCACACTTATCTAATTCTGACCCTGAATCCAACACACCTTCCAAAGTTAATTTTAATTACTTTGACATACATAAATTTCACTGTTCACCTGAAATTAATAGTTGCTCAAACAAGGCATTTTCACTCCTCAATTGTAATATAAGAAGTATCCAGGCAAACTTTGATAACCTACAACAGTTCCTTAATGATTTGAATTACCCTTTCAACATTATAAGTCTGTCGGAAACATGGATTAATAGATCTAATGAACAAATCTCTAATCTTGATCTGCCTGGTTATTCATTCCTCTCTCAACCCACTACACAAAGGGCAGGTGGAGTTGGTATGTATATTAAGAAAGGTATTCAATATAGTGTTAGATATGACCTTACTTCTAGCACTGATGAAAGTGAAATGTTATGGGTTGAAATTGAGAGTGACTTAAATAGCAATATGATATGTGGTGTAGTATACCGACATCCTTCTTCCAATCTCGAAACCTTCCTAAATAAGTTTTACTCGGTTATTGGCAAAATCAATCAAGAGAGGAAACTTTGCTTAATATCTGGTGACTTTAATATTAATCTCTTGAACTTCGATAAACATCCCTTAACAGAGGATTTTATTAATACTCTGGGTTCTTTTTTCATAGAGCCCCACATACTGAAACCAACAAGAATTACCAATCATTCCGCTACACTGATTGATAATATATTTTTTAATTCGATTGAATATCAAACAGTCAGTGGGAATTTATTAAATGATCTAACAGACCATTTGCCTAATTTTCTCATTATTGAGAGTTTTGCTTTTTCAGTACATAAAGAGAAAAGCTTTAGACGAGATTATTCTAATTATAATGAAGAAGCTTTATTAAGTGAATTTAGATCCATTGACTGGTCTAATTTATTTCAGGGACTATCAGATACTACTGAAATGTTTGATAAGTTTTATACGAAAGTAAGCAATATCATTAATAGTCATTTACCCTTAAAGCCACTCACCCGAAAGGAATCCAAATTTCAAACAAAGCCCTGGATTACTCCGGGATTAAAGGTATCTATTAATAATAAAAATAGGTTGTACAGGCACTATCTGAAAACACGTACATGTTACAGCCATACCAAATTTAAGTGTTATCGAAACAAATTAAATCATCTACTCAAACTAAGTAAAACCAATTATTATAAAGAATATTTCATGATCAACAAGGCAAAAACAAAAGAAATTTGGAAAGGAATAAAGCAACTTATATGTCTGAAGTCCAAAGGTTCCACCTCGCCTAGTAAATTAATTATTAACGAACATGAGATTACTAATGATAAAGCCATTGCTGATCAATTGAATAACTATTTCTCTAATATTGGCAAAAACTTGGCATCAACTGTACCAAAACCTAATCTACCATTTAATTGTTATTTAGATAAACCACAGGCCTCTAGTTTTTTCTTGTCACCTACCACCTCAACAGAGATTGAAAATATAATTATGTCCCTAAACTCAGCCAAGGCTTCTGGCCCATTTAGTATTTCAACCTCCCTTCTTAAGACTTTAAAAGGCATTTTATCAATCCCTCTTCAGCTGCTCTTCAATTGCTCATTTTCTACTGGTTTGGTGCCTGATCAATTCAAAGTAGCCAGAGTAGTTCCAATTCACAAAAAAGGGTCTAGTTATTTAGTCTCCAATTATAGACCTATTTCATTGCTCTCCATATTTAATAAATTAATTGAAAAATTAATGTATAATAGGATTATTAGCTATCTTGAGAAATTTTCTATACTACACAATAATCAATTTGGCTTTAGATCAAAACATTCAACCACCTATGCTCTTCTCCTCTTGACCGATAGGATACAAAGATCAATTGATAATGGCACCTACTCTTGTGGAATCTTCTTAGATCTATGTAAAGCATTTGATACAGTCGACCATAAAATTTTATTAGCCAAGTTGGAGTATTATGGCATACGAGGTGCTCCAAATGATTGGTTTGTTTCTTATTTAAGTAACAGAAGACAGTTTGTTTCTTTGTCTGGTACTAACTCTGATTACCAACCTGTTACATGTGGAGTACCTCAGGGGTCAGTGCTTGGCCCACTTCTTTTTCTTTTATATATAAATGATATGCCTAAATGCTCCAATATCTTAGAATTTCACCTTTTTGCTGATGATACAAACTTGTTTCTTAATAATCCTAGCATTCTAAATTTAGAAACCAACTTAAATGTAGAACTAGAAAAGGTAAGCCAGTGGTTATATGCTAACAAATTATCTTTGAACATTGAAAAAACCAGCTTTGTGGTATTTCATTCTCCGCAAAGAAGAATAGTTCATAAGTTGAATCTTAGTATCTCCAATAAGTCTGTGAAATCTGACAATCAAGTTAAATATTTAGGACTCATTTTTGATTCCAATTTGAACTGGAAACCATACTTACACGAATTGAGCAAGAAAGTTTCGAGAGGTATTGGAGTGCTATCTAAAATTAGATATTATGTAAATAGAAACATATTACATCAATTATATTATTCAATTATCTACCCCTTCCTCACCTATGGTTTATTAATTTGGGGCAATACTTATAGTACTACTCTTAAACCCTTAATAACTCTTCAAAAGAGAGCTATACGTACTATAACTTTTTCAAAACCGGATGAACACTCTGAGCCTCTTTTTAAGGAATTAGAGATCCTTAAATTAACTGATCTTGTTACCCTTCACAATGCACTCTTCATGTATCACTATTACTATAATCTTCTTCCATCTTCCTTTGAAAATTTCTTTCAAACAGTAGGATCTGTACACTCATACAATACTAGGCTTGCTTCTAAATCGACCTATTACATCAATACCATCAAAACAAACTATGGTAAATTCAACATTCGCTTTGCAGCTGTAAAAGTTTGGAATCACCTTGATGAAAGCATTAAATACCTCCCCCATAAAACGTTTAAAAACAAAGTCAAGCTAAACATCTTACAGTCTTACTGTTCATGAGTTTTCAACTGGTAGTTGTTTATTTATTTTATTTATTTATTTATTTATTTATTTATTTATTTTTACTTATTTATTTTCTTTATTTTCTTCTTTTCGTCTTTTTTTAATTGACTAATTAATTGCTTTCACCAAGCTTTAGTGCCAACCTACCTCTGTACTTAAACATCACTTAGTTTTACTCAGCTCGATTAGCTTTATAGTTATCCTGAGTAAACATTACCTATTTTTGTATTAATATATTATATTGTAAAGTTTAACTTTTTTTCCTTTTTCTATTTGGTAATAAAAGCTTGTTGTAGGTTTTGTTTATGATTATAACGCTCACACCAGGGCCTGCTTCGATGATGTCATCTCCGCTGCCTGTCACCAAAAATGTGTTCTCACCACCCCAGTCGTACACCATGTCGTTCTCAACAAGAACGAAATCGTTACCTTTTCCTCCTCCAATTGTGTCTCTCTCAGGACCGCCGCCAGTTACAAAGCATTCAGTACCTTCGTATGCCATGGTTGTATAAATTGTGTCGCTTCCCTCTCCGCCATCAACTTTGACGGAGCCAGTTTTGTTTGAGCCATGAAAAGGGACTACTTTGAGAAGATCATCACCACCCATTCCATAGGCTTCGGTGTTAGTGTCCAAAATCACTTTGTCGTCAATGTCATTGCCCCCAATAAATAAGAACGGGTCGTCACCATGCTCTACAACGCTGGGTTCAAAAGTTGTTCCATCCCACTCAATTGGATACTCGCGATATTCATATGGCCTTGAAAATTGATTGGTATACGCTGCCAGGAAAACAATCCAATTGGTCAGGTTGGAAGTTATTTGGAAGTCCGTGTTTAGAGTTTCGGAGTTTGTCCATCCTTCTTTGGAGTACTCGTTTTCGGTGTTAAATGCTGGGAATGCGTAATAAAACTGCTTCGGTTTTAAATTCCTTACAAGATCCCCCACACTCCCTTTCAGCTGCTGCTGGAACCTGTCTCTCTCGTCTATGTATTTTTTATACTTAAAAACAAGAAGTAAAGTGCTAAGCTTACGAAGATGTTCTCTCATATAAGACGAACCAGTTAATCTGTCAATGACTGCCATGCCCCCTATAGCTAGTGCAGCGGGGACACTTTTCGTAAAATAAATGCTGTAGGCCTCGCCAACGTCTCCTCTCGCTGCTGCGTCGAACATATCCACCATTGCAGCAAAGTCCGGTGAAGGAATGAGGGGAGACAAAAACGCCTTCACATAGTCTGTGGGTTCCAGGTCTTTGTCACCTGCAAGCCCTGAAGCAACACCAGTTGCATAAGACGCAATGTACAGAGTCGCTGACATGCATACCCGACTGGTCCAGCGGCAGAGGCAGCTTTGGCTCCAGTGGTCAATATCTGAGTGACGCCCATAGTTACATCTCCAGCCATAGCAGACACCGAACTTGTTAAAGCCAGAATGTTGGCGTCTGTCACTTCTTCATCTAACGCGATGGAGTTGACTACGGTGTTGAATCCGTTGATTGCAAAATCCAGCCCATTGGCAGCTGCAGCTGAAAAGCTCCTGAATTTGAGAGAATTCGCTCCCCATTTTGCCTCCAACTTTGCCATCAATCCCGATCCTTCGAAAGCCTTTGTTACTGCTTGTCCAAGGTGTCCTCCAGTTTGGGTTGATAACCATGTTTGTGCTTCTCTTAGCTTGTCCATCAACGGCGCATCTGCAGTTACGACTCCGGATCTAAGTTTCTCCTTCAGCAGCCATAGAAGGTTTCGGAAAGCGTTCAGCCTTTGTACTCGATTGTGCAATTGATCGTTTATTGGGTTTGGGCGACCAGGAAAACCGGCACCTCTTTCAGCAGCAATAACTTGAAGATTCTTGATTCCTTCACCAAACACTATGGAGGCATCTACCGTTGCCAAGGAACCCACTATTGCAAAATCCTTTTCATCAAAGTCCTTTTGTATGTGGGTTGGAATTTCTTGTAGGTATTTTGGTAAGTTAAGTTGGTAGGTCAACATGGCTTCCCGTTTAAGCGCGTCAATTGCTGACTCGTCGTCCAATACCGATCCTGCCAGAATATACTCTTGTGGAACTTCATTGTCAAATGAGCTTTGAGTTTGGTTACTAAAGCCGCCAATAAAAAAGGCGACAATTAAAAGCACAACTAAAGAGCGTTGCACCTTCATTTTGAAAGTTGCAAAAGAGTATGGTAAAAGGGTGTTCCCTTTGTGTGTCGATTAATTGTTAATGGCAAGAACATTATGTCAGGAGTATTGTTGCGTAATTAATAATTTAGATGGGTTTGCTTTTAGCTTTTTCACACAATTGTTAAGAAAATTTTAATTGGTGGTTAATTATCTATATTTATAAGCTTTTGTTGCACGTGAGATTCAGAAAGGATAGTCTTGCTAACTTAGAAAATAAGTAGAAGCTGACTAATTTTTTTAAAACCATTTTTTAAAAACCATTGGGTTGATTCTTAAAATGGAACACTGCTCATGAAAAGGTACCTGTAAAAACTCTTGTGGGTGTATTCGCCAGTTTGGGTTCCTTTTGTTCGCGCTAAGAGCTGCGTACCTCTCCTAAATCAGCGATGTGATCATTGGCTTCTTAGGAAAGGTGACATGAAGAGTTTTGCGAAATCCATTTGTTTAGAAAAATGTGATTGCGTTCCAGTTAAATTTAGCTCTTACGCTTATCTCGTTGAGTAAAGCAACCAGGCGAAATCTTGTCCAACGAAGGGAAAATAAAAGCAGAAGATGATTTTATCTAAATAGTGCAAACGTGGCTTCCCACTGAGATAATTCTTAAATGAACATTGGTCAAGAAAAGACACCTGTAAAACCTCTTTTGGTTGTACTTTGCTTTTTGGTTCTTTATTGTTATTGCTTATAGGGCCACTATGATGTGATCGCTGGTTTCTTACATGGTTGAAAGGATAGGCAAGGAAACAAATGACTGGTGAACGATACCTTTACTGTGTGGAAGGAGTTATTCATATCTTTTTTTTTTTTAATAAACAATCTCATACAACCGAGCTCTTTGTGGTGAAAGACGTTTAAAAAGCTAAGAATACTAGCAATTCGTTATTTCTTATAACATCAATATAACATGAGGAATTACTTCTTGTTTTCACTGTGTGTACATTGTTAGAAATTACTCAAGACTCATAACAATAAACTGCTTTTTTCGTTGACTCTGAGCAAAAAAAAACTTTTCATAATCGGCAAATCGTTTTGCATTTTTTACAACTTACATCCTCTCTCTCACGATGGTGAACTAAAACGGATCAATGGGTTTTACACAAGATACCTGCAGTAAATCTCATGGTGGTATTTTGAAAAATTGCTTTCATGTGGTGCTAGTCATTACCCTTTCTGAAGCTGCCTGTCAAGAAAATTCGTTCTGACACATAATTATCACACTAACGGGCAATATCCTAGATTGTCATTACAAAATATAGATTTCAATGCATTTTTTCAACTTTGTAACGCACAGAATCAACAATTCAGGTAACAATATCATCTTTTTAAGACAGTGGTATCATAGGTAATAGCTTATCCTTATTGGCGGAACGCCCTTCATATATACTAAGAGTTGTGCTTTGTTCCTCAGAAGAAGTTGCAACCGTCAATGCAGATCATTTTGTAGCTTTGCCAAAGGCATATTGTTGCTGTTGGTAAATATAGTCACCATACATGATTAAATCCATCACTTGTCGGGTTGAACTCCCAGGTGCAGTGTTAATTTATATATAGTGTAAAACGACTTTCAATTGTAGTTCCGTTTTTCTTTTTTCTTTCGTGGTTGACAAGAAATAGTTGCAGTAGATTTGTATTTGGATAAGACGTGGCCGCTCATCAAGCATCTTCTTAAAGAACAATTTTACGCAAACATTATAAGCCAGTATTATTTTTATTTAACGATCTTGTTTTGATAGTAGTTTTGTAATTTCGGAAATTCAGCTTCAAGGTTGCCACTTTTAGGTGTTTAAACAGACTTCTAGCAAACTGTTATTTTAAAAGCTTGTTTAAGTGAAATGTTCTCACCTATTTTTTTCTACACTCAGTTCTGCCACCTTGTGGTCAGCAGTGTTAAAGTCAACAGTGAAGTCATTAATTATTTATTTATCGCTCTCAGCAATAAGCAGTGGTAATTGCTCAGCTATCTTGGGTTATCTTGGGGCACTGTGAAAAAAGAAAGCGAAAACCGTATAATTTTTATAGGGTGTAACTTACAAAACCCACAAAACGTAATTATGTATTTCAACGACTAAAGGATTAAAGACCGTAAGAGGCCCACCAAGTAATGTATATGCTTCTAAGAGAAACTGGTGACATTAGATCTGGCCTCGTTCTGTTAGGATTTTCAGCATTGAAATTCAAGTGTAAAGTGGTCGTCGTTTACTAGTTTACTTTTCGTTTTATGATATACTTAGCTGGGTGCCAACCCAGGTGAACTAAAAAAAAAAAAAACAAGAAAGCCCAATGGGCATTTTAACTGGCCTTTCTGACCCTCCCCACCCCTAGGTTTCACAAATGTTAGCGCGATCCTTTATTTATACGAACCGGCGTGAAGAAAAGTGTGATTGTGTGACACAATATTTTGACTATAGCGTTACTGGATGACGTAATGTTTAAACTCTGATGACTCAGCTTATCTTTCTTATCGCTTTTATTTCTGCTGAAAAACGCAAATTCACTCAAACGTTGAATGTCGGTATAAATTCATCCACAACTGAGAATGCTTACACAGGGACGACGAAGTATTTACTGTTGTGCCTAGACCGTAAATACAAACAGTGAACATAGCAGTAGAATCAAAATATAACGCTTGATAAACACGAGCTCGAGCAGATCGTCAGAGTATGGGGCACGTTGAGGCATATATCATGACGTGATGTTTAAATCCGGTTTGCTAACCCGGGAATCCCCTTGCAAACGTAAACAAGTTGACTCGGAATTCGTAACGTAAACGAATTACCTCAAACCCAACCAAGGCAACAGCGAACACCACACGCAAACCACACGCATCGCTCGATGATATTCAGTTATTCAGCTACCTTATTAATTGATATCCTTATTAATGACTGATTCCTTCGTCTTTATGCAATTCAAATAAACTTCTCCCCTCAAATAAACACTCATCTCTCTCTGTTCTCAAGAACTATGATGTATCGATGGTGCAATCCAATAATTGCATCATCATACTAGGGCCAATCCCTTCTCTTCCTGAGCCACCGTTCCTTACCGCGCTAATAAGCTGCAAACTCAGCTGCCGTTTATCTCCTCTGCGAAATACAGGTTACCCAATGAGAAAACTTACAATCCACTGCGGAAACCGATCCCCCATAAAACGCCAAGGGAAACTGCCTCTCATGCAGCTCAATATTATACCTCTGCTATTTGTCAGCGGTCTCCCTCAAAGCGTATATAAGGATGAGCATCCATGACTCCTTGTCTCTTCGCGCCAGGCAGCCATTCCGACCATAACGGCTTTTGCTTCAGCAAATCTTTCCTCGGTTCAGCAACCACATGCACTCCGCCTGCCTTCAGATGTAGAGAGCGTTCTTGGCCTTTCTTCTCCAGCCGTTTGGTGCTGCTGCTGGCTTTACGAATCCTCGACCGTTTTCCTCGTACCGAATTATATTCGACGTTGCGTTTCTTTAACCTTTCGTTCTTCGCAGTATCGCAAGTTTGCTGGGCGCATCAATTCTGGTTGTCTGACAAGGAACCTTAAAAGCTTCTTCTTCGGCCTTTTCGTGCTATTTCTCGCTTTATGGGAACCTGTACGTTTTATATTAAGCTTACGTGGTTAATTCAGCACTCCGCCGCTTCGCAATTTCGCTTTCATCCGGTAAGCAAACTCTTCTACCTGTACTTCTGTTGTATTTATACTTTTTCACAGCGTTTTTTCGCCAGTAGGTTCTAGGTTTTCTGTCTGTTTGTTTATCGCTTTTGCCAGTTTTTACTTTTAAGTTAGGGAAAATTTTCTTCGCTTTACTCAGTTATATCTGTTATATTGCAAGGTTTATTTCGTGTTGTGTTTATTGGTATGTAGCCGTTTAGTTTATTTGCATACTCCTCGTGCTCTCGGGACGTCACTTACTGTTCGGTTTATTTAGCACGTTGTGTGTTATCGGCGCTTTTATTGTGTGTGTCCTGTCGTTTCTTTCAGGCTGCTCTTGCCATCGGGGCTTTCCAGATGCTTGCATTTGTTGTGCACGCTGCTCTGGCCATCGGGGCTTTGCGGGTGCTTGTTGTGACAAGTTTGTGTTTATTTGCATGCTGCTCGTGCCATCGGGGCTTTGCAGGTGTTTGTGGTGACAAGTCTGTGTTTATTTGGACGCTGCTCTTGCCATCGGGGCTTTGCAGGTGCTTGTGGTGACAAGTCTGTGTTTATTTGGACACTGCTCTTGCCATCGGGGCTTTGCAGGTGCTTGAATTTGTTGTTGACGCAGCTCTTGCCATCGGAGCTTTACAAGTGCTTGTGATTAAAAGTTTGTGTTTATTTGCACGCTGCTCTTGCCATCGGGGCTTTGCAGATGCTTGTAGTGTAAGGTTTGTGTTTATATGTATGCTGCTCTTGCCATCGGGGCTTTGCAGATGTTTGAATTTGTTGTGCACGCTGCTCTTACCACCGCGGCTTTGCAAGTGCTTTTAGTGACACGTTTATGTTTATTTGCATGCTGCTCTTGCCGTCGGGGCTTTGCAGATGCTTGTAGTGTAAGGTTTGTGTTTATATGCATGCTGCTCTTGCCATCGGGGCTTTGCAGATGCTTGAATTTGTTGTGTACGCTGCTCTTACCACCGGGGCTTTGCAAGTGCTTTTAGTGACACTTTTATGTTTATTTGCATGCTGCTCTTACCATCGGGGCTTTACAGGTCCTTGAATTTGTTGTTCACGCCGCTTTTGCCATCGGAGCTTTGCAAAGGCTTGTGATTAAAAGTTTGTGTTTATTTGCCCGCTGCTCTTGCCATCGGGGCTTTGCAGATGCTTTAATTGTAAGGTTTGTGTTGATATGCATGCTGCTCTTGCCATCGGGGCTTTGCAGATGCTTGAGTTTGTTGTGTACGCTGCTCTTACCACCGAGGCTTTGCAAGTGCTTTTTAGTGACACTTTTATGTTTATTTGCATGCTGCTCTTGCCATCGGGCCTTTGCAGGTGCTTGTAGTGACAAGTTTGTGTTTATTTGCACGCTGCTCTTGCCATCGGGGCTTTGCAGATGCTTGTAGTGTAAGGTTTGTGTTTAAATGCATGCTGCTCTTGCCATCGGGGCTTTGCAGTGCTTGAATTTGTTGTGTACGCTGCTCTTATCACCGGGGCTTTGCAAGTGCTTTTAGTGATACTTTTATGTTTATTTGCATGCTGCTCTTGCCATCGGGGCTTTGCAGGTGCTTGTAGTGACAAGTTTGTGTTTATTTGCATGCTACTCTTGCCATCGGGGCCTTACAGGTGCTTGAATTTGTTGTTCACGCTGCTCTTACCACCGGGACTTTCCAGGTGCTTGTAGTGACATGTTTATGTTTATTTGCGTGCTGATCTTGCCATTGGGTCTTTGCAGATGCTTGTAGTGTAAGGTTTGTGTTTATATGCATGCTGCTCTTGCCATCGGGGCTTTGCAGGTGCTTGAATTTGTTGTTCACGCTGCTCTTACCACCGGGACTTTCCAGGTGCTTGTAGTGACATGTTTATGTTTATTTGCGTGCTGATCTTGCCATTGGGTCTTTGCAGATGCTTGTAGTGTAAGGTTTGTGTTTATATGCATGCTGCTCTTGCCATCGGGGCTTTGCAGGTGCTTGAATTTGTTGTTCACGCTGCTCTTACCACCGGGACTTTCCAGGTGCTTGTAGTGACATGTTTATGTTTATTTGCGTGCTGATCTTGCCATCGGGGCTTTGCAGATGCTTGTAGTGTAAGGTTTGTGTTTATATGCATGCTGCTCTTGCCATCGGGGCTTTGCAGATGCTTGAATTTGTTGTGTACGCTGCTCTTACCACCGGGGCTTTGCAAGTGCTTTTAGTGACACTTTTATGTTTATTTGCATGCTGCTCTTGCCATCGGGGCTTTGCAGATGCTTGAATTTGTTGTGTACGCTGCTCTTACCACCGGGGCTTTGCAAGTGCTTTTAGTGACACTTTTATGTTTATTTGCATGCTGCTCTTGCCATCGGGGCTTTACAGGTCCTTGAATTTGTTGTTCACGCCGCTTTTGCCATCGGAGCTTTGCAAAGGCTTGTGATTAAAAGTTTGTGTTTATTTGCCCGCTGCTCTTGCCATCGGGGCTTTGCAGATGCTTTAATTGTAAGGTTTGTGTTGATATGCATGCTGCTCTTGCCATCGGGGCTTTGCAGATGCTTGAGTTTGTTGTGTACGCTGCTCTTACCACCGAGGCTTTGCAAGTGCTTTTTAGTGACACTTTTATGTTTATTTGCATGCTGCTCTTGCCATCGGGCCTTTGCAGGTGCTTGTAGTGACAAGTTTGTGTTTATTTGCACGCTGCTCTTGCCATCGGGGCTTTGCAGATGCTTGTAGTGTAAGGTTTGTGTTTAAATGCATGCTGCTCTTGCCATCGGGGCTTTGCAGTACTTGAATTTGTTGTGTACGCTGCTCTTATCACCGGGGCTTTGCAAGTGCTTTTAGTGATACTTTTATGTTTATTTGCATGCTGCTCTTGCCATCGGGGCTTTGCAGGTGCTTGTAGTGACAAGTTTGTGTTTATTTGCATGCTACTCTTGCCATCGGGGCCTTACAGGTACTTGAATTTGTTGTTCACGCTGCTCTTACCACCGGGACTTTCCAGGTGCTTGTAGTGACATGTTTATGTTTATTTGCGTGCTGATCTTGCCATTGGGTCTTTGCAGATGCTTGTAGTGTAAGGTTTGTGTTTATATGCATGCTGCTCTTGCCATCGGAGCTTTGCAGATGCTTGAATTTGTTGTGTACGCTGCTCTTACCACCGGGGCTTTGCAAGTGCTTTTAGTGACACTTTTATGTTTATTTGCATGCTGCTCTTGCCATCGGGACTTTACAGGTGCTTGTAGTGACACATTTGTGTTTATTTGCATGCTACTCTTGCCATCGGGGCTTTACAGGTGCTTGAATTTGTTGTTCACGCAGCTCTTGCCATCGGAGCTTTGCAGGTGCTTGTGATTAAAAGTTTGTGTTTATTTGCACGCTGCTTTTGCCATCGGGGCTTTGCAGATGCTTGTAGTGTAAGGTTTGTGTTTATATGCATGCTGCTCTTGCTATCGGGGCTTTGCAGATGTTTGAATTTGTTGTGCACGCTGCTCTTGCCACCGGGGCTTCGCAAGTGCTCTTAGTGGCTTGTTTGTATTTATTTGCATGCTGCTCTTGCCATCGGGGCTTTACGGTTGCTTTAATTTGTTGTGCACGCTGCTCTTGCAATAGGGGCTTTGCAGGTGCTTTTAGGGACATGTTTGTATTTATTTGCATGCTGCTTTAGCCATCGGGGCTTTGCAGGTGCTTGTTTATGACACGTTTACCTTGCAGACGTGTTAATGACACGTTTACTTTGCTGAATATGCTCCTCTTGCCATCGGAGTTTTGCCTGTGTGAGTTACATCTTAGTTTAGCATGCTTCTACTACACTGTACCACCGGGGCTTTGTAGGCGCTTGTTTCAGTCGCGTTTGAATTAGCTTGGTGTGCTGCTGTTGCCGACACAACGTTCCCGTGTAAGATGACTACACGTTAAAGGATATGTTTTTATTTTTCCCATGTGATCTATGGAATAAAGATTAAATGAATAAAGATCATTGCGTTATATGTGCAAGTTAATTAAGTTCTGAGAATAAAGCCTCAATTTTTAAGTTTAACGTTCCTTTTTTCTTCTCCTGTCGTTTATCTCCATCCTTCTTTTTTGGTTTCTTTTGTCCTGAGGTTGACAGTCTTGAAGGGCGTCTAATTCCCTACTCGGATTACCGGGGCCAAGGCTGTCATCTCCCAGGCTCCCTGTTATTTCTATTTCCTTCTCTAGCCACCCCTTCATTTTGTTAGCGCATTTTGTTTGCCAGATATCTATGTGTTTTGTCCCCTGTGAGTCCTGCTCTTATGCAACCTCTTGATAATCTGGGGCTTTTTTTTTTCTTCTATTAGAGCCTGGGAGATGGCAGCCAAAGGTCACCTTTTACGCTTCTGTTTTTCGATCGCCGATGTTTCTCTTTTAACCAGTTGCTGCTTGCACAACAGGCGCTTGTTTGGCCTTTGTGTTTGCCCTGCGTGGAGAGCCCTTAATTCTTTAAGTTGCTGTGATTTTTATGTTTGAGCGAGGAATTTGCAAGTGAGAGCAATCTTACTGACTTGTGCAAGGGAAAAGAAAGCTATGAAAGCAGTAGAAGATCTCGCGTTTGGCTTTTTGTTTCCTCAAAAAGAAAAGAAAGAAATCCACTGCCAGAAAGTTCCAAATAAATACTTAAATGGATTAGACATTACATTCACCGGGACAAGAAATCTTTAAATATAAGATCTAAGACTCGCTTATAAGGTTCAAGACTCGCTTATAAGGTTCAAAGCGCGCTGGTATATAAATGAAGGTGACGGAAAGACAGAAATATTTTAAAATGCTTAATGAGTTTACAGAAGAGGCGCTTCGCTAATAGTAATAATAATAGTAAGGTCTGTTAATATTGGTGTCGGCTGACTCTGACTGACTTTGAGATCCTAGAGGAAGCGTTAGTTTTCTACCAAAATTGTACATCGTATAGTTACGATATTTTGCTCTTTGGGATGAAAACTCTGCAAGAAAAATGTTCAAGAAGTGGAGGGATGTTAAGGTATATTATCTGAGTATTTTAAAATTATATTAACTAAGAAAACTCAAAAGAATGAAAAAAAGTCCCGTAAATGATTGTCTTCCGGCCAAGTTCTACCATTTTTTGTGGTAATTAAAGGTTTTCTTTGAAATTCTTACAACGGGTCATGTGACATTAAGGTCTCTTGTCTACTTCACAAAGTTGAGAATTGTTTTCTCTTATTCCCGGTTTTTGACATTTGAGGCCTGTGCTGTAACACTTCTGATTTGCGATTTTATGTTTTCCCAATAAGGCGGTCGCCCATGGAGTCAAGCAGAAACTTCTGCTTTCCTGAACAGGTTTACTGGGGAACTGATGAGCCTTGTAGACAGATATGCGTTATACCGATAATGGGTAAAAATTAGTTCTTCTTTTGGACAGATTTTGATGGCACTGAATGGTCTTTTACAGAGTAATCACTTACTATTAATAATTAATAATCTCGGAGCATCCATCCATTTTGTGCATTACTGTTGGGAGAGACACTGAAGTCCACGCAATTTAAATCCTAGGCGGAGCTAGGATGCAGGCGATAAGGCTATTATCTTGGACGGCGGCACAGAATTGCCCCAGGAAGTTGATTCTTTTGATTCAATCTGCGAATTTCAAGTTAATTTTGCCAAATTTCAACCCCCACCTCCCCCCCCCCCCCCCCTCCTCCATAAAAATCTATTTATAAGCCTATAGATCGGACACAGGGAAAATGGAAAATATGTTGTCTGACAATTTAGTTTTATGCGACTGCATAAACTCCACTACAGTTGTAAGTTACCTCAGCCGCTCTGAGAAATTAGCGGAATTCAGAGAGTCTGCTCCACACATGCTCAGCAGTGTGGCTAACTCTTTGACGAAAAACGGCTGTCTTAAAGGTAAGCTGCTTCAAAATTGACTTTGTACATGTATTGCCTTTCCCGCTTTTAGCACCTGAAGGCATTTTAGACGAAATTATTTCCATCGTTTAATTATCTCCACTGGGATAATTAAGAGCGTGAGGTAAAGTGAACATGGCAGAAAAAAGTAAGTAAGTAAGTAAGTAAACCTTTATTTAACCACGATCTGTTTTAAAGCAAATACATGCTTGAGGGGTCGTGTGTACGTGTAACTAACTACCTACCTAAGAAAAATTAATATTACATTGTAATAAACTAAAATAAACGATATTATGTTTTAATAAAATTAAGATTTAAAATTGAAAATCACACATGTGTTTCGGAGTTGTCTGGATCGACAAACTGCCAAAATTAAGTTTTTTAAATATGGGGTCCATTCTCGCTTTTTTGCAAAACTGCTTGTGGTTGGTAGCGTTATTAAAGTAGCTTGACACAAAATTCCATAAGACTGCACCTCTGTACCGGATTGAGTTCTTTAAAAACGACGTTGAAAAACGTGGGACAACCGCTTTTAGGTGTCCTCTTAGGTTGTAGGGTCCGTGTCTCCACGTTACCAAATCTGAAATCGTTTTAGGAATCTTTTCGATTACAATATTGTAAAACAGCTTAATAAGACTGAGTTTGTATAAATCGAGTATTGAGTCCCACTTAGTGATTTCCATCACCGTATCCGAAGGTGTGTCCCATGACAAATTGAAAATAATTCTCGCTGCCCTGCGATGCAATGTTTCAAGTGCTTGTATGTGGTCTCAATGAAGTGGCTTGCTACCGTTATTGAAGTGATGATACTGATAGTAAGTGACGATAGAATCCATTTGCTGTGGAAATTGTTTTCCAGTCCCTCAAGATGAAGTGGATGTGTAAGGGTTTTTTAAATGATGGAATGATAGAAAATGATGGTTAATTCCACGTTTTATGATTTATTCTGCGATCTTAAAAAGATAGAGTGTAAAGGGCAGAAATGATTAATCATTATGATACAGGAAGCTTCAAGATGTTTGCTGTGGAAATATTTTATCACTCCCGTAAATAAAGAGAGAGCTAAGTAATTTTTTTACATGATGATTGTGACGGTATATGGAAGTATTTCTTTAGTCTCTCTTTAACTAGGTTTGGGCAAATTGTTTTGCAGATCCCTCACCTCCAAGGGTCTTTGTGCACCGGATGTAAGAGCTGAATTTTATTAGAGGTCTTTTTGTGGATGGCATAAAAACAAGTCGCTCATTGGATGTTCTAATGGGCCTCTTTCTGATAGATCGTTTTCGCTCACGTGGTCAGCAGCTATGCAGATTTCTTGGAACAAAATAAGGTTTTACATGAGAAAAGTTTCCAATCCCCACAGGATTTTCTTGGTACTTTAACATGGCCGCTGTTTCATTGCTTTGGTACACCAATATGGCCGCCGTGAAGTCATGTGAAAACGATCTATAGGTAGTGCTTATTGTGGTTATTGTCAGGTAAAATAATGTTGGAGACCTGGATGTCCGGCAAAACGTTTTGGGTTATGAAACGTTTCAGTCTAAATCTGGAATCATTGAACCAACTTTTTGGTGTATTGTAGTTTTCTCCTCTGCAGAGGCCTCCTACAGTAACGCCTTGACTGCACGCTTAAGAAATAGTGCGCGGAGGCTGGTTTTTTCTTTCCCTGTTGTCTACTAGTCGGAGCCTCTGCGTAAAAGAGAGGTATTGTAGCGGTGTGTCTGTCCAAAGTTAATCGAGGGATTTGTGCTGAAACCTTGCAAGTTTCAAAGGCCACAACAAAGGCGTTGCAATTTAACATGTTCAAAGCACCACAACCGTGCACAATCACACACACTTTGGTTCACAGACACTATGGTTCCACCGCACACTATGGTTGACTAACTTTACAGTAAAACCTCTATTGTTTAGCTGCTCATACAAAATTCAAAACCTATTGTTGTTTGTGCACGGTCAACGCTAAAAACCGTAACAGAAACATGCAAAGAAGGATCTTTTTGAGCTTCAAAACCAATTTCTTCCATTAAATGTGGTCTGTTTTGTGAAGGTTTAAAGAATTTTGCGCACCTGATGCACTCCCGTCATGTGGCTGCAAAGTTGTTGTTACATTCAAATTTTCGAAACATTTAGCTCATAAATTAAAAAACCATACGGTCAGCTGAAGTGTAAGGGAAAGTGACGAAACTCTGTGTCTTTCTCAAGGGGAAACCGTCCTTTCCGTGTAGACCTGAGGCACTTCCAAGCTCACTCTTTCGATCCAGATTCTTCCTGGGCAGATTGCAACACTGATGATTTTCTTTACAACAAAGGCTAGAAAGAGAGAGAGAGATTCTTGCAACGTCTGTGAGAAATCGGCAGAAACACTTGTCCTCTTGGAATAGCTTGTTTTGAGAGTCTTTTTTATTGGAGTTCTCAAAATGTAGCTCATTCGTCTGGCCTTCACCTTCTCTCAACCTTTTATCTTGGCTTTATTAGTGGTACATTCGATTTGCCTGCTCCTTTCTGTACGTTTTATCGGTTCTGTGCTGCGTCAGTTTTATTTGAATTCGTACACCTAATATTTTATCCAAAACAAATTCTTTAAACAAGCTAAGTGCCACTAGGTATTAATTACTCTTTTGAAAGCTGTGGTCTTGTTTAAGACATTTCAGTTTTTATTGTAAGTAACAAATATATAAAGTAAAATTACATAATTAGTTGATTTATTTTTCTATTTGGATATTTTAAGTGATGTAACGTAATGTTAGTAATGTTTATAGATGTAATGTCGTGTGGTTGGAATATAAGTTAAACGTGGTAAATAAAAGGAGATACCAAAGAAAAGTATTAGTTTTAGTTTTTGTTGTTTGCTTTTCGCTTGCCTTATGCGGCATATGTCTTCGTCTATATCCGTTTTTGTAGTTTTAGTATTTTAATGGCCGCATTGGCGGGAGCCTCAAGCATTAGCCGAATATTTATGTGCTTTGATAATAACATGGGCCCTGGGCTTTTTAACTCTTTCCTGGTATCCAGCCCGTTTTACGGGCCTTCAGTTTGGGTGTTTGTGTACTGAGATTTCAGTTATGAGTGTTGTGTCTTTTAGTAGAAATCTTAGGTCTTTAGTTTTGGGTGTTTAGTTTTGGGGATTTTTTAGTGTTGGGTGTGTTGGGGTTTAGGGTTCAGGCCGGGCGTTGATTGTTTTCGTTAGGCTGTTGCGACAGCTGGCTCCCATATCTCATCCTTTAAGCGTGAGGGAGAGCGTTGCAAATAGATTACTATTTGTCAGCGGTCTCCCTCAAAGCGTGTATAAGGATGAGCATCCATGACTCCTTGTCTCTTCGCGCCAGGATGGCAGTTCGATCTGTCGCGGCGTGTCCCCGTTGTGCTTCCTTCTCTTACAATTTTTGCCTCCTCTCTTTGCTCTCCATCTCGCTCCCACGCTGTTGCGTTTCAGTTTTGTCCCACCCTTTGTCCCGCCCTGTGTGCTGCTTATTTGTTTCTCAACTGAAAGCGACAGCTGGCTCCCATATCTCATCCTTTAAGCGTGAGGGAGAGCGTTGCAAATAGATTACTAACTAGATCATTCAACACAGCCAATTTCGCATTCAATCCTATTAGCTGCTTTACTCAGTTGCGCATGCGTTATACAAGACAAATACTGAGACCCCATACTTAACAACTCTTCGCCGTTCATAACTTAAATACTGTAAATTAAAAGACAAGAACACACGAAGGTAACATTCAGCAGACTAATATGCGCATGCGTCTTATATAAGACAGTACCGCTCTTGAGTGCCCGTACCACAAGCTTTACAGCACTTGGTTCGTATGTTAAGCCAACTGACCATCACCATAAATCCGTGTCCATTTTATAAACCGGCGGTCGCCATATGGCGACGGCCGGTTAAAAAATGAAAATCAAGCTGTAACGGGAACCAAGGGTCACCTTTTTCAAAAGCCAAAAGAGAAAACCATGTATGGAAAACCCAGCCGCTTTTTCGCGCGAAAATTTACTACATTGTCAACTTGCCAAGACGTGATTGGATGTTTACCGCAAACACAATGGAAAAGGAATGTGTTTCGGATCGATGCAGCCGCGTTTGTGAGGAGGAGCGCTAACGTTGCGTGACGACCCTAAGAACGGCTGCGTAGGAGACTACCGGTGCTCTTTCTTGGTTTTAATTTTTTTTCCTTGATGATAAAGAGTAGAAGGCAAGAAAAACATTGTTTGTCATAGACAAGTGTACATGTTTGGACCAGAGAACTGAAATCAAGCACAGGCGCCCTACCTGAGTAGAACTGTTATTTAAAGCCCCTGAAGTCTACATAGTACTGTGTCATAATTCGGTAAATTGTGATCGTCCGAGTGAGTGTAGTCCTGAGAAGGGCTGTTTGAGGTGACATTGACTGACGTTTCGACAACCTGAGCGGAAGGCATCATCAGAGTCAAGTGAACTGTGAATCGTCAGTAGATGTTATAAGTCTCTGGTCGTTGTCCTGATTGGTCGACGATTTCGTGATGTTATTGGTCGTCTGTCAGTTAAGCCGTGATGTTATTGGCTGTGAAGACTGTAAACGTGATTGGTGCGTTTCGATCCGTCTTTTGTTAGTCAAATATCCGTTGGTCTATTGTTAGTCAAATAAGTCAGTTTGTCTATTGTTTGTCTGTCTTGTTATTGTCGGCAATCAGTCGTTTGTAAGGTGCAGGTAGCTGTTGGCAACGGCAACGGTTCACAGTTCACTTGCCGCTGATGATGACTTCCGCTCAGGTTGTCGAAACGTCAGTCAATGTCACCTCAAACAGTCCTTCTCAGGACTACACTCACCCGGACGATCACAATTTACCGAATTATGATATGACTCCTGGGTTCAAACCATTTACAATAGTACTGTGTATCGCCAATTAAACATTTGTGGGAGTTTAATTTTGCGGATGGTTGATTTTTGGTGTTTCGAGGGGAACTAACTTTTTCGATTGGGAAAAACTGGTTTTTCTTGAAGTGCTGGGGATTAATAATTGCGATTTCAGGAAGTCGCGTTCAATTGGATTTTATTTGAGTACAAGAGATAGAAATTCAGGTGAAACAACGAGCGCATGTAAAACACGTTAATCAGTTAATCAATGGAGTACTTGCAGACGATTCTTTTCCGTAGGGCTTTTAGCAGTTAAATTCTTGTAGTGTAACAACTGTGATTTCATCTTTTTATTTCTGAATGTTTTGGGGGTTTTTTCTGAAAGAAAGAGACGTCTTAAGTAAATGGGCACCAACAGGCGATGTTTGAATGTAGTTTCGACAGTGGAGTAAATTTTTGCGGAGAAAATGTTTCCCCCGCAAACTTCTCAAAAATTAGAACCCGCAAACATTTAGTGCAACACGGTATTTTAAGATTCAGTCTTTCATTCTTCTTCAGAATTATGTTTAACCATTTAGGGGGGCTTTCTTTGAAACTAATTTTAACCTCAACAAATAGCCTACTGCATTTATTATTTTCTAGTCAACATGCTACATCATAAAAAGGCACACTGTCCTCGTAAGGTACTATGGTTTGATTTCATGCCAATATTTTTGAAATTTTTGTCTACTAGTCGGAGCCTCTGCGTAAAAGAGAGGTATTGTAGCGGTGTGTCTGTCCAAAGTTAATCGAGGGATTTGTGCTGAAACCTTGCAAGTTTCAAAGGCCACAACAAAGGCGTTGCAATTTAACATGTTCAAAGCACCACAACCGTGCACAATCACACACACTTTGGTTCACAGACACTATGGTTCCACCGCACACTATGGTTGACTAACTTTACAGTAAAACCTCTATTGTTTAGCTGCTCATACAAAATTCAAAACCTATTGTTGTTTGTGCACGGTCAACGCTAAAAACCGTAACAGAAACATGCAAAGAAGGATCTTTTTGAGCTTCAAAACCAATTTCTTCCATTAAATGTGGTCTGTTTTGTGAAGGTTTAAAGAATTTTGCGCACCTGATGCACTCCCGTCATGTGGCTGCAAAGTTGTTGTTACATTCAAATTTTCGAAACATTTAGCTCATAAATTAAAAAACCATACGGTCAGCTGAAGTGTAAGGGAAAGTGACGAAACTCTGTGTCTTTCTCAAGGGGAAACCGTCCTTTCCGTGTAGACCTGAGGCACTTCCAAGCTCACTCTTTCGATCCAGATTCTTCCTGGGCAGATTGCAACACTGATGATTTTCTTTACAACAAAGGCTAGAAAGAGAGAGAGAGATTCTTGCAACGTCTGTGAGAAATCGGCAGAAACACTTGTCCTCTTGGAATAGCTTGTTTTGAGAGTCTTTTTTATTGGAGTTCTCAAAATGTAGCTCATTCGTCTGGCCTTCACCTTCTCTCAACCTTTTATCTTGGCTTTATTAGTGGTACATTCGATTTGCCTGCTCCTTTCTGTACGTTTTATCGGTTCTGTGCTGCGTCAGTTTTATTTGAATTCGTACACCTAATATTTTATCCAAAACAAATTCTTTAAACAAGCTAAGTGCCACTAGGTATTAATTACTCTTTTGAAAGCTGTGGTCTTGTTTAAGACATTTCAGTTTTTATTGTAAGTAACAAATATATAAAGTAAAATTACATAATTAGTTGATTTATTTTTCTATTTGGATATTTTAAGTGATGTAACGTAATGTTAGTAATGTTTATAGATGTAATGTCGTGTGGTTGGAATATAAGTTAAACGTGGTAAATAAAAGGAGATACCAAAGAAAAGTATTAGTTTTAGTTTTTGTTGTTTGCTTTTCGCTTGCCTTATGCGGCATATGTCTTCGTCTATATCCGTTTTTGTAGTTTTAGTATTTTAATGGCCGCATTGGCGGGAGCCTCAAGCATTAGCCGAATATTTATGTGCTTTGATAATAACATGGGCCCTGGGCTTTTTAACTCTTTCCTGGTATCCAGCCCGTTTTACGGGCCTTCAGTTTGGGTGTTTGTGTACTGAGATTTCAGTTATGAGTGTTGTGTCTTTTAGTAGAAATCTTAGGTCTTTAGTTTTGGGTGTTTAGTTTTGGGGATTTTTTAGTGTTGGGTGTGTTGGGGTTTAGGGTTCAGGCCGGGCGTTGATTGTTTTCGTTAGGCTGTTGCGACAGCTGGCTCCCATATCTCATCCTTTAAGCGTGAGGGAGAGCGTTGCAAATAGATTACTATTTGTCAGCGGTCTCCCTCAAAGCGTGTATAAGGATGAGCATCCATGACTCCTTGTCTCTTCGCGCCAGGATGGCAGTTCGATCTGTCGCGGCGTGTCCCCGTTGTGCTTCCTTCTCTTACAATTTTTGCCTCCTCTCTTTGCTCTCCATCTCGCTCCCACGCTGTTGCGTTTCAGTTTTGTCCCACCCTTTGTCCCGCCCTGTGTGCTGCTTATTTGTTTCTCAACTGAAAGCGACAGCTGGCTCCCATATCTCATCCTTTAAGCGTGAGGGAGAGCGTTGCAAATAGATTACTAACTAGATCATTCAACACAGCCAATTTCGCATTCAATCCTATTAGCTGCTTTACTCAGTTGCGCATGCGTTATACAAGACAAATACTGAGACCCCATACTTAACAACTCTTCGCCGTTCATAACTTAAATACTGTAAATTAAAAGACAAGAACACACGAAGGTAACATTCAGCAGACTAATATGCGCATGCGTCTTATATAAGACAGTACCGCTCTTGAGTGCCCGTACCACAAGCTTTACAGCACTTGGTTCGTATGTTAAGCCAACTGACCATCACCATAAATCCGTGTCCATTTTATAAACCGGCGGTCGCCATATGGCGACGGCCGGTTAAAAAATGAAAATCAAGCTGTAACGGGAACCAAGGGTCACCTTTTTCAAAAGCCAAAAGAGAAAACCATGTATGGAAAACCCAGCCGCTTTTTCGCGCGAAAATTTACTACATTGTCAACTTGCCAAGACGTGATTGGATGTTTACCGCAAACACAATGGAAAAGGAATGTGTTTCGGATCGATGCAGCCGCGTTTGTGAGGAGGAGCGCTAACGTTGCGTGACGACCCTAAGAACGGCTGCGTAGGAGACTACCGGTGCTCTTTCTTGGTTTTAATTTTTTTTCCTTGATGATAAAGAGTAGAAGGCAAGAAAAACATTGTTTGTCATAGACAAGTGTACATGTTTGGACCAGAGAACTGAAATCAAGCACAGGCGCCCTACCTGAGTAGAACTGTTATTTAAAGCCCCTGAAGTCTACATAGTACTGTGTCATAATTCGGTAAATTGTGATCGTCCGAGTGAGTGTAGTCCTGAGAAGGGCTGTTTGAGGTGACATTGACTGACGTTTCGACAACCTGAGCGGAAGGCATCATCAGAGTCAAGTGAACTGTGAATCGTCAGTAGATGTTATAAGTCTCTGGTCGTTGTCCTGATTGGTCGACGATTTCGTGATGTTATTGGTCGTCTGTCAGTTAAGCCGTGATGTTATTGGCTGTGAAGACTGTAAACGTGATTGGTGCGTTTCGATCCGTCTTTTGTTAGTCAAATATCCGTTGGTCTATTGTTAGTCAAATAAGTCAGTTTGTCTATTGTTTGTCTGTCTTGTTATTGTCGGCAATCAGTCGTTTGTAAGGTGCAGGTAGCTGTTGGCAACGGCAACGGTTCACAGTTCACTTGCCGCTGATGATGACTTCCGCTCAGGTTGTCGAAACGTCAGTCAATGTCACCTCAAACAGTCCTTCTCAGGACTACACTCACCCGGACGATCACAATTTACCGAATTATGATATGACTCCTGGGTTCAAACCATTTACAATAGTACTGTGTATCGCCAATTAAACATTTGTGGGAGTTTAATTTTGCGGATGGTTGATTTTTGGTGTTTCGAGGGGAACTAACTTTTTCGATTGGGAAAAACTGGTTTTTCTTGAAGTGCTGGGGATTAATAATTGCGATTTCAGGAAGTCGCGTTCAATTGGATTTTATTTGAGTACAAGAGATAGAAATTCAGGTGAAACAACGAGCGCATGTAAAACACGTTAATCAGTTAATCAATGGAGTACTTGCAGACGATTCTTTTCCGTAGGGCTTTTAGCAGTTAAATTCTTGTAGTGTAACAACTGTGATTTCATCTTTTTATTTCTGAATGTTTTGGGGGTTTTTTCTGAAAGAAAGAGACGTCTTAAGTAAATGGGCACCAACAGGCGATGTTTGAATGTAGTTTCGACAGTGGAGTAAATTTTTGCGGAGAAAATGTTTCCCCCGCAAACTTCTCAAAAATTAGAACCCGCAAACATTTAGTGCAACACGGTATTTTAAGATTCAGTCTTTCATTCTTCTTCAGAATTATGTTTAACCATTTAGGGGGGCTTTCTTTGAAACTAATTTTAACCTCAACAAATAGCCTACTGCATTTATTATTTTCTAGTCAACATGCTACATCATAAAAAGGCACACTGTCCTCGTAAGGTACTATGGTTTGATTTCATGCCAATATTTTTGAAATTTTAAAAGACAGTAGCCTCGGGGACTCCAAATTGCAAGGTTTTCATTTTATGTTTCCCAGTGCGAGAGTGGCTTTCTCTTGTTATTTAACTGGATACTCCAAGTAAACTACTATGTCAGACAGTTCTTCGAGATGCATTTTGCATCTCTGAGCCTTTCCTCTTCACTTAAGCCCTGTGGTCTTTACCGCTTTTTGGAGTCCCCTCCCGGGTTTCACATGCTCTAAAGTAAATATTAAGGCCTTTAATTATTTGTTTATTGCTATTACTCCAATTTTTCACGGCAATCAACAGCGTTCATTAATCGATCATACCAGGAAAAGGGAATAATAATAAAGGTAACTTAGCAATCCTCAGCCTGAGAAAGTACATAATGTCTTCCATCGATGTTTGAACTGTAGTTCCCTAAAAAGGCAACCAATATAGCGCACTAACTGTTGTCTTTAATACCTGTTTACGTGATTGCTTAAAGTGTAAAACGGTTGTCGTGTTTTCTTCCCGGTTCGTAAAATAAAGCTGGCTGCCAACGCAAGGGAACCATTAAAAAGGACACACGTTCAATTGTAAAGGTACCGAGCAAGGCAACATTTTTTGAAAGAAGAATGAAAAAATGGTTTAAGGAACAGGTAGAAGGGAAATGCAAATCTTAATTTAAAAAGACGAATTTTGAAGGAGGTAGACAATTGCATAATTCAAACAGCTAAATAACAGTGGCCATGGGCTTAGTTATAGATGCATTCTAAAGTATTACTTTGTTCATGGAAATGTAAATAGTTCGATTTATAAACTGCTTATTGGTAAGAAAAATTTCATGTGAAATCGACAGATGAATTATTAACGATTTGTCTATTGCCTGTTTACGGACAGAGAGAAAATAACAAATACAAACAGAAACGTAGACCAAGGGGAAAAAAGGCGTTGGACTAGAGTTGAACCTCCAAGAAAGATCCTGGCTTAATGGACCGCAGATTATTAACAGGACTGCAAAAAACAAATATGGCAAATCCAAAAAGAATTAAGGATACATATCGCAGATCCTCTAATTGCGTGAACTATGGCGGCACACAAATTTGAACACATACCAATGATAAAAATACATAAAAGAGAATGGAAGCTACAGTCTCTCTATAGTTCACAATGGTACTATACGTGAATCATAAGATGATAGAGTGAATTACATTAAAACTTCTCGCGGCCTCTATCTGATATAACATGTTCATTAGAAAATAGCCGTACTTCTAGAGGTTAAACTTATTTTCATAGGGCGATGCATTACTTCAATCAAGGTTGAGGACTCTTACTTTAAGAGCAGGAAGTTAATTTCACAATTCAAGCAGCAAAAAGTTTCGACGCCCCAGTTCCTTTCATTCCTTACATGTCTTCCAGTCGTAAACCAAAACCTCCCTCCGCAAAAGCGAGACTTCTTCCACTCTCTTAAAGATTATTTTTTTTCAAAAAATGCACCATTCCGATCACAACGGAGTATGCAGAAAGTTAATTGGTGTTAACCATTAGAATTGCCTTCAAGGATGAGCAACTCCGAACTAAATAGATTTATATTAACATAAAAGATTTTTCCTGCTTTAGCAAGACCAAATCAAACGAGGGATTTCTCGATAACAAGGGGCAGATCACACAATGTCCTGTTGTGAAACAGTCAGAAACAAAAATAGAGGGGGCCTTACCGCAGCGTACACTGTAAGACCCCACATATTTTCCCTGGGGCGGGGTGGTGTAGTGGTTAGCACGTTGGACTTCAGATCTGAAGGTCGGTGGTTCGTCGCCCACTCCCTGCCATCGTGTTGTTTCCTTAGACAAGAAACTTTACCCCATATTCGTCTCTCTCCCCCCAGGTGTATGAAATGGGTACCGGTAACATACTGCTTGGGTTAACCCTCCGATCGACTAACATCCCATCCAGTGGGAGAGTAGCAATACTCTCAGTAGCTTCAGGCTACAGAAACCGAGATACGTTCCGGCCGTATGGGCCTCCTTGGCTCGTGTGCGACTTAACCTACAGCGAACACAACTGACACAACATAATTTTTAAAAGAATCGAAACGGTGATCACATATTGGTACCATTTGAACACTGCAGAAAATCAAAGCCCTGAAACAGTTTATATACTACGTAAATATTTACAATCTTGGAATCAGTGGAATAATAAAATCGAATCAGTAGTCACGCCGGAAACGATTTTCTCATTCTTGAAAGGACACAAATGTGGGAAAAAAACACTAATAAAAAGTAAATTATTTACCTCAGTCATACACGTTCAGGAAGTAAAAATTGCCTCCGATTCTCCGTTCAGCTTTGGCGATCAGTATTCGTCGGAAGCGTAGCTGCTCTGCGGGGCGGCCTTGATTTTGAGCCGACAGCCGCTGACTATCAATTTCACCATTTTAGCAATTTATGGAATCCTTTCGTATTGGAATTCTTTTGTATTTCCACGAAACCAAAAAAACCCGGGTTTGACTTTATCTATCGAATCTCCTCTTGTGATGACTCAAGAGATCCGAAATCCTTTTATTGATTTGTCAAATTAGAAACGGAAAATCTATTTTGGGATCCAAATTCCAAATTAGAAACCCGGACCCAAGACACTTTTTTCCTTTTATTCTTGGTATCGTTCGTTGGCTGGTTTACATTTCCTGACAAAGGATCAAGCTGTTGCTCATTTATTGTCAACAACAGGAATCAAACTGCAGAATACACATACAAGCACTTTAACAGGTATCTTGTCAAAACCAATAGGCCATTTAAAACAAAAGCAATCAAACTGCAGAATACACACGCAAGACTTTTAACAAGTATCTTGTCAAAATCAATGGACCATTAGAAACAAATACTTTTTGAAGAAAAGCCCGCTTTACCTTTGTACCATATTTATCGCTTTTAACGAGCTTGTAAAACCTTTAAAAAAATTCTTACTCGGGGTATTACCAATAAACGTTTTTGCGCGACCCTTTAAATTTTCCAGAAACTGACAACAGAGTCAAATTAAAGAGATTTTTCCTTTTTTCCACCACGTGCATTAAAACAGAACCAACTTGCAATGTGTGTTTAGTTTCGTACAAACGATTACATCATGAGTTAAAATAAACATGTGAAGCTAAAAAACTCTCCTTCAAAAAAAGTCGATAAAATCCCTTTGTGTTGCCCACTCATCTGGGGAATCGGAAAGCCATCGAGTTGACATTTAAAATCCTAATAACCCGAGGTCCTGGGTTAGCTGAGCGCCTGCTCAGGGGGCAAACTACACAAGTCGTCCACATGAGGTTTTACAGGTGTCCCCTCATGACCAATGTTCCATTTAAAGCATTTCTCTGTAGGAAACAAGATTGCACTTGTTAAAAATTAATCAAGCTTCTTTTTTTACTTCTGTTTCTTCCAAGGATAAATTTAAACCTCCTATGCTAGTCCTTAATCTACACTTCGAGAAAGGGTTGGAAAAATTGCTGATAATTGACCAGCGAGCGATAACCCATGTTTAAACTATTCAATTAGATAACAAAGACCATTTAAGAATAAAAGAAGGTGAATTATTAAAAGTCATGCAATTTCTGATGAAATAATGTTCCTTTTTTAAAATATTTATTGAAAAAAAGGGTCAAACCTTACGATGATGTTGAAATTTATCATTTCAAAAATGAAGGTGCAGCCGTACACAGTTACGTTCCTATTGATCGTCATTTTTAGTGAAGGCGTTGCCAACCAGAATCCAAGCCAAGTGGACGATGCTGTTCCAGATGAATATATTCTTACAGGAACCGTGATGGACGACGAGTCAGCGTTGAAAGTGCTTGAAAAGGAAGCCATGTTGACCTACAAGCTAAACTTGCCAAAATACTTAGAACAGATTCAGAAGGAACTTCCAGAGGGGATTGAAAAGCCATCCACCGGCTCAAACGATTACTTCAATGACCGAGACTTTGCTACAGTGGGTTCTCTGGCGACATTAGACGCCTCCATAGTGTTTGGTGAAGGACTAAAGAATTTTAGACTTATCTCCACTCAACATGCTGCCGGTTTTCCTGGTCGCCCACGCCCAATGAACGATCAATTACACAATCGAGTGCAAAGGCTGAACGCTATCCGTAACCTTCTCTGGCTTCTAAAGGAGAAACTTAGATCCGGTGTCGTAACTGCAGATGCACCGCTGATGGAAAAGCTAAGAGAGGTACAATCATGGCTATCAACCCAAACTGGAGGACATCTAGGACAAGCAGTAACAAAGGCTTTCGAAGGATCGGGACTAATGGCAAAGTTGGAGGCAAAATGGGGAGCCACTTCCCTGAAATTCAGGGCCTTTTCAGCTGTAGCTGCCAATGGCCTGGATTTTGGAATCAACGGATTCAACACTGTAGTAAACTCCATGGCGTTAGATCAAGAAGTGACTGATGCCAACATCCTGGCTTTAACAAGTTCGGTATCTGCCATGGCTGGTGACGTAACAATGGGCGTTACCCAAATATTGACTACTGGATCCAAAGCTGCCTCTGTCGCTGGCCCTATTGGTTACGGAATCGCTGCAACTTTATATATTGCATCTTATGCAACTGGTGTTGCCTCTGGGCTTGTAAGTGAAGAAAACCTAGAACCTGAAGACTATGTCAAAGCATTCCTGTCACCACTGCTTCCCATAGCAGACTTTGGTGCCATCGTGGACATTATCGACGCCGCAAAGAAAGGAGACATTATCACATCATACCAAATTTTTTTTACGAGAACTGTCGGATCTTCACTCACCGTGGCTGGTATGGCAGTCATTGACAAACTAACCGGTTCGTCATATCTGCAAGAATATCATAAATTTGTTAAAGGATTAGCAATTTTGCAAACGACAATACGAAACGACAGAGATAACGAGAATTTTAAGCAGCAGATAAAAGAAAGTATGAAAGATTTTGTACAAAAGTTGAAACCGAAACAGCTTTTCTACGCTTTTCCAATATATCTGAGAGAAAACGAATTTGGCAAGACCGGCAAATGGGGCGCGTCCGGATGGCGGCACTCAGAAACTCTGAAAAAAGACTTTAAGATAACTTCTGAACTTACAGATAAGATTGTTTTTCTGGCAACCTACAACGATAAATACTTAATGCCATATAGTTATCCTGGGCATCTGCAAAGGCTTTGGGATGGAACGACGTTCGTACCTGCTGCAGTAAAGCATGGTGACGACCCTTTTCTATATATTGGAAGCAACAACGAAATAAATGAAAACGTGATTTTGGACAGTAATACTGAAGCATACGGATTGGATGGTGATGATACGTTTCGTGTAAAACCTTCTTGGGGTAGGAATAAGCCTGGTACTGTGAAAATTGATGGCGGAGAAGGACGCGACATCATTTATACGCTGTTTGAAGAAGAAGCATCCGAAGGCATAGAATGCATTGTAACTGGCGGTGGTCCTGAGAAAGACCTCATATCGGGAGGCAGAGGAAACGACTTCATTTATGTAGAGAATGACGAAGTATCAGACGCAGGTGGTGAGAACACATTTTTGGTGACAGGCAGTGGAGTTGATGACATCACACTAGAACCTGGTATTAACGTTATCGTTATAGACAAGACCTCCGGATCAATAGAGATGAAAGCTAGCGGCGGGAACACAAGAATTGTGTATCAAGGTGACGCCCTTACAGCTGAAGGAACTTTAAATTCTGGTAAATTAACACTGCATGGAGGCGATGCACATCACGACGTCCTAACCCGAAAAGGCTGGACTCCGATCCCCCAGAAAGAATGGTAGTCTTTTTGTATGATTCCGACAGCATCACAGTCAAGTCTTATTTTGACAAAATCGATAAAGTTGCAGATCATTTGTTTGAAAACACTCGATGCACAAGAAGCACTGACACTGATCCACCCGTGTTTTGCCCAGAGGCCGAGGAAAGTCAACACATCTTCTATCGAAACATCGAGCGGTTTGAACTCAGCAGGGATACTGTAAACCTTTTACTTTTGGAGGCCCAATCTCCTTCACAAGCTACAGTCACGCATGAGATCATCGGAGGACCATTAGATGACTATATTATTAATGCTCACGACTACACTGGCGAAAAATGTAGTACGCATGCGCTGCGCAAAAAATCACGTGTCAGTTTTCCAGCGATGTAATTGGTTCAGAAGCGAAAATGCCCGCGAGAACAGGATAAGAAGAAGGAATGATGGCTGCCGTGTTATGGAGATAGCCAGATGGTTTTTTTTCATATCTGCGAGAAATCGAAACTAGATTTGTCCTCGTTATTAAGTGGATCATATTCTGTAGACAATTTAGCATCCTGGGGCAGTTCAACAAATGCTGCCAGTTGATTTATTATTTTGCATTCGACGTCGGAAGATGCTGCCTCGCGACGAAAAATGGCACAGAAAAGGTCAGTTATTTGAACGTTTTTGCTTAGTGTAAGTCTCATGCCACCCGGTCCAAAAAGAAATTATAAAGGGGTAAAAAGGAGATTTTTGGGCTTTCTGTAGATATATGGTTTGGCCTGGACCGGGTGGCAGGGAAGTGATAATTTCCGGATATGTGTGGACTGTTTTGGGTGAATAATTCGTATCGCCATGTCAAATATCGTGGAAATTCTATACGGTGTATTGTTCAGATGGTATCTTATTCTGGTATTTTCAGTAATACAAGTTATAACACAAGATGTAAGCTCACTCAGTTCTTTACTCGTTTATGTTGATTAAGCCTATGCATGACTTTTTGTAAGTATGGTTTGCAGAGTTACAATATTTATTTTTTCTTTTGAAATTTCCACAATCCCCTTTTGTATCATTTCATGCTGGTAAAAAATGTGCAGTTTGACAAGACATTTTTTGTGCGCATTATTTTAAAGTGTAAATTAAAGTTTTCACTCTCTGTGGTAAAGATATTTGTTGTTATGACGAGCAAGAACCAGTTGGAAACATTTAAGTGTAAATTTTTGAAAATTATAAATTTTTAGCAAGTAGATTTTTCACTCTTTGTTATAAACGTTACTTGATGAGCAGAAACCATTTGGGATATTTCTACAGTTTTTTTTAATTACGATTGTTATTATTTTTTTTTTGTTTTTAGTTGTCAGTCAATTCTCGATCTGTTGTTGTAGAAATATACTGTTCTTACAGTTATTATAGTCATGGACAAAAATTACAATATTATTGGCCCAAAATTGGCAGTCATGAGAGTTTATAATTTTTAATTTTTTTATGCCAATACTAGGAAAATGATGCTTGTCATAGAAACAGGCACACTGGGAATCAAACTTGATTTAAATTTTTGTAAAAATAATTTCCATAGCCCCTGCTTTACCTTTAGGTGTTGACTTTGTCCCAGAAATGCTGGGTGCAGGGAAGTTTCTGATAAGTGTGAACTTTTTAGCCCAGGATCATCAACCTTTTTCAGTGTTAACAAAATTCTTGTCCAGAATGATAGTCATACTAAATGCTTTCAAAATGTAACCTGTCTCAGATCTTACCACCTTAAACCCTCCTTTGTAATACTTACTTGCCTTTTATTTCAAGTGTTATCAGTTGTACAAAGGTTGGCTCCAAGAGCTGCCTGTTGATTTATTTCAAAACTGGTTTAATGTCGACATTTGTATCATATGCTTGTTTTTTTTTTCAGACCAAGATGAAAAAGTTTTCATGGAAGACTGGGCATAAAAATGGAAACACAGATTGGCAACAGGACATTATTTATGTTGCATGGTGATAAATGTACACTTGTGAAAGGACATTCTTTTGTGGAGAGAATGCAAATAAACATGATCTTTCCAGCAGCACTTCATATCTTGTATGTCATCAACTTTTTGTTGTTGTTATTAGTGGGGGGGGGGGGTACTCCTTTACTGCATGCAACCAGGATTGTTTATTGAAATATATGTAATGTCAGCTGTAATAACATTTTACAGTGTGATTGTTCAGTTTTAAACTCACTAGGTGGAATAATAGACCAGCTTTACTGTACAGCCGAATTATTTGTACCTGTTATTATGTGGCTACTGATACAGTTGAGAATCTATATCACACTCTGCAAGCAAGACATTTTTTTTTAACAGTCTCACCCTCCAGGGTAAACACTGTAAGAGCCTTTAGGTGAGTGAAATTACTGTAGGTCAGCAACAAAACAGTTGGACATTTATCACATCCCTGGAAACCAGTTTATATGCAATAATTTTGAAAGAACTTTCAAAGTAACACAAAAAGTGTACTGAACTGGCAAGTCTTCAACTGTAGGAGCAACAAAACAGTTGGACATTTCTCATCCCTGGAAACCAGGTTATAGACCTTTAAAAATCTAAACAATTGAATAATTCAAATCTTTTTTTATTATGCTCAAAGCTCTTTGGGACTCTATGCTATCTACTACTGAAGACTACTCCAAATTGATGTTCACAATTCTTGGTAAGGCCCTGATGGCCTGTAGTTTTTAGTGATATATAACTAATTTTCAATCTAGTAGTTGCAGTAAAGTGCAAAATAATGATTAATTGATGCCTTCTAACAGCCAATAAGAATCGAAGTAGAATGGTGTAGTTTCTTTAGGCATATAGGATTTTTGACCATCCCGAAAAGGGTTGCCCTTGAATAGAACAAGATTACAATAACAACGAACAAATTTTGTTGGAGTGTAAGAATCTAAAACATTTAATTCTTTGTGTAATTTTTTATGCATTTATAATATTTTTCTAGCGGTACACAATGCAGGTACCAACTCCACAGCAAAGTAATAAACTTCTTTTATAAGGAGGATACTCTATGATTTGAAAACTGGTACAAAAACGCTTAAAAAAATTTTTGTAACGGTCCACGTCAGGCCCAATATAATTCTGCAATACAAAACACTTCCTAACATGCTGTTTTTTCTAACATGCGTTCACACCGATTACAAATGGCATTACATTTTCCTAGACCTGTTTCCCCGACTGCTGCAGGCTTTCTAAGAAATCTCTTATTACGGACAGTAAAATGTTCCAGTTTCCTGCAATTACAACCATGTCCCATGTGCTAAAATCTATCAAACGAGCGATGATCAATTGATGTTGCCAAGTGCCGAAATGATTCTCAAAACAAAAAAGTTACAGGTGGTGAACACAAAAACAAATGGTCCTATCCATTCACAACCGACCTTGTCTAAGACTTGTAACCCTTACGTTGTTCTCGTTCCTTTTGCTTCTGTGTTTCTTCTCGAGCTAACAGTCAACACTCGCCGAAAGAGAAAAAAACGTCCAAAAACTTTGGTGGCCATCTTGAATTTACGAGCTCGATCACGTGGTCACGCGTCGACCAATCAGACATTTTTCGCCGGTGAAGCTCACGACAATATTCCACTGATGGCGCAGATGGGAAAAGGAGCAAACCGAGTATACTCCGGAAGTGGTCATGACTCCTACTCTCTGATTCTGGACGAACACAAAGATATCATCTACGACACAGGTGGACACAATTTGGTGGCGGTCATGCTCCCAAAAGGGGTGTCCTTTAGCAATGTTTGCATTGGAAAACCCCTGAACTCGGATCTTGACCGATATTTAATATACCACGTGAAAGAAGTAAGTATTGGGATTTTGAGAAAAGTTCTGCTAGAGTTCAGATTCGGTGGGTTTCATTACAACTCGTTCGTTCAATTTCTCTTCAAAGAGAGCACGGGCAAAGAAATTGTGTTTAAAGAGCGTCAAAAACCGGCAGTTTGGCCCTACTGGGTAACTAATTGTTGTTCTGGTCAAACACCGTCTGTTGAAGAATTTTATCAGGAATTTAACACGGGAAAGAAGACGTGGGTGGAAAGTGTCACCCCAGCAAAAAGATCGCATGAATAATTCAATGAAAGCAACGAGACAACCAAAACACACCAAATTAGCAAATGAGAAGTAATGTTTTTATCAAAATGTTTAGATTTTAAATTCCCTAAATTTAAAGGAGTTTAAATTCTCTAATTTAAAGGAGAAAAAGGAATTCAATAAATCTTTAAGGTGAGCACACAAGAGTGGACTTGTCCCTTCTCGGCAACCAAGTTTCTTCTTGTGAAATACCCATTTTTATTTTTAAAAAAATCTAGTCGCGAGGACTGAAATTTGGGCTCCTCGTCTTGTTCCGTCTTGGTGTGAATTCGTACGACCAGTTTACATGGAGTTTTTCCTTCGCATAGTGCAAATAAGTTGTTTTCAAAGAGCTTCGAAGGCCTAGTTTGCGTTCTTTGAGCATATACGGCACTACTATACTTCAACTCCAACCGTGAAACACAGTGTTTCAACAATTCACCAATGAAGGAAAAGAGACTTTTGTAGTCGGAAAGTGCTAGCCCGGCAAAGAAAAAACTTAATCAGAGTTATAAAACAACCACAATAACACACAAAAGTAGTAAAATAATGATTTGCTTATTTTTTGCTTGTTTGTTTGTTTGTTTGGTTCTTTGTTTCTTTTTCAGATCATATGTCTTTCTTAGTAGTCACCAAATGTATTGAAGAGCCATTTTCTTAGAATATCGAGAATCGAAAGACACACAAAAAAATCGGTTTTTTTTTTATTTTGCCAAAACTATGGGTGAGCAAATTTAGGAAAATAAAATTCAAAGTTCTAACGAGTTATTTAACGAACGAAAATTTCACAAGTTCGAAAAATGAATAAAAGGTTGGTTTTGGTGTCTCTAAACGGGGCAAATTCTCACTCAACGTTAGGAATCCGGTGAGATCGTGAAAAAATTCTTCATGAACTAAGTAGAGCATGAACATTGCTTCATCTTTGTAGTTTAAAACTGCGTAATAAATTTGCCAATGTTTGCTTTCAACATTTTCAAGCGGCGTTGAGGTAAAATAAAGGCCAGCTTCGCCAGCTTTAAACAGCCATCTGGTAAGGTATCATCCAATGAATTTGAGGTAAAATAAAGGCCAGCTTCGGCAGCTTTAAACAGCCATCTGGTAGGTATCATCCAATGAATAAGACTACACAAAAAGAAAGCTTTGTCCTTGGACTTTTACCCGCGGCAAGTTACAGCTTTTGAAATTAAATACTTCTCCGTCGTTAATTTAACCGTTGAGTCACCTGAGCGGGTACGCACCGGCAAAGAAGTCGTGTTCAAAAGGCTTCCAGGGCCTACTTCTGTTCCTTTTAGAGTATACAGCACTAGCGTGACTTTTCATGCGCGTTAGTAAATGTTAGTAAAGGTTTTCGAATTTATCTACTGTGTGTAGTATGGAGCAAACGCAAAGACATGTTGTGGATCGCACGTAAATTCTAACCGTGTGCTTCTTAAAGTTCACACCTAAGGTGTGAACTTTTCACAACGCCTCAACCGTTTTTCGTACTTGTTGTTTTCTTTTTCCTTGACCATCCCTGCCAAATTTCTCGATTTCACGGCTTTGCGGGTTCGCATATTACTATTAAAAACTTTCTTCGATGGTAGGGCTACCGAACGAGCGAGACAAAAAGTTGATTTCAGTACGCACGTGTGGCAACTAGGTACAAGATTTAGCAAAGTTACACTCTGTATAAGACCTCACGAAAGGAACGGTGAAATAAGCTGATCGCTGATTGGGCTAAAAAAATACAATGCCACAAATTTGTGCTCAATCAGAGGCAAAAACGCAAATGGGCTCTTGAACTGGTCCATTAAAGGTTTCCTCCCAGGGCTGTTCCCACCCGTCTTGTAAACTTTTGTTCGTACTAGGCTTTAGCTCGCACCAATTTCGCCCGTTTTATCTGCAACTCGCCCCGACTATCTGCCCCTGGGTCTCGGCTGCGGATGGGAATTTCCAGGATGATCAGCCGAACCTGGTGTTAAAAAATTTGGCTCATGAAGTTACCCAATACAGCCTTTTGGAAATTTTCCTAGTCTGCTTAAGAGGTATTCATTTTCTAGAGGTGGTTGCACAGAGAGGTTCGTCTGTAGGTTAGTTTTTCGTGCGTGTAGAAGGTACTATCACTTATGCCCCGTCCACAATAATGTGTTTTTGATCCAAAACTACCCTTTTTATCTCTCCAAAACGGATAAATAGATTTGTGTCCACCCTTAGGAATAAAAAACGGATGTCGCAAGATGTATTTGCTTTTTCGCGCTGTTTTTGGACCTTTACTGTCTTGTGCTCATGCTTCAATGGCATCTGCGACACTACCGGCGTCTGCAGACATCTCATTTTTTAGAAAGCTCTGTTTTTGTCGTCCACACACAAACGATAGACCTCCATTTTCAGAGGGGTCCTCTCTAGGGAATATTTTTGAGAACCTCCCGTTTTTATTGATTTACATTTCTTTCTTCCATCGTTTTAGAGTAAACAGTCGGCAAGAATGCATAAAAAATTATTCGTTTTAAAACGTGGACGGGGTTCACACAACATGTATACAAGTAATTCTGTAGCTAGAAGACGCTCTGCATGTAACTTATTTCTGGTCAGAAAATAAGTCAATAAACTATAGTTAACAAGAACAACGCCTTCGCTTTTGTAGTGGCTCACAAATGCCACCATTTCTGCATATACACCAGTTGAGCAGCATATGATTTAAAGAGAAATCCCTAGGAGTATTACTACTCGACTGTAGATGCGATGCTAGTCCAACGCAGGTTGCACTCGGTATTTTTCTTTTTAAAGTTTTCTTATTGGCTTGACAGAACACTAATTTGTTCAGCTAAGTCAAAACGACATTGTCAAAACGGCATTGTCAAAACGGCATTGTCAAAACGGCATTGTCAAAACGGCATTGTCAAAACGGCATTGTCAAAACGGCATTGTCAAAACGGCATTGTCAAAACGGCATTGTCAAAACGGCATTGTCAAAACGACAGCAGAGACAAGGAGTCGGATGCCAGGAGCGCACTTGCGGAAGAGTTTTGCAAAAAAACTAAAGAGCTTGTCATTAAAGATGTGTTTATTGTTCATCGTGGTGTAAGATAGGCAAGATGAACGTTTATTCGTTTGTCCCACGATGGAATTGCTTTGAGTTGTTGATCGCGAGGTTTTGACTGCAATACTGCTAGTCTTCATCAGGCGATGAGGTCGATTGTTGAGGTGTCACTATTTGTAGCATGTTGGTTCGCTGCTATTGGCGCATTTCGATCCTCGTTATTATTCCGACTATTAGATGTCGTTCACGGCTCAAAAGTCCGCTTTGTGGTTGATCGGCTGTTGTGCTTTTTGATCGTAGGCATCCAAGCTCCAGGAATTTCGATTCCACTGTTCATCTTGCCTACTAAAGAGCTTGTTTGATTGAAGATATTAGACTTGCATATCGTGTTTTTGAATGCTCATCATTGTCAAACATAAATGAAATCAAAGGTCGCACTTGTCTTTGTCAACTTCGTCACTAATTAAAATCTGACGAAATGTACAAAATTGACCCAGGTGTGATCCGGGCCTTAATTAAGATGAATTCTGAAAGCCATATATATGTCCGATGAAAAAACTGACACTTGGTAATAAATCTATCAATTACAAATTTGATAACATTAGGGTCCACATCTTTTAAGAACATTTTTCTTATTTCAAACAAAGCTGTTACAAGCATGGCCCACCAATAGTTATTACCATTTGCTCGAGCTCTATATTTTTATTGTATTAATCTGACAGAGTAAACAGGTGAATAAAATCTTAAAGATTCTGGTAACACCTTCGAAAGATAATTTTGCGAAGACGACACAAAAATTGCTCTGTCTAAATTTATTTGAGTAGAAAAATCTATTAACTTTAATAGACTATTACTTTTTCCCAAAGGAAAGGGGGGCTGAGTGAGGGTACGTTAATGGCTCAATGGTGCCAATTACTCAGTGAAAATTACCCCACAAGCTAGTTTTTGCAAGTAGACTGTCAAGTTGGTGTTCCCTTTCAAGAGTTTCGCCAGTAAGAAGCAAGTATTAAGTTCCCGCCTTTTTTTATTATCCGAAGTCTGGTAAAGCATGTCAGTATTTGTGCAAAAAATAAATAAATAAATAATAAACAAATAAATAAATAGAATACGACTGATCAGCGAAAACAACTCTATTTGCAAAAACCTTTTCAAGCGCTAAGCAGCTATTCCCGGGGAGTACTGGTCTATTTAAAAATTTCACCTTTTGCTTGCCATTTCGGAAGATGTATTCTGTAGTTTTATTTTTTGTTATTTGAAATCAAAATGATTATGGCTTAACTACAGTTGATCTATCGTGATTGGCACATCTCAACATGACGAACACTAAAAAGCTTAGTGAAGTTTACAAGAGAAGTTCCCAGTAAATATATTACTTTTAGGCACCATCCTTCATGAGATTCTTATTTTGTGCAAAAATTTTTTTTGATGTGAATTTTCAGGTATGCAACTATTAAAAAGAACTTTCCCATTTTCTTTATATTTGGTTTGAAAATTCTCTTAGATTTAAATAGGTTTGCTCTACTCAGCTTTCCTTTCCACGCGTCGAAATTGAATATCTGGTGCTCAGCTTCCAATGAAAGCAGTCGTTATGGTAACTGATACCGACTTCAATTCAAATTAAAATCCAAAATATTAACTTCTTATTTACTAATTGCGAAGGATAAAGGATGCGTAACTTCAGTGGTCCAAAATGCCGTATTTAAGGGAGACATTTGGTCCCAGTGTAAAAACTTAACTCTAAAAGAAAATAAAGAACAAGGCTTCCACCACTGTTTCCAGATGTATTCACGGCATTTATAGCATCATATCATATTCTACTGTTTCACATGCCACAGTGTTCTTACAGTGTTTTGGTCTTCCTCACTGTCCACGTGCACTCTTGTAAGTAATCATCAAGAAGCATCCTTCATATTACATTTCTCGTTAATCAGTCTTCAGTCATTTAGAATCTGTTTAGAATCTCTATTTGTATAAGCCGACCACATAAACAAAAACCATGCCTTATCCAATCTTATTATATAGACAAGAGTGTTTTACTGAAAAATAGACCACTCGTAAAGTTCATAGGAAACTACATCCGGGACTAGAGTAGCATATTTTCCATATCCTCACTAGTGAGGATATCGATGGCGTCATTTCCCGCTTTTACACTGTTGTTTGTGTGAAAATACTCTTGTCTATATAATAAAAAGAAAATTACACGGCGGCTTGAAGATATGAATTTTACTTTCTCGTGGTAAAAAGTAATATTTTACCACTCGAAAATAAAATTCATATCTTCGCGCTGCCGTGTAATGACCCCTATATATTACAGTGTTCGCTAACGACGAAATAAAATGCGAGTATCAGTACGCTGCAATTAAAAACAACAGTAAGTGAAAGCCAGATGTCAATCTACGGTGTTTATCACAACTTCATTTTAGGAACGGCAAACTGATCGATAGTACTTTCTAACACATGAAATTACAATGAAAAAACTATTTATCTTATGAGCCGGTCTTCAACAGTTTATTTTGTACCAGTGAAGCCAACTAATTCTGTGTTTTAAAGTTCACAAAATAACTTTGAAAACTATTATCTTCTAGGATGTTTGTCAGTCCGTGTTCACCTTTTACACTTCTTGCTACAAATCGAAATTCACAGGGAACTAAAGCCGTAGAGAAAGGGCACTTTGCTCCACACGGTAGCAAAGTTGAAAAATACACCCACAAGATATTTTGCCGGTACCTTTTGTTCCGGTTGACTATTGCAACAATGGGTGGTGTGAGCTTTTTGGTTGCCATGATTTCAAACCCTTTCTTCGATTCAGGGTTTTGAAGACTTTCGTTTACTTTCCCAGTCACTTAAGGTTATTTCAAAGCGCGTATGGGAGTTCGATTTGCTCGCCACAAAACTAGCTGTTTCAAAGAAAGGATTTGGGTATGAGGAAAAAATACTGACTCAATCCTTTTAGGCAGTGAAAGAAATAAATGTTCCCTCGCTTGTATCATTGGCTGAAATCGTTCTCAGTGTAAGGTTATGAGCCGCACAATTATTGTAATTAAACTACACAGAGATTTAAAATCATACTATAGTTTAAATAAAAAAACGAAAAAAACCAATAATTTCTTCTGTGTTTATTGTTTGGTTGATGCAGATATTTCAAAGATATTTAACCACAATATAAACTACACGTGGCAGGTTAAAAAGTGTAAGGCCTCGAACAAATGGCTTTGGTATTTCCATCACCTTTCGACATCGTGGAATTCAACATGCCGGTTAAAACGCGTTTGGCCACCGTGTTGAGAGATGTTGAATGACGTTATTTCAGCCTTCCTTTTGTTCTCAGGTGTAAGAGTTATACCTTATTATAGGAAATTAACACTTATGTTAATTAGGGTATTCAAAATTAACGCGAATTGAAGAGAAAATTACTCCCCAAAAAAGGAAATTAACGCGGCGAAAGAGGGGGTAAAATTTCTTAATTGGAAATTAAAAGCGATAAACACAAAGAAACACTTTTTGGTCACAACTGGAACAAATTTATTTCCAACTGGATAAAAAAAAATCACGAACTAGACAGGTCTACAGATGTGTGAGACAATTTCTTTACAGACAATGTCCGTTAAATTCTGCCTAAATGTAGGAAAGCTATTGTTTTGTGGGTGTTAAGAATGTCTGGACTGGATCCAGAATTTGGGATTATAAAAATTATGGAAATTAAGGTCGGGGAAATTAACGCTCCACTTAATAAACAACGCGGAAATTAACACTCACAAAAACTAACGCGACTTAAATTAACGCGATTTTTTACAATTCGCGTTAATTTCATGTATCGTTAATTTCCTGTAATAAGGTGTGTTGAAATCGTTTGGCCACCTCGCTCGTCAACATCGTACAAAAAAAACCTGTCATTGAAAATGTTGGATGCGGTCGCACCACGTCGATCATTAGTGGACTGCAATCGCACTCTTTGGAACTCTTTCCCAGTTGAACGCTTTTGGGCCTTGAAATCTCGACCTTACAACCGCAAGAACCGGTGGAGTCTTATTTACTGTTTGCCCCACGATTGTAACAAATTGAACATTCCATCTTAAAATTTACCTTCTTTCTTTCTTTCCTAGTCATCACACACGGTGCTTTCAAATTAACTTTGCTGATCCTAGCAGTATGCTGGACGCGTGTCACAACGAACCTAGTAAATATGTCCTCGTTCGGCACCAGTCGCCCGACTGACGTACGGGAAGTCATGGGTTCCACACAAATCAGGGACTCTGATTTTTTCTTTGTCCTATGCTTGTGATAAACTGAGTATCCCATCTTTCTCAAAAAAGGGCCGGATTAGATTAACCACCATTTCCAAAGAAAATGAAGACAATGTTTTAAGATCTAACAGCGCCAAACTCCAAATTACGCCCACACGAATTTTTTACTGGTGTCCTGTAAAGATCAGTGGTCCATTTGAAGTGTCAGCTCTGTGGGAAGCTTGTTTCCGCTTGTTAAGAATTTATCAACTTCCTCCTTTGTTTTCCTTTTTGGCACTCTTAAAATAAAGGCGCATAGTGGGGTGCTTGTGCTTAACTTATTGCGGTCTTGTCAACCACAATCCGAGGCAAGTAGATGATGAGCTTTCAAAAGAGTACATTCTTAAAGGATCCTTAATGGACGACGAGTCAGCAATTATCGCTCTTCAACGGGAATCCATGATGACCTACCAACTTAACTTACCAAAATACCTAGAAGATATTCCAAAAATATCTACCAACGTAGAAAACGACTTTAACGCCCAGGATTTTCCATTGTGGATTGGTTGGCAACGGTAGACGCCTCCGTAGTGTTTGGCCTTTCCTTTTCGCTTACGCTCTGCGATCTTTCCCGCCACTTTACAGTCACCTCCCGGTTGTCACCTGTACTTAAGTAAACATTAAGGCCTTGAATTGTTTTTCACTATCACCCCAATTTTTCACGGCAATCAACAGCGTTCATCAATCGATCATACCAGGAAAAGAGTATAATAATATAGGTAGCACAGCAATTCTCAAAAACTATCTAATTTCTTCCGTTAATGTTTGAAGTGTAGACCCTTAGACACTTTTCACCCTTTTTTTACTTTGTACCGTTAGTTGGCTGTTTTACATGTACATTTCCTGACCAAGGATCACGTTGTTGGTCATTTAAAGTTAACAATAGGAATTAGTGAAACTGCAGAATACACATACAAGGCTTTTAACAAGTATCTTGTCAAAACCAATGAGCCATTTGAAACAAGTACCTTTTTAAAGAAAATAATCCCTCTTTACCTTCGTACGATATTTATTGCTTTTAGCTTGTAAAAGCCTTAAAAGAATTCTTGCTCGGGTTATTACCAATAACAGTTTTTCCCTGACCAGTTTGGTTTACAGGAGACTGACAACAGAGTCAAATTAAAGAGATTCCCCTTTCGACCACGTGCATTGAAAATAGAACCAACTTGTGAGGTGTGTTTTAGTTTCGAACAAACGATTACATTATGAGTTAAAAAATAAAGTTGTGAAGCCAAAATACTCCTTAATGAAAAAAGATCGATAAAATCCCTTTGTGCTGCCACTTATTTCTTCAAAATATACTAAGTTAACGTTGATCGTGAATCCAAGGTAACAAGTTCTATGTTAAGGGATAGCTGGGGGCCTGTTGGGGGCAAACTACACAATTCGTCCACAAGAGGTTTTACAGGTATCCCCTCATGATCAATGTTCCATTTAAAGAATTTCTCGATAGGAAACAAGATTGCACTTGTTAACAATTAATCAAGCTCCTTTTTCGCTTTTTTTTTCTTCCAAGTAAAAGTTTAAGCCTCCTATCTTAGTCCTGAATTTACACTACGAGAGTGGGTTTAAAAAGTTGCCGATAATTGACTAGCGAGCAATAACAAATGTTTAAACTATTTAAAAAGAAGGTAAATTATTAAAAGTCATGCAATTTCTGATAAAATAATGTTTTTTCTATAAAATATTTATTGAGAAAAGTGTTAAGCCTTACGATGATGTTGAAATTTATCACTTCCAAAATGAAGGTGCAGCCTTGCACAGTTACGTTCCTATTGATCGTCATTTTTAGTGAAGTCGGTGCCGACCAGAAGCTAAGCCAAGCGGACGATGCTGTTCCAGACGAATATATTCTTACAGGAACCGTGATGGACAACGAGTCAGCGTTGAAAGCGCTTGAACGGGAAGCAATGTTGACCTACCAGCTAAACTTGCCAAAATACTTAGAACAGATTCCAAAGAAGATTGGAAAGCCATCCACCGCCTCAAAAGATGACTTCGATGACCGGGACTTTGCTACAGTGGGTTCTCTGGCGACGTTAGACGCCTCCATAGTGTTTGGTGAAGGACTAAAGAATCTTAGACTTATCTCCACTCAACATGCTGCCGGTTTTCCTGGTCGCCCACGCCCATTGAACGATCAAATACACAATCGAGTCCAAAGGCTTAACGCTATTCGTAACCTTATCTGGCTTCTAAAGGAGAAACTTAGATCCGGTGTCGTAACTGCAGATGCACCACTGATGGAAAAGCTAAGAGAGGTACAAACATGGCTGTCAACTCAAACTGGTGGACATCTAGGACAAGCAGTAACAAAGGCTTTCGAAGGATCGGGACTAATGGCAAAGTTGGAGGCAAAATGGGGAGCCACTTCCCTGAAATTCAGGGCCTTTTCAGCTGTAGCTGCCAATGGCCTGGATTTTGGAATCAACGGATTCAACACTGTAGTAAACTCCATGGCGTTAAATCAAGAAGTTACTGATGCCAACATCCTGGCTTTAACAAGTTCGGTATCTGCCATGGCTGGCGATGTGACAATGGCTGTCACCCAGATATTGACTGCTTCAGCCAAAGCTGCCTCTGTCGCTGGCCCTATTGGTTACGGAATCGCTGCAACCCTATATATTGCATCTTATGCAACTGGTGTTGCCTCTGGGCTTGTAAGTGTAGAAAACTTGGAGTCCAAAGACTATGTCAAAGCATTCCTGTCACCACTACTTCCCGTGGCAGACTTTGGTGCCATTGTGGACATAATTGATGCGGCAAAGAAAGGAGACATTGTCACAGCATACCAAATTTTTTTTACGAGAACTGTCGGATCTTCACTCACCGTAGCTGGTATGGCGGTCATTGACAAACTAACCGGTTCGTCACATCTGCAAGAATATCATAAATTTGTTAAAGGATTAGCAATTTTGCAAACGGAAATACAAAACGACAAAGATAACGAGAATTTTAAACAGCAGGTCAAAGAAAGTATGAAAGAGTTTGTACAAAAGTTGAAACCCAAACAGTTTTTGTACGCTTTTCCAATATATTTGACAAAAAACGCATGGAGCGTAAAAGGATGGCGGCACTCAGATACTCTGAAAGAGGACTTCGAAATAAGTTCCAAACTTACAGATAGGATTGTTTTTATGGCAACCAACAACGATAAATTCTTAAAACCATATATGTATCCCGGGGAATGGAATAAGAGGACGACGTTCGTGCCTGCTGAAGTAGAGCATGGTGACGACCCATTTCTATATATTGGAAGCAACGAAATAAACGACGACGTGATTTTGGACAGTAATACTGAAGCATACGGATTGGGTGGTAATGATACGTTTTACGTGGCCCCTTCGTGGGGTTGGAATAAACCAGGTACTGTGAAAATTGATGGCGGCGAGGGAAGCGACACAATTTATACGCTGCAAAAATATGAATCACCCGAAGGCATCGAATGCATTGTAACTGGTGGGGGTCCTGAGAAAGACTACATCCGCGGAGGAATAGGAAACGACTTTATTTATGTAGAGAATGACGAAGTATCGGACGAGGGTGGTGAGAACACATTTGTGGTGACAGGCAGTGGAACTGACAGTATTACAGTAGCTGGTGGTATTAACGTTATCGCTATAGACAAGACTTCTGGATCAATAAAGGTGGAGCCTAGAAGCGGGCCCGGAAACACAAGAATTGTCTATCAAGGTGACGCCCTTACAGCTGAAGGAACTTTAAGTTCTGACAAAGTCATACTGTGTGGAAGCAATGCAAATCACGACGTCCTAAGCATGATAAAATACCACCCGATTAGTCTGCCCTCCAGTCCGTTAAAAAGGATGCTAGTCCTTTTGCATCATTTCATATATGTAGGAACCCAGCACTTCAACACAGCCAAGTATTATTTTGACCAAATAGATGATGATGCAGATGATTTGTTTAAAAACACTCGATGCACAAGAAGCACTGATACCGATACACCCATATTTTGCCCAGAGGCCGAAAAGAGTCAACATATCTTCTACCGAAATATCGAGCGGTTTGAACTTAGCAGGGATACCATCAACCTTTTTTTATTGGAGGCCCGTTCTACCTCACAAACAAAAGTCACGCATGAGATCATCGGGGGACCGCTGGACGATTACATTGTCAATGCAGGCGCCAATATTCCACTGATGGCGCAGATGAGTACAGGAGCAAACCGAATATACTCCAGAGATGGTGATGACTCCTATTCCCTGATTCTGGACGAACACAAGGATATCATCTACGACACAGGTGGGCACAATTTGGTGGCGATCATGTTCCCGGAAGGGCTATCCTTTAGCGAAGTTTACATTGGACCCAACCCGGAAGATGACAGCTTTTTAGTATTCTACAAGAAAGATCCATGGACGACAAGAAAAGAAGTTCGGCTAAAGTTCAGATTCCGTGAGAAAGATGACAGCTGGAACTCAGTTCGATTTCTCTTCAAAGAGAGCACAGGCAAAGAAGTTGTGCTCAAAGAGCTTTCAAAACCGGCAAATCGGGCCCGGAAAATATGTGTTCCTCTTATACCTCGGATGGTTGAAGAGTTTTATGCGGATTTCAACCGGGAAATTACGACCTGCGCACGTTTGATGGTAGAAAGTGTTACTCCAGCCAAAAAATCACAGAAATAATTCAACGAAAGCAACAGTACAACCAATGGACACAAAATGAGAAGCAAACGAGAAGTAATGTTTTTATCAAAGAGACAAATTATTCATCAAATTTGTTACACAAAGGTAAATAAAATTCTCTAATTTAAAGGAGAAAAAGGTATTCAATACATCTTTAAAGTGAACACACACGAGTGGAATTGTCCCAGCCCAGCAATCAAGTCCCTTCTTGTGAAATACCCATTTTATTTTCAAAAAATCTAGCCACAAAGAATGTAATTTGGTCTCTGCGTCTTGGTCTGAATCTGTGAGACCAGTTTGCAGCTGTGATTTTTGCTTTCGTATAGTGCAAATAAGTTGTTTTCAAAGAGCTTCGAAGGCTTAAGTTTGCGTTCCTTTAGCATTTATGGCACTAGTACTTCAACTTCAACCGTGAACAACAGTTTATCAACAATTCATCAATGCAATGAAGGAGAAAAGACTTTTGTAGAAATCACTAGCCAGGCACAGAATAACTTAATCAAAATTATGAAACAACCACAATTCCCCACAAAAGAAGTAAACGATCAATTTCAGGTTCTCGAATAGTGGCGTGCAAAAGAAAAATATAGAGAGCAGAGAAAAAACGGGAAGAGACTGGGGAGACAGGCGAGAGAACGCCTGTGCTCGTTCTTAATAAAACGTCTTTCCAGTAAACTAGATTCTGGTATACCAGCTGATTGGTCAATTTTGTCACCTTCTGTCAACTGTGTCTCCCCACTCTTTTCTCGTTTTTATGGGCCCTCACTATTTTTCGTTTGGGTGCCACTATCTGAAAGCATGGAACAGGCTATCACGACGGCGACGGGCGGGGACAGCGACGAGAACGTCACAAATAAAAACACTCGCTTTATGACCAAAAAATGGCTTTGCACGTGCGTTATACATTCTGCTACATTTTTTAACTTTTTCACCGTGTCTACGAATTCAGCTCACGGATAGTCTTGCCGACAGAGCAAAGGAGTTGGAATAATTTTCAAGTGGAATGAAGAACGTAAATACACAGTTAACCCGTCGTCTCCTTTGGCGTTGCCATAGTTGTTACTTAAATTCTCTACTCTGGGAGTTAGGGGGGCGGGGGCTCTTAATGCACCACCTATTCCGGGCTCAGGAACTCCGAAAGCACAGAATACATAAGGGGGGATAGGCTTCTTCTTTCCTTTGTTACTCAGAGTTAACAAAAACCGTGCCATCGAAAACCTCAGTTACTTGCTAATTAAGCTAACAATTACAAACTCGCACAATTTAGGTGCACACCTTGTAAGAACCTTTTTATTATTTCGTACAAAGCTGTAAAGACCATGGCCACCAAACAATTCGATTATTTTAACAAAGCTATGCCTTTGACTTAATCTGACGAGAGTAAACACCTGAGTAAAAGAATTTCGAAAATCCTTTAACTTCACGAAGGGGACATTTTGTACAACCTTTCTTTCACTGTATATTGAAGCAATTTAGGCCAAGAAGAAAATGTCACTGTCTAATTATTGAGTTGAAACATATCGTAACTTTATTAGACTGTTAAATTTTCCCAAAGGAAGGGAGAACCATGTTTTTATAAGCGTATTGATGGCTCAATGGCGCCAAACTTAAGATTACGCCAACACAAGTTTTTACTGGTACCGTATCAAGTAAATTTTCCACTTGAACGTCAGCGTGAAGCAACTTTTTTAAAGCAACCATTAAAGCATCCGTTTTTCAACCCAAGTCTAGTAAAACAGGAGAGTATTTGGGAAGAAAAACAGATTTCAAATGACCAGAAAAACAACACTGCCTTTACCAAAAACTTTTACGAAAACTGATGATGTCCATTACTGATACGGTCAAAAACCCTAGACGTAAAATAATCATTCTTTATTAGCAAATAAAAAGGTGATCGCCACTTCATACGTATAAATATATTTTGCTTCGGCGTCATTTTAACTTTTTCGGGGGGAAAATGTTTCTTTTCAAACGCCAAGAAACCATCCCAAGGAATTTTTTTAACATTTCTTTTAATTTGCCATTACTGGTGACGTATTTTCAACAATGTGTTTTTTTTCTGTAATTTTAAATTCTTAAGGTAATAAAAATGATCATGGCTAAACTATAGTTAATCTTTCGTGATTGACACGTCTTTACTTGACAGGGACAAAACAGCTTAGTGAAGGAAGTTCACAGTAAATCTATTGTCTTCAGGTACCAGCCTTCATAAAATTACTTTGTGCAACAGTTTTTTCTGTGTGCATTTCAGGAATCTTAACTGTTGAGAAGAACGTTTCCATTTTCTTTGTATGTGGTTGAAAATTTGCTTAGCCTTTAATAAATAGTGCGCTGCTCCGCTTTTCTTTAAACGCGTCGAAAAGAAATAACTGATACTCAGCTTCGAATGAAAGCAGTCCGCTTTAAGGTAACTAAAAATACTAACTTGTTATTATATGTTTGTGAGGGATAAAAGGCACATAGCTTCAGTAATCCAAAATGTTTATTAAGGCGAGATCTTTGGTCCCACTGTACAAACTAAACATTAGAAGGAAGTATGAAAGTCTTGGACCACTGTTTCCAGATGTAATTCATAGTGAACGGCATTTCACATGCCACAGTGGATTTCATACAGTGCTCTGGTCTTCCTGACTGCCCACTCTTGTAAGCAACCACCAAGAAGAGTCCTTCATAATATATTCGAGTTCCTTGTAAATTAGTCTTCGGTCGTTTAGACTGCAGTTAGAATTTCTATTTATATAGCTGACCATAAAAACAAAAATGTTACAGCGTTCGCTAACAAAAAAATTAAAGATAGTACCTACTAGGATGTACCTAGGATTGCGAGTATCATTTCACTGCAATAAACAACGGTAAGTGAAAGCCAGAGGTCAATCTACAGTGCTTGTCACAACTTCATTTTAGGAGCGGCAAACTGAGCGATAGTACAAGAAATTACAATGAAAAAACTATTAACCTCATGAGCCTGTCTTCAACAAGTTATTTTGCACCACTGATAATATAATTCTGTGTTTCAAAGTTCGTAAGAGCAAGTTAAAAACTGACATCTCCTTGGATGTTTGTCAGTGATGCAGTTACCTTCTACACTGCTCGCTACAAATCGAAGTTCACGAGGAATTTAGTAAATCCGTAGTGAAAGAGAACTTTGCTTCAGACGCTAGCAAAGTTGAAAAATACACCCACAAGATATCTTGCCGGTACCTTGTGTTCCGGTTAATTATTGCCACAGTGGGCGGTGTGAGGTTTTGGGTTGTCATGATTTCAAAACCTTTCTTCGATTCAGGGTTTAATATTCAGTGTTTATCACAACTTCATTTTAGGAGCGGAAAACTGTCAGCGATAGTACAGGACATTATGATGAAAAACTATTTACCTCATGAAATCATGAGCTGATCATCAACAAATTATTTTGTACTGCTGAAGACATATACAGAATTCTGTGTTTCAAAGTTCGAAAGAGAACCGTACAAAAACTGACATCTTCTAGGATGTTTGTCAGTGATCTGTTTACCCTCTGCACTGCTTCATGGCTACAAATCGAAATTTGAAGGAACTAAAGCCCTAGTGAAAGAGCACTTTGCTCCACACGGTAGCAAAGTTGAAAAATACACCCACGAGATATTTTGCAGGTACCTTGTGTTCCGGTTGACTATTGACACAATGGGCGGTGTGAGGTTTTGAGCTGTACATTAAAGTTGCCAAAATCTTTCTTTGTTTCAGGGTTTTGAAGTCAAAGAGATTAAGATGGAATCCATCAGGAAATTGAGTAATCAGTGGACAAAAATCTTGTACCAGAATAATTTAAAGTATATCGCATTCTTTTTTACATTTTTTGAGAGCTATGGATGTAATTTGTTATCTGTAATAACCCCAAAGACAATTTCTTCTGGGAGCCCGTGAAATTCAAATTCAAATTTCACAGGAATTGTGTAAACACAGGTAAAATAGATAAATTTTTATGCGTAAGATTTCATTTTGTGAAATTTGAAATTCATTTTCTCAGGCTCCCATAAGAAATTGTCTTTGGGGTTATTACAGATAACAAATTACATCCATAGCTCTCAAAAAATGTCAAAAAGAATGCTATATGCTTTAAATTATTCTGGTACAAGATTTTTGTCCACTGAAAATTACAATTACTCAGTTTCCTAATGGATTACGTCTTAAAGACTTTTTTTCCTTTTTACTTCATTTGTATTTTGAGCACTCATTAGGCGTGTCTCGAACAAACAAGAACTTGATTGATTGTTAAACTTGTCACGTCGCATAGAGTGCTCCTAAAATTGTGTGTGTGATGTGTTTTTAGATAAGGTCCCCAGCTCTTGCCACTACAGTAACTGATTATTTTCCGATGATGCGGCCTTTCTACAAGGTGGCTTTTAAAGCCGCAGTATTAGAAAGACATTGCTGATCTTAGTAGTGTGCAGGACGCGTGTCATAACGAACCTAGTTATTATTTCCTCCCTTGCCAAGAGCGGTCTCCTAGAAGCTTGGTTGTTAGAGCGCCCAACCGGTGTTCAGGAGGTCTTGGGTTCGTTCCCCGTCGGGGACTCGGACGTTTTCTTTGCACCACCCTTGTAACAAATTGAAAATTCCATCATTCTTATTTCTTTCTGAACTTAAAAATTATCATTTTTCTTTCTTTGTTATCACATAACGAGTGCTTTGTTATCCTAGGAGTATGCAAGACGCCTTTTCACAACGAACCTTGTAAATATGACCTCGCTCGCCACGAGTTTCCCAGTAGCTCAGTGATTCCAGCGCCAGACTGGTGTACGGGAGGTCATGGGTTCGATTTATATTCCCGTTGGGGACTCAGATTTTTTCTTCGACCCACGCTCGCGACAAACGGAATATTCTATCTTGCTTTAAAAAAGGGTTAGATTGCCACCTTTTCCAATGGAACTGAACACAATGTTTTAAGGTCTAACAGCGCTAAACTCAAAGTCACGCCCACCCAAATTTTAACTGGTGTCCTGTCAAGACAAGAGGTCCATTTGAAGTGTCAGCTCAAGAAGAATATTTTCACTTGTTACGAATTTATCAACTTCCTCGTTTGTTTCCTCTTTACCTCTTCTGCGCGGTAGAAGCCACAACATTCATTCTTTGTACAGTTTTTAGTATGTAACAGGAGTGTCAAGAAAATAAACAGTTTAGAATAAACGAACGCATATAGGTAAAGAAAAACGTAAAGAATTAAGGTACATTATTAAAAAGGCTTTCAGCTCTTATGACATGACCTTCCTATTAAGTATTAATTGAAACGAAACGATGCCCTTACTTTTTGTCGCTCTTGAAATGAAGGCGCAACGCGAAGTGCTTGCGCTTCTACTTGCTGTTATTTTCTATTGCGGCCTTGCTAACCAGAATCCAAGCCAGGTAGATAATGAGCTTTCAAAAGAGTACGTTCTTACAGGATCCGTAATGGACGACGAGTCGGCAATTATCGCACTTCAACGGGAATCCGTGCTGACCTACCAACTTAACTTGCCAAAATACCTAGGAGAGGTTCCAAAGCCATCAGCCGGCAAAGAAAATGACTTTAATGATCAAGATTTTGCCATAGTGGGTTCGTTGGCAACGGTAGATGCCTCCATAGTGTTTGGTGAAGGAATTAAGAATCTTCAAGTCATTGCTGCTGAAAGAGCTGCCGGTTTTCCTGGTCGCCCAAACTCAATGAACGATCAAATACACAATCAATTGCAAAAGCTTAACGCTTTCCGAAACCTTCTCTGGCTATTGAAGGAGAAACTTAGATCCGGTGTCGTAACTGCAGATGCGCCGTTGATGGACCAGCTAAGAGAGGCACAAACATGGCTATCAACCCAAACTGGAGGACACCTCGGACAAGCAGTTACTACGGCCTTTGAAGGATCTGGACTAATGGCAAAATTGGAAACAAAATGGGGAGCTAATTCTCTTAAGTTCAGAAGCTTCCAGGCTGCAGCTGCCAATGGACTTGATTTTGCAATCAATGGATTCAATACGGTAGTAAACTCGATTGCTTTACACCAAGAAGTGACAGATGCCAACATCTTGGCTTTAACAAGTTCGGTTTCTGCCATGGCTGGCGATGTAACAATGGGCGTCGCTCAGATTTTGAGTACTGGAGCCAAAGCTGCCACTGCCGCTGGACCTATTGGTTATGGAATTGCCGCAGCCCTATACGTTGCATCTTATGCAACAGGTGTTGCTTCAGGGCTGGTAAGTCAAGAAGACCTGACACCCAAAGACTATGTTAAAGCATTCTTGTCTCCCCTCATTCCTTCACCAGACTTTGCCGCGATGGTGGATATGATTGATGCGGCGTCCAGGGGAGACGTTCTTACGGCATACAACATTTATTTCACACAAAGTGTTCCCGCTGCAATCGTCGTGGGTGGCATGGCGGTCATAGACAGACTAACTGGCTCGTCGCACCTGGAAGAATATTTTAAAACGCTTGAGGGTTTATCAATATTCCTTAAGCATAAGAAGAACGAGGAAGATGGCGAGAAGTTCAAGCAACAGATGAAAGAAAGTATGAAAGATATGGTACAAAACTTGAAACCGAAAAAGTTCGTGTACGCATTCCCAATATATTTGACAGAAAACGAATGGGGAATATCAGGATGGCAGAACTCCGCAACTCTCAAAGCAGACTTCGAAATAAGTTCCAACCTTACAGACAGAATTGTTTTTATGGCAACTTACAATAACAAATTCTTGAAACCATATAGATATCCTGAGCATCGCACTTGGGATGGAACGATGTTTGTGCCCCAGGAAGTGAGTCACGGTAACGACCCGTTTTTATATATTGGAAATAACGACATGAACGACAAAGCGATGTTGGATAGTAATACCGAAGCGTACGGAATGGGTGGCGATGATACGTTTTGTGTAACCCCTTCTTGGGGTTCCAGTACACCTGGTCCTGTGAGAATAAACGGTGGAGAGGGAAGCGACACAATTTATACAAGCAATGGAGGAGTCGAAGGCATTGAATGCTTTGTAACTGGTGGTGGTCCTGAAAGAGACTTCGTTCATGGAGGGAATGGAAACGACTTCGTTTATGTGGAGAATGATACAGTATCCGACACAGGTGGTGAAAACACATTTTTGGTGACAGGAAGTGGAGACGACATCATCAAAGCAGGTCCTGGTATTAGCGTTATCATTATAAACAAGACCTCTGGATCAGTAAAAGTGGACTATGGACATAACTATGAAAATAGCGTTTGGAAGGCAAGAAGAATTGTTTATCAAGGCGACTCCCTGACAAGCCAAGGCACTTTAAATTCAGGAAAAACCGCACTGTATGGTGCCCGTGGGCATCACGATGTACTTAGCATGACTAAATACCACCCAAACAGTCTGCCATCCACTCAAACAGAAAGAATGACTGTCCTTATGTATGATTCCACTGACAGTTCAGTCAGAAAGAACTTCAACCATATCGATCATTTTGCAGATCGTTTGTTCGAGAACACCCGATGCATAAGAAGCAATGACAACGTGTTTTGCCCAGATGCTGATGAAAGTCAACAAATTTTCTACAGAAGTATCGAGCGGTTTGAGCTTAGCAAGGATACCGTCAACCTCGTGTTTTTGAAGGCTCCTTATGCCGAACAAATGGAAGTCAGGCATGAGATCATCGGAGGACCGCATGATGATTACATTATGAACGCATTCCACAATATTCCAGTTATGGCGCAGCTGGGAGCTGGCGCAAATCGAGTGTACTCTGGAAATGCTAGCGACTCCTATTCGCTGATTCTGGACGAGCACAAAGATATCATCAACGATACAGGCGGGCACAATCTGTTAGCGATTATGCTTCCAGAAGGAGTGTCGTTCAGCAATGTCTACGTCGGAAGCAAAGTTAATTATGACGGCTACCTAATCTACTATGGTAAACAACAAGAGCACTACCCGTACTATTTAAAAAAAGATGTGCGGCTAGAGTTTATATTCTCGGAGGCGAAATACAGGCAAAACACAGTTCAGTTTCTGTTCAAAGAAAGCACCGGCAAAGAAGCGGTGTTCAAAGAGCTTCGACCGCCAAGTTGGCCCCCTTTTAAGGTTTATGGCTTTATAACACCGACCATAGAACACTTTTATCAACAATTTGTCCAAAACGGATCAGAAAAAGCTCTTCTTGAGAGTGCCACTCCACCGCAGCAATAACATGGTGAAACCCATAAAACAACAGAAAAAAAACACAAAATTAGTAACTAGAAGTCGATTTTTCACTACTTTTGCATTTTAAATTGGTACGCCATGAGCGTCGACGATGATACAGCTCATCTGATATCTTATATACAGATGAACCTTAATGAGCTAATTCTATGAGCAAACGAATCGTCTAATATCTTTTTAGCATTTCACATCTGATGCAGCAATAGAATTTGTAGGATAAAGGCCAAGCAGATATTAAACAATTTGCCTCATGAGCGAGCTAGGCTGATAAATACCTCTAAATCAGTTCTGTTACCACCTGGTGACGGGGAGATCGCACAGGGCTACCACCACTTTTCGAATTTGTGTAGGCGGTGATTTGATGATTTGATTTAGCTGACACAACATATACAAGTTAGGCAAAACGATTCTTTCCCGTTTAATTATTTTGTGACTGATAAGTCAATTGTAAACTTGTGGCTTATAACTGCATGCCTCTTTACGCAGCATATTGTGTGTAGGCAAACCACTGGGAGTGTTACTACTCACACCTGAATGTGATTCTAGACCATCGCCGGTTGCCCCTAACTTTTCCGTTCCCTCATTGTTTGCCATCACCAATTTACACTCCGGAATTGGTTTTATGTTTGAAGAAACTTTTGCAGAAACAAGAGGTCGGATTCAGAAAGTACTTGAAAGTTGATATAAATCTGAAGCTTTGTTTCTTAACAATACTTAGGCTACTTTTCCAACAGTACGTGGAACACATCTAAACTTAGAAGAGCTTCATGAAATCGCGCCTAAGCTGCAGTCCAACCCTGGTTCTAGAACACTACACAAGGCACATGGCGCTTTCGGTATTTCCAAGGCTCAAGGCCGGTGCAATCTTTCGTTAATATTACATGAATGGAAACTTAGACTGTTAGTTCCAGGTTTAAACATTTCAAAAATACGACACAACGTTTGAGTTCAGAAAACATGTTTTGGATACTTCAGTATCTATCTTCAGTTCAAGGATGTTTTCAATGTAAAGTTGATAACCAACATTTGAATTATAAATTGCAGAAATATTAGCTGATTGAAAAACACCTGACGCGAATACAAATCTGTGAAAATATGATATAATACTTAAGGGATACAAAGAAATTAGTTGATTACAAATAACGTGATATGGATACAAATCTGTGAAAATATTACGTAATACTTAAAAGATACAGCGAAATGCATAATACTCCTAGGAATATATAATATGAAAAACAAACAACGTAGTGATAATTACAAGGAAAACAAATGATGAAAAATTAAAGTAAGAGTGTTAAATTAACACGTTTAAGTTGGTTGTTTAGTTTTGTAGAAAATAGCTCAAGTTCTAGTGCAAGGAGACAACTGCTGGGGTGCTTGGTCCCGGATGGTTAGGATGGAAATTGAGTCCAACTTGAAATAGTCAGGCCGAATTTTTCAGTTGTAAAAACTGATGTATTTCGTTCTTCCTTTGAAAAGAGTCTCTTCCTTTGAAGAGAGTTATCGTTTCGCTTGGTGGTCTAGAAGCAATTCTTTTTATTAATTTAACCAAACGAAAAATTTCTATTATTCAGAGCCGATTTTTCTTTAACGCCCACTTCAAGATGGCGGCCAATTAACGTTTAACTAGAAAAAAAGAAAACAACTGTTAAAAAATTCCAAAATTTGTTAAATTAAAAACAATGTCGTGTTGCTTCTCTGAACTTACACCACCGAAACGCCAGTTTTTTGAACTAGCCCTTTCTAACTTCATGAACACCGGTCGTTTTCAAATAACAATCAATCAAATGGTTGTGTAAACGTATATTGTTACTAAAGCCAAACAATAAAATAGTGCTTAACATTATATGTTTGGCGCTTCACGAACCTAAAAACATAATAGCTTGTTCAAGATAATCAAAACGAACATGTCCGCTGTCCTAAAGTGGCCGCAAAACTGAAAAAATAGCCCAGCCCGTGTATGGTGCCTTGCGAAGAAAATTTGTTTTCATAGACATGAAATAATAGCAAAACATTACTTACTGTACTCGTATTATGAGTACTCCTTTTGAAGTGACTATATGAGATATTTTCAGTAACACTTTTGAAAGGCCAATAGTCACATTTACATTAATGAATACCTGAAAATTATGGGCCATTTTTTTCAGCTTTCTTTAACGACACTGTGCTAGTGCAGTGAGGCTATTAGTAAGTGTCTTTGGCCACTGACGAATGGCCAGGATGGAAAGGGATTACAACTTGAAGATGTTGGGCCAGTTTTTTGAAGTTCTACGGTTGTATCTTGTAAAAATCGCCAAAAACTTATGATGGTTTGCTTTCCTCGTGAAAATTCATTTGTTATCTTCCTCTTGCTCTTTGAGGAGCATTTTGCAAACTCCCACAGTTTGGATCTACATCTCTGCAGGAGAATATTATTTTTACTCATTTCGTATATGGGTGTAAGAAACATGGTCAAGAAATTCAATAATCTTTGCATAGTATTGTGCCTTTCAATTACATGCACCTGACTGTGAAGTTATCATTTTTGTAAGTACTTCTGAAAAGCCCTGTAACGGGATGAAGTATAATAAAGGGCATGTATACATGTAACTGCAAGTTTTAACTGATAATGACGTTTGGCGTTTTTTCTGCCATCAACCAGAATTACACCGAAAAAAATGAACCATGAAAATCAAAAACCGGCAAAGTTGATTGAAATCTGCTAATCGTAGCTCAAGGACTTGAACTTTTGAAGTTGTAATGAGCAGAACCAGACCCGTTCCCAGTCGCTTCTCTTGTCCGCGCTGTGGTTTATTTGATGAGCTCACGGTACATCACGTGAACGACGGAAGAAAATTGCGAAGCGGTCGTCACTTTTTCTCCTTCCTTCTTAAGAGGCTCTGACTGTAAATATCGAGAATCGGCGGACAAGCTCAAAAAATCGAAAATCCTGATAACTTGCCAGAAGAACACTTTTGGGGAGCTATCTTCGAAAATATTACTTAAACCTTCTGGAATTCTATTGTTTTCGGGAAATTCGGAAAAACGGTTTTGCTTAATTTATTACGCAATAATCAGGCTTAAAATTAAACAAATTGAAAGCGCTTGCTTTTAAACAATTTGCAACGCCAGAAAACAATTTTAATTTTAAATGATAGCAATACCCTTCTACTTTCTATCAATAGGAATTGCATGGAGTTTTGCTTTATTTCTGTGGTTTGGTGGTTCTTTGAAACAAAGCCATTTTGCGCACTTCGGAAAAAGGCAAAAATTGGTAATCTTTAGAGGCTTAAAATGGGTCTTGGTATGTCTAATATCGAATTGAAATAAACACTGTGATAAAGTTTGGCCCTACTTCCATTATAATATGAAATAAAAAATCTGGGCAATTCAGGCTCGCGGTGACAAAAACACAAAATCGCGAACCAGTGTTGCCAAAAATTGAACAATGAAATGAATGAAATGAAAAGTAGTAGTTTGGGTGAGCTCAATTTAGAGGATTTTATTTACTGAAGACACACAAAGAATGAACTAAAACATTCCTTCAATCTATTCTTGCATTGTTTTGGGCTTATACTATTTCTACGTAAAACTAAAGAGAAGGAGAAAAAGTTTTAAAAGTTCTACACAGCTGTTGCGTGACCTTAGTCACGTGAATATTTTTTGTCAATTTGTCAACCTACTTATGGCAGTTTTTAAATGCGGTCTCTTACATTGGCCTCTGTTTTATGCATGGCTAGTTCTCCAGCGAATACCGTACGCATCCCTGTGTTTGGGGCATACTGTCATGTGCAGCTGATATTCCACTGGGACGAAAATTGCGACAGGCAAGTCTAGAATTAGTTTCGTATACATATGACACCTTTCTCTTCGAGAGAAGAAAACTGCAAAATATAGTATGTTGTTGTGTACGTGATGCGATCGCTCTTTTCAAACGGCTACTAAGATTTTGGGCGACTTTTTGAAATGACACTATTTTGGCCAGGAGCAAAAGTGCATCATTATTATTATGATTTATACGCATTTGTCAAAAATTGTGCTGTTCCTATCGATATTATTACACTTGTATAAATATGTTAAAAAGACGCAAACCACGGACGTTCTGGCAGCGGGATCGGTATTTACGAGTTCTAAATGCTGCTGTACATCTAAGAGATATTAATACACAGCTTGTTTGGTTTTACTTTGCAAGATCGCTGAGAACTCTTTCACGGTTTTAGAGGATAAGATTTTCATTGAAGAATATTTTCACGCTTGCATGAACGTGTAGTGATCGGTTGCGTGACTGGATTATTTTGAGTGATACTTTTGTGTTCCTTACTTTACACAGCCAAACTGAGCTCTCAATTTATACGCGTACGTCAACTTTAATGATTTGTAAAAGGAACCGTTTGGATTTTCGAGAACAATAGTTTTTCCCCCCAAAAAAACTGCAAATAACAAAGAAAGGCCATTGGTGCTGCAGAGTATAGACATCTGACAAAAAATGATAACCCACTGCACTCTAGTTTCACCAACAATTTTCCAAATCTGTTCGTAGTTCTTCAGAAAGACAAATGAAGATATCCGCGAATGCATCATCTAGTAGAAAGACCATCCGAAAATAGTTACAGTAAACGATTTGTCATATTTCAAGTCATCCTTCCATTACAGTTTTTTTTCTATTATCCAAATTATGCACATTTTGGCAACACTGGTTCGCGAATTTGTGTTTTTGTCAGCGCGAGCCTGAATTGCCCAGATTTTTTATTTCATATTATAATAGAAGTAGGGCCAAACTTTATCACAGTGTTTATTTCAATTCGATATTAGACATACCAAGACCCGTTTTAAGCCTCTAAAGTTTACCAATTTTTGCCTTTTTCCGAAGTGCGCAAAATGGCTTTGTTTCAAAGAACCACCAAACCACAGAAATAAAGCAAACCTCCATGCAATTCCTATTGATAGAAAGTAGAAGGGTATTGCTATCATTTAAAATTAAAATTGTTTTCTGGCGTTGTAAATTGTTTAAAAGCAAGCGCTTTCAATTTGTTTAATTTTAAGCCTGATTATTGCGTAATAAATTAAGCAAAACCGTTTTTCCGAATTTCCCGAAAACAATAGAATTCCAGAACGTTTAAGTAATATTTTCGAAGATAGCTCCCCAAAAGTGTTCTTCTGGCAGGTTATCAGGATTTTCGATTTTTTGAGCTTGTCCGCCGATTCTCGATATTTACAGTCAGAGCCTCTTAAAAAGGCTTTGCACGCATTGATCGCCTTCCCCTTTTCCAATGCGAAAAGGAATAAACAAGTGGCGTCTGGGTACGAGTCTGGAGCTGAACTTCTAACATCCACGGAGACCCAGGGGTAGATAGTCAAGGCGAGAGGTAGATAAAACGGGCGAAATCGGTGCGAGCAGATGCCTGGTGCGAGCGAAAGTTTACAAGACGGGCGGCAACAGCGCCTGGGAGGATACCTTTAATGGACTAGTTCAAGAGCCTATTTGCGTTCTTGCTTCTGATTGAGCACAAATTTTGAGGCATTGTATTTTTTGTGCCCAATCAGCGATCAGCTTATTTCCCCGTTCCTTTCGTGACGTCTTATACAAAGTGAAATGTAATTTAATGTAATAAATTTTGTATTTAATAATTTATGTATTTTTGTGAATTTTGTTGTAAATAAATTGTGAATTGTGAAAAGTGTAATTTTGCTACATCTTGTACCCAGATGTCATGCACTAGTGTATACTGAAATAAACTTTCTGTCTCGCTCGTTCGATAGGCCTACCATCGAAGAAAGTTTCAATAAAATGGGACCCACAAAGGTACTCAAGAAAAAAGAAAACAACGAGTATGAAAATCAGATCGAGGTATTGTGAAAAGTTCACACCTTAGGCAGTTAGGATTTACGTGCGATCCACAACTTGTCTTTGCGTTTGCTCCAAACTGCACGCTTCTAAACGTTCACACCTAAGGTGTGAACTTTTTCACAATACCTCGATCTGATTTTCGTGCTTGTTTTCTTTTTCCTTGATTACCCTTGCCAAATTTCTCGATTTCTCGACTTTTTGAGTTCGCATATTTCTAAAACTTTCTTCGATGTAAGGCCTACCGAGCGAGCGACACAAAAAGTTGATTTCAGTACACACGAGTGCATGAGATCTGGGTACAATATTTAGCAAAGTTACACTCTGTACAAGACGTCACGAAAGAAACGGGTAAATAAGCTGATCGCTGATTGGGCACAAAAAATAAAATGCCTCCAAATTTGTGGTCAATCAGAAGCAAGAACGCAAATGGGCTCTTGAAATAATCCGATAAAGGTATCCTCCCAGGCGCTGTTCCAGCCCGTCTTGTATACTTTCGCTCGCACCAGGCTTCAGCTTGCACCGATTTCGCCCGTTTTATCTGCCTCTCGCTCCGACTACCTGCCCCCGGGTCTCCGAGGATGAACTTCTAAATACCCGCTACTATGATTAGTAGCAGTAAACAGCGCAACTGCTGGTTGAGTCTAACTTCTGAGTTCACTTTTTTTTAAAAGTGCAGTAACAATGCCATTTAATTTACTCTATATCTTATTGTCTTAAGTTACTTAGCCAGTTCAAGCGCCTGCTACGCAGGCTAGGGTACTGGAATCGTGTTGTAACATTCCATCTCTTCCCTACAGCCTCTAGTCCCCCGGAGCCCAAGCACTAGCTAGTTTCCAATTGGTCTCGTGTTGGTTTCGTTCATTGTTGAAACGAGCCAATTGCCTCTCTTATCCGGCGTCGCCTGGGCACCAGGACTACTCCTTGTGTCCAGGCGCCGCCGTACGAGAGGGCCATGTGGCACTGGGGACAACAAAGGGTCTGCTGCCCAAGCCCTAAGGTCTAAGGGTGTATTTGCATGTGTGATCTTAAACCAGTACGACATTTATTCCAAAAAAAAATAGTGAACAAACACATAATAGACTGCGGACTGCCCAAAGACGAAACCACCGCCCAAAACCAAAATTGCCTACGGTTTGAAAGTATTAGTAGCCTACGATCGAGCCCTCTCGCTGCCTCCACCTCCCTTTCCTTTCTGCCAACTTTAACTCAGACTAATATTACATAAATAATCGCCAAGAGGACAAGGCGTCCCTGAGAAGACACTAACAAGGACCGGAAAAAAATTCCACGGCAAATGGCATAGAAATCCATCCACAGTTCACATGTATGTTTATTTCTTATATTCATTTTCATTTCTTTCACCACCAGGATCACTACGAATTCGCAAATGACAAGCTCCTGGTTGGCTGATAGTTCAATTGGTTTGAGCGCTGCACCATTATCGCAGAGGTCATGGGTTCTATTTCCGTTCAAGCCTCTGAATTTTTATTTTCCGTTAACTTAAACTGTGAGTGTCATCGCTGTTTCTTAAGGTGATTCCATCGAAAAAGAAGTTGTAATGAGAATTTGTTGATACTTTGCACAGTTACTAATTACACTTAGTAGATTAAAAAAAATAAAATAAAAAGTGGGGGTCACCGTGTCAGATTTCACGCTACGGGGCTGTAGTACAAAGGTACTTTGCTATCTTTATACAGCAATATTAAAAAAACCTATCCTTGTACTAGAGACACCCATTACTTCAACAAAGTTATAAGTAGCAATGAAATATAAGCATTATTCTTATGATAGAAGTACAATGTTAGAGTAAAACGTCTCAAAATTGCCGTAACAATGAAACTAATTTGAAATAATAGCCAAATCGAACGTCTGCACGGTTCCAGTGCAACGCCTAAAATCTGACTTTAACAGTGAATCAACTGGAATATTTCAAAACTGACTAATGAAAAGTTCTTCAAATTTGAATATATCATGTAAAGTCGTATATTCCTTAAATAAATGGAATAAAAAAGTGGGGTCACCGAGTTCGTTTAGGGGAAAACGACCATTTATTTCTCAGCTTCCATAGCAGCTTCCACAGCTCAGCTTCCATAGAAAACCTATCAAGTTCCGAACGCGCGCGCGCTCGTGCGCGCGCTAATCACGCAAAAAATGATGCGCAGACAGGATGCGCAATGCAATTGAATGGAATCACCTTTAAAGAAACAAGTTTTTTCTGCCCCTCTTATTTTTACTTTAAGCTCTACTTTTTCCTTCCTTATCCCAGACACTTAGACCACAGAAAACCTTAAACGACTTCTGTGGGGCACCCCATGCTAGAGGCAAGCCGGAGGTAGCAATGTGTTACACTGAAGTGGGATAATAAGGGTGGCAGGACTGGGTAGCCTGTGTACAGCCGCCCGCTCTCCTCAAGAAAAAAAAAAGGTTTTTTTTCTTGAGGAGAGCGGGCGGATATACACAGGCTTGAACTGAGATATTTGACCCATTCTCTATCCTGCCCTTGGGTATTTGACTAAGGAAGTTGAGTACTGGACAGGGAAGTACGTCACCCAAAAAGTAGCCTGAGAAAACAGCCGACGTTTCGCGAGGTCGCCACTTGAGCCCTCGCAAAACGACGTCTGAGTAACGAGCGCAGAAATTCCCTACTGATGACGCGTCACTACCTAGATCGAGGTAGTGCTTCTGATTGGTTAAAACGCGAGGCAATTTCGTTTCAACCAATCAGAAGCACTACCTAGATCTCGGTAGTGTAGTAACGCGTCATCAGTATGTAATTTTTGCGCTCGTTAGTTACTCAGACGTCGTTTTGCGAGGGGGTCGAGTGGCGACTTGGCGAGACGTCGTCTGTTTTCTCAGGCTATCCAAAAGGAGGAAATTTGACCGATGTTTTTGGCCCCAGGTTGGGGCATTTGAAAGAAATCCTTTTCAAAAGACAAACTGATCCCGTATCTGCCCAGCCTCTCCCTTCCTGTCTTGACATTCTTGATTAGAGCATAAATTAGACAAAATCAGCGTAAACCAGTAACAATGGTTACATTTTGCAAACTGAACGTTACATTGTTCAAAGTGCTACGCAGCAGCACATCTTAAATCTATGGACAATAAATTATACATGTCAATAGAACATATACACTATTTTCTCGCAAATGTACGAGGCTTACAATTTTCATTAATGCATATTTTCAAAAAAATAATTTTTTGTATCGTATCAGGTACGTAAATAAATAAATACATAAATAAATTACCAATTTCTTCGGCCTTTGTTAGATTTTAGAATCTTGATATGCTTGACATGGAACATAACACTGATTATAACACTGATCAATGTTCCCTAGTAATCTAGTAATTAACTGAATGTTAAACAAAACTGGACGCCTTCCAGCTCTTGACAAATACATATTCATTGAAGCTACTACTTTTCGAAACATTTTTAATATGGAAATTTCGGTCCAGTTTTGGTACTTTAATATTCAGTAGAATAGTACTTCGATGAATTTATTAATTTTTTGACTGTAATCAAATTGAATAATGCGAGATTGCTTTCCAATAACAGCCGGGTTAGAAAATAAACTTGCGTTCGTGCTTTTTTGCAGCAGTAGCAAAACAAACAACCGCGATAAATACTGAAGCCGAAATATACTTGAAACCGAGCAACAGCTCCAATTAAACTCATAGACAAGCAAAGCTGAATTATTAATTCTATGGAATTAGCGGAAATCTCTCCAAGCCACAGCCTTGCCACAGCCCCGCAATGACCAAAAAATTCACACAAAAAAACTACTTGACCACTAACATTTGTCAAAATACCCTGGTAAATCTTTAGGTAATGGCAAACGATTTTTGCTGCACGTTTTTATATTTAATGCATACATATTTTATTTCTACAGGATATACTTGGTAAGCAGTGGCGGATCTTCGTGATCTAAACCTTTTCCTCCAAAAGCAGCCAAACCCTCGAGCGATGTAACATTTGATTGGATAAATTTGTGTTTGTGAAGTCTGTGCATTAAATCCTAAATGTTGACGACTATTCAAGTGGAAGCTATTGGACAGTACTTCACCTGTATGTACTGCTGTATTTAAACATTGTGTATTTAAACAATGAGTCCTTCTGACGAAGACACTGTCCTGTGATAGGTTGCCCGAGGAAATTTGATGTTCAGCACAAATATTAAGTTTGAACTTCAAATTTCCAAGGGAACCTATCACACATAGAGCCTGAGACAGAAGGACTCTATTGTTTTTATTTACAACGTTAAATTTTGAGCGAAAACTGCCAAAAACGGGCACTATGCGCTGATATGCGCCCGCTGAAGAGAGACACTATATTGTATCACGTGTTCGATTTCGACCAATAAGAGCACGGCAAATTTAGCGTTGTATTATAATATGCTGTATAAGGTCAGGTGGCTCTACCTTTTGAGTCTGTGGATGAAATCCTTCAGTGTGACCATTCATTTGAGAGCTACGGAGTAGTACTCTCCTGTGGTGACGTTTGTTATGCGGTACAAGGTGGTTCTAACTTTTGAGTCTGTGGATGAAATCCTTCAGTGTGACCATTCATTTGAGAGCTAGCAGTATATTCCTGTTGCTCTCTTTGCTAAACTATACAAAGTAGTTGTCATGTTTGAGCGCGTAGATAAAGTCCTAAATTGTGGTCAATCAAACGAAAGTTATTGAATAGAGGTTCGTAAATATCATGCTCCTGTTCGTTTTATAGTTTTTCGCAAGGGAAAATTTAAGAAAATTATTTGTAAAGGTTTAATCACCACTAGGAAATTTAACAATGCATTATAACAAATCGCTTACAAGCCAAACAAATCCTGTGGGTTTTGTCATCTTCAGATTCTCCTCCCAGATTTAGATACCCCACAAAAGGCCAGGACATGTCTGCGATGCCGGAATCTCGTTGATTCACATTGATCTCTTCTTGGAAAATATAGCTCGATGAGCTATCCATTGTCTGCATACAAGAACAACAGACCCTGCATTCACAAATTTCACATACGCGCGACCACTTTCCAAATAAGGAGAATTTCCTGACGCGACAGCAGAAGCACAGCCGCCCATTGGCCAGATCTTTGTAAAGCTTTTCTTCGGGGTCCAGGGCCCCCAAGTCCAACAAAGCTAACGTACGGCGCATGTGTTTCACCTCCTTCATGGTCATGTAAATTTTCGACGTTATGGTGACGGTACGTAGATTGTCGAGAGATGGAGGAAAGACTGGGTCGCATTCAATGTCGTTCATGATCTCAAAGCCATTGAAATTTCTGTTCTTGATGCAGTCCTCGTCATCGAGCGATAGAAAGCTCGAGTCGCTGGAGCTGCTTGCCCTTCTCACGTTTCCAAAAATCTCGTCAGGTTTGCTGAGCATGTTTTCCTCGTCATTGTTTTCGTCCTCGTCGAAGATCGTAACCTGTGGAGTCCCCGATCGACTGACGCTCGGAGATATATCGATTTCCACGGTAGAGGACGAATCCCAGCGATTGATCAACTCCGTTAATTTGATTGCTGGTTTTAGGCATTTACGCTTAGGAGGTGTAATTTTTGGCTCGCTGAACGAGATGCCGGTCTTCTCCTCAAAGTAGATATCTCTTACGCTTTTCGACACTGGCAGTGGTGTTGGTTTCAACTTCGGTGGCGATCGGATCTCACTCAATAACTTGTCGTGCTGGCTCGGGCTTTTCTTCGGGAATTGCTTGATTTTACGAAGGCTCGCCTTCGTCAGGGGGGGTCGTGAGCGAATAAACTCCAGGATTACATCATGTGCATCTTTCTTGACTTGAGCGGTGATATTGACGTGGTTTAGAGTGTATCGCTTGTAACGAATGTCCTTTAGAAGGATTTCGTACGGTGACAACTCGTATGTGGCGGGAGGCAGTTTTGTTTGATCAACATGTCGTAAGCTGACTCCCTGGCGTAGCTCTCGCATTACCTGAAGCCATAACTGAGCCCATTCTGCAGCTTGCAAACTCTGTAAAAACGCCCAATTTGTCGGCCCTACTCCTCGTCCCCACGTTTGAGCCACAAGAGCACGCCCGTTACAAAGCTGGTGAAGAAAAGCGGAGAGCTCCGAAGCTTCGCTGACAAGAGCGCGACAAACGGCGCGGAAATGTTCACCGGGGTCTGTAATGTCCTTGGGTAGGAGAATAGCGCAACGATTCAAAACAGCTTCGAGAGTAATATCCCCTCTAACGATCTCTTGCTCTTTGTCAGGGCTGTTTGTTTCTCTTTTTGGCGGTAGACATCCATGAGGGCCACTCGGTGTCTCGTAGAAATAGTTCTCAGGAAGCGAGATCCCTTCGTCGCCTTGATCGCAGATCGTCATGTCTAAAATGAGTCTTTCGAGTCCTTCGTCGAGTTGTCGCTCGACAAACGCTTCCATGCCGTAATCCAGGCACTCATACACTACACTTCCCAGATCGAAAAGCACAGCAGACTCCTCTTGTACCGAGCTAGTTTCGTTTATGCTGGTGAAGAAAACGCTTCCATCTTTCCGAATTTCTATCGTTGTTAGCTCTATGTCGATCTTCTGCCGCCTTAAAGCCCCGAAGCTTTCTTTACGTATGGCGACCAGTTCCTTAGTGCTCTGATAACAAACTGCCAAAGCTTGATCCTCGCTTAACGGCGCTCTGAAGCATTTGAGAATATCGGAGAGTAACATGTCGTCCTTTTGCGGGGACGCCATATCACACTCTGTGCGACAACGAAGTCAGGTCTTTTTTAGCGCTATAGTGAGAATTTGAAATTCTTTTTGCTTTTAGTGGGCGACTGTCGGCGTGGTTTCATTACAAATTCACAAGGCTTTCATAGGCATTCTCCATTCCTCTGTCTTATTGGCTGAAAGAAATAAGTGACATCGATAAATATTTTATCTCTGGCGGGAATTAAATTTGCTCCATCAATGGAAGACACATATGACGTGTTTTGGATAGTGCAAAAATAAAAGAGAAAGGAAATTTTCATCATAATTGTTTGTTAATAGAATGCTTGATATTTCTTTCGAAAATTTGTCACAACACCTTTTGATACGAAGTCTGTTTCAGAAGGGATCGGACTCCATTTACTCACGTTTTCCTTTCCTTTTCACTCGTAGATTAGATAGATAATTGTCAGATTTTGAATATGTAATGTTTCAAATTTGTTTTAAAAACATTTACCACCATAAACACTGAGAAACGTTTTTGATATTTCCTTTCAAGATGCTGTGCTTTCGTTTATTATTAGCAACTACCCTATGAAGAATTTTCAACCTATTCGAAGATATTTTAAAAACACCCTGCATGAAATTTACTCCATTCCTAAATACTTTTCTCTTTTATTTTATACTCTCTCTGTTATGGACCCCAAGGTCGTTCGAGATAATGCAAAAATTGCGTTTGAATTATAAGTAAAATAAAATATTTTCAAAATAATGCTGAGTTATTTTTCTTAGAGTATTCTCGCTCTATGCAAATACCTCGTCTGCATTACATTTCACATCTGCAAATCATCCGGTCAATTAAGCTTGCTTTTCTTTTTAGACATCATTTTAAATTCAAATTCATATTCGCAAAGCGAAATACCGAATGATTAATTATGAGGGTCTGGATTTTCGAAATTAAAAATGTTTTTATCACGTTTCTTTTGTCTGTGGGATTTGTTTTTTATTAACTTTTAGGCCAGCAAAGACTGAGTTGTCTATTGTTTAATGCTAACGCACGTACGAATATTTATCATGAAAAAGCTGCCTGATATCATAGCCTCAAAATCCGCATCGTCCTTCATCTCTTCATTTTAATCTGAATAATCTGTGATAGCCACAAAATCTTGTCCTTTTTTAGTCGCATTTAACGTAAAAATTCCCTTTCGCGGCTTCTTGAGGTCAAAACAAAAGAAAATTAAGGTCACTTAGTTTCTCTTGGTCACATTCATGAATTGCATTGCTTGCCCAAGTTTGGCTTAATGGGTTTTGCGTCTCTACGAAAACGGGTTAGCCACCGGCATGTAAATTACTGCATGGGCATAAGACAAAACAGAATTAAAATGCATCTGATACAAGTTTAGAGAAAGATTTAGGCTGACTATAATGTTATATTAAAATGGACAAACAAATCTTGATTCAACTCCCTGAACTCGAATCAACTCAGTTACTCGGAGTTTTAAACTTCATAGTCAGGTTTCCAGTTTTTTTGGCACAGAATTTTAGAATTCATGTGAAGGATGCAGAAAGGCTAGAATTTTTTCCTCACATAAGAAAACTCGCCTGAATTAGAGACGCTGATAGATAAGAGTAGTGAAAGACAGCTAAATAAAGATTAAAACAGCCGAATTTTTTTCGCGCCGGTTAAGTCTATCAGGTTCTGTCAATCTTCCGGCGACATATCCCTTCTGTTAGACAGGTTTGTCTACCGACAATAAAACCGACGTTTTCAAAAAATTTTCAGTTCCGGCCACATGAAAAAATTGGAACATTCGAACTTTAACTTATATGGAATTTGCGAGCAATATTTTATACTTTATTTTCAGGTATAACTATTCAATATAGAAATTCTATTAATTGTCAAGTTCTATTTCAAGCATCGACGTTTTTTCCCATGAAAGTCATCTTTGATGGTTCGCCGATCTGTAAGCCCCAATTTGCATATTTACTTCCCACTTCTTTCAATTTTATATATCTATAAGAGGCAGTGGTCACACCTTTTTAAAGATTTTAAGGAGAACAACTTGCATCGCTGATAGTATTTGTTTCAAGTGTCAATTCTTTTGCAGTTTCTCGGGTCTCTAGCCAGTAGACGTATTTTGTTTAAAGGGACACTGTCACGGGGATTTTTACGTTTTGGGGTGAAAAATGTGCTGAAATTTAAATTAAATGCTTTTTTCACGTACACAGAATGTTCCTAGAACGTCAAAAAAAGGAAATCAAATGATTTTCTCAAAGGAAGAACAAACCATAGTCAGTTACTGGTGATTTTTCCATGAAACAAAGGAAAAACTTGAAAACATCAGCCTGATGTTTTCAAGTTGTAACCATATCCATCCTAGCGATCCGCGACAAAACACGCTCAATTATAGCCTCAGAGAACTGGTAGAGTAATTTAAAACGAAATTCAACCAGTATTTTTGGATTTCCGCTGATAAGAATATGTCTCTTTGCCTTTCAAAGTTATCTAGATATTGGTGACAGTGTCCCTTTAAATGAGCGCTTTCTTCTAACTTTTGTACACCTGTTTTTGACTGTGAATTCAGTAATACAGAGCTAAGGTATTGTTTCATTATCATGCTAGAGATTATACATGTGCAGGGACGTGAAGGATAGCCATCGGCAAAAAAAAAACAAACTGAACAGGCAACAAAGACCTCAAAGACGTCTGAGTTAATTGCTAAACATTCATTTGCCTCTGCTAGCCTACGACGAAACAAAAAATTACAGTGGTTCCAGATTAATTGGCGCAGCATGCATGAAACCCGCGCAGAATTTTCAAAAGCCACCCGCAAGCATCAGGTGTTTTCCTGCCGCCTAACCGTTGAGTAGGCTAAAAATGCTAAAAAAATTCCAAAAGGTGCGGCTTCCTAGCTTTGATTCATTCTAGTTATTTCACAAAGATAATCAGTCGTTTAAATGTTTTAATGTATTCAAATTGCAATCAATGAGAATGGCCAGTGATACTTTTGGGGTGAAATCTATTTCCTAATTAAGTTAATTCTTTATATCATTTTTGTCCTCCTTTAACGTTAAACGTTCAAGTGTTTTTTGAACTTATGTACTTTTCAGTACAACGGGCATTGAATTAACTTAGACATTAACTTTCACGTCTGAATCAATTGTCCGCGAACTGAGCTTAGTTATCTGCATAGACCCAAATAATGCAACGTCTGAACCGAACCGTTCAAAGCCTCTTTATTCATTTCTCCAAAAATGCAGCGAACTGTGTTATCGTATCGTTTTCAACTGTTCCGGCACAACAATTAACGCAGATTCAGTTAAAAATGTCGCTAACCTTTCTGATGCCCTCTCGCCTATCATCCGCACAAAACAACTGAAAATGACGTCAGTCAGTCAGTTCACAAGTTTTCTAACCTTTCCACACAGGAAAACGATGCATTTTCATCCGTCCACCTCATGTCTACATTTTTTGATCATGTTAATTAGATAACGGGTGGTTTTTTTAAGTTTTTCTTTTATTAATTAATTTTTTTACAGTTTTATGTAGTTAGACCCTCTGGCAACACTTAGCAATTTAAAACGATCAAAGAAAGAAACAAAAACGGGTATTGACAAAAATGTAAGAGGAGATTTTGAAAGCTTCTTTCTCGAAAGGTTTTCGAAAGCAAAAAGGCGTGGGAATTTCAAAACAAATCACTGCAAAGTCGTTTTTGGGTCAGCGTTTCCAATCTTTCCTGTGGCAGCGAAAACGAGCGAAGATACACGCACGAGTATCAGGAAAAGTCTGAGAAGGCGACCGAGAGAGAGAACATTTGCCTGTGCACAGGACCTTACGTTTAAAATGATGACTTGTCGACACCGCAATGTCTTCTTTTCCAAACGGTTGTATGTTAGGCTCTTTTATTTGAATATCAATGCAGGGATTGTATCTTAGCCTTTTAGAATTGAGCTTTTCCGGGTAAGGCTAATTTTCTTTTTAAAGTTATCACCAGGAAGCCGTGCAGGCATTTCGCGTGCATTTGCATTTTGCGTTAGACTAAAGAACCATTTAATTTTGCTGATTGACGATTTATTATTTAGGGTGAAGCGCGCTTTACTGTTTGGGGTAGAAGGAAAATTCAGAGTTCATGTTAAAGAAGGCAAAGGTTTGCGAATTAAGACTCCAAAACGTTGATTTTCGTTTAATGACAGGATACCACATTTGGGGTGCGCTTAAAATGGCTGGTTCGTGAAGCTAATATCTAGTTATTTGTTAAGGGGTTAGGGGAATCAGTATACAGATAATCGGTTAATGTGGGCAATCAATTTGTAAAATACAAAACTCTGGATTTATCAACTGAGTTGATAAAGTAAATTGGGCACCATGGAGAAAATGAAAGCTGACGTTTCGAGCGTTAGCCCTTCGTCAGAGCAAATCGAGGAATTGTGGGTTACACTTGGTTTTTATGGAGAACGGTGGAGCTACGCTATTGGTAGGAACATGGCAACCGCGTGAAAAACCAAATACTGCTAAACGGAGCAGTGTTTCCTAGCTCGGTAATTTAATAGTGCGCTGGTTGAAAAAAAGAAATAAGTGCCTGAAGTCCATCGTTATTAGGAATTACAGTATATAAGGAAGTAGTCTTTAACAGATTGCAAACGTCACAGAAGGAAAAAACCGAGAGAATTTCATTTACGCTCACTTATCATCCACACAACCTCGTAGCCAAAAACATCATTTTAAAGAACTATGAATTACTTCAAAATAACAACGAAAAAGGTAGAATGTTTTCATAGCCGGCCCCTACTGATTTCTTTTAAACGCGACAAAAACATGTATATTGTATAACATGCACTTTATGCAAAAAGATATACATTGGCGAAACAGGGAGGAGAGTAGGCGACCGTTTCCGCGAACTCCTACGAGACGTTGAAAGAAATGAAAAGGACGAATCCAAACCAGTCACCCGACACGTCAATCTCCCTGATCGATATCATTCTAGGCAACACATGACGGTCTGCAACCTTTCCCTACACCCTGTACACCAGGATGTAGGAAAGCTGTAAAAATCTAGAACAAAAATTCATTTTTCAAAACGGCACACGTAATGGGATGCCCCTTATACCTCCTCATCATCATCATCATCATCATCAGCAGCAGCAGCAGCAGCAGCAGCATCATCATCATCATCATCATCATCATTTTTAATAATAGCTCTTTATAAACCCACAGACGATAGATTCGGTGTTACCACAGGAACGTTTGCCTTCTAAAGGACCAGACTTTCTTTGGTTGGATAGGTGGAGTATAAAATAAGTTGTCCTCATTTTCAAATATGTCCCCCTCTAGGCAATTAGGTAAGTAGTTAGGTAGGTAGACAGATAGGTAGATAGGTAAAACTATATTTATACACGCTTGCCCCGTCAACTATAACATAAGACTAAAAGTTGATTTTCACAACGGAGGTGTGGTTATTATAACAGTTAGCCAATCGATCAATCAATCAATAAATCAATCAATCAATCATTTATTTGCCCTTTTTTCCCAGTTTTTTCGCTTTTAAAAAAAAATTACTACTACTTAACTACTACTTAAAAATTTTCAAATCAGATAAAAATGTCAAAAGTGTGCGCATTAATTCTATTATTAAGATAGGAAAGGTTTCAGATTGCAGGTGCTGCAGGAAGCGAGTTCCACTGTTTTTCTCCATTCTAGCAAAAACTGTTACAAATCGAAGAGGTCAAAAGAAATCGTGAGAAATCTGCTGAAATCCGAGCCTGAGCAAGTTGTCATGGTAACAGCGCACCAAGCCAAATCACCCACAATGCCTTTGGGCGCCAGTGATCTCGAGACGAGCCAAAGATTGAAATTATCCACCTTTTCCTTTCACGATATTGCCAGCACAACCCACTTTCAGCAAGCTGACATCACACTTCCTTTCAAAGAAGGAAAAGGGAGAATTCGTACAGTTGACCACCTCATTGGCAAAGAGCGCAGTGTGTATTTGCATACGCGAGCGTCAACTTCTCTTCTCTGCATCAAAGCGTAGCTCTCGCTAGTGGATCGAACTCCTCCTGGATGTCTTCTTAGCGGAAATAAATTTCAGTTTGCTGAGAAAGCAGAAGAACTTACGAACAGAATTAGTAGCTGCAGTTCAGTTTTTATTCGTGTAATACATTTTGGAAATTTCAACACGCTGTTTAGATCATTGACAGACCAACATGAGGGAAGAAGACGTAGAAGTGGCGATAAAGGTCGTGGTGGTTGGTAATGGAGCTGTGGGAAAGAGTAGTATGATTCAGAGATACTGCAAAGGCATTTTTACCAAAGATTACAAGAAGACGATAGGTGTAGACTTCTTAGAGCGGCAAATAAGGTTGGTGGAGGCATCTCGCAGCGCGAGTGGTCTTGATTAACTGTTGAACGAATGTTGAGCAGTATTGATACGACTCAATCATTAGACCACTTGGTGATTTGGCGATAAATGTTATGCGATTTGTGATTCTCTCTTGCATATTTAGGCAATTCTTCTGAGCCAAAATTATGGTGGCTTATGTGTGTTGACGAATTTGCATTCGAAGCAATGTCTTTAAATGATCTGAAAATCGTTCTTTTGCAGTATACGAAGCGAGGATGTTCGACTAATGTTGTGGGATACTGCGGGACAAGAGGAATTTGATGCCATAACAAAAGCCTACTATAGAGGTAACGTTGGTTTCTCCTTCATTGTCGTGGTGTATTTTGCGATTCAACACAGAACTACACAATGCTATTTGAACAACACAATTGCTTAAGGGTTTGAGAACCTAAAAGGGTTGTTTGTATCGCTCGAGTCAATTTCAAGGAACGCTCAAATTCCAGAGAGATTTGTAATTTATATCGCTTGATTTTCTAAAGATTTGCTTACGTGTTGATAATTAAATTTTATATAGTTTGATCTATAGAACTGTTGGGATTTTTGTTATCCTAAAAATTAAAAGCATGTTGATGGTACTGCATTAAAAGCGATCGATCGAATTTTGAAGTGTGTAGCTCTGTTCATAGTACAAATTTCCCTGTAGTCCGGCGAAGTAAATTAAGCTTAATAGTTCTGTTTTGAGGGGTTAATTTTACCTTAAATTGTGTTCTAAACAAGGCAAAATAAAATGAAAATTAAAGCTTGAAAGTGCGCCTTCTCGTGAATTTTTCTTCTCTTTCTTCATATAATCGACTTGACCTGTGTGCTAAAGAGGAGCGTCAGCCAGTGTCGTACAAAGAAAATTAATTTGTCGATGGGCCTAGTTGTTACAGAGACTTCGATTTGTGAATGGCTGTTTTTACGAATATTGTATTCTTTTGTGTTATCAAGCTCTTTTGAAGAGTGCAAAGACCATAAACACAATAGGGTTTCGCCGCATACTACAAAATCCTTTCCACTTCGTTGCTTTCGGTGAATATTTAAAGATTGGCACAAATCATACCTTCTTCTGAAATGGTAATATTTATCTGTCTAAGGATAGCGTAGATCTAGCTAAATTAATGTTTAACAGTGAAAGAGAGTGTAGAGATATGAAGTAGATCTCACATATAAAATACAATATTGTGCATTTTCTTTTACATTCTTGTCAATAAATATGTCGAAACTAAGATAAGGATGGCACATATTTGATGTATTGACATTGAATGCTGAAATGTATTGGCTTTTAAGCCTTCTCATTGGCTGAGGTTGGAGATCATTGCACACACAAGTGTTACTAATCATTTTGCATGTAATTGAAACCACAAGTGTCAGGAAACAAAATGTTTGCAACATATTTTAGTGTTATAGTAGAACTGACATTTAGAAAAGACATTGTTATAATAAATTATTGTGAGCTGTAAGGTATTTTTTTTCAATGCAGCACATGTAGCCCATGAGAAAATAATGCAAAGTGACTGGAACTTGATGTTTGTCAGCCCAATAAGTGTAGCGATTGCGGTGATTGTTCCAGGGCATCTGATAGGATGCGGTGGTGCGGATCCGCATAATTCTCTAACATCCACATCCTCCACATCTTTGGAGCATTTTCCGCATAAAACAGAAAAAAAATGCATGACATTAGTGATAAAGCAGCTGCTTTCCATCCTCACAAACATAAAAGCTGAAGAGGTTGGTTATATTGAAGCAGTTTTTCTCCTAAACATCAATGACCTCCAGGTGTTCCATGCATCTTTTGGTGATGAGCCTGGGCACTAGTTCATTTGATGACTACTTGTGCGAGAAAACTTGAACACCTTGTCATCTTTTGCTCGTTTGGCTTCTTAAAGAATCATCTGCATTTTAAAGTATGGATAAATTTGTCCTCAAAGAGATCAGGAAGAAGAAGGATCCTCACTAAGCAGTTCATAAACACATTGGAAAGGCACAATTATCAATGTTATAAATTGTTTCAATTTCCGCATAATCCAGCGTGTTTTCTGCATAATCAATGTATTTTTCCGCATAATATACCTGAAAATTCCCGCATGGGTTTTGATTTTTTCCACATTTTATCAGATGGCCTGTATAGCCCAATAAGTGCAGTGATTGTGGCAGTTGTTAGTAACAACATTTGCTTAGTTCTATCTCAGTGATAATAATGAAGCCACTGCAGTAATTGTAGCAACTGTTGCGAATTTGAAAACAGGGACCCCAAGAATTGAGTACGAGTACAAAATTTAGTTCAAGTACAGCTTTTCAGGCTTAATGTTATCACGCCGAATGCCAGTTTCTTTCCTAGAGCCAAGTGTGTTTAAAGTCAAGTTTATTTTATCTTTAGGAATTTTTTTAGACTTACATTACAAAATTATGTAACCACCTCCAAATACACACCCTAACCAAGGGGGGTGCCTTGATTGATAACACACTGGCATCATTTGCTACTGATGAACAACATAGAAGAGTAAGAACTTGGCAAGCGTAACTGGTTAAAAATGCGCAAGTCATACTTGTGCTCAATTTTGTACTTTTAGTCTGGTCTGAAGGTCTACAGAACCACTGACAATAAATTCCATCTGCTAGAAGTTAGCCGACAATGTAGTCAGTTTAGGTCTTCTTGTGGACAAAGCTGAAAGGTTAGATTGCTGGTACAACAACGTAACAGTTGTTTATGAAAAGATTTAACATGAGTGACAGAAAACCAGAGAACGATTTCATCGACAAATGTTTTGCCAAAAATTGAGGGTTTTTTGTGTTTTTGCATTTCCAAGGTGCCCAAGCTTGTGCAATAGTTTTTTCCACTATCGACAGAGACTCCTTTGAAGCTGTGGAAAAATGGAGGTCAAAGGTATGTTATTTGGGTGAAATAATAGCAACAAAGCTCCCTTAACAATGATTGCCATGTACATTAAAACTACAGTTCATTTTATGAGATTTTTTTTTTACAACCCCTAACTGAATATTGTGTGTTGCATAAACCAAGTAAATAATCATACACTGCTTGTCATGCAAAATGATCGATAAATATTTTTCAGCCTCAAAGTCTTGTTGGAGTTTTAAAGAGACAAAATCTTTTTGCTATCACCCTACAGTGAGACCTATGTTAAGTGGACACCCTTCAGTTGGGACCCTCGCTAGTGTCCACGTAATACAGGGCGTCCTCTTAATACAAGTTCTGATTAATTACAAAACAACAGTTAATTATTGACCTCTTATAACTCCACTTTTATTTGCCCACACGCTTGGCATGCCACTTTATTGCAAACCTTTTGCAACTGGCCTTTCCACGTAGAATTACTAAATTAGCTGGAAAATACACTCTTCAAAGCAGATAGCAATGCCACATTGTCATTAAAATACCTTCTGGAAACACTTGAAGTGTCCACTTAATGCAGGTTTCTCATGACAAAGTGGCTTGATTTTGGCGTCCACGTCCACTTTATCAATAGAGGTGTCTGCTGAATACAGGTGCGTTTTTAAGTAAACATGGGGAGAAAATTTGGGACTTAAGCTGATGTCCGCTTAATAAATGGTTTTCTGTTTAATACAGGTTTCACTGTATTTTACTTCTTTCTAGGTGGAGGAAGAATGTGGTAGTATACCAATGGTGTTAGTTCAAAACAAAATTGATTTGATTGATGAAGCTGTTGTTCAAGTGTAAGTATTTGAGTATTTTGGTTATTGAACTTGCAGCTTTCTGATTGGTTCACCAGTTGCAGGTTATCAGCAAATTACCCTGGTTTTTGCCTTGTAAGGAAATTGGAGGCCATGGAAAGTTGCTGTGTCATGCAAACATTTTTGCCACAAGGCAAAAGCAACATGTGCCAAAAAATTCACCAACAATTCCCAAATTTGGGCATTTAACCCTTTAAGCCCCGATATCCACATGCATATTCTCCTCACTGTTCTCCATATATTTCTTATGTTACTAGTTGGGAGAATTTGATTAAATGCAACACGTTTCATGTCTGGTGATCATTTCCTTTATTCTCATGACCTGTATATTTGATCAACTAGTGATAACGTTAGGAGAAATTAGATGCTTGTCACTATTCCACTCGTGCTTGCTGGAGTATGAGGTGATTATAACCAACTCAGCCCCTGGTTAGTTTTTTATCATTTCATATAATGAACATGTGCATGTGGAATGATATTGTTAATTGTCTTGCAACCTAATATACAGCAAGGTGATTTCCGTTTACAGTCGAAATACTCGACGCATTCTGCTTATAATTTGGGAATGACTTTCATTAATCGGTGACGGATTGCATCAAGTTATTGGAATCAAGATTCCACTTTCAAATTGAATATTTTAATGTTCCAACGGTAGCGTTGTTCCAGATAAGGAATGCTGATTGGTTTATTATTGACATCTGGCAAATGTTCACGTGCAAGTAGCACACTGTTGGCGGCTTGAAGCGTGTGGCCTAATTTGTGTTCGCTCAACAAAATATTAATTGCAGGCACTTTTTCACGTAAAAAAGCAGTCTGTTGTTGTAAAACTGTAAAGACTAATTTCTTAAAAACAAGTGTGTTGTAAATGCAAAACAAATGTTCCTGAAAATTGAGAAAAATTCCCTGCAATGTCAAACCGACTGAAACTAACATCGCATGTGAACTTTTGGCTTATGTAAGTAACAATCCAATCAACATTCGTTACTTTGAATGAGTCTACCGTTGGAACATTTCAATCTTCAATTCAAAAATAGAATTTTGATTCCAATAGTGCAATCCATTCCCGATTAATGAAAACCATTCCTAAATAATGAGCGGAATGCGCTGAGTATTTTGACTGTAAGGGAACTCACAAAATTCACTTGTGTGGGCTGAGTTGTGACTTGTGTGTGCCGCGTTCAAGGCTGGACAAAAATATACAACCTTCAATGCAGTAAATGTTTGCAACCCCACACAGTGCAATTGGGTACCATTAATTGTTTGCATCTCAGTGTTGAAGTTTCAAACTGAACAGTGATAGTGAACAAAGTGAAAGAGGATTTCCTTTGGAAATTACTATCTAGATGATATTAAACAGTTTTAAATTGTTCATATGATAAATTGCTTATCAACTGAGTTTGATCACATCACTTTGAATCAAGTATTTTCCCACCCAGACCCCTACTTGGTCAGTAAGGCTGTATTATTTTACCGTAGCATATGAACTTGAAAAATGTGTTCATGATTTAAATGCTTTTATACATGTATTGTTGAACTGGCAGTAACCCCCTTTCAGTGGTATAACCATCTCTAGTCCCTATCCAGTTATTTTAATATCAAATCTATTTTCAAACAGTTTGCCAGAAATTCTTAATCCTAGCTTTGTTTTGTTTCAGTGAGGAAGCAGAATCTCTAGCCAAGAAATTAAGGTTAAAATTTTATCGAACATCGGTGAAGGAGGATCTAAATGTTAATGACGGTGAGTTGATTAGTGCCTATTTGTACTTATGGTATAGACAGTTGTGTTGTACATGGACTCAATGAGGCACTAACTCGAAGCATGAAAACCATCAATTTTGTCTCTAAGAATTCTGTATGAATCAGTGTAAGTGTTCATGAGCAGGCAAAGCACGAAAGCGAACTAGGTGTAATGCACATTGACACGTTAGATGCTAAAGCTCTAAACAGCCAGGTTGAAGAAAAGATTGAAGGCTTTAAATTCAAACATTGACAAATTCACTCCATAAGAAACTAATAACTTTTTGTGAAATTTGAAGTTAAAAATCAGCCTCTTATGTGACACAAGAGAGAGGTTTAAACTGATCACTGAGCACTGAAGTAAAGTAGCATTGTGTTGTTTGTCCAGGAAAAAAATTTGGACATATTTTTTTAAAACAAATTTGAACTTATTAAGGTGTGATTAAGGTGCTGTGCATTGCTGTACAGTGCTGTAAAGTAACATTCTTCCAACATCTCTGCTAAGTGTGAGCAGAACCAGCTTCCAAACATCCAAGATATAAGCTTTTTGAAGTAGCACCTTTAACAAAATATTGCCTACATGTAGCTAGGGAATCTATAATCAGGCCTTCTGACAGGGTGCGCTGGTGCGGGACCGCACAATTTGGTCAAACCCGCACAATAACGCACAATTCCCAAAACCCCGCAAAATCCCGCACAATACTGAAAGATTTGCTAACATTTAAGGTGGCTCCCTAGAGTTTCTACAAAAGTGACTATACGAACTGAAAAGACTTGCAAAAGAAGCCCTAGTTCCGTTGTCTTGCAATTTTTGTTCCTGAATTTTACCAGTAAGGTTACCAACACAATTACCCTTATTTTCCAGTTTTTGCTTCTTAGGCATAGGCCGTTGTCATTTCAACAAAGCATCTAAAGAATGACAGATATTTGCCATTAATTCGCCGTTTTTCTTAAATATTTTGATTTTCACTCGGTGAAATTTTTTTAAACTTTCCTATTTTGTGAAAATGATTTTGATTAACATTTTGCGGAGGAACAACATGGGGTCGTTCTGACGGATTCACCGATATCACGTGATTTCTTATTTTTAATCATTAAACTTAATTGCTCCGACAGAATTTTTCCAAAACATAATATATGAAAGGTAGCGTTAATATCTCAAAATGTGCAAAATTTTAAAAAAATTCACCGAAGGAAACGCGAGAAAATTTACTGTTTTCTTTGCTTTTTTTGGCTATGCTTACGTCATAAAATATCAGGAAAAACCTACGATTTCATGTGAGCGCGCGCAGATTACTACAGCTGGCACCATCAGCGCGTGTGCGGTCATGAAACTATAGGGAGCCACCTTAATTAAATCAGGTCTCCTATTGATTACCAAGTTTCCTAAAAACTTTTTAGGCTATTTCCAGGCTATTTACCTTCCAAAACAATCGAGAAATCCCTCGCTTTCCTCGATCGCTCGAGCGGATATAAAACGCAAGGCGTTCTTTCGTCACTCTGCGCGGCCTGGGCACTAGTGTCAGTTCGATCTACTTTTAGTCAACTTCAGTAATCGGGTTTTGTTTTCGAGCGTATCGCTTCCTCGTTCAGTTAAATAATATGCCAGGAGCAAAGAAGAAATTCCGAAGAAATGAACCGTGGCGCCGAAATGACTGTCACTGTTTCTGAATTATTGTCACAAAGGACTGATCGAATTTGCGAATTGACAAAGAAACTGAATCGTTAAACTTCGGTCATCAGAAGAAAATCATAAACTGATCTGCATACTAGATTTGATTTTTTTCATTCAAGTGAAAAGCATTTTCATTCACGAAAATGCAAGTTCTACAATCTACTTGGTAAGTTGTTGAGAAAAACAAACATGCCATCAAACACTATCAAATCACATTTAGCACGCAATTTGCATACATGTCGGGTTGTGTTTTTGCGGCTAACTTTGAAGAATTTGTGAACCTTTACGGGGAATTATTCAAACTACATATTATTAATTTAAGACAGCAAAACTGCAGGGATTTTTTTTATAAAGGAACTCGTTGAGATCGGAAATATTTTATACCGAAGTTTTATTTTGCTAAACGATCGAGTTTATCGTGCGTGTCACGCAACGTGATTTTGTTTATACAGACACAATTTTGAGTCAAACTACGCTTTGGTAAGAAAAAAAAAGCCACAAATTGCCAACTGCTGGGTATATTTCTATCGCCAAAGAAAGAAATTTGGTCGCATTTTTCATTTATACAGAATTTCCTCCCTGTTGGGTCTGGCTAGAACACTGGAGATTGAATATTTGGTTCGTCACAGAATTACGCAATCCCGCACAATTCCCCGCACAATCGACTTTTTTTCCCGCACAATTTGCCCCCAAAATCCCGCACAATTTTAATTTTTCTCCCGCACCCTGTCAGAAGACCTGTCTATTCACCACCTGCTGTAAGCTGTGGATATCAAACTTGAGTTCAGTAGGCAGTGTGTAGTGAAGTGCCTTGCCTAGGGCCGTGACTCAAGGGCCAAGGCTCAAACTGTCTTCTGTCAGTTCTGAAGTCTGGTTCACCAAACATAAACAGACATACTCCCCTGTTTCTGTGTGTCAAGCTGCTGAGTTCAAACTCTGAAGTGTGTTGAGTTGTCATCTTAACTGTTATAACACACAAAATGAATTCTGAGGAGAGGACAAAACTGCCAAGGGGGCTGGGGCAGGGGTGATAAGAAAGCAGGAAACTTACCCATCCCCTACCCTATGCTATCCACTCCCCACCCCCTTAGTTGTTTTGTGTTCTGTCATTATTTGCTTGCCCTGTTGTCTGCTGTGTCGCACAAACCACAGCTGGGTATGTTTGCTGCATCAATTTGTGGAAAGTAAGGAAATAAATAAAATTATTTTAAGTAAGGATTAAAGAAGCATTTAAAATACCATGTATGATATATTTGGTGGTTTTTATCATTGATTTGTTTTGTTTCAGTATTCATGTATCTCACTGAGACATATTTAGAAGTGTTACAGAATGTTGATGTAGAAGAACCAAAATCACAACAATACAAAAATGGTAAGAGCCTCATTCCGTTTCATAATTAAACCATCATTTAAAAAAATTATGGTGTGATTTGGCAAGCTTACACAAAGTCCTATAAACTCGTAAGGAATTATTAGGTTGTTGTTTGATAATAATTTTTAAAATAGCCACACCACTTCTTTAGTGGTTTCCAAAGTAATAGGAAATGAATTTCCACTTTATGTAGAATCCTCCCTGTTAACCCAGCCACCCCTGGGCCACAAATATTTGGTGCCTTTAATGCAATGACCCAATTTAAGGGTTTTTTTCTGCAAGACTACATGACCTTTTGCTATGGCCAAAATAAAGTGGCTGTAATAGAGAGATAGCTGTATTGGTGGTCTTACTACGATTTTCAGCCAAGTAAGGCACAAGGGAAGTTTGCTAACAAAGTGTTAATGTTCAAGTTACCATGTTGTCAAGGGTAGCTTGCTCCATTTCCAAGGGAGACTAGGAGACTACGTCATTCAGTGATTGCTTTCATGCAATCTCCCTTGGAAACGGAGCAAGTTGCTCCTGACAACATCGTAACTTGAATGTTAAAACTTTGTGACCAAACTTCTCTCATGCCTTACTCAACTGAAAATTGTAGTAAGGTGGGGTTAAACACCCAAGGAAAGGAAAAATGTTTCTTGTAACAGAAGTTTAATTCATACTGGATCACTATACAGCAGTAATTTCCAGGAAACTGGGTTTTGGTTTTAATGCCATTCTTATGCAGTTGTGGTAATGCATTTATGGACCACTTTCACTTCACATTCATGTTACTTTACTTTTATTCCCCAGTGGTTGGAATGTTCAACACAGCATCGCCAGTAAATAGCACACAAGCTGGAAACAACAATGCACGTGCTACACAACAAATAGAAACTGGAGACATTATCACATTAAAACCTAACAAGCAACGGACAAAGGGGAAAAAGAAATTTGCGTGTTCTTTGTTGTAGCGCTTCAACCATTGGATTCCACAATACTCACACAGCATCAGTAATTAATGAAACCACAGTGATGTCAATGAAGAAAGCTGTTTCACAAAGATTTTTTAGTCTTCATTTGCATGCAGGCGAGAGACGTTAAGGCATAAAGGCATACAGACTGTGAAAGAATATGAGACATGCTAATCACATCACAAAATAGTGAACATAATTAATTTTGGGACGTAATGTATTTCATTTGCAAGGATTCAGTAATGAGTAATGAGATATGATAATCATGGAAAGAGCATTTCTTTTGGGTTGTCATGGCAGCTTTGTTGGCGGTCCAAGACAATGGATTCACTTTATGTTAACAAATGAGTTCTATTTTTATTCAAAACAATTTTCTGTTGTTAAGGAACACCGAAATTGCTGTCATTAAATTCTTCTACAGTTTCCAGACTTATTCTTAATAGCAAAATTAAAACTAATTTTCATAAATATCCCCAAAATGTTGTACATACACATAGAGTGTTGAATTTATGTGCTTCCACTGATATTATGGAAGACCTTGTTGTTGGTGGAATCTTGTTAAAGGGACTTCATCATATTTTTAGGCAATTCTGGTCTGACATTGGCCAAACTTGAGACTAAAATTTTCTAGTGATAGTTTGAAATGATAGAGAACCGGAAAAAGGAGGAAAATTTATCACTATAAAGAGGAAGCTGATGGGTCTGAATTGGTCATATATTGTGCTGCAAATAATTTTCATTTCTGCAAAGGAGATATGTTTGAATAAGTCCTCATTTTGGTTAGCCAAAATGCTGCACAAAGGCTATTGCATACTGTTGTTGAAAAGTAGATGGCTGAGATAGTGAAGTACTCGTAGCCAGTTTTTTAGCCACTGCTTGCAGCTCTTAAGTGAGAGCCCTGATTGACCTCAAGGTAGATTTTTAATCCCGTACAAGGTGATGGTCATTGGTATTAAAAACATTTTCAAGAGAGGTCTGATCACAGCTGTGATTTCGACAGAAATGTGCAAATTTTGGTCCTACTTTTTACCAATGACTGTTACTTGTAACAGTGAAAATAATAACTATTGATTTCAAGTTTGGTCAACTGATGTCAAAAAGTAGACCAGAATTGTCAAAAGAAGTATTCCCTAGCCCCCTTAACAAGGTTAATTCATTTTGTTTTATTAAAGGGCCTGCATTAATTAAGTTAAAGGAGGCTGTGCTTTATACATGGAAAGTTATTAATTCTCAACATCAGGCATTAAATTTACTCAAACACCCAATGGGCTTCTTCTTTTTATGGAGGCTCATATGGGGCAACCTTCCCACGTGGCTCAAGCAAAAGACTGGCATGAAGAATGTATGATGGTTACATTACCTGGTAGTGATATGGTGACCTTAAAATGAACATTTCTTTTGTGATGTCGTGACAACTAGATATATTAACGGACTAAGGGCTGATTTAGATGGTATGATTTTTGCTTGTGACTGTCATATGCGATTTTTGTAGAGCGGGCTGCTCACGTCAGGTAAAGACAAACAACTCATCATGTGAACTTTTTAATTGTGGTTACGACTGTCGTAGGGTTTTAAACATGTTTCAAAATCCTAAAACATTTTTCGTGTTGTGTGCAACTGTCCTGAAGATGTTGTATGCATGATTTACATGACACGATTTGTGTTGCAGACATGATGTAAGCAAGTTGTTTAAAACTGTTTTAAGCAAAAATCGTACCGTCTAAATCGGCCCTAATGAGTTTCCAGCTTGACACCAGAATCTTCTCCTCATTTAAATTGGCAGTGAGATTAGACCTGGGAACAACTAACAGCAAGCCTTCTGTCATGTTAGATTGATTGAAATCTCCAACGTATTTGGGGATGTTCTCTCTCCCAGCCATTCTTGATGGAGAGAAAACCCTGTGTGTATGATGAGTTCCCCACTTGAGCCTGGTAAACAGGTACCCAGTTATGAAATTATCCGTGTTAACGTGTTACATGCCGTTAGATTTGTGTTGGCTTCTGAACATTTTGTGTTTGCATAAGTGAACCAATCATGACAACCATTAAACCTAACTGAATGTATTGTTATGAGGCTTGTATCCATATTTCAAGATTTCTCTATTGTCCTTTTCTGAAATGTTTGCTAAATTTCACCCATTTTGCTGCAGACTTTCTCGTTACACTAGATCCTGTGTGACTCTGTAATGCAGGGATGTCTGTTTGTATCATTGTGTTTCTTGTTACTTAAGTGTTTTCAAGTTTGAACTGCAGAGTACAAAGGTGTGACTAGATCGACTATCCAGGCAGAATTGAAGAGCAGCTTTATGAAAAACATTTTAATGACACTAAAGAAATGAAGTTGATTTCCTAGGAATTACCCTCCAATTCTGATTGGATTGCTATTGCCCCAGAAATTTGGATCAGTACTTATCAGAAGTGTCCAAACTATTAAGTGGTCGTTCTTTTTTTGCCCCGTGTTGTAAGTTCTAGCTACCAAGGCATACTCGGAAGTTTGTTAGGCAACCCATGGGTCTTTCACCTCTCCACCCCACCCCAGTGGGGATTGACGTTGTTTGTTAAGTAGCTTTTGAGTCAGAAGGACAATTACAATTTCTCAGACTATGGTAAAGACCATTATCAGTCCCAGGTGGATAAAGATTCCACCGCAATTTTTTTTTAATGAGGACATCTTGCAGTCTATTTGAAAACGTAACATTACAATGTAAGCGTGCTGAGTAAATGGACTACTTGCGCGTTATCTCGAACAGTAATTCTTGTCAAGTTTAAACTTTCCACTGGGGAATGAGAATACTGTTGTCATGAAACTTGCTTCAGCTCTAGGTATGGATGATACGCTTGGGTTTTTATCTGAGAAATCTTTAAGGCTCGTCACTGGGTAAGGTTGAATAAAAATTGCAATTTAACTCAGTTTTGAGTAAGACGTTAAAATGTACCCCTCACTCCTGACTCCTCCCTGATAAAAAAAAAACAGGACCCGGAAATACGGGTGGTAATTTCTTCTCAAAAACGAACCCACTCTGGTCCCAGAGGTTTTTGAGCCGGGCGAAGCGGCAAAGCTTGTTGTCGCCGATTGGCGGCTCCAGTTTCGTTTGAAAAGAAGGGTGTGAAGGACTATTTGTGACTCACGTTTCGATAACCTGAGCGGAAGTCGACATCAGAGTCAAGTGAATCGTGAATTTTCAGTTGATGTTTAAAGTCTCGGGTCGTTGTCCTGAGTGGTCGAGGAACTCGCGATGCTATTGAAAAGAAGGGGGCCTGGGGATACATGAAAAGGAGAGATTCAACAAGTACAGTACGAGTGGAATACTTGTCTTAAAAATAAATTGTCAACTTCTGTAATCGTTGCTATTTTTTCCGTATTTTATGACGGGCCTTCTATGCGTCGGAGTCTCAGGGGCAGATGGTCGAGGGCAGGGAAAGTTTCATTTTTTTCACCCGTTCCGAATATCCCAGGACTGTATATCTCGCGGCTAAAACTTTCGAACGCCGCGGCACTCTGACGCTAAATTGTGAACCCTGAAAACCATACCCTGTTGAGCGGCCCATACCCGTTTAGTCCCCCCCCCCCCGGGGGGGGATATGGCATTCTTAAAAGACAAAGAAGTTTTTTAAAAAATCCTTATAGTGCAAAAAAGCAGCATTAATCTTTATATCTAATTACGTTTTTGGAACAATCATGAAATGGCAAGCCGATGGGGCACGAGAAAGTCAAATTAAAGCTGTTGAAGCTGTTGAACGAATTGAAATCCCCCGCGCTCTGGGTGCTGCGCTCCTCCTCACTATAACACGACAAATTGGTCAGCGGGCTCATCGTTAGAGTTGTGCGCAGCAGGTCTAAACACGGCTGCGCTCGCGCAGGTCGGTCTCTTTCGGCTGCCTCCATTACATAGTGGTAAGTCGGTAAGGACTGAGAAAAATAAAGTCTATTTTAGCCTTAGTATTAGACGAAATAGTGGTTTTTGGACGCAGCATAATTCCCCAGCGTCTTGGCTTTAAGATTGAGTTAGGATTGTTCTCGGATGGCTCCTTCAAATCTCTTTATTTGTTTGTTACTCTGACCCATCTTGTTTTCATTTTAGATCAGCCATGCTTACGGCAAAAATAGTGAAGCCGCAAGGCGAGCCTGATGAATTCGAGCTGACTATCTCTCAGGTACTTTGTTAGTGTTATTTTTTCAAGGTCTCTGGTTGAATTTGAGAATGCTGAGGCAATTTTAGTTAATTTGTTGTCTACCTTGTCGACGTCTGTTCACGTGGAAGTATGTATTATTTGATTCTTTTGTACCATAGGCTCTTCTCGAGCTGGAACTCAACTCTACCGATCTTAAGTCAAGCCTTAGAGAATTGTACATCTCTGGAGCGAAGGTACGTCATGTTTCCCCCGACTCATTAGCTAGAAGGACAACTGAAACCTGAAAGGTACGCGAAGTGTTTCCTGGAGGAGTGAACGTACCTGTTCTTGCGAGCGCTTACTGTATCTTCAGTATAAAACGACTTGCAGTGTATTGCTATTACTTGTGGATGGTATGCCAGCCCATGTGCATGCAATGTTCGAACAATTTGCTTCTACTGTTTCATTATTTTTCTTAGACTCCTAGATATTTTATATGCTTTAATTCTATATTCATAAGGAATTGTAATCGCAGGTCCACATCAGCCTCTGGCTGCCTTCTTTTAACCTGCGTGAACAAATAATGTATGTCTATGTCTATGTGTTAAATTTAAACGTGTTATTTAGTTGAGAGATCTACATGTGCATATGTAGAGAAGACTTTGATAGATACAGTATAGTATGGATATCAAAGGACTAAAGCCTTTGACATCCATACTTAACTCACTAGTTGCCAGTTGTTCCGTGTTTTGTACAGTATTAAAATCACTCAGCAATAGGCAAGATCTAAAAAGTGCTGTACCATCAGTGCCAAATTTTTAGTGACATTCCACAAAACATTGTCATAAGTGGTTGCATTAGTGTTTGTAATAGCAACTATGAGATGTAACTGAGTGAGACTGAGTATGACTCAATTCCTGGTCGCATGCTTGAATTTCAATTATCGGTTGTCACACCAATCTCATTCCTAAATGTAGAACTTCATTCTCTGTTTGTCAGCAACACGAAGAAGCAAGGGCTTTGAGAACAGAGCCGTTTTGAAATTCAGAAGTCGTACCCTTACTAATCTCTTCCTCGTAGTCTGATCTGAAGGTAGCTAATGTTACAAATCCTCTTGTAGGAAGTTGACGTAGCAGGCAAGAAGGCTATTGTCATATTTGTACCTGTACCACAAATCAGGGCCTTCCAGAAGATCCAGGTATTTAAACATTACTTTTATACAGAAAACTATTCATGTGCTTTCATTTCTTGTTACAAATATTAGGTACAGTACTGCTCAAATGTAAGTTGACAGTCTCTTTCGAGTCAAGGATTGAGACTCGATTCTCGAAACTCGAAACTTGCGAGAATCAAGTATCAAGAATCGAGTCGAGAATCGAGTCTCGTGAGAATCGAGAAAATAATAACGAGCTTGTCGCTTGAGTGATTCCTCGATAGAATAAATCGAACAAAAGAATCACAATTCAGGTCAGTTCAAAGAATGCAAGCTAACAATAATGGAATCTTGTAAACAGATGACATTTCGTCAATGCCGCTCGAAATGACACACTGATACTCGGCACATCATGAAAACTTCACCTTTAAGGCAAGGCATTTTGCCGTTTCAATCGCCGCTTTATGCTTCGTAGAACCGAAGATAATACTTTTTAAGTTTTCGGTGATGACTCTAAAGACAATTTTCATGGAAATGTTATCATTCATACTCACCGGCACGTTCTTTAATTGACACACCCTCTTAATCTCTGAACTTTTGCTTGCAACAAAGTAACGCGGTAGCACTCAGCGCATCATGAAAACTTGGATTTAAAAGTTCACCTTTTTAAAAAGGTATAGTATTTTGGCATTTTAGTTATCGTTTTATGTTTCATGGAACCGAAGATATCACTTATTTGTTTTGGCGCGGTGACTGCTCAAAAAGACAAAGTCATTCACCTCATGAGAGGATCGAGTATCGAGTGTCGACTTACATTTGAGCGGTACTGTAGGTCTCAGAGTGCCATGTGGTACATGAATATAAAAGTTTAAAAAACCAGATGTTTGAAGGCTGCTGCCTCTTCCTCAGTGGACATGACAGTGATTAGGTTGCGTCTTGGCCACAGAGAAATAGACAGCAGCCTCCAAGTGTCTTGGTTTTTTTTACCTTTTATATTAGTGTACACATTAAAAATTCTTAAGTTGTTACTCAAACATTTGGGCTACGCAGTTGATTCAAATTTGAAAAGTGCCAAACAAAGGCTCTGACAAAAGGCCAATGCTCAAACTTTCGGCTTCTGAATCTGTTAATGGTGGCCAATTCACACCATATCAACTCTGTTGGTATCAAATGTTTCAATCCTCCACCAGTGCAGCACCACAGTTTCTGTAGAAACTTATCCCTAAACAACTTGTTATTTAGGTGCATATCCCAAGAGCTTAAACACTAGAATTATATCAGAAATATTTATCATTTTATGAAGGGAAATGGTTTGAGCACCTGTACTATACCAAATCAAAGTAGTTGCACTTCTGTGACTCACACTGTTAGGGACACTCGATGATGAAAAAAGTTGCCGCCCCAGTCTGACGCAAGTCATGATGAGTGGCTTTTGTTATCATTCCTGAGATGAGCTGTCCAGACAAAGAGTTTTCAGACTGCTATAAATATAATGCTAATATAATGCTAATTTTTTAGTAGGCTGTTTGTTAAGATAGGGTATCAGTGAAGATTTGAATATTCACAATTAAGTTTACTTGTAAATTAAATGTTATTTTCTGTCTTTTTCTCTCCGTCAAAGACCCGCCTGGTACGTGAACTTGAAAAGAAGTTCAGTGGAAAGCATGTGGTCATTGTTGCCCAGGTTTGTAACTTCCTTTTCTTGGAAGCTCAGCTCATTCTGGCATGATTATTCTTAGTTACGTTCTCCTGAGGATCAGAGTAAAAGAAAGCAGAAAGAATGGCATTTAAAGGAGGAGGCCAGTGATATAGTGGTGAGAGCATCAAACTTTTGATCAGGAGATGAGAGGGTCAGTGTTTCAAGGCTGGTCTCTGCATGGTGTCGTGTTGTTTCCTTGAAACTCTACTACACATTGTCTTGCTCTATCCAGGTGTATGACTGAATAATTGTAAACAATTGAGTAAACGTTAGAAAATGCAGAGGGTAACCTTGCAATGGACTTGATCCCATCCAGGGGTTGGTAGGAATGCTGAGTTGCATTAAACTGGAGTTAAGCACAGACCATGTGGACCTCCTGTTCTCTAAGTGATTGTGACTTAGCTTAAAATTTAGCTGAAGAGTACTGCATCTAGTTACAGTGGACCCGCAAGGGCACTCGATGATGAAAGACATTCATTTGCCGCCCCAGTCTGACTTCATGTTGTGATGAGTGGCTGTAGATATCATTTCTGAGATGAGTTGCCCTTGCAAGTGGTTTTGCAAATGGCTTCAAATAAATTAGTACCGGTGTGAAAAATTTTGTTTTTCATTTACAGAGGAGAATCCTTCCCAGGCAAACAAGAAAATCAAGAAATCAGAAACAAAAAAGGCCAAGAAGGTACATGTGTGAGGGAACCTGCCCAAATATTGTTTCAGTGGTGATTGTGTTGGATAAGTGTAGATAGCACATCAGTGAGGAGTTGTATGTTGCCGCCCCAGTCTGACCTCTGATGAGGGGCAACTAATTCTGAGATGCATTTAGAGGTAGATCTACAGTGTTATAGTTGATCAAACATTTTTATCCAGCAATTTTCCAGTTAAACAATAGTTGAGTCATTTATCAGCAACAGCAACAACAATCTTTATTCCACAAATTGTTACATCACAATCTATGTTTGGGAAATCCAACAGAAAGGGCTGTTCAATCCCACTGAAGAATTTTAACAGATTTTTTACTTTCAATCTATTGTTTCTTTTCAGTCGAACCTTGACCGCTGTCCATGACTCAATCCTTGAAGATCTGGTTTTCCCCAGTGAAATAGTGGGAAAAAGGACACGGGTGAAGATGGACGGCTCAAGATTAATCAAAGTGTAAGTACAGTGTGCCTACGGTATTGAATTGTTTTTGTGAGTGGTTTTTTTGATAGTGAAATTTAACTTTGATGTAGTCTGCACTTCTGGCACAGTGTTGCAACAGTGAAGAGAAAGGAGGTAAAAATGTCAAGCTTGGTACAGCTGTACTGTACTTCATAAACACTGCCAAGTTTGTCATGACCTACAGGCTAAAAAAGGTCTAAGTCTCTAACAGGAATGGAACCTACCAAATACTAGTTGGATGCTTGTCTTTGTACTTTGTACAACACTCGTGACAAACCCGTGCTGCGCTGTGCAACATTTCATATACTCTTGCTGTGCACATTTCCTCATTGACATTGCTCAGTAGGAATTAATTAATGGGTTCGCTTCAGTGCTTAAACACACTACAGAGTTGATCCTTTGATTTCTCAGTTTATATACACCCTTCATGTCTTCATTGCCTCGAGTCACCATCCAAATTACCCACAACCTGTTGCTATCTGGCCTCATAGCTTAGCTGGTAGATCATTAAAACATGGGAGCATATGAACATGTTAAATGACTGCCACTTGGTGGCAAGGACATCCCAAGAAAGATCGTGGTTTTGATTCCTGCCAGGGGCTCATTTATTTATTTATTTACATGTATTTTCCTTTTCTTTCTTTTTCTTTCTTTCTTTCTTTCTTTCTTTTTTTCGTTCGTTCTTTCTTTCTTTCTCTCTTTATTTATTTATTTATCCATTTATTTTGGTATGCGCATGCTCCTGAAAAAGTCAAACAGCATTCTTACGTGTAACTTTGCACTGTTGTGACAACTTTCTGCTCTTGTATGACCATACATGTAGCTGAATGCAGCAGTACTTGTAAACTGTTTTTTGGAGGTGTCTGTCTGAGGTTTAGTTTTGGCTTAGGCAACTGCCTTTTTTGCTGTTGTGATGTTTAAATGGATTTAATACTTTAAAAAGTTGCTTAGCTAGCTGCACTTGGGTTGCATGTATCTCTGAGACCCAGCACAATTGATATTGAAAGCACTGTGTTAATGAGAAACCCTTGTCATTTCTGTATGAAAAGGTTAGTTATGTTTGTTCTTTCCTGATCATTTGCTTTCTTCAAGGTGACAGATCTAAATGCGATAGCCTATTACTGATAGCTTATTACTGTTGTCTTTTTTAGTCACCTTGACAAGTTACAGCAAACAAATGTGGATCACAAGGTAAGGCAAGCTTTTGAAAACTTAAACGTCCTTACAATAATGTAAAGCAAACATCACAAAAACAGTCACTGCTTTAATAGCTTTTATTTGAATTTTCACACTTAAGAAGTGCATGTTCAGTCACAAAAGTTTGAACCCTTTGCACAATGTTAGAAACTGTGCCACAAGAGAGAGCTACATCTACATCTACATTTTGTTACGTCGGTAAACTGTACAAAATATTAAAAATATTTTGAAGTAAATACAATGTATAAAATAGCCGAAAAGATAAATACAAATCTAATCAGTAAATTAAAACGGCTACTCTTGGACACATTCACACAGAGTAATTCTCAGACATTCTGTTCAAGATAGTGAACTTTACCAAAAAATGAACCCCAAAATGTTTTGTTAGAGTTGTGGTCACAGTTAACGATTTGGAATAAAAAATAAATAAATCTAGAGCAACCTTGTGCAGCTCAATAAACAGTGCTGTATCAAAGTACTGTACGACCAAGGACTGAATCAGTGAAAGGGTTAAACTTAATTCAATCCTTCTCTCTCTTCGCAGCTGGACACATTCTCCACTGTATACAAGAAGCTCACTGGCAAAGATGTGGTGTTCGAGTTTCCAAGTTATGACTAAACTACGAGTCAGAAATTCAATAAAAGTCATACTTGATATGTATTAAAGTGTATCTTCTCTTCAATTGATTTTTTTACGAGTGTTGCAACACAAGCAGTTCTCGCTAAGTATTCAGTTTGAAAGCTTTAACGAAATGCATTTATACCCAAAGTGCACTTGAAACGTTCCTCTTGTGTACATTCTCGAGGTTACAGTGCAGTCTCCACGAGTAATGGGAAAGACGTGAGATCAGGGTCTCCCTCTCCTTCACCATTTTTGCCATCTCCACTCCGCCTGCCAAAATATTCGACTTTCTTTGAATCAGACTCCACTTTCTTCTTATCTCGGTAAAGCGAATCTATTCATTATGGAAAAAAGGTCACGCGAACCAAATATTGCCCCTACAGTCCTTCATTTCATCTCCGACATCTCCCTGTCAGGGGTTAGAGGCTGGCCTCCTGCACTTCTGGTTGTGTGCCCTCGCACTTTTCCCTTGTCATTGACGTATTACTTTACATACTGTAGTTTCTATTGTTTGGCACTATCAAACGAAGTCTAATTTTCTCTCGGTTGATGTCTCCTTTTCTCCTATATTCCCTCACCATCCAGTACCTCCACACTTTCCTGCAATTAATCAGTTCCCAACCAGCTGTGGATATCGGCCAACCTTCGGGGCACCCTGAGGAAATACCCAACCAGGGGTGGTAGGGTAGTGGTACATCGATCAGTTACAGCAGAGATCAATCTCGTACCGTCACGGGGAGAGAACCCTAGGGTAGTGAAAAAATACATGATTTTTTGTGATCGGCTGTTCACTGTAACGTACCTAAGAACTGGTAACCGCAGGATTTCTTCGGTGAAAATTCCAGTACCCTAGAGTCTCTCCTGGCGACCGCCCGCTGACATGGAAGCCTGAGGACTCTGGGTACGAGGTTGAGTAGAGTTGGCCCCTAAGAAGTCAGTCTGGTTTACAGGGAGTTGACCACAATCGTTGCGAATTGACTAGAGACTATAAAGAATTCTGCAAAAATTTAAGGGGCTACGTTAAGAATGAAAACTATACTAAACTAAGCACCTTGTACGCAAAATGCCCCCAACACTCCAAAGAGGAAGATGTCAAGTGGAAGTGTTTTTCTTAAAGGGGGAGCAAACCACGATAACTAAGTTTTAGTGATTTTTCCGAGACACGAGGGAAGAACTTCCAACTTTCTTCTAGTCCAAGAAAAAAAATTCAAGTAACAATTCATTTTCATCTTGACATTCAAGACGCTCATTTCATTATAGTTCTAGAAAACTGCTTTAGAAGTTTTAAACAGAACTGACCTATTATTTTCTTGTGCTTCTTTTTCATTCCAATATGGATGTTTTAAAGCTTTTTAAAACAGTTTATCTCTACGCTCATTTAAGCAAACTATGAATAAGCATTATTTAAGTACTTATGGTTAATGCTGGCTTAGTGTCTTAATTTCTTTTTCGCTCGTATGTAACTCATATAAACAAATTTTGGTTCAAACATTAACTGGTACTGTTTTTTTTTTTGTTTTTTTTTTGTTTTTTTTTTCTTTCTTTCTCATTTTTTTCTCATTTTTCCCTGTTTCTTTTTTCTACTATTTATCAATTACTATTTATACATACTTAGTTACATTGTACTTACTTACTTATTACTTGTCTTATTTTACTTCGTCTTCTTTTTTAGTCATGTACAACCTAGTCAAAGCAATTTAATTTTTTTTTGTAACTACTCAGCTCGTTTGGTTTATTTCTATTCTGGGTAGTTTTTTTGCCTATTTTAGTTAATTTATTTTATGCTGTAATTATTTCAATTTATTTTGGCAAAATAAAATGGTTGTTGTTGTTGTTGTCTTTTTAAAGTAACATAAAATAGGTGATATAGCCCCTTTACTGTCAACTGACGAAAGTCGCTTACCAGAGGATATGACTGATATGATAAACCGAAATCACACGAGTGTGATGTCGGTTTTTAAAGGAAAATTTAACTTCGAATTCACTCCTTAGGCTATCAAGTAGAACACGAGAAATGTTGCACATGTTTTCAAATGCCCTTAGTGTTTTATGACAGTATTAGTCCTGCCTCGTACCCAGGCGTCTCAAAAGTGTCGGAAAAAAGCAGAAAGAAGAGGCCGACGAGTAGCTCGCGCAATGGAACATGGGAAGGTTTAGCATTGGCGCAAAGGACCTTGGGAAGGGTCATGCTCTCTTGCGCTCAGACAATCTCGCGCTCGATCCTGGGAACGAGGCAGGTACTAGTCATGGTTATCAAAATCACGAGTTTTCAAAGTTTTTACTTACTGTTTGCGAGTCCTTTGATCTTTCTTGATCAAAATCACTTGTATGCATTCTAATAAAATTTTGCGGAAATTATTGCGGAAAGTGTTACATCCAGCGTTTTTTTCTTCTTACTTAGTGCGGTTTTCATTCTGACTCAAGGTCGTTAATGAATACACTTTGAAAAAACTACAAATAAAACATGGCTTCCGACTTAAGGCAATGAACGCGAGTACCTTGCTGAAGTACAGTACTTTTCAAACGTTTACAGGTAAGCTCACTGTGACTTTGAGTTGTTCAATCGAAAATTCTTGAAAAAATTCTGCTTTGCTTGCTTCAGAACTGTTTAATTTATGTTATTGTACTTTTATTTCACAGTTGTTCCAAGCATGACAAGACGGTGGCTAAAATCAGAAGGTAGGCAATTGTATTAGTAGCATGATTCATGATCAAAGTTAACGTAGTGTAACACTATGCCAACACTGTAACAGTGTTACAGTGTTCCGACTGTAGTGTTACAGCGTTCATAGTCAAAGAATAAGCAAAATGCCCGGATGGGTTGAACTCGTCCGCAAAATAAATATAAATAAATAAATAGATAAATAATTTTTCTAATTCATTAACAAACAGGTCGCTTTTCCTCTCTGTGTATCCGTGTTTCTATAGAATTGTTAATTACACTTGAAGAAGTTTGGAGAGCTCTGATCTGAGCAGCAATGCAAAGTTTTCAAACCGCGAATGATAATCGGCAAATCAAGTCTGAAAAAAGTCGGTTCTACACACTCCTAATGAAGTCGGCTGTAACGTATTTATTGGTTCTTTAATTTTAGATTCTCCTTGTTGTTGTTGTTGTTTTGCCAGTTATTATTGTTGACAAAGGTTTTTTTTTTACCTATTACACGTTTCGTGGCCGGCTCCGTGACAACGCAAGTGGCAGCGTTATTATTTTACCTACAGTCCTGCCTACAGTCTCACCACAAGACATGCCAAAATGATTGATTGATTATTTCCTAAAATGGATGTTCCTTCTTTGTCGACAGTGTTTTCTAAGGACAGCAATTTATTAGGGTATTTGCACAGCGTCACAAACATGGCACCCAACGGATTCTTTTATTGACGGACAACGCAAGTGACAGCGTTGGTAAGTTACCCCATGGACTCGGTACAAAACATGCCAGGACATTTGAGTATTTCCCTAAATAGAGATTCCTTGTTCGTTGATATCGTTTTCAGACTTGAAATGTTGTAGAGTTAAGGGTCAAGCCTGCAAATAATTTTTCCCTCATCAGGGCATTTGTCAGTCCAGGTTTAATGTTCACAGGACAACAGGCCGGTCTGGTCGGACACATTTTTTTTGCAAGATACTTTAATAGGCCGTCAGCAAAATATATGATTTTCTGTTTCAAATTAAACGTTATTAACTAGCACGTTCCACAGGTCATTTTGTCAGGCCAAACTGAGCTTTCCTCAGTCAAAATCCAAAATTTACCGGACATTAGTAGGATGACAGGCTGTCATTTGCAGGCTTGAGAGTATTAGCACAGTGTCACACTCACAAAAAAGCTGAGGCACCCAATGGATTCCTCCGGTGGTATATCTACCCGAGGAGGAAAGGGCGAGTTGTTCTTCCGATATTTGATGGGTGTGTGTGCCCAAGAGCTCAAATGATTATTCCTTTTCCAGGCCAAAATGTATCATGGCCTTCCATACATTGTTCAGTCAAACCAACCCCCCCCCCCCCCCTCCTCCCCTGTTCGCCTTTTTTATGCAATCATGAAATGATTTGTAGAGAAAAAAAATTGTTCCATCATTCCCGAATAGAACAGAGGTTTCTCCTGCAAAAATTGCGACAACAGAATAACTGCAGGAAGTTTCCATTGACGGTTATGTGAGCCTTTTTTGCAACTTTCTAGTAATCAGTTTTTGCCGGACAAATTAACGAAACCTGGACTAGTGAGACACCGCCTCAACTATATTTAACTGGTGCCTAGCATCTGTTACATTATCATATTTAATAACCGAGATCACATTTTAAAAAGAGAAACAATTTAGGGCCTTTATTCAACAAAAAGATGAAACGGATCGCGGGATGTCTTGATCAGCAGGGGTAGAACCGAGAGGCGTTCTTCTCATCGCAACGATTGCGGCTTCGAAAAGCTACGTGGGGAAATGTTCAATTCAAGATACATTACACAAGTTTTTTGTTTTTGTTTTGTTTTTTGCAACTGATTTTGCAATTTTGTCTTGCAAAACGTTGCCCGAAACGCTGCCTAAACTAACATCTCTTTAACAGCTGGAAAGCATTTGACGTTCTGACATCACAATTAATGAGCAAAATAACTTCACACGAAAACAAGCGTAAAACGGATTTGGGCTTCAGGTAATTAATTATTAAGACCCCCAAAAGTTAGAGGCAGGGTTGTGAAATCTTTCGGCAGTTTTCCGTGAACTTTGTTCGTCATGGTAAGAATCTGTGGTGGAATTAGTTTCCGCGATTGATCGTGTAGTCTCCGCAAAGTAAGGTAAGCTATCATTTTTATAAAAAAAAATTGAAGGTTGACGAGTTTTTGTTTCCAGTTTTAGTTCAAGAAAGATAGTTTGTTCTAGTCTTGAATAAGTGACCTTTGAGTAATCACATCGGAGTATTTGCTCTCTCACTACCAAAAGCAATTACTGAGTTACGTAAATGCGCCTGTTACTTGTGAGGCAGTTTTTTGTATGAAGTTCGAAATTTTGACTACTGATTCAAATGCACGTTATTGAGCTCTACTTTCTACTGCTTCAGTTCGATTTCCGTTGTTTTAATTTGTCATGCAGCTTTGAACTTGGGTGATTTTTGGCTTGGAGTTAGAAAGTCAATAAAAATCAGTAAGCATAGCAATTGATTTTAAGACCAGCCTTCAAAAACTAAAGGAACCAAAATTCGTTGACAATACCGGAACAAAATACTTGTTTAGGTTTTACAATTCACATTGCTTTTCATCCTTAATTAAGAAAGAGGTCATCCTTTTACATATTTGAAAACAAAGACTTACCCTTTATTAATAAAGTCACTATTTTTAGCGAAAAATGTCGAATCGGTGCTTTTATGTAAAATCGCTGATGTTAGCGTGCTGCAGAAATGCGTTAAACGCTGATATGAGCGTAAAAAGTAGAATCGCTTATTCTATTTTTTTTTCAAAAGTGTCGAATATGTGGTTAAAAATCGTTAGAATACCGTCGACATCGCTAAAACGGCTAGTAGTCTCTTATCCAGGACGAAATTCAAATTCATCAGCTGCAGAATCACACTTCAATATGTCAAATATTTTTATTGAACAGTTGTCAAATAGCAAAAGTTCTTTCAATTCTACCGATAAATGAGGGTGCACAGCCTTCTTATAAATAGCACCAGTTTAGCGTTGCAGCTTAAAATTCTTTACGACTCGGAGTGATATTTGACGTGCGTTTCCATGGTTTTAAGTTCATACCATTAAGTTCTTCTCCACTCATAAATTATTTATCAAACTGAAACAAAGACAATCCGAAGTGTCGCGGAGTTTTGGCTACCCTATCAGAATTAGCATAGACTCTGGCACAGCTAACAAAAGAAAATGGATTCGTCGACTAACGATAATCCAACCATTTTTTTTCTTTCGTTTTTTCTTTATTCAAAATTTCGATTAAAATTTTAAACACAGACAACCATATTTACCTCGTCATTTCCCCCATTCATTACGTAACACAAATTGTGAAACATCTGAGTGTGAAATTGGAGATTCTATTCAAATTTGAACCTTGACGTATATCGTAAAAATTCCGTTCTTTGGTAAAATTAAGTGATAAAACTACATGAAGGTATTCATTTTCCTCGTTAATTTTCCGTTCCTTCCCTTTTATCCATGAATTAACTTATCTATTGATTTACGCCATTTTAAAGGTAATTATGTCACGAGTCCCCTCGCATTTTCGAATCAGAAAAGATTTCACTGAGCATTAAAATGAAATTTGTTTCCTCTGTATTAAGGTTAAAACGTCGTGGACAAAGAGCAAAACAAAACAAAACAAAGCAACAAAATCCTGTACTTACATGTACTCCTTTAGTAATATGAATACTCTACCTTTTGATTGGTGTAAAGTATGGCTAGCTATTTAATTAACAGTAATTTCCTGTGATTCCGTTTGTTTAGAGTCTGTGGATGAAACCTTATAAACTGTAACCACTCCAATGAAAGCTACTGAACAGTACTTTCCTGTGGTGTTGTTTGTTATGTCGTCTAGGGTGGTTGTAACATTTTAGTCCGTGAATGAAATCCTAAAGTGTGACTATTCAAGTGAAAGTCCTTAGGCAGTAGTTTTTGTTTACTGGTCCATACGAGGTTGTTGAATCTGTGGATAAATCCTAAATTGTGACTAATCAAACGACATCCCTTGAGTATGGTACTTTCCGATGATGCTGTTTATCAGGCTGTACAGAATGGCTTTAACGTTTGCCGTAAGTTGTAGATGAAATCCTTCAGTGTATCTATTCAAGTAAAATCCCATAAATACTTTCCTACAGTGCTTCTTATTCCGTTCACTTAAGCGTTTGTTTCCTTAAAATACACAATCTCTTGCCAAGAATTTTTGCTTTTCCCATTTCTAGAAGATTGAAAATATCTGGTGAGAGGTTACTGAAAAGGCTTGTGCCTTGCCTACCTATTTGAAATAGGGTATATAGGTTACGATTTTTGCCGTTTTGGCCTAAAAAGGTGGACGCTTTTAGGATTTAGGTGTCAAATATGCCGATAAAAAGTTGTGCATTTTCACTTCTTTGGAAACACTCAATCTGATTCTGAATATTTTTAAGAGGCAGAAGATTTTGGACCGAAATCTTACTCCCCAAAGTTACGGGCCGTATCTCGCATAACTGGCGGTGTTATTTGCGCGAACAACATATAGTAGTTGTATCGAGCAATACTCAGTGATGGTGTTGAACTAAGGCCTCGGACACTGAAACGGATTCATCACCATCCAATATTGTTGGATGGTGATGAATATTATTATTTGGGAAATTGTTGTAGGTCATTTCCATTTTTTATGATTTATGCTATAGTTGTTAGGTTATATATTGTTAAATTTTCATTTCAAATATTTCTGTAATTTATGTTCATATTTGCAAAGTAAAATAAAATTCGTTTAGCTTCAATATTGTTGGACTACTGTGCCGTACGAATTTACGATGTTGACTCAGTTTGTCCAAGGGCTTATGTTTATGTTACTATTATTTTCATCAGAGGGGCAACTGGTATATCTTTATGCTTGCGGTTGTTCTTTGCGAACGTGGACTCGAGGTAATTTCGGGCAGTTTTACACTCTCTACACGAAACTGCCTCACATCCACGTTCAAATACATTGCAATGTAAAAGACAAACGTTATCCGTGAAAAGGGCTATATCGTCATGATTTAGGTGAAAACAAAAATATTTGGCTATTGTAGTTCGTACCGGACCTAGAGCCTTCCACGGATATGAGCTGTATAAAAGAACTAGTATGCTTATTTACAAGGTAAAAATCACTAAACAGTATAGTCATCTGAGATAACTTTATATTGAAAACTAATTTGTATATGCTAATCTCAAATGACTGAAAGCTAGTTTGCAACTGCTTTGAAAACGTTATCACATTTCTCTTGTGAAAGGTTCGTTACGCACATTTGAGTAACAATTGTGTGTAAATGTGTGAAGATTAATCAATGATTTGTCCATATAACCGGCTTGATCACAGAATGGTTCGCAATAAGCGAGTGCTGTGACTTTCTTAAAAAAAAAAACCAAGACGGTTGATGACCAATGAAATTAGATTTCTAAACTTATTCATTTGTACTAATTAAATTCCCATTTATCATTTACTGCTGTGCACCAATGGGGCCGGCATCGAAAAGGAAACCGAGCGAAATTTTCCCATTATCTTCGTGTTTTCGTCATGATTAACTTTGCATTTCAATTCCCACTTCCGCTGGAAGACTTTAAAAGATGCCGCAGTTGTGCTTATATAGCCTCTAATACATGCAAGCAGGTAGCTCTCTAAACAATCTTGAATTACCTATTGTTAAGACAAATGTCAAACGGAACGCTTCCTTGGTGCATTTTGTTCCAATGTTGATAGCCAACCAAAATGTCGCCGCAAAACTTAATGACATCGTTTTAAAACCACAAAACTCTTCCTTGCCCTTTGAAAATTATGACTAGATTATCGCCAATTAATGTTGCCCTCAGCTTTTCAATGTCCAGTTTTCTCAGTTCATTATGAAACGATACAATCAGGAGTTGAGGCGAAATAAGGTGAGCCAAGTCACTTTTTAAAATAACGTTGACTTTTAACAGTTGAGTGTTGCCCATTATAGCAATATTTATGTTCTCGAAATAATCCTTTCACATTAGTAGAAGTCATTTTTATATTACATGTTTTCTTTTTGTCGGCCGTTGCCGTAAAAGATGGACAATTTCCGATGTTTACACAGCATAAACTTGTCCTCTTGTGGGAATTAAATGCAATCTTAACTCTTTGTCAATAGGTGATTGTTGTTTTGCAGTACAGATGAGTCCTAAATTTAAAGTCATATTTAAGTCTTTTCGCCTTCAAGTTAATTCCTAAGGATGAATTTCCACTGCCGTGTAACATTTACTCGCGTTTTACGTGGTGTACAAAAAACAAGAAACAATATATGATGTGTTTATGCAAGCTGTCAATACTTTGTCTCCATTTCACTTACGCACGTAAAACGCAAGTGAAAAGTACACGAAAGTGAAAATCCACTTAAATTAACAGTGATTGTAGTCCAACTTTTCTATGGGGTTATCATAAGTCACTAAAACAAAAGATACGCTGGCTCCACCTGCCAAGGCTTTCTGCAAATACCACCATCTGCCTTACCGATGAACTGCTTCCATTATCTTTTCTTCTCTTGTATTTTTTTTTCTTTTTTGGCATTCATTGCGGAGCTAAACAGGCCGCGCGTCAGACATGCGCTCATCCTAGAGTGAACGTACTATTATTTCCTCGTTCTATACGGTCCAATAAGGCCAAAACGAACAATCATATATAGCAATTAGCACTGAAATGAGTTCCCAGTAGAACCAAACGAGCTTTCTCCTACATAGTTACCAGACGTAACGCGCACACAATGTCTTGTTCACTCGAGAAAATTAAGGGATGGGTGCTCTTCTATTTTACCCAAAAGTTAGGGGGTGGTCCATCTTTTGAGGATTAAGACATAAAACGGTAAAACGTTGCCAGACTGATAAGTTTGCTAATTTTAACATAATTAATGACAAGACGTATGCAAATAAGGTCACATGACTTTTTACGGCCACATCATCGAAAAAAATTTATGAAGAAAGATGGCACCACTTTATGCCAACAGTCATTCAACTTTGTCACTACTAAATAAGTCATCACATCAGCGATGAAAGATCTGTGCCCGGACTTTGTAAAATTTTTTGTTACTTTTGTAAATAAACGCTGTTTTGTACTAGTACCCAGTCCCCTCGTAACATTATTTTCTTATTTCAGGATTTTATGTTAAATTTTGTTCAAAGGCCCGGGCACAGAATTGATGTTACTAGTAGCCTTAATATTATTTAGATGATTGCAGCCTCCAGAAAATTATAAAAAGTGGTGCCATTTTGCCAAAAAGGTTTTTGAGCTAAAAATAACCTTAATTGGTCACGTGACAATATGTGGTCCTAAAAGACATTTAAGGTTCTTCAACTTTCAGCTTGTAAGTGTATTCTCAGCTTACTCCGCTTTATGTTAAATTCATCAAAAGATAGACCACCCCCTTACTTTTTTGTGAAATCACTGGAGGACCCATGCCTTAATTGTCTTGAGCAATGTAATCTATTCACTGCCGAGCCAAACCCGTCATCAGCTAGACAGAAATTAGAGTTCACTTGTTCACTGTTTCATGCTTTACACATTCACTGTCGAGCCAAATAAACAAGCCATCAAATAGATAGAAATTAGACTTAACGCGCTCATAATTCCGTTTTCTATACATTTTCTCTCTAAGCAAACGAGCCATCATATACAACTTAAATTAAACTATATGTGCTTTTCATCTATTTTTGTATTTTGCCCTCCCTGTATAGATTCAAATGAGCCTTGAAATACATGGAAACTAGACTTAAGTAACGGACAGTTATTTATTTTTGATATGTTACAATCATGACACGGCATTTATTCCTTGTTATACTGGACCGTGGTTGAGTTATTCCAGCCATCAAATTAAAAAAACCATTGATTTATTGTTATGTTGTAACCATGGCTAAGTTGTACGAGCTATCAAATACATAGAAACTAAACTAAAGGGCACGTTATTTATTCCTTTTTATACTGTAACCGTGGCTGAGGAATACTGGCCAAACTAGACTTTTCTTTTTATAAATAACCAATCCATGGCTGAGTTATACGAGCCATCAATTACACAGAAACTAGACTTAAATGGAACATTACTTATCTCTTGGTTTTTTTTTAATCCTGTAAATGGCTTTAATCCTATGATCGTTTCTAAGTTATACTAGCCAAGCAAGACTTAAAGGGCACATCATTTTTGCCCTGTTATCTTGTTAGCGTGGCTGAGATATACGAGCTTTCGAATACATAGAAACTAGACTAAACGGGCAGTTCATTTATTTCTTGTTCTGTTTATCCGTTGCTAAGTCTCATTACTGGTCATATAATACATCGGAACTATACTTAACGGACACTTCATTTATTCTTTGTTGTATTGTAACCGTTGCCGGCTAGACTTAAAAAGGCACATCATTTATATCTCTGATTTTTTTCTTTTGCTTCCAAACTAAACGATAAATCAAATACCATCCTACTCAATATCCTACGCCGTAAAAAATGGCCATCTTTATTTGTTTTTCGCCTAAGTACACCAAACTCCCACATAGTAGACAAAAATCCTTTTTTTAGAAATGAATTTTGTTTTATCTTTAGATGAAACTAGCTGTTTCAAAACTTTTATTCTATCTTTTCTTCAACTCATTCTCAACTGAACAGCGATGACTAACGTAAACATTACTGTTCAGTTAAAAAATGAGATTCATGTTGTATACCATATTTGGAAAAGAGATATGCCTTAACTATTATGGTACCGAATAATTTAAGCCACCCTTTTTTTGTTGCCTAGCAGACTGAGGTTTTTCTTGGAGAATTTGGTAAAGGAAAAACAGGTTATATCATTGTCTTAGGATAGCAAACACTTTAGTCGTTCGTCAAACGCTTAAGATTAAACAACTTACAAATATATAACCAGCGTCTTTCTATGTGATTACAAAGAATGAAAAAAAAAAACATTAACAACCGACACCTACTTTGCAAAACGTTCAAGTGAACAATTTTTTTTCACAGCTGAAAGTCGTCTAAATTTGCATTTTAAACTCTTAAAGCTAAATGTGAAGTGAGGTGTGATCCCTTTTGAAGCATTGTTACTGTTACATACATGCATACATACATACATACATACATACATACATACATACATACATACATACATACATACATACATACATACATACATACATACATACATACATACATACATACATACATACATACATACATACATACATACATACATACATACATACATACATACATACATACATACATACATACATACATACATACATACATACATACATACATACATACATACATACATACATACATACATACATACATACATACATACATACATACATACATACATACATACATACATACATACATACATACATACATACATACATACATACATACATACATACATACATACATACATACATACATACATACATACATACATACATACATACATACATACATACATACATACATACATACATACATACATACATACATACATACATACATACATACATACATACATACATACATACATACATACATACATACATACATACATACATACATACATACATACATACATACATACATACATACATACATACATACATACATACATACATACATACATACATACATACATACATACATACATACATACATACATACATACATACATACATACATACATACATACATACATACATACATACATACATACATACATACATACATACATACATACATACATACATACATACATACATACATACATACATACATACATACATACATACATACATACATACATACATACATACATACATACATACATACATACATACATACATACATACATACATACATACATACATACATACATACATACATACATACATACTGTTAGCCAGTATCGCTCAAACCAGGGAGTTTGAAGCAATTTTCGTTGGAAAGCTACTGAGCTAGCGAGTGAAATACCGAAAGAAGAATTTTCTTTGGATATGTGAAGAAGACAACAGTGCGAACTGTGTTTTCTGACTGTGGATCATTGAAAGAGAAATGACTGACTTTGCCCTTTAGTCTAATTACCTTTTTATCACGCAGATGTGTCCTAACGATGCCATTACATATCCCAATACTACTTAGCGCTATAAATCTTCTACGGATGCTCACGTTTCCGACTCAAGCAATGGTTCGTAGAAGAATTCATCGAAGATACTGATATAGGCAGCTTTCTAGTTTTTCGCGATAAAATTGTCATGCAAAACAATTTTACTTGTTAACACAACATTTGATGTCAGGGGAAACGTTTCTTAAACCGCCTTGAGCAATGGTCAATAACGTATGATAAACGAACAAAGGTTGTGGAAAGTGTGTCATGTTAAGTCGAGAGTTAACTTAACTACACAAACATTTTAACTGAATAGCTCAAACACTGTGAACTTGAAAACTGTCAAATATAACGATAAAATGTTTCTTCTTTAATTATTCTGTCCGTCTCTGTCGCTTTTTCTGTATATGTGTTTTCTCTCGAAGCTAACAATTCAATCTGGTGCTCTGAATTGATTTGTGCCAGTATTCTCCCCAATTTTTTTTTTCTGAGAGATGTTTTTTTTTAGGTTTTTGTTGACTTTCAGTTTATTTTGCTTTAATTAACTTCTGATTAACCTTGCCATGTCCCGCCTATCGGTCGTAATGATGAATCTTTATATTTGAAACTACACCGAGTAAGCTGCTTTCAGCTACGTCAACAACTGTCAGTACTTCACTTGCAATATGCAACTGCTATAGTTTTAATTAACTCTAATTGGTTGAGAAAATGGCGCGAGTTTTTTAACCAGAATGAAGTAAGCTGAACTAAAGAACGAATGACTTTCAACACTTATTGCAAACCGCTCTAACTCACAATCTGTTTCAAAGTATTTTACTTGTTATTGCAGCTGTTTAGTTAACGAGAAACTATCAATGAATGTATAAGGCCTATTAGTAGGAAGCCAATCAGAGCGCACACCTGCTCATATCTGGGGGCTATTTATATAATAACAGCTGATGGCCTGTCAGTAGGGAGCCAATCAGAGCGCGTGCTTGCTCTATACCCAGGGGCTGTTTATATAATAGCAGCTGATAACCTGTCAGTAGGGAACCAATCAGAGCGCGTGATGAGTCACAGGGATGAAACGCAAAAAGAAACGTCACTTCCGGTTTTCAGAGCCTTGAAATTTGAGTCAGTTAAAACATCAACGAGTGCGAATTTCGCATGAAACGGTGTGAGAAATGCCTCGGCAGACCGAGTTTTAATATTGTTTTGTGCGGATAAAGTTGATGACCGACAGTTACTTTATTAAACGGCCGTCGCTATATGGCGACCGCCGATATACAACATGGACACGGTCTGTTTTTTTGGTGTCAGTTGGCTTAAAATACGAACAAAGTGCTGTAAAGCTTGTGGTACGGGAACTCAAGAGCGGTACTGTCTTATATAAGACGCATGCGCATATTAGTCTGCTGAATGTTACCTTTGTGTGTCCTTGTCTTTTAATTTACAGTATTTAAGATATGAACACGGCGAAGGGTTGTTAAGTATGGGGTTTCAATATTTGTCTTGTATAACGCATGCGTAACTGAGTAAAGCAGCTAATAGGATTGAATGCGAAATTGGCTGTGTTGTCTGATCTAGTTAGTGGTTTTGGTGAAAAATTTTTTAGCGCAGGAGTTTTGTTATGGGAATTGACATTTTGAGGGATGTAAAAATGTGGGAGTGGAAGAATTTGTGAATGTGAGGAGCATATCACGCTTCTGTGAATGTGATTTGCTTTGAAAGTTGCGTTTTGTATAGCAGCGTTGTAATAGTGTGCTGCGTGAGAGACAGTTTCCCTTGGCGTTTTATCGGGGGACGGTTTCCGAAGTGGATTGTAGGTTTTCTCATTGGGTAACCTGAATTTTGCAGAGGAGAGAAACGACAGCTGTGTTTGCAGCTTATTAGCACGGTAAGGAATGGTGGCTTAGGAAGAGAAGAGATTGTCACTAGTATGATGATGCAATTAATGGATTGCACCATCGATACATCATAGTTCTTGAGAAGGGAGAGAGATGAGTGTTTATTTGACGCGAGAAGTTGATTTTAATTGCATAAAGACGAAGAAATCGGTCATTAATAAGGAGATCAATTAATAAGGTAGCTGTTACGAGTCTTTAAGTTAGAAAAAAACTGAATATTATCAAGCGATGCGTGTGGTTTGCGTGTGGTGTTGGTTGGGTTTGAGGTAATTTTGTAAGTGCATAGTCTGGTACATCAACTTGTTTACTTTGCATAGGCGATTCCCGGGTTAGCAAACCGGATTTAAATATCACGTCATGAGATATGCCTTAACGTGCCCCAGACTCTCACAATCTGCTCGAGCTCGTGTTTATCAAGCGTTATATTTTGATTCCACTGCTATGTTCTCTGTTTGTATTCACGGTCTAGGAACAACAGTAAATATTTTATACCTTTGTAAGCATCCTCAGTTGTGGGCAAATTTATACCGACATTCAACGTTTGAGTGAAATAATATTTGCGTTTTCAGCAGAAATAAAAGCGATAAGAAAGATAAGCTGAGTCATCAGAGTTCCAGTAACGCTATAGTCAAAATATTGTGTCACACAATCACACTTTTCGTCACGCTGGTTCGTATAAATACAGGATCGCGCTATCATTTGTGAAACCTAGGGGTGGGGAGGGTCAGAACGGTCGGTTAAAATGCCCATTAGGCTTTCTTGTTTTGAACTCCGCTCAACGTAAAAAGCTTCATTTTAAAAACAGTCTCAAGTTTTGCTTTTAACATGGAAGTTTCCACATCTGTCTGGACTCCTTTTTTGCAAAATTGTGGCGGGAACTGTGCATGTGTCGTTTGGCCGCTGTGAAATATGGGTAGGCGAGTTTCAAATGTAGGAGAGTTTGTTGTAGGGGAATTGACCAGCGTTGCGTCTAGAATTGGTAATATCCCCCCTAACTACAGTCATTTTCTAGACGTGATTTCTTGATTTTGGTTGGACATTATTTCGCGACACAACTTTGGCGAAATTGGGAAATTTCCTTTAACATTTTTTTCCTGATGTGTTATCGACTTTTTTTTTCGAGAATCGACTTTCCGCGATTTTAAACAAAATATCGGCAAAAACGCGACATTATTATGTCGCGAAAATTTCATGTAATAAGGTAGATTCAAGTGTATATTTGAAAACAAATGGTGGACCAATATTTTGCGGACAATCTTGTCACGTTTGGGAATTATCTTTTTACGGATTCTGAAAACTAAAATGACGGTAAGATGTCATGTGGGCTACAAACTCCTTAAGTAATTTGACTACTTTCGTCAAAATAAATACATAGTTCCTTAACGACTATCACGTGATTATCACAAGGAGGACTTTACTACACAAGCTAAAGACGTATCGCCTGGTTTCACGTACGATTTATGATTACTACATTGAGCCTGGTAAACTTAAGAATACAGGTTTTCTATTGTATCTCACGAGCCTTTGATATTAAACTTTAATCTTTCGTTTGGCGATATTTTTACACGTTTTTCTTATTCAACAGCGGAATTCGAATGCTGCAACAGAGACAATGTTTCAAGCCATTAACGACGGGGACGTCAACACTCTCCGTGAAATTCTGAAGGAGCAAGGCTCACAGCTGAACAACATCAGAACGGTAACATAACATTTCTTTTCTCCAAGCCTTACACGTTTCATTGTAATTGTTAGAAGGGAAACCAGTCGCCACAACGCGTTTTACTCAGTTTGTTTTCGTCTTTTTACAGCTGTACTTCGCAAAAGCTTGTTTCTTTCTTTTTGTGGTCGCCCTTCTGCAGGAGGTATCCACTAGTTTTATTGGACCTCCTAGGCAAAAAATATGGGAGTTATTGCAAGGCGCTCCTTATTTTAACTTAAAAGTATAAGGGAAGAGATATGAGAAATGCGGGGAAAAAAACATAATTGAAATCTCCAGTGTGTTATGGCGTTTTTCATTAACGTCTCAATGATTCTTTAATGGAGCAGATGTTTTTATACGGACTGAAATAGTGACCGTTGTACGGCAAACTGCAAACGACTAAGAAGTATTGCGACTTCGCTAGTGTGTAGTGAAAAATCCGCATTTTTATGGGACGTTAAAAATTACCTTAATTTCTCGCATCTTGAAAACAATTGTTCCGTAAGCTGACACATTGTTTTCCTAGTGATGGTAGATAAAACCACTCGTTTTGTCATGTTTCGCTTTCATTTTGTGTTACAGGTTATACGACGAATCAAAGTCAATGTGTTTGGTTTGGTTTGTTTTAATTTTTCCAGTTTGTGTCATTAAAATAGAAAGGCTTTTGCCACTCAATATTCAGTTTTAGTTTTTACCTATAATGTTTTCTATTCAAGGTATTGTTTACCAACTACTATAACGTTGACTTCTACTCACTGTTTTTCTGTTTTCCAAACATTATCTTGTCAAATCTGCCATAACAACATAAATTTTATGAAAAATACTTTCTGAATATTTTTAACAAAACGATAGCGTTCTTCTTTTTCCGATGCGACTAGTTTCCGCTCTAAAATCGCAGAGTGTTTATTTGCCGCTGTGTAAATTTAGCGCAATAAGTCAGTAAGTACGAAACCGTCAGTTTAATTTCCCACCATGATCTAAATTTGCCAATCAGGACCTTTCTGAAAACCACTATATGTGATGACAGCATCCCGTCTAAAATATTATTTTTAGACCCGTATTCTGCTCTATAATTTTTGTCATTCAAAGTAACGGTCTCCTTATTTTGCTAATGTGACTTTTGAGCGAACAAAATAGCTCTTATGACAACACTGTTAAAGAGTTATAAAAAATTAATAATCCTCGCTTTACCATACGTACACTTGTGCCATTGTTTTTAAGCAGCTGTAATAATTTTCAATACTTTGGTGTTTCCTGTTTTCTTTTTTCTACTTAAATTTAAGTCGGTGTACGTCGGTGTTTAAGCATGACTAAGGTTTACAGAAAGGATTCACGCAAAGATTCGAATCAGTCATTTTCTCGTGTTAAATGTCACTGAAACAAGAAAAACAAACAACTGAAGCTGTCAAATTTTTAATTACAAGTGTTTTTCTCTTATTGGAACCATGAAAGGCTTGTTAACACTTAGTAATTGATATCATGTTATTTGCGGTAACTAAGAGCCACTAGGAAAATACTGAAATACGCCACCACGAGGCTTATTTGTCGCCCTATTCCCGAGGTCAAACAAATTTGACAAACGTTCTAAATTCACTATTTAGAGAAAATAGATCGCAAAGAGCATCTCGTTATAGTACAGTTTTCTGAATATTTTTCAACATGTAAAGTTTCATTTACAGTGGAGTCCCGTTATCTCGAACCTTCTGAGACCAACAGGCGTGCTTTTCTCGAGAGTCCCGAAACTTTTCGGGCCGACTTAGCTTCGGGAACTATAATTCACACTGTATCTTGAAAACGGAGAAAAGTGCCTAAGCGTGAAACCCTGGCATGGAACTTTGTTATAAGTTGAATATTTCCTATCTTTAAGACATGTTAAAATAACAGGTTTGTAGAATGAGTGGTTTGCATTTTACAAGATAACCGGGGTTCAAAATAACGAAGTTGGTGTCGAATTTCATTCTTTTTCAATCTGTACTTAAACGTATGATAATATAATGTACATTGTATCTTGAGAAATATTGTCCTTACGTTTATGGGCAGCCAACAGTTTTTTCAGTGATATATACCACTCTGCCATAGGCTGTCATAGGAGCAACGAAAAGTTAAAGTGTTCACACTAATACAGTTCATGAGTTGTGTGACAGTTCGAAAGAAAGGAATCTCTCGATTTGTCCACCTTATATTGCACAATGATCAGTAGTAATGGAAGGAAACATGCTGCTAAATAGGATAAGTCACATTTAAAGATTTCATTCAAAGGCTCAAAAATTAATTTGAGCCAGCTTGTTCAACGTAATAAAAAGTACCCCAGGAAACTACTGTTCAGTAGCTTTCACTTGAGTGGTCACACTTTAGGATTTTATCCTCAGATTCGAAATCTTGATCAGAATGTACAGCGTAATAAAACGACCGCATGAAAAACTCAATAGTTATCATTTGAATGTTCACAGTTGAGAGCCTTACAAAGTATTTTTAGGCGATTGCTAAGAAAGAATTAAACTCGTTAAATAATGTTTTGGGTTAATAAGTCGTAGTGCTTCAGATCGCTGTTATTCAGTATTTATCATAATTTATTTATTTTGCAAAGAAACGCCTAAACCTCGTTTTGAAACCTTTTTAACTGTTCGTGACATTTTGGGCAATTTCAATTGCAGCCTGTATAGCGAGCATTTCTGTACACTCTTCAGCACGTTCGAAGCAGTTGTCGCTGTTTGGCAGCGCGAAAATTGGCTAAAATTGGCGGGAAGACAAAAAAGGGGGAGGCCAAAAAGCGAGAAATGCCTCCAACATACGGGAAAACCTTTGGAAGTGCTTACTTCGCAGGTTATATATTATAACTGATTTGATTGGAATTTACCATATTTCATTCACTATGGCATAACTACTGGTCTAAGTCAATTTCCGTCGCAGCTCCTCGCCGTTTTTAATCTGTTTTACAGAGTTTGATGAGCAACGCGACAGTTTATGCAGTTCAATAAGTCATAAATAGCACAAACGTTTCGCGCAAAAATGAAAACTGTGAAACACTGAAGAAATTTTCCTATTTAGCTACTCGCTAAACTTCGCAACCGGTATATTTGGGTTGCATTGTGTTTCAGTGCTAGAAGTTTCAAGATGTTTTAATAACAATGAAGCCTAATTTACTTTGTAAGGAGAGAATATATAGTACACTGGATGCATTAAACTTATTTGATACAAAGACGAGTTAACCACGCAAAGTTGGTTTTGAAATATAAATTGCACGGTGTCTATCATCTTTTGTATTGTATTGCAGCTTAACATATAGTGCAAGTCTTAAAATATACGAATGATTTCAATTTGCCATGATTTACTTTGATGAATCGACGATATACATTTCTACCACTTGAAAATAGAGAACTGCAGAAAGAGACGACCCCTTGAAAGTAGCGAAAAGAAAATGCTGCTAAATCAATCCAAAATTAAGGAAAATTGTTGTTTCGGAGTTTACCACTGAACCTGATCATAGCATTTCACCTGCTTCTCTTCTTAAGACCTAGTTACTAACACAGCATGGTTTCGAGGTAATTCCATGTGTTCTTTGTCTTGGTAAAAATCGTGCTTAGAAACGATATTTGCCATTAACGTTTTCGCTCCCTCATTGAAGAGATCCTTTGTAAGTGTCAGTCTTAAAAAGCACGGAGATAGATTTCTGAATAACAAGCAAATAACCAATACAAGCCAAACAATTACAGTTACAAACAACACTTGTTATGGCGGTTTTCATTCCCAATTTGGAACACCTGGCTATGTAAATTTTACATAAGGGCTCAATGAAGCTCAGTTCGAAATGCATTGTTTATTGCTTCAAATTACTGGTACAATTTCTGCCCTCTCTGCTCCAAATAACTTCAAATCGGACTTTCAATTTTTCTTCCAAAAAAATTTGTCGTCACCTTGCGTACATTTCTGTCTTCTTTAACACTGCTTCTTCACAAAGCTGTACTAACTACACACAGGTATATTTTTTGTTTGTACTTTCAATAGGATTGCCTCGAACCACTCTTTCAGCTTGACAGTGAAACGATAAACTTTTGAAAAGAAATTGACGTTTTATCTGTAGGTCTAGTCTCCGCCTCTTCAGAGTATTGACTTGTTTTTTTCATTATTATGTTTTAAGTAATTTTGATTCTAACTAGGGCGCTTTCTGCTCGTACAAAAAACGGATTTAACAGGAAAAAAGGCACAACTTGAAGAGGTATACCCTAATGTTTTTTCACCTCTGTTTTCTGGTTCTTCCTTTGAATAGATTACATTTAAAATACCCAGAAACTCTGAAGATTTTTCCCGTATATAGTATAATTTTTCCCGACATTCTGTAGCAAGAACAGCATAAATAACAACAACGACGACGCAGTTGACAACAACAATGGCAAATTTGAGTTTGCTAATTGACGACTGTTTTGTTCTCATCTTTTGCAGGGAGACGGTGATTTTGCGCTTCATGTAGCAGCTCGCCTAAAAAACATCGAAATTGTAAAACTTCTTGTGGAAAACAAAGCTGATGTTGATCTACAAAATGTAAGTTACTTACAGATAGAAAAACAAGGAGAAACGCAACCCAAAACAGCAATTTTAAGATTTAGATGGTTCATATTAAGCTCCTACGGGTGTAATTACTAACCTTAGTTTTGTTGACCAGTTCGAAGACAAACCTTGAAAGAGAGTCTTGGAATGTTATTTATCATTTGACGTTTTGTTTCATAACACCGTTCAAGCCTGGTTTGTGATTTGTGTTAACAGTTCCTGTGATTATTAGGGTACCACAGCGAAGTATTACGCAACAGTTTTCTTCTGAATGGTCACAATTAGGATTGTATCCACATATACAAAAGTTAAAACCGGTTATGCAAGATGCCCGTAGGGCATAATAAATAGCACCGTAGGAAATTACTGCTCAATAACTTTTATTTGAGTATATAGTCACTCCTTGAGACTTGTCCATAGATAGGAAACCTCTTGTGTAGGATCCGTGAACAGCATAATTAACAGCACCACAGGATCCAAATACTGCTCAATAGCTGTCATTTGAATAGCCACACTTTAGGTTTTCATCTGTAAACTCAAGATCCACTTTACGTAACGATCAAACCATTGGTCAATTTCAATCTTCCTTCGGCTTATGTTTGTTTCCGTGATCAAACGTAATACATTCCCCCTGTTTTATGTTACGTCGCCAATGATCAAAAACTGACTTAACTTGCTTTATAGAATGACTGCCAAACAGCACTTCACATTGCCGTATCAAACCAAGATGAAGAACTGGTGGATTATCTTGTCAGTCGTGATGCTAAAACTGACATCTCGGACAATGTACGTTTTCTATTTCCTTATAATTACGGTGTATTCAGTTACCTGTGTTGTTTATCGAGAGGCATCCGTTTTGCAACGTTTGGTTGTTTTGTTTTTGGTTTGTTGTTTTTGTTGTTGTTGTTTTTTTCGCATGGGCCCCCAAAACGTTCAAAAGTCGCTGGCGTTTTCCCGCGGTTGACGCAAGCTACGTGTATTTGTTTCGAGTCGTGTTGTTTGAATCTTATGTGATATTTCACTGTCTACTTTGGTTATAAGACACTCATTTGAATACCTCTCTATGTTAAGCTGCGTTGTAATTTTACAAATGATGGTTGGAGCTTACGCCCGATACCAGAACCACCTTTGTTTCTTCAACCATAAAGAGTCTCGATCGCGAGTGTGGTTGCTAATTCCTACTTAGTCCTCTCAAATGGTGACTGCAACTATAATGAGAATTTACCTTATGGTCCTTAGGAAGGAGTAACTGCTGGGCAGCTCGCCTCAGACATGGCAAATACGGCAATACGTGAGAAACTTCAACGGACTAAATTAAGATCTCCCGTCAGAACTCCACCTGCAGTAAGTATACCTTTTCCACCATGCTTTCACTTGCAACAAAAGCCGTTTAGACGCCTAGCTGACCCAGGCTTGCCAGGCTGTAAGGAAAGCCTGGTTCAGTGACTAACCTAAAGAACTAAACCAATCCTCTTTAAATAGGTTAAACGCTGGGTGTCGTTTCTTCAGATTTCAGATTTCAGATTTCAGATTTTTTATTTTTTGCACTATTCCAAAAGGTTACTACAGAGATTACAATACATTACAAAAGTAAGAAAACAATAAGAACAACAAATTACCTAAATCATGAAATGTGAAATGTGTGCAGTGACCAAAGGAGCTTAGGCTTTCGAGTTGGTCACTGCCACGTACAACTAACTGGCATAGACATTTACATAGAACTACAAGTAACAACATATAAGGGAAAAAGGAAAATTAACAGTGCATAAAGTCTTATCTACGATTTCATATAAAAACAATAGAAATGATTATTGATAGTGAGGGAAGGGAAATCAAATTACTCATTGTGTATTTAAAAGGTACAGTTTATAATGCTTATAGAAGTTATTATAAGGGAGGTTCTTTAATTTAGAGGGAATGTTTTCCCGGATTTTAGATCCAACAAAAGCAAAAGTGGCTGCTCCATAATTATTGCTTATCCCTTGCCGATGAAAATTAAGGTTGGACACAAATCTGGTGTTGTAACTCTTCAGTTTTGGATTGTCCGGTTTCGCTTGTTCTCTCAGCCATCAATTGAAATTAGTTGCTCCAGATCAGCGCAAAACGTTTAGCCTTGTTTTACTCTCAGACGTACACAAACAAACTCACACCCCAGCGTGGTACAAGGGAGGGTTGATGGACCTCCCCTGGGTCTTTGGTATGTTACAACGAATATTTCGAAAATATTTCACCTTTGTTGGATAGCCTGTTGTGGGCTCTACAAGATGAGGTAAACATTATGGGTTGTGGCGCAGCTGGAGGCTTTTGAAGTCATCCAAAATGGCGGCCAAGATTAGGAATTATCAAAAAAGGCGGGGTAGACCTTTTTAGCGATACAGCAGCCATGCATATTGATTTTGCCCCCTGGGCATCCCATAGTACTCATTGAAATTTATTTATTCTTTTGAATTGGTAACGCAGCATTATCACAATTATAAAATCAATCCAGTATTATGGGATGCCCAGGGGACAAAATCAATATGGCTGCTGTATCGGTAAAGAGGTCTATTTAAGACGGCATCCATTAGGAAATTGAGTAAATTTAATTTTCAGAGGACAAAAATCTTGTACCAGAATGATTTAAAGCATATCGCATTCTTTTTTACATTTTTTGAGAGCTATGGTTGTAAGTTGTTATCTGTAATAACCCCAAAGACAATTTCTTATAGGAGCCCGAGAAAATAAATTTCAAATTTCACAAAATGAAGTCTTACGCATAAAAATTTACCTATTTTACCCGTGTTTACACAATTCCTGTGAAATTTGAAATTTAATTTCACGGGCTCCCATAACAAATTGTCTTTGGTGTTATTACAGTTAACTAATTGCGTCTTAAAAAGTGTAAAAAAGAATGCGATAAACTTTAAATTATTCTGGTACAAGGTTTTTGTCCACTGGTTACTCAATTTCCTGTTGGATTCCATCTTTTATAAAAACCTTTTGATGCTCAGTACAGAATATGACATAGTTAATGTAATAATTGAACACTGCCGCTAGCTTTTGTCGATATTTCTTGCCTTTTTTCCTCTTTAGAATGTAGCCGCGTCACTACTACAAGCCGTTAAAGATGAAGACGTAGATGCTCTGAGAGAGCTCGTAGATTCTGGAGCTGTGAACGGAGATGTGCAGGACACTTGTACAGCGGTACGTTTGGTTTTCTTTGTCACTGAAAAGAAGGCTTCTTTAAAAAAGAACCCAGATTTCACTAAACTTTAATTATTTTCAGGAAAATGGTAATACACTTCTTCACAAAGCCCTGAAGTCGAAAAACATCGAAATTTGCAAAATGTTGGTGCAAGGTGGAGCAAAGACGGAGACAAAAAACGTAAGCTGGTTGTTACTATGGGTTTATTTGCTTTGATACTTGCTTTTTTGCAAACGAAAATCAAAACACCGCTAAGATTATAGTTGTCTATGCTTAACCGCGATGAAAAAACAGAGTTCTCAAAGTACATGGTAAAATACTTTAACTCCCTAATACAACGAAATAATATTACAACTCAGGAAAACAACGGTTTGCGGAACCTACTCAGGATTTGCGCTTGTTCAGCCCTTGCTTCTTAGGACAGTTCCGCTAGGTAGGAACACCGTGGGCTCTCGTAATGAGATTGGCTTCCTCAAAACTAAGTGAGCACCTCACCGACAGGAATAATTGTGAATGAAATAAAACACAAAGTAGCCTGCTCTTTTAACTTTGTTTAATTTGGTTGCATTTTTACAGGCTGAGGGGAACACTGCTCTTCATTTAGCAGCTGAGATGGGAGACATGACAGTGGCCAGATTCCTACACAGTGTGAAGGCAAAACCCAACATAGTCAATAACGTAAGGGTTTTTTTTGTCACCTGTTGTTCAGTAATGTGCAGACGTGCAGATCATGACCACCCACGAAAGTGAACTTTCGAATTCGTTGAAATAAACGTCTTTGTTTCCCGTGACGTTCGCTGGCATATTTGACGACAGCTTTGAGTTTTAGCTTCGGAATTCCTGTGTTATTGAATGGCATAGCAATTCTTTTTTCAATTATGTTCACAGGATGGAGACACGCCCTTGCACGTGGCGTGCAGAAAAAGACATGTCAACGTTGTAGAGCTGCTTCTTGGAAAGTTCAACGCTAACATCAACATCACAAACAAGGTGTGTGTCGACTTCGTTGCTCAGTTGGATGTTTTTTCATTTAATTGTGATTTAGAGTTCCACCTCGACCCTTTAAAGAGTAGAGCTGGTAAGGTGTTGTAATGGTGAGCGCCTCCGAATGTCGATGGTTCTCTGCACCATGTCGTGATCTGTCCTTGGAAAAGAAATTCTTTTCCACTTAGTCTCCCTCTACCTATGAATATTTAATAATTATTCACCGAAGTGAAGGAGAATAGATAACAATTATCCTGCGAAATCGCGTGGAATATCACCTGATACTTAGTCGACCAGGCTGTAGGCCGAGTTGGCTAAATCAGGGAATATTCCGCAAGATTGAGCAGGATAACTGTTTTATTTTTCAACAAATTCTCATCCAGTACCATTTTCAGAACAAGAAAAATTATAAACTATGGTTCTATGATAAAAGCACCTAAAGCTAGCAACAAATAACACCAAAGCAAAATTTCAAGAAATCGAAGTTTACTATCGTTCACTTCAAGTAGACTCATTTACAAACTGACGTTTAGTAATGACAAGCTAAAAGTGAAAAAAAAATATTGACACCTTACCGAGAATAAGTCCTCTTCCTGCGAACTAAAATCTGTTTAACTTTACAACTTTCCGTGACCAAGTAAGTTTGAAGTTTCTGCTTCGCTTGCAATAACATTTTCTCAACCTCTGAATATCCTTGTAAGCTAAACAAAACACTTGTTGACTTTTTCAGAGCATTAAATCTTAAAAATTTCTTTCGGGGTGTTTTTAAATTTCCGGAAAACACTTCTAAAACTCCATCGCTTTTCAAAATGGCCGCCTGAACAAGACGTGAAAGACGGTCTGCAGTGCACTTCCAAATATGGTCAGTTACGTATATCGCTGGATATCTGTCATGTACGGGTGACAGATATTGAGGGCTTCCTGACCATATATGGGTGTAGTGACAATTTGTTGAATCATAGTGGTGGATATTTACCGAGCTGCTAAGTGGCGAGGTCAATAACTACCACCATCCACCGACACTGGGGTGAATAATTGTCTTAGAACATACCAAATAAGTGGATAGGCAGCGGCAAAAAGTTCCTTTTTTCTGAGAAATGACGCAAAACTCCCGCGCAAAATCCAGAAAAATGCCGGGAGGTGAAAACCAGATACTATTCCGAATTTGTGTAGCCAATCAGAGCACGCGAAAAACACTATCCACTGGTTTGGTAGATACTAAACCAGCGGATAGTGTTTCCGGTGCATGCAGAACCGGTGACGTTTCTTTTTTTACCTTGTCAAAAATGTGCACAACTAGTTACGTTTGTATGTAAGTGAGCAGAAACTTGGCCGACAAAAATACACCACAACTGCTCAGATCTCAGATTTTCTGACTTTCTGGGGAACGCGTGACTTCATTATCGTCAAACGTGCAGGAAAATCATTTGCAAGCGCAAGCAGTTATTCCTTCTATTTTGTTACGGTATTTATTTGCCTATAGGCTGGAGTTTGGCTTTAACTCACGCCGACAATTTAAGGGGTATGTTTTCTTGTTGCAAGTCAAGTCGGCTATGATAATTTTCGTCTGTTTGCTTCGATCGCGAAGCAAAGCATGCTTATTTGCATAATGATTGTTTACATTTCTAAATTTCCCACGTTATTTTTAGCTCTCGTGTAAACTTGTTTTACGTCTCCGCTTTTTAGCCGAAGAAATTTCGTTTGCTTTGCCTTCGAACAGTACGAAAGTGTTAAAATTCAGCTCGCACTTTCAAAAGATGCTTGCTTCCCAATCTTAGTAAACAGTTATCTCGCATTCGAATTGATTCTGCTTGGAAATCAAAATGGGCTTCTTCAAGAAACGAATAATTCGGCTTGGAGATTAAAAAGGGAAACGAGTGCAAATATAAACGATATATGCCTGGGAATTCGCGAATCAAGTCGAGTACACTGTCTTGCCTGCATTTTTTTTTTCGGAAATTTGTATCCCTGGGGCAAAAACCTGCCAAACCTCAGTCCACAAAAACAGCACATTCGACGGAATAAAGTAGGTCCTAGTTGATCGAGATCGAATCCAGACACTTCACAGTCCGGGCGAGGTACTCCAAGTTATACGCTATTTTACTTTTCTGTGTGGCACACCCCCACCCCAAAACCTATAGGGTACCCCCGGGCCTCACAGGCAGAGACAAACATCGTTCGCTCGTTGAAATTTAGCCTCCTACCTAAACCGAGTGACGCCACGTGACGTCACCGGTTAAAAATGAATAGAGACAAACAAAATGCTGGGGGTAATCTTACGATGGCCCATCATCCCATCTGGGCGGGTTTGGGGTGGGAGTAGTAATACTCTTGCTTTATGCTACAGTAACCGGAGTTAAGCCCCTACCGTATTTGTGGCCCGGGTCTGACTTTACTTTTACCTTTAAAACCCTTTAAACCTGGTCAAGTTTCATATTCGCAATTCTTCTGTTTTTGCAGAGTGGTGACACGCCTTTGTTCGTCTCTGTAAGAGTGAACTGCACACAAGCGATTAAAGACTTGTTAAATTCATCACAGGCCGACCAGGATGTGAGAACTGGTAGATCGGTGAGTAACTCGTAATAGCTGGTATTTCTCTTTTTAACGGACTTGATATCTGGTCAAACTAATATAGCAGGACTGCTTATCAGCAGATCGATTGTAGCAGCATGAAGGACGTTTGCCACCTACTCAAACCTAACAAAATGACATAGCTCGCAATTAGTCTCCCAGTAGCTCAGTAGTTAGAGCATCCGACTGGTGCAAGGAAGGTTATGGGTTAGACTCTTGTCAGGCTGGAATGGCACGAGCAGTCCCATGCTCAGTGACAACCTGATTTCAGATTTCCCAGTTACTGTTCGTAGACTAACGTAGTAACATTCAATCCATTCATTCATTCATTCATTCATTCTTTCGTTCGCTTGCTCGTTCGTTCGTTCGTTCATTCGTTCATTCATTCATGTTTTCGTTCATTCATGTTCATTCATGTTTTCGTTCATTCATTCATTCATTCATTCATTCATTCATTCATTCATTCATTCATTCATTCATTCATTCATTCATTCATTCATTCATTCATTCGTTCGTTCGTTCGTTCATTCATTCATTCATTCATTCATTCGTTCATTCATCCATTTATCCATCCATCCATCCATCGATCATTCAGTATTTCGAAGAATTGACTCGAATCTCCAAAATTACCCGTCAGTTTGAATAAAGTATTCTATCCTACATTCAATTCAATTCAATTCAGTTTTATTTAAACACGGTAAAATCATCAGGAATACATAATAACAGAACATAAAATATCGTAGACATGCTAAAAAGATTTACAACTAATCTAAACATTACAAAGCTAACTAAACCTGATTTCCATGAATGCCGTGTCTTAAATTTAAAAATGAAGATTAAGTAATCGCTTAAATTGACTATAAGCGATTTTATCTCCCTAAGATTACAGGGCAGGCTGTTCCAGAGAGTTGCGCCGCTATAACTAAAGCTCTTTTTCAAATAATTAATTGCACGAAATCGTCCAGTATTCAGTTTAAACCAGCGAAAATTCCGTCAGAATTCAGAATCTGGCAACGAATTTTTAATTATTCCTTGCAATTTTGAATTATTTATTCAAAGTGATGCGTAACCTCGAAAAATATAGATCCTCCCCAAGAAATAGATAAAAAGCTCACTGTCCAATTCGGTCCACCAGTTATCATGGGTGAACGTTTTGTTTCTAACAGGCAAATGGAGACACTTTGGTACATATCGCAGCTAGAAACAAGGATCAGGATCTGGCCAAGCTGCTGGTACAGTGGGGTGCTCCTCCGGATGAACAGAACGTAAGACAAACGACTTGGTCAACGATTAGACTCCAAATTTGAGAACTTGAAAACAAAAAGCAGTTAGTATGACAGACAGATCTGTTTAATAGCTGTGGATTTCATCCATGGGCGCAAAAGTTAGAACCACCCTGTGCAGCACAATGAACAGCACCGCAGGAAAGTACTGCTAAGTAGCTTTCATTTGAATGGTCACACTTTATAGGATTTCATCCACAGACTCAAAAGTTAGAACCACCTTGTACAGCATAATAAACAGCACCGCAGGAAATTACTGCTAAGTAGCCTTCATTTGAATGGTCACACTTTGCCATTTCATCCACAGACTAAAAACTTAGAACCTCCTCGTACAGCATAAAACCACAGGAAAGTGCTTCTGTATCGATCAAAAGCTCCCTTTGAATGGTCACAGACGGTAAAGAATTTGATCCACTTTACTTGTTACAAAGTTGACTGTAGGGGACTACGCAATCAGAAACTACAACAGCGGAGTCCCCTTTCCTCAGACCTCCTGGGGACCAGGGAAAAGGTTCGGTTTGAAGGGGGTTCGAGATAATGAAGTTGGTGTCGAATTTCATTCTTTTTCAATCTGTTCTAAATATATAATGCCTGCACACTACCTAAAATAAAACTAAGTTGACTAAATTCAGTGAGATATATCGTCCTTGCATTTTTGGGCAGCAAACAACTTTTTTCAATGATATATATAACACTCCGCCATCAGCTGTCATAAAATTAACGAAAATTAACACGTTACACTAAAATAGTTCGTGAGATGACTGGCATTTCAAAGACAAAGCATCTCTTGATTTGTCATGCCACATTGACGAGAACGACCGCTGAACAAAGCAAAGGAATTCTGGTTTTCTGCGTCTCTCCTCATATCAATTTCTTCAGTTTTGTGATGTGTTCTTCTCTTCGATGTTGATTCGAGATATCGGTGGTATGAATATGGGAAAATTTTCTTGGGGGAGGAGCAGATTTGGTTTGAGTTAACCTATTGACTCCCGTGCCACCCAAACCGCCCTTTAAGGACCATGGTCCTTGTTCAGTTTGTGACGTAATCACTTTGAGTGACAGCACTTTAAACTATGAGCCTTGACCCAGGGATGTACCGAGATTCGCTCCACACGTTCGATTCACCGCAGTTCTGAGGTCGCCTGCCACACTGCTTGCACCGGCGATATTTATCACACTGTTCATGAATCAACATTCCTGGACTCTGGGCACGTTGACGCTCTTCTAATAACCAATTGATGCACCTGGCACACTCCTAACAAAAAGTGCCTAAACTGAAATCCTCACTTAAAACAGACCAGAGATACACAAAGAAAAAGAAAAAATGCTTCCTTGTGAAATTGATGCAAAACTTGGCCTTGCACTGGTTGTTCTAGTTGAAAATGTCCTCTTTCCTGAAAGTTTAGTGTCATCCAAGGAAAGACCATCAAATGGCCTGCAAACTCCAAAAAAAATCGAGTTGAGGAACAAAAACAACGGGACTGAGCGCTAAAACCAGCAAAGACGACAGGGTACGATGTTTTTCTCGTCCAAATTTTGAATTGTGCGCACGCCCGAGATCAAATTTGCCAAACAACCTCGGAAATGGAAGACCGGGATTTGAGCAGACAGGAGCCAACTTACGGCATCATTGCCTTAAAATGGTGGGTTTTTTAACAGTTCGGAGTGAATGGGTTAACGGGATTATCGAGATATCCGAGGTTCAAGATATCCGGGGTGAAATAACAGTATTACACTAAAGCAAATGCTCGGGACGGCGGTGTCCTCAAGTTGGAGATAACAGGATGTTCGAGGCATCCGTGGCTCGAGATAACGAGACTTCACTGTATTTCTCGTTATTGTAGCCTTTTCTTATTGTGTTATTGTGTCTTTTTTTATTCATGTAACCAGTTCGGTTTTCTTTTTCCTTTCAGAATGAAGGCCGAACGCCATTACATATCGCTGCATCCAAAGGGGATGAAGATATGCTGAAATATCTGCAAACTGTGAAAGCCAATCCCAACACTCTTGACGAGGTAAATTTAAGAAAAATAGTGTTATCGACAATGATCTTTCGCGCAAAATTGGGAGCTACTTCAGCGAAAACCCCTCTTGTTAGTAAAGGTTCATTTTTAATGTACTGGGTTGTTTCTCATTGACCCGAAAATTGCGGAAATTTTGTTTGAAATTCTTATTTGGAAGACCAATCTCTCTAATCTGTCCTTTCATATTCCAGAGTGGTAACTTTGGTTTTGGATTTGCAACCTTCATCTGAAAACTACCCTAATTTAACTTGATTAAGTATTTGCCTTTTTCAGGATGAAATGACGCCCATGCATTTGGCAGCCAAAGCTGGACATCATTCTGTCGTCACATTTTTTCTGGACAAATTTAAAGTGGACCCTTTTACCAGGAGCAGGGTAAAAATTTTCGCGATATTTTGTAAGACACAGAACTGAAATGGCTTTTTTCGCAGCTTGCTCGATACAATCGATGTTATCGCCAATTTAGTCTTTTGGCACTAAAAATGAATTTAAGGGTTCCTTTCGAAATTTCTGACTAGCACCCAACCAACGACAGATCCAGACGTTCTACACGGTAGAGGCCTAGAGGAGACAAGGAGAGATGGGATTGAAGGATGGGAAAGGATCGTCCCTTTGTTTCTTGACTCCTTTAAGAAAAAGGATTTCCCCTTCCATCGGTTGGCTTGTTTACACCCTTGTTTACGTTCAGAATTTCGAACAGATTGGAGGCTTACAGGGCTTCAGTGGCAGAGTAGGCCCTTTGCGGCAGAATTCCTCCTATTTTTTATTTTTCTTAGTTTTTATCTATCCTCTTTTTGTGCTTGAACGAATATCATTTTTGACCCTGGTATTTTTACTGCGCGCAGAGTCGAGCAGATTAGCTCTAAGTTTGTGCAGAGTTGGTCACTTACCGGGCAGAATAGGCAGTTTTTGCGAACACATTGTGAACAAGCCTATACCAGGGATTGGCAACTTTTTATACTAATCCCATTGACATGGCTGGTGTACTCTATTTTCCAGGATGGCAGTACTCTTCTCCATTATACATGCCAAGCAGGACAACTAGATGCCACGGCTGCTCTGATAAAGAAAGGCGTCCTGGTACACATGCCTAACAAGGTGATGCACTTCTCTTAACTTATCACCATTCCATCGCAAAAAAAAAGAGGAAAACATTAGGCGCATGGTAGTGTCTCTTCTAACGATTATTTCGTTATGTCGAATGACTTTTTTATATTTTTTCAGAGTGGATGCTTGTGTATCCACGATGCGGCGAGGAGAGGACACGTGGGATTGCTCAAAATGTTGCTGGAAAAAGGCGTTCCTGTCAATTTCAAAAACAAGGTAATAGATGCAGTAAAAGATGTGAGATTAACAACCACTCGAAAATAATAATAATAATAATAATAATAATAATAATACAATCTTTATACAGATGGCCTATATCACACAAGGTGGATTTCAATAGGGCACTGTGAAATTTAACTAAAATACTAAAATGCTAATTTAAATATTAGAGAATTAAGAGGGATTAAACACGTAAGTTCTACTTAACAGTTGAAGAAAATGGAAAGCTATTTTAAAATTTAATCCTATTATGTAACGATATTCTAAAAGCATTATAAGATAGGTTTCTCATCTCCATAGGCAGGGCATTCCAGTCAAGTAAGGCACTATTTAGGGATCTAAGCAGTCCCCAGTTAGTATCTGATTTTATGATTCGAACAGTGTCCTTTGACCGAGTGTTGTGACCGTGATGGTCCGAACCTCGGATGATCATGTTGTTTCTATTGTCCGAGTTCATTAAATTGTACATATAAAGGCAGCGTTTCATTTGTTTTCTGGTTGTAACATTCACCCAATTCAGATCTACAAGTGCTTCAGTTGAAGACGAATGTGGCGCCCTATCCAGGACCATCTTGGCTGCTCTATTTTGGAGAACTTGGATAGAATCCATTAAAACTTTGTTGTTTTTGTCGTCCCATACGATACTTGCATATTCAAGTATTGGGATGACCATTGTTGTGACATAGATCTTTCTTGCATAAACAGGGAGCAGATGCTTAATTCTCTTTAAAACCCCTAACCTCTTCGCAACTTTGCTTTGTATTTGGTCAATATGATCGTGCCAGGTTAGGTACTGATTTATGGTCACGCCAAGGTATTTGAATTCCGTAACGTTCTCCAGCCGATCGTTATTAGCGTCAAGAGCTATATCATTATATAAGTGGCCATCCGAAAGAAGCGACAAAAGAATTTCCACAGTTGACGTTTTTGTAATAGGAAACATGAATGAGAAATAGCAGATACTACATGCAGTGTACCAAAAGTCCTGATAAGATAAGAACGCTCAGGGAGATACTGTATGAAACAATCTTTTAAAGGAGAAGGTCACTCCAGAAACGGTGTCCTTTTTTAAATCGCCCCAAAAAAGACAACACTAAGTTGAATTACTGACCGTGGTTTTAACTTCTAAAGTGCATCCGATTGTACAACGAGACCAGCGGTCGGGTAACCTGGGCTCGTTTTTTAGAGCCCACGTTATCCGACCGCTGGTCTCGTTGTACAATTTGACGTCAGTACGATTCAAACTGGCGGTACACAGTGTTGAATTTTGGCACTCTTTGGAGAGGAATTTCAGGGGGATCGGATGGACTTTAGAAGCTAAAACCACGGTCAGTAATTCAACTTAGTGTTATCTTTTTATTGGCGATTTAAAAAAATACACCGTTTCTGGAGTGACCTTCTCCTTTAATAATAGACAGACTGGGATTCAGGACGCTGAGACTGCAAAGATCACAGAAAGAATTCCTCATAAAAACCCCTAAACTTACCGTTAAAATAAAATAAAACTCAAGCACTCTTATTTGTCATTATTTTCCTCAGATTATTTAGCCTACGTACGGAATATTCTTTGTTGATCGAAAGAAGCGATGAAGAATGGCTGCTAAAGTTAGAGTTCACGGAAGCGTGTGAGTCCGAAGGGGAACGAGATTTCGTACCTAAATTGTTTCTGTTTGGGGGCAAACAAACGAGGACTAGATTTTGAACTCTCCTCACTTTCGGCAACTCTTGTTCTCGTTCGTCCCGGACTCCAGAGTATCTGTGTGTAAACAGAGCTAACAAATCTGTTCTCTCCATTTCTTGTCGCAGAAAATGTATACTCCTCTTCACCTCGCTGCTCTCAGTAAGAAACATCTTGCTGCGCAACTGTTGATTGGTCATGGTGCTGATGTCACCGTCATCGGCGGCATTGTAAGGCGTGAAATGTTTTTATTTCCTTTTAGTTTTTGGGCCCGTTGACTTAAGTAAGATCAGGGGTGATAGGGACTGACATATGTTGAAAATAAGTTTAAATGTCTGACCTTGCGGCTAGATGGTGAAGGCGCTTGGTGTGGGTGTAATGTGTCGGACGTCCTGACCACCAAGCAAGCATCTAGGAGAGGGTGGAGTAGTAATGCTCCCAGTCAGCTTCGTCCCCAGGCCTTGATGCGCTATCGAAAGACTGAGGGAGGCTTGGAACTGCGTGTGATAGGCGAGGCAAATTTTCCCGCCGAGCTCGTCGGGTGGCGTCACATTTTCCATTTCGCCGAGGACGACTGGGAACGAGGCTGGCTCCCAGTCACTTCAAGGTGCAGAGACCGGAGTTGAGTGCAAGACACTTATCCGACTCATTCAATTCAATCTGTTCGATAAAACAAGGGCTTTTCTATTGTTTTTTGGGACTTGATAACAAAAACTTAGACAGGGATGCTAAGGATTGAGATAGATTGAAAAATAGGTTTATTTGTCTCGTCGTCTTGCGCGTAGATATGCAAAGAAATTGTTACTGTTAGTCGAAGACGTGATGAGAGCTGAAAGTTAAGTTTGCTTTTCGATCGTAATAAAACTGTGAATAATTTTCTGCCTCGTTTGTACTCTTTTCGGCAACGTTTTTGTTGAGTAAGGCGCTTGACTAGTCCTTAACCCTAACCACTGTCTGGATTTGTTACCGCGGTTATGCGACAACCCCGACTCCATTTCCTCGGCCACACATTAGTTGACTGCGTTCAGCTTATTTCTTATGAAAAAGGCAATCCACAACGTATAAATAAATTGCAACGGACATCTTGCGATTTATGAGACAGTCATTGCAAGTTAAAACAAACCAAAGTGATGACATGTCGGCAGCAAAAGGTCAGATCAAAGTGGTAGTTATTTCCACCATGCGGTACAGTTAGCTAGTCTTGTACAGGGCCTGCTTATAATCATCTTTTCGCTAGTTGAGTGACGTTTGATAATTATTTAAGACGGTTTTCGTTTCAGTACAAAGAAACCCCACTTCACATGGCTTCTAAGGTCAAGGGAGGAGAAAAAGTTGTGGATGTTTTGATCAAAAGTGGAGCTGATCCCGACACGCCAAAAGAGGTATGTTGCACTCCCCTCCACCCAACTATGTGCTCCCAGGTATTATTTCTCCCAAACAACTGCGTAGCAGCCCTAGGTATTACTCACCCTCAAACTATTTACCCTTAGGTTTTACTGCCCCAACTATTTACCCGTAAGTATGGTTGACCCTTAACGAACTCTATATCCCTGGGTATTCGTCACCCCTAGCCATCTACCCCAAGTTATGACTCCCCCAACGAACTTGATCCCCAAGTTATTATGTCCCCTCCCCACCCAATTTGAATCCCTAGATGTTATTCGCCCGCCAACGACCTATATACCTCTTGGTATCACTCGCACTCCCCCCCCCATCCCCACCCCACCCTTCCAACTAGCTGTGCACTCTTGGTAATACTCCCCCCCCGCCAAATTTAGCCATTTAGTCCGAGGTATTACTCAACTTCAAATTTATATTTTATTATAGAAAATTAACGCCTGTGTTAATTATTAAGGCGTTTGAAATTAAAACCGTTTAAATTAGGGCAAATTGAAGGAAAAATTAGTTTCCTGATTAAGGCGAAAGAAAAAGTAAATTTTCCAAATGAAGGAAATTAACACGAGTGTGGGGGACTCATTTTCTATCAAAAAAAAAGTTCTTTCAACATTCCTAAGATATTTTGTCCAGAAAACACTGAACCGAGTATTGAAAAAGATGAGAAAGACACTTCTGAGAGTGATAATTAACTTTTAAAAGTATCGTAAGCGATGTATTCAATTATTATGTTGAACAAAGAGAGCTGTTTTCACATCTTTCAACTGCCCATTTCCAAGAATAGGAGCTGACACGATTCAGTAATAAACTTCAATAAAAATTGACTTTAAAATTTTTATTCATTAAAATTTGGGTTAATTTCCTGGAACGTTAATTTACTGTAAGTTAAACACATAAATCACCGCACGAATAGAGCTCAGAACACTTATGGAAACTTATTCTTTTAGAATGGTGAAAGAGCGCTTCATTTAGCTGCCAGCTGTGGAAACTTAGAAGTCGTGAAACTTCTTTTGAGGGAAGACGCGGAAGTGGCTCGCCGATCCAAGGTAAATATGGACCTAGGCCTCATTTATATGGTCTCGGGTACACGAGACAACCCTCCCCCGAGTTACCCTGGGCGGGCTAACTTCTCACCTGTATCTTTGGCAAGTTCAACGAACCGTTCACATGAGGATCACCAACTCGTTAAGAGGAGGCGAGACAACTCGGCGGGGGGGGGGGGAGCGAGGTGTCTCACCTTGGCAGTTAGGGTAACCCTGGCATGCGGGACAACCTTTTCGCATATGAATACTTTGGCTCGCTTACCCGGGACGATTTTTTCGTGCCGCGTGTCACGTAACGTCTGGTGTTGGTTTAAATGGGACTGGTTTAGCAAAATGTACTTCGAAGAAATAATATTTAAACAAACTGAGGCTACAGTGATCACATCAACGAATAAATTTTAAGGAAAAGGGCGTACCGAGGTCATGAATATCAAAGTAAGATTTCGGAATAACTAAGTAGGGTTAACTTTGACTCGGTCAGTAGGGCCAACTTCTTCTCATATAAACGCTCGGTAAAGTTGTTTCGGGGAGAGGGTTGTCTCCGGTACCCGAGACCCTATAAATGAGCGTTTGAAATTGGATGAAATCTTCAAGTGTGAGCGTTCAATTAAAGCTAATGAGCAGTACTTTTATGTGGCGCTATTTTTAAGGAGTAAACGTTAACTCTAATGTTTGCTTTCGTGGCTGAAATCCTAAAGTGTGACCATTCAAACGAAAACTGTTGAGCAGTACTTTCCTGTGGTGCTGTTTATTATGCTGCACAAGGTGGTTCTGGCTTTAGAGTCTTTAATTGAATCCTAAAGCGTTCCCATTCAGTTGAAAGCCTCTGAGCAGTACTTTGCTGTGGTGGTACTGTTTATTATTCTACACAAGGTGCAAAAACTACACAGACTACAGCAAGTATTGTGCAACAAGATTTAATGACGATAATTATAACTTTTAAATCTCTGGCTTAGAGCCAAATTAAAATATAACCATTTAATTAGCAAGGTATTGGGTAATATAAAAACTTTCTGAAATGGAATTCGCAGGGCTTCTGTCAGGTTTTATTTTGGTAACTCTGTTTACTTATTTTCTTGCAGTCTGGAGAAACCCCACTTCACTTTGCTTGCAGAAATGGACATTACGAGATAGTAAAGGCGTTGATAGAGAAGGTTTTCAAAGTGAAGTCTCCCATGCTTGCTCGCCTCGTCGTCAACATACCAAACGACGTGAGTTTTGCTCTGACTCTGTTTATCAATTCAGTTGTTTGTTTCTTTGTTTTTCTTTTGTGGCGGTCAGTTTGTCTGTTTGTCTATGTTTCTCTGTGTTTTGATCGCTTGCTTGTTCTCAGTTTTTCAGTTTGTTTGTTTGTGCGTTGGTTACTTCAAACATTGCAGTAACAGTATTGTCGTGCAGTTTTGACTGTCTCTTTGTTTCGTCTGCTCTTTTCAAACGGAAATTTGGCTTTGGCTTTGGCTTTGTTTTCTTTCCGTTTGTATCCATCTCTGCAGTTTTTTTGTATTTCGTTTTCGTTTATCTGTATATTGCCTGGTGTTTTTAACCATCAGGCCGGTGAGACCGCCCTTCACTCTGTGGCAGGCATTCTTCAGGGTACAAAGGCCGCCAATGAGGATCTTGTAAAAATAGTGCGGATTCTGCTGGAACATGGCGCCAATCTGACTTTAGCAACGCATCAGGTAATTTTAATTCCGGTTTCGTGCTGAGTTATCAATGTCGATCGTTTTTATTTGAAAACGAAAAACTTTATACGGTTGGGCCGTTTACGCTCCAAAAATTGCGATTTTTTTGCAGAGATTTTTGTAAACGGGATTTTTCGTTTACAAGAGTCGAAAACGGACAAAACTATTTTTAAGGTGTGGAAATTCTGTTCACGTGCAAACGATCGAAAATCAAGATTTCGAAAGCGATGGTGAGGCAACATCGAGCAAATCGCAAAAAGTGGGTTTTTTAATCGTTTTCAATTACATGCGTGTAGACAGTTTAAAAAAACTGAAAATACATACGTGTGGATGGGAAATGTTTTTTTTTTTTAATTATTAAAGATTCTTCGCTTTCAACTGTCAGGACCTTTATAATTTACTATATGCAAAGCACTTGTTGAACGCACGGAAAAAGTTGCAAATTTTATTGTAATGCAAACAACGCGTCACCTGGGTGTAATTTAAGTTTACTTAACGTTTTAAACTTTATTAGCAGGGTCGTGAGGCCTGAAGACGTTTTGTGGTGTTCCAAGTGCTTCTTTGAAACGACTGTGTTTTTACTTCCTTTTGTTTGTTTCAGAAAAGAGAGACTCCTCTTCACTGGTGCGCCCGTTCAGGACACCACGAGATTGCGAAGGAGTTCTTCACTTCTGACAAAGTAGCAGAACATATCAGACTAACCACTATCAACAGTACCTCTGAGGTAACATATCTGCCTCGGGCAATAATAATGGCAATATCATAGAACGTCAGTCCTAGGCAGGCGTTCGTGTAGTTTGGTGCCGGTTAACATGACTGACTGACTGACTGACTGACTGACTGACTGACTGACTGACTGTCTGTCTGTCTGTCCGACTGACTGACTGACTGACTGACTGACTGACTGACTGACTGACTGACTGACTGACTGACTGACTGACTGACTGACTGACTGACTGACTGACTGACTGACTGAATGAATGAATGAATGAATGAATGAATGAATGAATGAATGAATGAATGAATGAATGAATGACTGGCTGACTGGCTGGCTGACTGGCTGACTGGCTGATTGTCTCACTTGCCTACTGACTGACTGATTGACTTCGGAACTCATTGGCTAGCTGAACTTAACTTGCAGACTGACTGTTTCTTGTTCTACCTCTTAAGAACGGAGCTTCGTCGCTGATGACTGCCTCACAGTGCGGCATGTTGGAAGTAGTCCGAGTACTCCTAAGGTTTCACGCTAGAATTGATGTCTTCGATGAGGTAACTTTCTTTATTAACGTTTTTGTTAGGTAAAGTTCCAGGACTAACAAAGGTCGTTACTGACTGTTTTAATAGTCTCCTCGGGGACAGTTTAAAAGTAAAAAACATACGTGTTCCTGAGTCGTTCATCTATTCAAGCTGGCAAAATGTCGTGCTCTATTTTAGAAGAAAGTCAGTACTAATAATTAATCGACCATACCAGTGCTAACCTTTATAGCTCAGCTATAGATGAGAGTAAGAAAAAAGTCAGCTTATTTTTATACACTATAAAAATAAGTAGTAACTTATTTTTGTATATTATCAAGGGAGCTGCCACTGTCAGCGGGTGACCGATTTCGAGATTCATTGACAATCATAGGAAACGTTCGTAATATCTTTTTCCAATTTTCGAAAACAAAAAAAAATCAGAAATTTCCGGGGAATGGCCGGAAATCTTCGAAGAATCGCTAACAGCTTCTAACTCGGTGTCGATTATTCAAAAAACAAGACAACACTTGGACGCTACGAGACGTGAAAATTCTTTTCTTGGGTACAACTAGATCTTTAACCCTTTCACTGCTAAAGTTAGTTATAGAGACAGTTTAAGATGCTTCTAACTTTTGATCTTATGAATGAAAACCTATGGCGTGACCATTCAAATGAAACCTCATCAGCAGTACTTTCACATGGTACTATTTATATTTAAGTATTTTCCATTTTGTATTTAATTTTGATTTTAGGCACTCTTGGGAGTGAAAGGGTTAAGTGGTTTGCTGAACTCATTCGTAAGATATCAAGTTTAAGAAAAAAGAGAAAATTCTTATCTTTAATTCTTTCGGATGGACGCAATTAACAGAGAGTCGTTGTTTGTTTGTTTTTTGTTTTTTTGTTTGTTTGGCTTTCAGTGTTTTCACATTGAAATGTCGTTCACTTTATCGCCAGGTGGGCGGCACTGCGCTTCATTACGCAGCCTCCAAAGGTCACGTGGAGGTAGCACGTGAGCTGCTAAATCACAAAGCTTATGTCAACGGAAGAACCAAGGTTTGTAGAAAAAAACCATTAAAATGTGAATAACAGAAGTGGGTTTATCGAGTCACAAGTCACATTTTAAATTTGAATCAGAAAACAGAAAAAGAGTGAAAGAGGAAAAAACTGAACGCTTCCCTAACCTCTTAACCCCAGTAATGATTAATTCAAAGAAAATAATTATTTTTCAATAACTTCTTTTAAACCCTTAACAAATTCAGAAACCATTCGAAAAACCCACACAGTAAAAACAAATCAAACTGAACTACAGGACAGCAGCTTTCCTTTGAATTATCACACAAAAGTTCTTTGAAAGACTAAAAAGCTAGAACCACATAGACATGCGCTGAAAGAAAAGTACAGTTCGATGGATTTCATTTTCGATGCTTACATCAACTTAGGGTTTGCTCCACAGACTCAATGTCTATTGAGTAGGAAATTATTGTTAGCTAATCCGTAACTCTTTAATTAATTTTTACCTTGATATTTGTTCATGATCACTTACACTTTATAATATAAACTAACCAGTCTCTCAATTAACCAATCGAGACGCTTTCGACAAAAAGCTCACTGATAACTCACCCAATCACAACTGACTTAACTAAGACGCCAGTTGTTTATCTCGACGGATAATCCAAGACTAATCCGGGACATTTATGTTGGTGACTAACATCGGATGGTTTTGGTTTACATGAGGTAACAGTGACGCCCGCTATCTCGAATCATCGGCACACTACAACCTGAACCGCCTTCCCCGCCTCCCGACTATCTCAAGTCTCCCGCCTTCTCGAACCCAGTTATCTGGAAACCTCGGTTTGCAAATCTCCCTCATCTCGGATCAGGACATCGTGAATTCACCGGCTATGTTGAACCACCTGATATCTTGGATCCCTGGATATCTCGAATTCCCCACTATCACAAATCCTCCGTTATCTCGAACCCCGCGCTCATTTCTCAAATCTCAATCTCGTGTGTCGTTACAGACATTCTCCGGTTATGTTGAGACAACTACTTTCTCAAACTCATTAATAATTCATAAAAAGAAAACAAAGGAATTCACTACCGTGACGGTGGTTTGAATACCGGAATTTAAAGGGGCTACGTCACGCTATTTTAGTCTCTTTTTACAAAGCTAAAAAGTGTCTTTGCATCAATTGAATTCCAAAAATAATGGTCTAGGTTTGTTATTAAAGACTGTCTTACGACACTGAAACTGTTTCCGGTCGTTTGTTGTTACCGATGAGAAGGATGGAAATGGATTGAAACTTGAAAAAATTGGGCCAATTTTTTCAAGTTTTGATGCTACGTTTTCAAAAATCACCAGAAAAATTCTTATGGTTAGCTCTCCCTGATAAAATTCATTTGATATCTTCCTCATAGTTTTACAGGAGCATTTTGTGTATGAGTAAAGGCACTAGGTAATGATTTAAGCACAGAATTTACCTAAAATAGCAAAATCCTCGTGACGCAGCCCCTTTAATCAGCATACAAGAATTATGAATGCTTTGAGAAGCCATATCAAAAACTCGAAAGAGTGTTTTATCAGGTGTCCAAACACCGTGACCTCGAAGTCGGTTAAAAAATACAGGTGCGCCTCGTTTTTTCGACCCACTTCTCGGTGTTTGGATATCATGATGAAACATTCTTTCTCGTGGTTGATATATTACATCTCCACTCCAAGGACATCTCGAATACGCTGCTATCTTAACCCACTTCCACTATCACAACCCCCCCCCCCTATCTAGGGCCCCAGCTATTTCGAATCCCTCCATTTCCCCGCTATCTCGAATCGAAACCCATTTCCTTAGGATTTGCTTACTGTTGTTCAGTCATTTCATCACTGCTGTCTCAGTAATCTCTCGTTATCTCGAACGGGCGCCATTCCCCTTGGCCTAAATATACCACAGCCCAGTTTCGTTAAAACTCGGACAAAATTTGACGCTACTTCTATTTTCAACTGCCGCCCATTTTATGTTTCCCTTGGGAGGCTGAGATAGAGAGGGGGGGGGTAGAGGGGGGAATCAACCACAATAACTGCCCCCATAACACTACCAGTCTGACTCCCGTTTAACACCCTGGCGGATATTCCAGGACTAACCGATTGTTGTTCCGTGACGACAATCTTGTCTACTAACATCGTACGTCAAAATAATGTAACTAATAACCGTGCGTTGTTCCGCAACGACATTCTTGTGGACTAACATCGTACGTCAAAACGACGTAACTGATAACCGTCTGTTGTTCCTTGACAATTCAACGTTCTCATCGACTAACATAGCACGTCAAAAGAACGCAACTCATAACCGAGTGTTGCTCCGTAACGACATTCTTGTGGACTGATTAACATCGTACGAAAAAACAACGTAAATCATAACCGTCCGTTGTTCCGTGACAATTCAACGTTCTTATCGACTAACATCGCACGTCAAAACAACGCAACTCTTAATCGCAAACGTTCGTGGAATTCAATCGCTGTCTGTGTTCTTCAGTTTGATGCCACCTTTGCGTGGTTAATGTTCTTTTTGCAGCCACATGCCCGCTACTCTGCAACACGTCGAAACAAAGTGGATGATGATGATGATGATGATGATATGTCTGTAAGGCCTTAAGCACCATCTCTCATTAATAATATCTAATAATAATTAACAAATTAATAAAAAAATTTTAATGATTTCTAAAATCTTACATTCCCATGCAGTAGATCTCAGAAGTAACTTATGTTTCGAATTTGAAAGGCAATAAGAGATTCCATTGTTAACGTATCAAAACCAAATATCCAATAACAACAATGAAACTTAATCGAGAAGTTAACTAAGAGGACGTCACACTTTATTATGAACCAAATTGACAGCAAAGTGAAGAAAGAAAAATGATAAACAATTGTTTAGTTTTTACATACATACCCTTAAAGAAGAAATTTCTGTTGATGCGAAAAATAATATAACAACCTTAAACTTAAATCTTATTTTGTAACTTGATGATCATAAAAAAGCTAATAATAATGTTTGTGGACATCTTAATACAGAATACGAGATTCCATAAATAAAAACCTAAACAAAAACCGTAAAAAGAATACGATTCAAGACGTTTTTGAATGTAAAAAATTATTTCATTCTAAACAAAACTTCTTTTCTGTTGATACAATAACCAGCTTTATAACATAGAGGGCAAAATTACTGAATGCTGATTGGTTGAGACAGAGGGCATTTTTTCTTAATTTTCTTTCGGACGAGGGCAAAATTACTAATTCGTGATTGGCCAAGCGCCAAAATTACTCGCATTTGATTGGCTGAGCGCAAGAGCGCGCCATTTGCATTTTGTAGGCGTCTTGAAACAAAAAAACGCATTTTGAGTTGTTCAAGACAAGGATCGCTTCAAAGTTTGACTTTTAACCGAGAAGGTTGGTAAAAATGGTATGGAAATCGGGTGTTTGCTTGGAGAGGAATTCGAAAAGGTGAACCTACATGTGTTACGGGAAACAGCAAATTGTTATTTGTTTTAAAACTACTGATAACTTACAGCGACGTGGTCGATAGTTTTTCCAGCAAGAGGAAGCTTCGCAACTCAGGTGAATAAAATTTACTTAGTTAGTTGAGTTATAAGTGTGTTTTGGCAATGAACTAGAACTGTATTTATCTCTTAAGATGTATATAATGGTCAGTCTTTCTTGTTCTGTGCGCTGAGCAGCAGTTAAAATGCTTGTTTGGTGAATTGTTTACGAGCGGGTACTTTTATAATTATTGTGATGGCCGGCTGATTGTATTTCAACGTGTATGGAAAGTTTTCAGAAAATTTTGCCCTCTGTGTTATAAACAAGTAATCGCATCGAGTCCTCGTAGAATTAAGGATAAATTTCACTTGTATTTTCAAAGTTTTCACAAATTGCCCTCGTCGCTGCGCGACTCGGGCAATTTGTGAAAACTTTGAAAATACGCGTGAAAATTTATCCTTAATTCTACTCGGCCTCATGCGATTACATATACAAATTTCAAACTTTTGATTAAACTTACCCTAAAACTTTAACGTTGACGTCGTCTTCGTCGTCCACATCTTCCAGTGGAGAATTGCACCTTAACAATATCTAACTGTTAGCTTCTTACGCTGTTTACATTTTTACTTAATTTGTAGTCGCGCTCTTGTTTGTTGCTTTGTTTTCCTATTGCACCTTATTGCTGGATTCGCAAAACGTGGCGACCTAATATATCAATATCTGTTTGCTCTTTTTTATCCTCTTCTGAGAAGCTAATTTTAAAAATACTATAATAATCTCAGGCCTTTTCTATTTCGAATCAAAACTTAGTACCCTTGTTTTTTTTTTTTAAGTTGCTTTCTCGCTTATGTTTTGTTTATGTTTCATGTTTTGTTTCTTTGCCGTTGCTTCTCGGTTATAGTTTCCTCGGTGAAAAACAATAGAAAACCTAGGTTGTCTTCCACGTTATGTTCTCCTTTCAGGCCAGTTAAGGGTTGTACAAATAGTTATTATTGATGTTTATTATTTATTAAACAACCGTTCATTGTATGTTAATTGCGTATATAACTATTTCAAAAAGGTTGCTTCACTGATGCATGTTTCTTAGACCGCAGTGCATCATTTATGGCTGCTTTTTTCTACCTATTAGCCCTAAAGCAAGAGCAATTGTGTATTTTTATGATTTGGTTTTCTCCTGGAGTTCCTTTAGCGAGAAAAGTGATCAATGCATTTATTTATAGCAAACATGATGCTTTGCAGTCTATGAAACAAGAATCATGCATCATGCATCACTGAAGCAACCTTAATGAAATAGTTGTATTTTTCATATCTATCTAGATAGTTAAATCAAAGTGCACAATCGCTACGATTGCTTTCGTATATGGCACTCTATTTTCAGTTGCACTTTACATTCATTTCAAATATATCAAAGAACATTTTTTCATGCGGGAGCTCTTTTTTTCAGATCGGCCTAACTCCACTTCATATCGCTGCCGAGAAAGGACATGCAGACTTTGTTCGTGTCCTTGTAACAAAGTACAACGCCATTATCGACCCATTTACTGTGGTAAGTTTCACTGTGGTATGCAACACTCCTTTGAGAGATTGAGTGGAAAACAGGTTTTATTATTTAGACAACCATGGAAATGTTATGAGCTTCCGAAAGAAGCCTTTTTGTTTGTTTGTTTGTTTGTTTGTTTTGTTTTGTTTCCAAAAACGACATCTTTTCCTGCGACGTCTCTGCTCGCAGGATATTTGGGTCGATTGTTTAAACAAAGTTTAGACAGCCAACGTGCAGACCATTTTCAAGCAGGGTCAGCGCGAATACGACAAGTTGGTTAGGCCTGTGTCAGGGGTTTCGTTTGAGGCCGGAGGCTGGACGTAACGTCCGGTCGTTTGACATGTAAGGTCCAGTACTTTCACACGAGATAAATAATTATTTTCTGAAGTGTAAATAAATCAGACGATCTTGTATTTGTTTATCAAAGCCGGATAAAGTTGAGCTTTATTTTCCTCTCTTATGTAACTCATACATTTGGAAACGAATGATCATTCCTGTCATATGTAATGACATCAGGTCCAGGGAACGTTGAAAATGGCTTTCAGAGAGTCTGAAGTTCCTGCCTGCAACACCCATGTTAGCGCCTTCGGCGCTCACGTCCGCGGCTTGTTTTACCTATGAATCCTGTACTTTAAAATGTTACTGAAAACCCTGCCTGTGTCCGTGTCAACTAGCGAATTGAAATAAACGAACTATGAGAAGCAGAGAAGGACTGCTTCTTTCATAGTACTTGGACTTAATTGATCATTTGAAACGGAAGCGAACGCTACGCTGCGTAGCACCGTAATCTAGATTCAGCCTTAATCCAGGCCTAACGTAGACTTCGTTTAAGCAAATGCTCCTCTATGGTTCCATTCCATACTGTTGGTATTTTGTGTCTCCAAGGACAAAAAGACGCCCCTCCATTTAGCTGCAGAAAATGGCAGGATTGACGTGTGTAAGGTGCTTCTCGACCTGCGGGCTGACGCTAGTGTGGCAGATAGCGTAAGTTGATTGAAGATATGTTTACACTAAGGGAATGGGCGGATCCCGGTTTCTTAACAAACTGAGTGTTCATTTTCTTGAGACGTAAAATTTGAGTAATATGTATCAGTTTAAGAAACTCATTAGTTATAGTAATTACAGATATCAATCTAAACTTACGATTTTAAATTAAAACTTCTCACATGGGAGTTATAAATACAAGAAATTCATTAAAAAATAACCTTTTGCCCTACTCGAGCGCAGTGCGTGTTTATAGTAGCAATTACTTCTGAAATCCGTGAATAGCACCTTTTTTTTCAGAGTCCCTAGACTCTATAAGTGTATAGAGTAGAGTAGAGTACCCTAGAGTAGAGTGTAGAGTGTAGAGTACCCTATAAATGTAGGGTTTAGATGATCGGTTGTTAGGCCATTTAAAGCCTTTTACAGACCTTCGCAGACTTTTGCAGCTATCGTCTCCAAGCAACAAAGTTGGAGAATCCTACTTTCTTAAGTGGGCATATCACGAAAAAGCATATCTAATTTGGTATCAAATGTGACATGTTTCGTCATCAAACATTTAAAGTTTGCAGGGCGTCACGTGATTCTTGGCGCTCAAAAAAAAGATTTCGGTCACTAAGTTTGAGTGTAACTGTGCTTAATCGTTGTTAAGGTGAATCTTTTTACTGTTTAAATAAACGTGACAAGTTGGAGAATGTCTGTAAAACAAACTTGTTTCTGGTTGACGTCAGACTTCAAACTTCACTGAAAACCTCAAATGACAAAACGTGTAACGTGTAATACCAACCCAAGGTCAGTTTCCTTTTGGTGACGTGGCCTCACTAGTCGGATCAGAACGACGATGTTTTGTTTGCGTTTTCCTACAGAAAGACATGATTCCTGTTCATTACGCTGCCCTAAACGACCATGAAGACATCGTGGAATTCTTTTTTAGAGTCAGACCTGACACAATGACGCAAATTAACGCGGTAAGTTCGTTTAGTATCACAAGTTCACCTGTTTATTAGCATTCTTGCTGTCCATGAACCATTACTGAGAGCTTTCCATATCCTTGGACAGGTGTGGCCTCGTTAAAATCACAAAACCCAGTAACACAAATATCGGTCCTAACCATCTGGGTGTATTCTTTAGGGGGACAAGTTGGCATGAGTGATTCCCGGGGGGGGTGGGTACTCAATAAAGCTTTATACGGAGAGGCTCCGCCCTGAGGTCCAACCCCTTACCCTCCTATATACCGTTATTGACTGAAAAGGTACCCCTTTCGTATACCTTCCATTGAAAAATGGTACCCTTTCACATACCTACTTAAGAGCACTGCATCCCTTTTCTAAACTCTTGGGATGCAGTTGATGGCAGAACGATGTTAGGGGAGAACAGTATTACCGGAGGAGATGTTAACCAAAAATCAATATTATTATCTACTCGAAGTATTTTAATTAAAGGCTCTTTTAAATACCTAGATGACAGATTTCCCTACTCTTTCATATACTTCAGCTCGTGCAATCTCTACCCTTTTAAATACCTGAAGCCTGAAAAAGGTACCCCTTTAGGGCGGAGCCTCCCCGTATAGGCCATTGTGGGGGGTGCCCCCCCCCCCATTGTCAAAAATTTCGAAGAAAAATTTGCAAGGAGCCCCAGAAATTACCAGAATCTGTCTTTATGGGCGTAGTCCGACTTCGTTTTCACCCCTAAGAAGACCAATTCTTTCTGCCAAGTTATTCCTGTCTATTGTCTTTAGACTTTATACCTTAAGCGGTAACAAAGTAACTCTAATTAATTGTGGTCATGTTAGATTTACAAACCCTAAGAGACAAACGGTACCATTGCAAACCGAGAAGTTTGACCGGAACTTAAAGGAACTGTTGCACATGTTGAGCTCGGTTTCGTTAGTTTTCTTAAATGTGCCAATTGTTCCTCTAGGATGGCTTAAACGCTCTACAGATCGCGTCATCGGTTGGAAGCATCAAGGTTGTCAGAAAACTGGTCGATCTTAACTTTGCTAAGTGTTCAGCTGATAAGGTAAGATTTACGCTGTTTTAAAGGTGTGTACAAAATGTTGCAGGTTTTCTCTGACGAGTGTGTCAAACGGTTTTCATCCCTTAGGGAGTTTTGTGTAAACCTCTTCTTCTGGCTGCAAGTGGAGGCCATAAAGAAGTTGTGGAATTTTTGCTTGTGAAAGGAGCTTCGCCTACTGAGGAAGACACGGTAAAATTAAACCAGTTATCATAAAAGCGGGCAAAATAATAACTAATTAGTTTAATTAATACCTTGAGATGAAATAACCTAAGATAGCCAAAGGTCCCTGAAAACTACCGAAAGTAACCGAGAACTAGCGAAGAATTACGAACATCGCTCGAAGATTTCCAAAGATATCCTCTCAAGCTCGGTCAAAGACTTCCATAGACGAACCAGTGCTGACGAACGTGTTTTTAGAAATCTTCGGAAGATAAACTGAAGCCATGTATCATTTTTCATAAGATAAATTTGTTATATTTGTTTAAGCCGTAACAGTGACGAAAATGAAATTTCTCTTCACATTATCACTACTTGTTCAAACATTCAAGTGACGAGAATAAAGAAAGCGATCACCAAGGATAAGATGTCTTGATATTTAGACAAATTCTCCGTTACTAATAGTTCATAAGAACTGTATGGAGAAGAGTAAGAAGAATATGCATTTTGAAATAAGGGTTTTAAAGAAGTATGCCCTATTTCTTTTGTTCGTTTGTAGGAGGGAATGAGCGTGCTGCATTTAGCCGCCAAGTTTGGACAGGTCAAAGTTATTGACATGTTGTGGGGAAAGACGCCTATTGACCGAACCAGTGTCAAGGTACGCATAACAGTTCTCATAAGTTGTCGGCAGTGAACAGAAGTGTGAGAGAAGGATTCTTGCGGTGTTCTGGCATTCAACAGTTGAAAACAACGGTTTGTCAGGACAACCTAGCTTCTTGTCATTTAAAGCGAAATAACTGCGAGAGGCGGACTTGTCAAGTTTCACTTTCCCGCTCTAGTCTCCTCTTCCTCCTCCTCCTCGTCCTCCCCAATCTCGTACCCAGAGTCCTCAGGCTTTTTGGTCAGGTGGCGGCGCCAGGAGAGACTCTGGGGTAATGGAAAAAATGTGATTTTTTTGATTGGCTGTTCTGGGCTGTTCACTGCAACAAAACTAAGAACCGTTAACCGCAGGATTCCTGCGGTAACAATTCCATTATCCCAGAGTCTCTCTTGGCGCCGCCCGCTGACCAAGAAGCCTGAGGACTCTGGGTACGAGATTGCGTCCTCTCAGACTCTTGGATTTGAATGGTCAGTTGAAACAGAAGTCATAAAAACGTTTGTTTAAAAAAAAAACTAAAAAACGTTATGAAGTCGCAAAGATGCGGCGCGCAAAACTGTATTAAAAAAGAGTTTCCTGTTGTTGCCGGATAGGCGGATAGATGGTTTATTGATAATCTAATTTCCAACCAGAAGTTGAATTATTCGATTATTTGCAAGAAAATATGGTTACTTAAAAATACTACTAGTAATTTGAAACTAATTCGTATTAAAATATATAAAAACGAAAACTAGAAACACTATATGCACTACGATGAAGTATGGTATGATAAGAATATAAAAATAGAAATATAATGAAATAAAAAGCAATCGAAAACTCTAGTCACATTGTTTAAGCCTTGAGGGCATTAAAGGTAATAACGGTATTACGAAATCTGTTCGTCTTGAAAACGGACCTAAACTTCCATGTGTTTCTCAGGTTCAAGGTACAGGTATTGCGAGCAAGGAGTAGGCCGTGTTGTTGTTGTCTAACCATTTTCTTCGTTTATCACAGAATGGTATGACAGCCATTCACGTTGCTGCCTTATTTGGTCAGACGGAAATTGTACAGGAGTTTCTCTCCAGGGCCCCTAAATCTGCCATGCTGACCAGTGAGGTAAGAAAACATTTCACACGCGAGCCTGCGAGCGAGCGTTTTCATGTGTTTTGCGCGTGTAAGTGTTTCTGAGCGTGTCAATTCTGGCTGATGCTTTGCAATATTATAGTTAAGCTCTTGAGTTAACCTTTTGTTTTCCTCTTTAGAAACCCGCTGATGACAGTGAAGAGGAAGAGGACGTGAGTATATTTCTATCCATTAACAATTCAAATTCAAGGAGGTTTTACACTCCTCTTTCTTGACACCTTTTTATGGGCTTTTAATTTTAGCACGCGCTAAGGCTAAACGTTCGGTAATACCCATTTATTTCTTAGTATATTTCAACTCTCTATTTTCCCAAAGTCCCACAGTTCCTTAAAGAGGTCCCGCATGACCTCACAACTATGTGAACTACCTTACTGTGATCTCGGGGGGGGGGTACTCAGTGTAGTTTGCACAGGGAGACTCCTCCCCAAGGTTCAAACCCTTACCCCTGGATGTACTAATTTTTATCGAAACGGTGCTCCTTCCATATATTCCATAGGACAAAAACTGCACCTTTGTATAGCTCAAAAATAAGTCAATAACAGAACATGATCGCGGGAATTTAGTCACTCGATGGCCCCAATCTTTAATATATTTTTGCGTTCCGAAGAATTTGCAAGCATATTGACTTAGCCCGCGCTACCGCTTCAATTTTAAAGTGAACATGGAATTTTTGCGACCCTTAAACGTACTAAAACTGCAAATTTCCCTATCTTCCCCATAGTGCAAGCGGAAAAAAGGCACCCTTTAGAGCGGAGCCTCCCGGTATAACCCACTATAGGGAATTCCCCCCTCCCCCTCCCCCCCATGATGTGCATGTCAATTTTTTCGTGTTTTTGTTTTTTCTCTTAGGGGGGGGGGGGGACGTTATTTCAGACGTTTTTCTTAGTCCTTGTCTTTGTATGGTTGGCTCTGTATCTTACATTACGTAAATAAGATTGACCTGAAAGTGTTTCGAAACGAAAATTTTATATTTTCGAGCTTCCAAATGACGCATTTAACTTGAAAATCTGTCCAGGGATTTCGAAGAAATGAATTACTTCCATTATATGGAGGTTAGGTCTGTAGTCTGTAGTTAAATGGTGTTCCAAACAGGCAATACAAGTTAAGCGCGGAATAATTTATGCAATATTGAACATAATCTCTTTTCCTTTTTTATCAGTTTGGGTTTACTCCACTTCACCTTGCCGCTCAAAACGGCGACAACACTCTGGTGAGAACCATCACCAACCACCCTGGAGTACGAGTGGATGCTGTAACTTTAAAGACGGTGAGTTCAGAGTAATAAGATCAAATTTTTGTCTTCATTTCACAAGCCTCACGGCAGACAAACGCGTGGCGCAAGCGCAGTCTCCGCTATAACGGTGCTGGGGAATTTAGAGAATAAGGAAGAAGAAGTAGAGTTCTTCGATTGTAAAAATAGAAGATAGATCTGTCACTGGAAAAATAAGGTTTTTATGCTGTATTTCCGCAAAGAGTTTTCCAAACACCTTTTCACTGAACGTATTGTCGCCTGCACAGTTAGCCACAGGGTTCCCAGCTTACATCTTCATCAGTCAATGACGAATTATAGGGTGCTCTTGCCCCTTTGCCGAGCGTGCATCTATGTCGCACGCAATTCCCAGCCGTCAAAAGACTAGGTGAACACTGATCAGAAGGAAGTGTGGGCGTTAATTATGAGATTGGTGACATTAACATCAGTGTGCCTTTATTTTTGTATCATTCTAAAATACAATTCGATATTTCCAGGGTCGCACGGCACTTCATGTAGCATCACTGGAAGGTCACATCGAAGTAGCCAGCACGTTAATAAGTAAAGCGACTGCGCTGCTGCATCAGGTGGATAATGATGGACGCACCTCACTGCACCTGGCTGCAGTCAATGGCCACAGAGATCTCCTGGCGATTCTGATTGGGCAAGGAGCTGAAATTGACGCTCAAGATAATGTACGTTAACCGGCCTGCAATCAGGTCGAATTTTAGTATAGCGCTTTTATGAGTCTCTCTTTGGAATAGGTCACGCTATTTCAGATCATCTGTCACGCTAGGTTACAATATTTCCGTGATTCCGTCAATCGTAATTTTGTCACCCTAGGTCACACCATTTAAGCTGACCATGTCACCACTTTCGTGATACTGCCTTTCCTGTTTAAGAGAGTCTGTAACGTTAAATCACGCTATTAAGTTATGTTTTTCTGTCACACAAGGTCACACTATTTAAATTTTTGGTGTTGCCCTACGTCACCCTAATTTAGGTGACTGTCACGCTATGATACACTTCCGGTCACGTTATTCTCCTCTCCTAGGCATACCACTTTGTTACAGTTAACTAAAGTGCTCGAAGGACACTTAAGAAATACTTCAATCCTTGGTGAAATTGTAGAGATAATGTATTATTTCTTATTTCTTTATTTATTTCTTTATTTATTTATTCTTTCTCTTCTCAGATGGGTAACACAGCCCTTCACATTGCCGCTGAAGCTGGTTATCCCACGGTTGTGAAACTTCTGATGGAATATGGAGCTTCTCCACTGATCGAAAACAAGGTTTGACTTAGTCTAGTGTCGAAACTAATTTGGGTTTGTTTTGGGTTTGCTTTAGCTTCACTCTGTAATTGGTTAAAATAACTCGCGCCACTTTCTCGACCAATTAGCGGTAAAACCAGAGCCAATCATGACTAAGTTCGTACCAGTTTCTCCGCGGTTCTTGTTGGTTCATTGTGTTATTTGTGTCTGTTGCGATTAACTACTACTTTAGTTGCTGTGGTTTTGGTTTTACGACAATGCCTTGAAAACGGCTCTGCATGCGCACTTGTAATGTGAGCGCAAGTGCTTGTGCGAAAAAAAAAACAAGCAAACAAACAAATATTTGTTATCCGTGTCCTTGCTAGTTCGCATGATTAATGTCCTAACATATTTTAAGCGTAAAACTGAAAATACACAGGAGACTTGTGGTTTTTGGAATAATCATTTGCGATTGCTCTCACAAATACGCTTCTTTGCGTGTGCACATAAAAAAGAAATTTGATTGCAAGCGATATATTTACCCGCTACCCATCATTACAATGGAGACAAGTGTCCTATAGAGGAAAGAACTTACATGCTGTAGCATGGATAGTCTGGTAGAAACTTAATCCTACCTGAAAGATAGACGTTGATAAATTCTCTTTGCAGCTTGCCTTATGTCGATTATAAGTAAATATTTCTTGTGTTATATTGCAAATGCGCAAATCTTATTGGCTTAATCGTTATCGTTCGCTTAGACAACATCAAAAGAAATATATCGGGTGATTTTATCAAAGAGCGAACTAACTATGATCAGTTTTTAGCCACTTTCGAAAACAAAAGGTAAAAAACAAGATCTCGAAAAAAAAATTGCGCAGTATTTTCAAGTTGCAATCCATTTTCTATCCTGGCCATTCCCAACCAAACAGCAAACTTTTTCAGGGTGCATTTTTAAGGAAAACGTGAAGTTTGTAAACAAGAGTGTCAGTGGTGTGTTTTCGTGACTTTTCTTAAAGAACAGGACTCAAAATAGGTGACATACCCCTTTAGAAGGTGTTTCGAGGTTGGCGAAGACATTTTTTCAGTTACGTCCACTAATTATAATGCAGTGCGACAGGCACTTTGCTTAACATATTTTAGTTTTCCTGCAAATTTTGTAAAAATCGGGAGAACTTTTATAGGTCACGTGAAGTTTTGCCAACAAATGTACGCCGGAGGCTCGGGGACTCTTCTGTGACTCTATATGTAATACATTTCTTTCTAGCGCTCGTCAGAAAATGAATACAGTTCACTGGAATATAAACAGTTCCTGAATCCTCCAGACTGTAAACTTTTACCTCCACAGATATAATACCGTTATCTAATATAGAGAAATCAATCAAAGCTCGCTAGTGAACAGTGTATTTTCAGTTGCCTTTGGGATGCGTTTGTCGCCAAAATTTGTTTGTCTTTGCATTGCAATCACATGTATAAATCATGATACAACATAACGTTTTCTTATAAATAACAAAACGAAACCCACAGAGCGTAAAGCTCTACCTGTGCAAATTTAGACTGTTATAACTGGTACCAGTTCAAATTTACGGCAAGTAAATAATGAAGTGTTTGTCAAACGTCTTAATAGTTTTGGTCCACCCGCTGAAATTGTTACTTTATGTAATATTTACAAATGTATAAATCATTAATGTCATTAACAACATTTAAGAGTTTAACTGGTACCTTGATAAAGCAATTAAAATTTATTGTTTCTTGGATCCAAAAACGGATCGATTGCGTATTGTTTATTTATGAAACCTCTTAATTTAAAAGGCTGTAGTTTCCCACCTGTGATCTCCTTTGTTCAGTGAATAGGAAGACATGTTGACCGATTAGTTCGCAGTTTTTTCCCATCATTTTCTAAAAGAGCAAACGTGCTGGGAAGAACAGTGCTTGTATAGAAACTTATCGTCAAAGGTTTCCGTAAGATTAGTAAAACATTCCCAGTAAACGCAAGATTTTCGTCAAAAGACCAGTTTTTCATACATTTGTTTGTAAATTTTCCTCAAAATTATAAAAGGATATTACGGAAAATTTATAGAAAACTATAAGCATTCCACTATACGTTTGTCATTACTTCATTCTAGAAATATGTTTTATTAACAGAATATGAATATAACATATTTATACAGTGAACGTTTCAGACATCAATTATTTTTTTAAAAATAACTTTCCCAGGACCACAAACAGTCATAAGATAGAGTGTTTGATCAACACCAACTGAGAAGAGAGAAAAAAAATCATAAAAGCAAAACCAGTTGTGTTCCATCCCTTGGCACCTGTGACGTGAATTCGCTTCGAGGTCTGATTGGTTCATCCGTTTTTGGATGAGCGTGCGTGAGCACGGCTCACCCTATGTCATCACGAGCGTTGTCTCTGGCTTTATTCTTGTATTTTTTTATTTGTCTCTTTAATTCTTAACGCTTTGCTATATGACGTAATCGTAGGGATGCAATACGCGTAGAACCAGTGAGGTTTGGGGGAAAAGCGTGCTCAAATGCACATTTGTCATGCATGACGAACTAGTCATGCAAAAAAGAAGAAATGAACAATCACACAAAACGTGTCTCTTCAAATAGATTATTTGGGATTTTTCTTTCTCATACGATTTTTCATATAACATAATTTAATTTTGGTAATAAAACACACTTCTTACTAGATTTCAAATAATTCTGTGAGTTCGAAAATAATATACGTGTACTACAGTAGAATCCTGATAACTCGACCCGTCAGGAGAAACCCTTATAAAACGTTTCGAAATGTCGAGTTATCGGGGGTAAAATTGAAAGCAAAAATAAGGGAAAATGCTTTTGACTTGATTTAGCGAGAAGTTCAAGATACTGGGGTTCAAATTGTCGATGTTGAACTGCATTCTATAATACTTTTGAGTTAGCATGACCACATGTTAGCCAACACATCGCATCACGCTTGTAACGTGTTGAAATGTTTTGGCGTTAACGATCTGTGAAAACCAAGTTAACGATCCTATTTTCTAACTTTTAAATAGCAAGCACACTATTCTGTATCAATGATATTATCAGATGTTATTTAAACCCACGCATGTTCGCGCTAATCCTTGTCTGCGCAGGCGGGAGTTCGGTTTTTACAGCGGTTAAACGTACGACGTGTGCGTAGTGCCCGCCATGATTTTGCTTAAAAGAGTACAGCGCAGAAATTATCGCCTTTTCTGAAAACTTAAGCTTTTACGTTGAGTTAGTGCTCAAACTGAAGTAACTGCCACTGCCAAGTTTTTTTGACGCGAAATTCGATTCAGGGACATTTTGTGCATCGTTTTCATACGAAATTCACGTTTGTAAACGTTTTTAAAGGCTCTAAAAAACCGGAAGTGACGTACCTTTTTGCATTTGACCGCTGTGAAGGCTCGGATAGATAACGTTTTTTATCGTTTTATTTCAGACTGAAGACGTAGCACTTTGCGGCGCTGCACGTGAGCGACACATTGATGTGCTGGATTTCCTGCTTACTCAAAAGTTGAACCATGAGCGACTCATAAACAACAGAAAGGTAACTTGGCTGAGGCACAAAGAAACCCACGCGATGAAGTCATTCTCTTCCCCAGAGGCCACGATCCTAGTGGTCAGCGCCACGGATCGAGACCTTTGGCAGGGACCGAAGCAGGAAGTCCGCGAATCACGGACTTCCGACTTTTGTGCGCAGCCTCAGAAATTTGAAACAATAACGGTTACCATCGGTTACAAAAATGTGCAGCTATTGCGCTTGCGCGTTACCCTGGCCCCTGCCAGAGGTCTCGATCCGTGGCGCTGCCCAAAAGGGTTGCAGCTCTGGGGATGAGAATGGCGATGAAGTATGATCGATTTTGGAGGGATTCACTAGCTTCCTGTTAGTCGAATGTGGCATCTGCTAGTGTGATCTTTTGCAGTTTGTTTCGTGCTATGAGAATGGTTTTGAAATTAATCCTACATACATGCATTTTTGTGGGGGGGCGCAGTGGTGTAGTGGTTAGCGCGTTGGACTTCAGATCTAAAAGTCGGCTGTTCGACGCCCAGCCCCTGCCATCGTGTTGTTTCCTTAGACAAGAAACATTACTCCGCATTGTCTTTCTCAGCCCAGGTGTATGAATTGGCAACGGCGACATACTGCTGGGGGTAACCCTGCGATGGACTAACATCCCGTCCACGGGGGGTGGCAATATTCTCAGTTGCTTCATGCTTCAGAAACATGCATTTTACCTTGATCGCTCTGTTTAATTTATTAAATAGTGCTTTAAAAGATATGAAACCAATAAATGAGTTCGGAAAATGTATGTATGCGCACTGTCTGAATCCATGTTTGTGATTGTAGTCGAAGAAAGTGAATTCTCTTATGCTTTGTTTGTTTTACTTATATTATCTCACATTTTTCTCCTTGCAGTTTTTGCTCGACCTTGTTATATGCTCCCGCACTTGCAATAACAAAACTTTGATGAACTTTATACTCAGGTGAGTTCTTTCAGTTGGTTGGGATGAATTTAGATAACAGTGACTGAATGACTGAACGACCTCCCGATCGACCGACCGACTGACCGACCGACCGACCGACCGACCGACCGACCTGGTTGGCTGGCTGGCTAGTTGAATGAAGGACAGAAGGAACGAAGGAACGCATAAAGGAATCAATGAGAGCGTTAAAACAAAGGAGCATTCTACTATTCCCAATGTTCATATTGTTCACGCATAGCAAAACTGTCCTACTGTCATTATGTTTCAGTGCTCCTGCACCAGTGCACATATCTTCGTTTCTTTCCCGCCACTACCGCATTGAAATCACTAAAAACAAAGAACATACGGCCGAACTGGAAACTGCCACTGGTTTCTGTGAGTCCGTAGCAAAAGACCTCATCAGCATCTCATGTGCTGAAGATTCAGAAGCTGTACTGAATTCCATCGACGGCAAAAACGTGGCATTTCTTGACTTTCTGATTGACTGCGAACTAAAGCAGTGCGTGTCTCACTCCTTGGTACAGCAGTACGTGTCACAAATCTGGTTCGGCGATCTCAAGCTGGAAGAATGGAAGCTTATGCTATTGTTCCTCATAGCACTCCTCTGCCCGCCGATCTGGCTTTACCTATCCCTCCCGTTCAAGAACAGACATCGCCAGATCCCTGTCATCAAGTTCATCTGCAAGCTTATCTCCCACCTCTACTTGATCCTCCTCCTGTGCTTGACTGTGGTGGTCCCGTGGAAGTACTGTGGCAGCGCCCTCGCCCCACACTGGTACGAATACTTCCTGTTCATATGGATCATCGGGATGTTGGTCTCAGAGGTCAGCAGTGAGCGCGAACGAAGTGGCCTCGGTTGGTTCCCCACAATCGTGGTCGTCCTGGTGTTGTTTGCCGAGCTGCTACGAATCATCGCCGTAGGCTTCGACGGCTCTCGAAGACTGGACATCGTGTTCGCGCGAAACCAGTTCCTAGGGGCTGCTCTAATGCTGTCTGTTCTGCAACTCCTCGATTTTCTGTCCATTCATCGTTTGTTTGGCCCGTGGGGAGTGATCATTGGTCATCTTGTCGTGGACGTCCTTCGCTTCCTTTTCATTCTTTTGATTTTCTTCTCAAGTTTTACGTTGCAGCTTCTTGCAGTTCTGAAGGTATCGTGTTTCTTTATTTGCAGTGTTTTCTGTCGTTCAATATATTTTAAACAGTCAACTTATTTTGTACTTGTGAAGTGCACGCGGGAAGTGAGTTTTACGGAAATCATCAATGAAATTTTTCTTCCTTCCTTCGTTCCTTCCTTCCTTTCTGCTTTCTCTCTCTCTCTCTCTCTCTCTCTCTCTCTCTCCCCAGAAGAAAAGTCGGGCACTTTTGTAACTTTTGTCTCTCTTGATGATAGCTATGCTTAGATCTTTGCAGAAAAAACTAAATAAAATCATGGGAATACCTATTGCTGTAAACCCACTGCATGCAAGTAGTCAGTTAATACCACACAAATCTGCATGTATTAGGCTCTGATGTGTCCTCGAGAGGTTACGAAAGTGCCCTATGTTGTGGTAACTGTTTGTTTAAAAGCAATAAAATCCATTTCTGTGCTAAATTGTAGCTATTGCCTTACCATTTATGCGCCAAACGATTCTCTCAATTACCACAGCAATTTAAATCTGAGTTATTTTGGCTCACAAAAATCTGCCGTGTATGTGTTTGACTTTTCATGTCCATGAAAAGAATCACGATTCGGAAAAAGCCCACTTTTTACATAACGAATTTGAACAAATGAGTTTGACAATTTTAGTCGGTCAGTCGCGCTATAATTTTAGGGGAAGTTGAAGCTATCTTTTGCCAATGCAACAAAGAAAACTTGGAGTGAATCGGATAAATCCTGATTTTTTTATGGAGATTTCAAGTTACTAATGTCAAAAAAGCGACGATGTTACAAAAGTTCCCTATTTGCTAGAAGTTCCAGAAGGTGGTTTCACAATAATTTCTTGAGAGATTGTGAAGTTTAATGCAATCAAATTAAACTTTAGTATGAGAGAAATTGTTGACCAAAAATTGAACTTTGTCCTAAAAAAGGAAGAGGAGTTAGAGCTGTGGAAATGTATTTATTCTACTTTGGCGCTTTTCGTGGTAATGGCGGTAAGGGTGTATGGCTGCAGGAACTGTATATACGACTCAATGCATCGCTGAATTATAGTAAAAACGAGTAATACTAATTGTGTAATATACAACTGACTGCCTGTGAGCTATTCTGTTGCTTAGAAACATTTCCAAAGCAATGCACAAAACGGTGAAGTTTTATACAGTACCCGAGACAACCATCGTTTTGTCGTACAAGATAGAGGGCGTAGCTCCGAGACAACTTTAAATAAAGTATTGCAGAGGAGTGCATTTAGTAGTAAAATTATTTATGAAGAACGTGTACCTTTTACTTCAAGTAAAAAGAAGATGAACAAAAGAATGATAAACAAGATGATGATGATTGAGTATCACCCACTACACTTGTAGTGCGAGCCTTCATGCGGTCTGATTTGTAGCGCAAAGTTAGGACAACCTTTTGAAATATTTACTGGTCTGCAGGAAACTTTGGACATACTTCTCTAATTTCATTTGACTTTTTTAATGTTTTTAACTTACCCTTGATTGATATCTTTGTATATTATTGCGCTTAATTAGCTAGAGGTTCCAAATGGGGTCTTAATGTAAGTGGCTTTAATTTTTTTAACTATTTATGTACATTGTAGTGGTGAACGGTATTTTCAAGTTATTTCGCGCCATTTAATATAATCTGTTCAAATAAACGGCAGTAACAGTTAAAAGTTGCTAAAAATTCCACTTTTAACTGTTACAGGGTCCATTCTTAATCCTATTCAGCTTGGGCTTTTTTTGTTCCAGAGCTTGGAGGAGGCACAAAATGCCGCCTTCTTAACTCCAAGAAAGTTTAAGCTACGACAACGAAACTTCGACAGCACGTCCAAAAATCTTTCTTTTGAAGTCCGTAACATGACCTGATGACGTCACATGATGTGGGTAATACGTCATTATTGCCAAAATGGCGGCCATCTTGAATCCGTCATCTAAGATTTCATGTTCTTGTCAAAACCTCTGAAAACCACCAAAAGTGGCCTAAAAGTAATTCAAATCAATAAATGAATGATCAAAACGATCTTAAAATGTAACATATAGCACAATTAAGTTTAAAATTTTCCTTTTCTCCCCCTTTAGCTGAAGCTTTTTTCGAGGGAAGTCGTGACCCTCGGACGCACGGGAAAAGTCATACCCCCAGCGTGGTACAATGGGAGAAGGGAGGGTGATGGAACCTCTCTTGGGTTTCTTATATGTTATCATGTTTTGAAAAGATTTTGCCTTTAGTCTGTGATGTGCTCTACAAGATGAGATATATTTTATGGGTGGTGGCGTTGCTGGGGGCCTGTGACGCCACCATCTAGTATTGTAGAAGTTCTCATAAAAAGGCGGAAATTGACATTTTTAATGCTACACAAGTAGAATATGACATAATTAAGCACTTTGCTTCTTTATCTTTTATCACCTGACAACACGCATTTTTACTCAAAAATGGCTTGACCACCTGCTACTTATGACGTCATATCTCGTAACCGTAGAAAACGATTCTCACCAAACTTAGGTCAAAATGTGTCTAAGGTATATGCGTACAGCTACTGAAAATGGCAGGTGCTGACGAAGAATCATATTACAAAAATTCAAGAAAAACCTTGTGGGGGCTACCAACCCCCACTCCCCCTCCACCCATCCCTTGTACGACCGAGGTTAAGAATTGTGAGGACAAAAATTGAATCCAACTCCGAGAGTATTAAAGCCTTGACAAGAAAATGTCGAGGGGGATGTAGGTGTCCCAAAACGTTTCCTTTGAGGTCCAATAACAACATTTGATGACGTCACCTGACGTAATTCCTTGCTTTTTCCAAAACCTTGAGAAACCGTTAACATTGGACAATAACCATTGAAAAGCAACATAAGAAGACTCAAATTGTGTAAAAATGTAAAAGTTAGCGAAGTGGAAATAAAATTTTTCATTTAGAACAGTAAGACTTAAAATTGTGAAAAAGCACCTGTCAAAATATGGTTGCCATGGCAACACCAAATTGGATGGACAAAGACATGTCACACCAAATTGTTTCTAGATAAATTTTAGGGAAAGTAACACAGTTTGGTGGCTTTTGCTTGCATATTAAAAAGCTTTTAGCGTTCAAATTGAGCGTGGGCACTTTGTTCTCCCCAACTCCCAAGCTAAATAGGGCTTAAAGCCATAAGCTGTAAGACTGTTACCCGATCTATACTGTTACATAGGCGACCAAGAAAAGTCCTTGCCTATTTAGCTACACGCAGGGTAGGGAAGTGATTAGTTACAAATTACTAAGGAAAGTCACTGAAGAACCTTATAGGAGCCACTTAACTTGTTAGCTGGCCATAAGTTCCAAGAAGTCTTTTATCCTTCATCTTTTGAATTAATAGGTTGCTGAGATGAAAAGCGTCGTTGAGATTGGATAAACGTCTATTTTATGCCACATGAACGCTGACGTTCCATAGCAATTTGTGGGCCTACGCAGTAAGAGCGCAAGGTGAACACTGCCTTACCCGAACGCGGGATAGAATAAAATTACAAGTACATTTATTGATTTTCTCCTGAGGATTTTGAAAACCAATTTGCAACGTTTCTTGACTATAATAACTTAAAATTCTAATAAGAAAAATTTGATTTACATAAAAAATGAAAAAAAAAAAAACTAACGTGCACATAAATCAAATTGCGAGGCATCTTGTGCGAGGGTAACCCTGCACTTGGGACCTGCGGCTAATTATTACGCCAGGTGTTAAGGCTGTGAATACTACACCTCAAGGTAAACAAGCTCTGGAAGTACACAGGAACTAGACCGTTCAAACATTTTTATACATAAACGTCGCATGTCTTAGATACAGTTGGTGTGAAATACAAAACAGGTAGACGTTTGTGTTATTTCTTTTCCGACCTACCACCGGCCCGTAACAATCACAAATCTTAAATTTCACTTCTTGGTCTTGCCTTTTCTTAAGTGTTGTATTATTTTTCATGGCATGTCAGAAGGCTTTCTCCCTTCCACAGAATCCACTGACACCTAGCGATACCTAAACCAGCTCGCTTGTTCTTTGTGTTTACTAATTATATGATGTTCTTTTAATTCTTGTAACAACCCAAACCCTTTTAATTTTCCTTATTTTCAGGTTTGATTTTTGTGTAACAACACCACATTTGTTGGACCAAGACGGTTTTTTTTCTCATCTAAAATGACCGTTCATTGCATCTTGCTTTTAGAGCAAAAAATTGACTGAAAGATAGTTTAAATTGTGGGTTTATGTGTTCGTTGAGTTCCAACAGATGTCGTAGTCGCAGTTTCAACTAAATGCAGTATGCCCGGTCATTTCAGGTTATCCGACCTGGAAAAAGATTGGAATTTTTTTTTGTCCGGAAAAGGGATAGAGCTCCTTAGTAGGTATAATGTACATGAATTCTGCCTGCATGAAAAAAAACATTTTGTCATATTTTTGACAGGTTAGGCTTGGCAAAAATTAAAAAAAAAAATGGTTGGTAAATAGTGCGGACAAACGTGTGGAATTTTGCCGCTTAAATTCCGTACGGACGCTGAAGGTGATCCAGCTTGTTTTGTTAAGAAATCGTAAACAGAAGGTTGTAACTATGTATTTAACGAAATCAACAAAGAGATTTGACTATTGGAACAATCCCCATTTTTCTAGGTTGATTAAAGAGGTGACTGTGCGACACTGTCCCTACACTCGTTACTAAAGTTCCCTGTTTCTGCGTTACAAAAGTTCCTTGCCGTTACCAAAGTTCCCTGTCGTTACAAAAGTTCCCCATTAATCGTTACAAAAGTTCCCTTTTTTCGTTACAAAAGTTCCCGACGTTACAAAAGTTCCCTTTTTTCGTTACGAAAGTTCCCTTTTTTCGTTACAAAAGTGCCCTTTCCTCTGGCTCTCTCTCTCTCTCTCTCTCTCTCTCTCTCTCTCTCTCTCTCTCTCTCTCTCTCTCTCTCTCTCTCTCTCTCTCTCTCTCTCTCTCTCTCTCTCCAGAAGAAAAGTCGGGCACTTTTGTAACTTTTGTCTCTCTTGTTGATAGCTATGCTTAGATCTTTGCAGAAAAAACTAAATAAAATCATAGGAATACATACTGCTGTAAACCCACTTCATGCAAGTAGTCAGTTAATACCACACAAATCTGCATGTATTAGGCTCTGATGTGTGCTCGAGAGGTTACGAAAGTGCCCTATGTTGTGGTAACTGTTTGTTTAAAAGCAATAAAATCCATTTCTGTGCTAAATTGTAGCTATTGCCTTACCATTTATGCGCCAAACGATTCTCTCAATTACCACAGCACTTTAAATATGAGTTATTTCAGCTCACAAAAATCTGCCGTGTATGTGTTTGACTTTTCATGTCCATGAAAAGAATCACGATTCGGAAAAAGCCCGTTTTTTACATCACGAATTTGAACAAATGAGATTGACAATTTAATTCGCTCAATCGCGCTATAATTTTAAAGAAAGTTGAAGCTATCTTTTGCCAATGTAACAAAGAAAACTTGGAGTGAATCGGATAAAACCTTATTTTTTTATGGAGATTTCAAGTTACTAATGTCAAAAAAGCGGCGATGTTACAAAAGTTCCCTATTTGCTAGAAGTTCCAGAAGGTGGTTTCACAATAATTTCTTGAGAGATTGTGAAGTTTAATGCAATCAAATTAAACTTTAGTTTGACAGAAATAGTTGACCAAAAATTGAACTTTGTCCTAAAAAAGGAAGAGGAGTTAGAGCTGTGGAAATGTATTTATTCTACTTTGGCGCTTTTCGCGGTAATGGCGGTAAGGGTGTATGGTTGCAGGAACTGTATATACGACTCAATGTATCGCTGAATTATAGTAAAAACGAGTAATACTAATTGTGTAATATACAACTGACTGCCTGTGAGCTATTCTGTTGCTTAGAAACATTTCCAAAGCAATGCACAAAACGGTGAAGTTTTATACAGTACCCGAGACAACCATCGTTTTGTCGTACAAGAAAGAGGGCGTAGCTCCGGGACAACTTCAAATAAAATATTGCAGAGGAGTGCATTAAGTAGTAGAAGTATTTATGAAGAACGTGTACCTTTTACTTCAAGTAAAAAAGAAAATGAACACAAGAATGATAAACAAGATGATAATGATTGAGTATCACCCACTAAACTTGTAATGGAAGCCTTCATGCGGTCTGTTTTGTAGCGCAAAGTTAGGACAACCTTTTGAACTATTTACTTGTCTGCAGGAAACTTTGTACATACTTCTCTGCTTTCATTTGACTTTTTTAATGTTTTTAACTTATCGTTGATTAATGTCTTTGTATATTATTGCGCTTAATTAGCTAGAGGTTCCAAATGGGGTCTTAATGTCAGTGGCTTTAACTTTTTTTACCTATCTATGTGCATTGTAGTGGTGAACGGTATTTTCAAGTTATTTCGCGCCATTCAATATCATCTGTTCAAATAAACGGCAGTAACAGTTAAAAGTTGCTTAACATTCCACTTTTAACTGTTACAGGGTCCACTCTTAATCCTTTTCAGCTTGGGCTTTTTTTGTTCCTGAGCTTGGAGGAGGCACAAAATGCCGCCTTCTTAACTCCAAGAAAGTTTAAGCTACGACAACGAAACTTCGATAGCACGTCCAAAAATCTTTCTTTTGAAGTTCGCCACATGACCTGATGACGTCACATAATGTGGGTAATACGTCATTATTGCCAAAATGGCGGCCATCTTGAATCCGTCATCTAAGATTTCATGTTTTTGTCAAAACCTCTGAAAACCACCAAAATTGGCCTAAAAGTAATTCAAACCAATGAATGAATGATCAGAATGATCTTAAAATGTAACACATAGCACAATTAAGTTTAAAATTTTCCTTTTCTTTTCCTTTAGCCGAAGCGTTTTTCGAGCGAAGTCGTGACCCTCGGACGCACGGGAAAAGTCATACCCCCAGCGTGGTACAATGGGAGGAGCTAGGGGGGTGATGGAACCCCTCTTGGGTTTCTTATATGTTACCACGTTTTGAAAAGATTTTGCCTTTAGTCTGTGATGTGCTCTACAAGATGAGGTATATATTTTGGGTTGTGGCGCTGCTGGGGGCCTGTGACACCACCATCTAGTATTGTAGAAGTTCTCATAGCGGAAATTGACATTTTTAATGCTACACAAGTAGAATATGACATGATTAAGCACTTTGCTTCCTTATCTTTTATCACCTAACAACACGCGTTTTTACTCAAAAATGGCTTGACCACCTGCTACTTATGACGTCATATCTCGTAACCGTCGTAAACGATTCTCACGAAACTTAAGTCAAAATGTGTCTAAGGGATACGCGTAATGGCAGGCGCTGATGAAGAATCACATTAGAAAAATTAAAGAAAAATCTTATGGGGGCTGGCACCACCCCCCCCCCCATCCCTCGTACGTCCGAGGTTAAGAATTGTGAGGACAAAAATTGAATCCAACTTCGAGAGTATTAAAGCCTTGACAAGAAAGTGCCGAGGGTGATATACGTGTCCCAAAACGTTTCCTTTGAAGTCCAGTAACAACATTTGATGACGTCACCTGACGTAGTTCCTTGCTTTTTCCAAAAGCTTGAGAAACCATTAACACTGGACAATATCCATTGAAAAGCAACATACGAAGGCTCGAAATGGTGTAAAAACTAAAAGTTAGCGAAGTGGAAATAAAAAATTTCATTTAGAACAGTAAAACGTAAAATTGTGAAAAAGTACCTGTCAAAATATGGTTGCCATGGCAACATCAAATTGGATGAACAAGGACATGTCCCACGAAGTTTTTTCTAGATAAATTTTAAGGAAAGTAACAAAGTTTGGTGGCTATTACTTGCATATTACAAAGTTATTAGCGTTCAAATTGAGCGCGGGCACTTTGTTCTCCCCACCTCCCAAGCTAAATAGGGTTTAAAGCTATCAGCTGTAAGACTGCTACCCCCTATACCGTTACATAGGCGACCAAGGAAAGTCCTTGTCTATTTAGCTATACGCAGGGCAGGGAAGTGGTTAGTTACAAATTACTAAGGAAAGTCACTTAACAACATTATAGGAGCCACTACTTGTTAGCTGGCCATAAGTTCCAAGAAGTCTTTTATCCTTCATCTTTTGAATTAATAGGTTGCTGAGATGAAAAGCGTCGTCGAGATTCGATAAACGTCTATTTTACGCCACTTGAACGTTGAAGTTCCATAGCAATTTGTGGGCCTACCCAAGAAGAGCGCAGGGTGAACACTGCCTTACCCGAACGCGGGATAGAATAAAATTACAAATACATTTATTGATTTTCTCCTGACGATTTTGAAGACCAATTTGCAACGTTTCTTGACTATAATAACTTATAGTTACGGTGAAGAAAAAAAATGAAAATTATAATAAGAGAAATTTGATTTACACAAAAAGTGAAAAAAAAAACCGTGCGCATAAATCAAATTGCGAGGCATCTTCTTGTGCGAGGGCAACCCTGCACTTGGGACCTGCGACTAATTATTACACCAGGTGTTAAGGCTGTGAATACTACACCTCACGGTAAACAAGCTCTGGAAGTACACAGGAGCTAGACCGTTCAAACATTTATACATATGCGTCGCATGTCTTAGATATAGTTGGTGTGAGATAGAAAACACAGGTAGACGTTTGTGTTATTTCTTTTCCAACCTATCACCGGCCCGTAACAATCACGAATCTTAACTTTCACTTCTTGGTCCTGCCTTTTCTTAAGTGTTGTATTATTTTTAATGGCATGTCAGAAGGCTTTCTCCCTTCCACAGAATCCACTGACACCTAGTGATACCTAAACCAGCTCGCTTGTTCTTTGTGTTTACTAATTATATGATGTTCTTTTAATTCTTGTAACAACCCAAACCCTTTTATATTTCCTTATTTTCAGCTTTTAATTTTTGTGTAACAACACTTACATTTGTTGGACAGGGACTGTTCTTTTCTTATGTAAAATGACCGTTCATTGCATCTAGCTTTTAGAGCAAACAATTGGCTAAAAGATAGATTAAATTGAGGGTTTATGTGTGCGTTGAGTGCCAACAAATGTCGTAGTCGCAATTTCAACTAAGTGCAGTATACTAATCATTTCAGGTTATCCGACCTGGAAAAAGATTGGAAAATTATATATTTTTTTGTCCGGAAAAGGGATAGAGTTCCTTAGTGGGTATAATCTAAATGAATTCTGCCTGCATGAAAAAAAAAGGTCATATTTTTGACAGCTTAGGCTTCGCAAAAATTTAAAAAAAAATGGTTGGTAAATAGTACGGACAAACGTGTGGAATTTTGCTGCTTAAATTCCGTACGGACGCTGAAGGTGATCCAGCATGTTTTGTTAACAAATCGTTAACAGCAGGTTGTAACTATGTATTTTGACGAAATCAACAAAGAGATTTGACTATTGGAACAATCCCCATTTTTCTAGGTTTTCTAGGTTCGTTACTAAAGTTCCCTGTTTGTACGTTACAAAAGTTCCTTGCCGTTACCAAAGTTCCCTGTCGTTACAAAAGTTCCCCGTTAATCGTTACAAAAGTTCCCTTTTTTCGTTACAAAAGTTCCCGACGTTACAAAAGTTCCCTTTTTTCGTTACGAAAGTTCCCTTTTTTCGTTACAAAAGTGCCCTTTCCTCTGGCTCTCTCTCTCTCTCTCTCTCTCTCTCTCTCTCTCTCTCTCTCTCTCTCTCTCTCTCTTTCTCTCTCTTCTCACTTCCTTCCTCCCATCCTTTCTATCCTTCACTGATTTAATTATTCATTTGTTCATTTCTTTTGGTAAGCCCTTGGACGTGGATGCCGAGTCATACGAAACAGTGAGCACATCCCCAGATTTTATGACAGTTGTGGAGCTTCTCTTTTTTGGCCTGTTCGGTTTGGCGAATCAAAGAGAGTTTTCCACTGACAGACCTTCACACATCAGAGGCATGACAAAAGTAGTATTCGGCCTGTACAATGTACTCATCATCATTGTCCTCGTCAATCTTCTCATCGCCATGATGAGTGACACATACCAGAGGCTTCAAGAGCAATCAGACGTGGAATGGAAGTTTGGGCGAGCCAAGCTGATTCGAAACATGGAACGCGAGACGTCTAACCCAACACCCATCAATCTTTTCACCAAGCTAATCCACATAATTAAGGTGATGTACAAAACACGATGCCGGTGCCGTAATTCGGGGATAGCCATTGAGGCGAGTGATAAAAATGGCTCCGTTGGGTCGCAGCGCCGGCGTAAGACTGTCAAAAGAGACGACACCATCGGCGAAGGTTTCTACCAAGAATGGAGTCTTATCTACTCGGTGGTCGACTGGGCAACCATTGTGGAGAAGTACTTGGATAGCAAAGGAGAAAGAGAGCCAAAGAAGGCAAGATGGAGGAAAAGGGGGATGAATAACCGAGAACGCAGACGAACCAAACTGATGGAACAGGCTGCCCAAGCTAAAGGAGCCGACAATCAGGGATTCAGCCTGCAGGACGTAACTGATGCGACTCTTATGAAAATGAATGTCATCAAGTCATTAAAGATATGAGCAGCATCTAGTGATTTATTTTCAGGAAATTGTAATCAGGAAATCTAAACGCATTTCTTAAAAAAATTTGACTGTACATTTATGTTTAATTTTAATCTGATACTGCAGTTTTTAGAAAGTAGTGTGTCCTCTTAGCGGTCGTACGTTTTATTAATACTTAAAATACGACTCATCTGTATGTTGGTATCCTCTCCTTAACGGAATGAATGTCTGCTTATGAGTGGTGCCCTCTGGTGGGAGAAAAAAAAGATTTCACTTCTTTTTGTGAACGGCTGAAGGCCCCATCACACAAAGAAGACTAATATAATAAACATTTTCGCTGGAAGTAATCATAGCTTTTTGCTCGCCGTATCTATCTTGCAAGACAAAGTTGCGTCTCAGACGCATTATTCTTCTCAGATGCATTATTCATCGAGATAAACACGGCCAGTAATCTTTAGATGAATTTTTTCCATTGAGACAAATCATCGAGATTAACACGAGACGCATTATACAGACGAACATGTTAACGGAACTTAAGAAATCAATTTCAAAGCATGAAGAATGTGTATTCGTGTCCTCTTGTTTCTTTCATCCCTATTCTCACTAAACAAGTTTATTGACGATAAATCTTACAAAAAGAATTTACAGAGAGTACGTTTGCAATTTTTTTCTGTGAGAAATAATGGGATGCAAAGCGGCAAGGCTGTGACGACGAGTGGTTGAGTTTACCTAATGGGTGTCAGCCTCGTTCCCAGGGTCTCTCCTCTTCCGTTCTCTCTCTCGCTCTAGGGGATGAGAAGAGGAGAGTCCCTGGGAACGTGCCTTAGCGGGACTCTGAAGCCAAGGTATTCTTACTTAGTCTTTTTAGGTCTTAATGATAATAGGATAGTCCAGTTTAAAAGACAATTTTATTCTTGCATGTGTTTTACTAAAATTTTTGTCCGACAACATTTGCATTTTCTTTACAGAGCAGAAAAAAAGGGTTTGTCGGTTTGTTCATATTGGCCTCTGACCTTCTCACCTTGGTGTTTTGTTTGTTTGACAACATACCAAAAATGCTAAGTCATGTGCTGTGACTGGTTGTCAAAGAAGCAGCTTTCACGTGATCTGATTATAGAATATTATTAGTCAAGCAGAGGAAGTCCGAAGACTTACCTCGAAGATTGCCTAGCATAACCACTTAGACCACCGAAGTTTACTAAAATTTGTTCTTCCTGATTTATTCCAAACTTGACTGAAAATTGTGATGACCAAATTGTTGAAAATTCCTTGAAAGTTTCTTTGGCTGTTTTTATTTAAAACCGATACTAGCTGGCGTGCTTGCGGTTAATTCGCCTTTTGTAGATTCCACGTTTTATCAGAGGGTTTTAAAATGTCCGTTGTAAAAAAGAAACTGTCCCATAAAAAAATCACAACCAACACCGGCTACAGGGCTTGTACTACATCAAGAAAGGATGAAAGAAGAGAGCAGGGGAAGAGAGCGAATCCCCCATACATGGGCTTCTTCCAATAAAAATTATTTGAAATCTATTTTTCGGTTCTGTGTCGCATTGCGTGGTTATTTTAAGGACGAAACCTCATTGGCTAGTTAGCATGACGTCATGTAATTTTAGATTGTTGACATAGAAACAACAGATAAATTAAGCTTCGCAGCATGGATGCGAACTAATAATAAATTTCAAACAATTATCATGGGGCACCGGGATTCACTCTCTTAGTTCATCCTCTCTTAACTACATAGTTACCTACGAAACTCAATGAAAGACCGCTTTTTTGCGCGGTTAAAGAAAGCCAAATCAGTTTTCCGATTGAGAGTTAGTTATGCACTGGAAACGGAAAGGAATCGATAACTAAGTCCTGTTTATGTCATAAATTTCAAATTATACTACATTAAGGCCCGGTTTAGTAAATCAGTTCAGGAAAATTTTGCGAAAACATACGCCCCGGAATAGGCAAATACAACAGAAGAAGTCTTTTGCTTCCCAGGCACGAAGTACGATTCTAAATAAACTTTTCTTTCCCACTTTCAAAGCCGGAGAGAAACAACTGAGAGGAAACAATGTTTCCGCAACAATATTTCTTAGTTAACCAGTTTTAAATAGTAGATTGCACCCATTTGTTTCATTATTTTACGTCATGCAGAGACCAGACACGATTACTAATAAAACTGTTCCTCTTTTAACGACTTGGTAAAGTATTTTCTGCACCTTTACATGGTAAAAACGTAAATATCAAGTATTGTCAAAATGTTCATAAGCGACAGTTTTCACGTCTCTGACAGGAGTCAAAAATCCTGAAAAATTACCTTGTAGAATATTTTGACGCATAAATATCATGCAGTAGAAACAGGTTAATGAGTTCGAATATAGCCTCCATTGACGTTTTCTAGAGTAGCTTAATCTGGCTCATAAACAAATTTCAATTATTTGAATAGAGTGGTTTTGCTTAACCCTTGAAACCATAGACGTGGTTACACTAGTCAACTTTACCTAGGTAAATAGGAGGTTTCCCTGCACTGTAAATTCAAAAGATCTGTTTCGGCCCCAAAATGCCAAATTAGCCCTGAGGCCCCTGAAACTGATGCGGCCCACTGTAGAGCAGTTTCAGTCATAGTTGGGTCAAAACAACCCCCACTAGAAACCGAAACAGCCCACGGCAGGACCCAATTTTACCCTTTGGTGCCGACCTAGCCCCGTGTAAATAGGGCTATTATGGCCTTAATCGAGAGAGCCAAGTTAGCCCCCAAAATGGTCCTGTATTTTACTCACCGAAACGGCCCCATTTTGGGGCTAAAACAGAACTTCTGAATTTACAGTGTGGGTAAAGTTATATTTTTCCGTGTAACCGATTTTACCACGGGAAAATTTACCCAGATAAATTTTCATGACAAATTGATTGAGAACAATAGAAAAGGCCCCAAGCAAAACCCTATGTGGTATGAATGGTCGTTCGGTTTCCCTATGTAAACCTACCAGTGAGAAGCCGAGTGTCTGACACTGCACGTGCGGGGCGTGAGCTTGCGTGACCAGCTAATTGACCTAATTTGTATGCTTCATCCTTGTGAAAACATCAGCGATGGCTTCTTCTCGAACAATGCTGCAAGTACCAAATTTTAACGGAACCTAAGGTTTATAGCAGGTTTTATTTTGTGTATCGAAAATTTTTACATCTCAGGAAATGTAACTGGGAAAGATTCGGTAGGGTATCCGTCAGAAATGGTTTCTTCATCTTATTATTTGTTTCATAAAGAACAATATTGCGTATGAAAGAGCTAAGTAACAGTAAAAAATTATACTGGGGAAATCATGTTTACCTAGGGTGTCTAATAGTCGAAACTAAACAACAAAAAACAATGGAATTAGGGTGTAATATCGTGCCTAATAGTTTAGTACCTATTTCACGGGTTAAGTAGAATCACTCTATCGGCATAGCCCTTTTTCTTCGTTTCTACAAAAGCTTTAACTTTGATGCCTTCATGAAATATTCAAAGTTACAGGCTCTTTTCAAATGCCCACTATGAAATCCTGGAAATTAAAATCTCCCCCTTTTCACAAACCTTTTTCGAGGGGACATCAATTTGGCTGTAACAAGTTTGTCTTGTTTTATTTATAGGCAATTGCATCTCCAACTTTGAGACTTGTACAAAATACTCCAGCTCTTACGCTCTTTCTAGTGCAACGAAAAATCCTGGAAAATTCCTCTTTTCTTTGAGATATCATTGCACAAAGATTGGAACAAGAGAATTTATCTCAAAGAAATGTTGATGACCCTCGCAGTTAAGGATATCGACTTAAGCAGCTGATAAAGGAACAAGCTGGAAAAATTCAGGCCTAAACGGGATTCGAACCCACCACCAACAAGGGTTTGAATCCCGTTCAAGCCTGAATTTTCTCGGGTTGTTCTTTTATCAACTGCTTTGATTATTTCATATGTTCACCGTCATTAATTTGTTTCATCACCTACGGATCACTGCGAATTCTCAAATGACCTGCTCCCACTTGGCTTCAGATAGCTCAGTTGGTTAGAGCGCAGAGGTCATGGGTTTGAATCCTGTTCAAGCCTGAATTTTTTCAAGTTCTTCTTTTATCAACTGCTTTTAAAACTTGATATCCTCAAACTAGGAGGAGGGTCATCATTGCTTTATTTCGTCAGCAGTTTACATATATAATTTCATATATTCACTCTCAGAATTTAATTCGTTGTGTGCTTGAACGCTCGTTATATAAATAGGCTAGCCTAACAGATCCCAAACAGCGGAGCTCCCAAGGATACCACTGTTTTACATACTTGGCCAGATTTTCGCAACGCGTTTGCTTGCCAGGTTTCAAAAGAAAGAGAGAGACGGGGAGCCTGCGTGCAGCCGCTAAAAGGGAAGGGAGGGAGAAATTAGGAAGCGCGAGACGAGACCACGCGCATGGAACACGGAGGGAAGCGAAAAACAGCGCTAACCATCAAATTCGACACGCATAGATACATATACATTTCAAGCCGAGCTCCGCTCCGCTTTAATTTCTAATCAAAGAGAGAACATCGTTTCTTCGCAGTTTATTCTTACTTTGGCCGCCTAACTATAAAGTAAGACAAAATATTCAAAATAATCCAACGAAAAGGACATTTCTAATAATATCCTACAACAGGGTTTACGAATTAAGCCAATTAAATTTTAATCACATCGAGTGCTCTTTGAACTATATGAAACCCAAAAATCGTTGATAAGGAAACCAACTTACTTGGCATTTGCAAGTTACGAACGTAAGAATGCTGGAAATCCTCATGAGGGAATTTGGGAAACCAGGGTAGAAATACTGTGAACGACGTCTTTAAAGGGACTATGTCACGCTATTTTAGTATCTTTTTAAAAAGCTCAAAAAGTGTCTTCGTATCAACTGAATTCCAAAAATAATGGGATAGCTTTGTTACTAAAGACTATCTTACGACAATGAAACTGTTTCCTGTCGTCAGTTGCTACCGATGGCAAGGATGGAAATGGATTGAAACTTGAAAAAATTGGGCCAACTGATTTTTTCAAGTTTTCAAACTATATCTTCAAAAATCACCAAAAATATTATGGTTAGCTCTCCTTGAAAAAATTCATTTGATATCTCCCTCATAGTTTTAGAGGAGTATTTTGTGTATGACTAAAGGCACTAACTAATGAACTGAGCACAGAATTGGCCCAAAATAGCAAAATCCTCGTGACATGACCCCTTTAAAAAGCACGTGTACAAATTTCGTGTCTCAAGACACGAAATATAGATCCCCCAAAGCGGCTTCACTCGGCGAACTGTTTGTGTTAGCAAGTTTGCCAACATTTATTGGACGATCACACAAGCCTATTTGCAAACACAAGCTTGTTGACTTCAGTTTGCCTTGTGAAGGCACCTGTTTAATAAACCTTTGAGTTTTCGTTGCAGTTGCCTTCGTAGTTCATTTACACGAGAACCTCGCACGTCTTTCGGGCGTATTCACGCGTATTCGCGCATCTCGAAGACTGATCAACCACTCACAAATTATACTCAATTCTAATGCTGATTTCTTTCCATAAAATCAGTCAGCACAGCGCTTGAATGTACATATGGCTGAACTAAAGAACATTTCATTCTTATTTACATCAAATTACTATCCACAACTTGCAAAGCTTGTACATTACGGTTTCAAAAATAGCTTTTAACTTTATATCCTTACAAATTGCATACCCATTGTTACCTATTATTAATATTAATATTGCTGATCAAAAATTACAAAATTTTCATGTAAAATGTTTCCCAAAGTAAGGACTATCCTAAGCGCTTGCGTAAAATTGCATCACTTTCGAGAACTAAAATGCTTTTGGATACAACGCAAGAAGCTCCACTTTAGAGAGAAAATCCCAACACGTTTCACGTAGGTACTCACTGACTGAGTACGTACCATGAAACCCGAGAGACCCTTTCACTTATATGCATAGTGGTTCTAACTTCTGAGTCTGTGTGTGAAATGCTCAGTAAGAGCAGACATTCAGGTGACAAATATTGAGCCCTTACTCAGCCTCGTCACCCATAGTGAGCGGTACAAGCAAAATTAAAATCATCTGTTTGTGTAGTGTGCTGTGCATTTATAATGACTGTGTCGGTTAATCGGACTAACAAGGCTAAAAGCAGAATTTAGGGCTTTTAAATCGATGAAAATGAAATAAGAAACAATAAGAACACACATTGCTGCCACGTTATTCTGCGTTTACTTTGGCGATTAAGGCTCGCGATAACGATGTTTTCACTTTTGAGTGAATCCGACCGTTATTTTGAAAACATCACTTTCGCGAGCCTTAAACCGTTAACAGAAAAACAAAGGAAAATAACACATGCGCAACAGCATGTTTTAGTTTTCCACAATAATCCTAACAATATCGACCGATGGAACATTAACGATGCTAAAAGGAAAAATGTCCGAGCAAAAGGTAATAATATAAATCTTGCTACGTAACAAAGATGCAATCCCTCTGACACGTAGTCGCTCAGTTTGTCATTCATAACTTGAAGAGAACTTCAAAGAACTCTCTGTAAAATACACATTCTGTCCCAAAGAGAGTGCCCAACGATTTGACGTAAGAACGCAAATTTCGTCGAAAAAAAGGAATCCGTACGCTTAAAAATATGAACTACCAAACTGAACAGCTCAAGAACCATCCCACAGTAAACAACTTTCAAAGTCTAAAATAAAAAAAATTAAAACATTCCCTAAAATTCAACCTATGTCCGACGTCACATTTTTACTGCAATGGGTCTGCATATCGATATCTTCGCTTGAATCTGTCTACATCAGCGTCACTGAGTAGCCATAAGATAATCTTTAGCCACAACCAAACCCATACAAATGCAATATTTATACAATCAGTGACGATGACTGGAAATCACGTTCGCACGGTGTCGTTTACCAATCACACAACTGGTACTTGGTTCTTTTTGTCATGTAAGAGTCACTTAAACGTCCACAGCAGTACATCCAACTTGTTACCAAGGTCTCACTAATGTTGGCCTGTACGGCTACAATAATAAATTCTATTCGCCAAACGGGTGTATTTGTCTTGAAAATCCGTTCAACAAATAAATTCAAAGTTCTTGATATATTTTTCACGAGACTTGCAGCTTCCACGCCACATTCTATAGACTTTCCGCCCTCAGCTCTTCAACCTCTGAGTCGCGTATCATGATTCCAAACTGAGTCTGCGGATAAAATCCTTAAGTCCTAAGGTATTGAGTAGTTCCTTACCGCGTAGTGTCTTGCTCTTCAGTATCTTTTGAAATATTTCAGAAATATCCAAGTTATGAACGCCTAAATTATAAACTTCACTCTGCAAAATTTGCCCACATAAAAAAACACCACCACAAAAAAAGTACTGCTCGAACAATTTTCCTAAAATTGCCAAATTGTGGGATATTATCCAGTGACTCAAATTTTAGAACCGCATTGCCTGACACATGGTTGAGCCTGGTTTCAATGAAAGTTTTGAAGTCACAATTCTCTAAACACTTGAAGATAACTTGGCGGATTGTTTTCTTGCAGCGTCCACCACATCAAACAAGTGTTTAGCGTCCACAGCCAGTACATGTGCAGCAGAGAGCATTCCTTTGCGATATTCCTGGTCCAGGGTGGTAGTGCTGTATTTCTGTGCCATTTTCATGGCGTTAATCAGTTCAGCCATGTCTGATGACAGCACCTTGTGTGCCATTTCCACCTGGGACAATAATTCAATCAATCACTCAATCAATCAACAAGTCCGTCAATCAGGCAGGCAGTCAATCAATCAATCACTCTGTCTGTCCACCAGTTAAGCTGCCAATCAGTCAATCGGTCAGTCAGGCAGTCAATCAGTCAATAAATCAATCAATCAATTACTCAGTCAGTCAATCAGTCAGTCAGTCAGTCAGTCAGTCAGTCAGGCAGTCACTCAGTCAATCAATCGATCAGTTAGTCAGTCGATCAATGAATCAATCAGTTAGACAGCCCGTTAGTTAATCAATCAGCGAATGGGTACAAAATTGGTACGGTAAGGCATACGTGTGTTACTACAAACCCGTAAATGAGACATCCCACGGCCTTAAAAAGTTAGTCGTACTAAAGTGGTGCTCTGGTTAATACAGCTTACACATAATAAAACACTTCACAAGCTTTTGTTTGGACCGAAACAATTGTCGCAACAGGTCACGTTAATGGGGAGGTGAGTTTCACGCAATTTCAGATAACAAAATGACGGTATGGACTTTTGTTTGAATCCAAAAAGTGACCGTAATAACAAAGTGGTCGGATTCCACAGTATGTTCTAACCATATAACAAGTAATAATGCAAATATTTGGCCTAAAAATGAGAAACACGGCCAAACGAATCCCACGTACCCACACGACCATTTTAAGTAGTTTAAAACTTAAGTATGGAACAGATCAAGTACAGACACGACAAATACACAAGAAATGGGGTGAATGATCGATGAAAACTATGCTCTATTCACTTTCGCAGAGTTTCACTCAGTTTCACAAAGTTTCAAGACCAGTGGATAGATAAGGAAGCCCAAACGCAACAAGAATGCAGGATACAACACATAGAGTGAGGTTTGGAATAAACAAATAAGACAAAGTTACCTCCTTGTGTGATGAAGGATCCAATCGGTGAATTTCGTCATCAACATGCGCCAATAAATCTCTCAAAGAAAGACCAATTTTCTACACAAAACAAGATATGACAATATTAGAGTGGTATTTAGTGGCTAGTTCGTCAAACATCAATGCACGATTTTTTTCCTTCCAGTCAAAAGTGACCGTAAAAGTGAAGAAGTCGGCCGGATTAACGAGGTTTCAGAAGTTGCCGCATGACTGTGAAGATCTCTTCCTCTTTAATTCTTTCTCCCACAGTTTACACATACATATATGGGGTATAAAGTAACAAACTAGACCAAGCTTCCTTGAATGGCTTCACAACTCACTGGAAAAGACTTGAACCGGCATCACAAAGGCCCTACGTTCCGGAATCCCGTTGAAGCCTAAATGTTTTCCAGGGTGTATTCTTTTTCCCGAAGTTCATATTTACGATTCATTTCATACATCACTTTTCACAAGATAACCACTCCAAGAGCTTTTTCTTTGGGTCAAAGAAGTGTCTGTAATGACGGGGTAGATGCATTAACCCTTAAAGCACTGGCATCGTCATTCAAATTCTCCTTACTGGTCTCCATACATTTCATTGAGTAGTAGTTGGGAGAATTTGTTTAAACATCAAGATAGTTCATCTGTGGTGATCACTTCCTTGATACTCATGACCTTTAAGTGTTATAATGCACTGATATGATGAGGAGAAATTTGATGCTGATCATTATTGGCGCTTAAAGGGTTAACAGAGTAGGTATAAGAAGTAGAAAGTTCTGGTGACAATTCTCTGTGACCTGTTATATAAAAACTTTCTTCCCACCTTGACAAACGCTGGGTAGTCTTCAGAGCGAGCAAACGGAAGGCCATTGTTCAAGCCAATCACAGACTGTACCACGTGTGTGGTGTTAATGAACACGCTGTCCGTTGAACGGTCTTCGTGTGGGTCATCTTTTCTTTGTAAACTCTGCAAAACAGTGGATAGAATACTGTAAAATCACGGTCATGCACGTAAGCCCTAGGCTTATATACAACTCACCCTGCGTAGCAAAAATTCGGTGGGTTAGCCTGCGTAGCAAGCGCTTTCTTTTTTTTCTTTCTCTTTTTTTTTTTTGGGGGGGGGGGGGGGGAAAGCGGTCATTAACGACAGCTTTAACTGCATAAGGGAGAACCATCCCCTCCCTCTCCCCCTCGAGAATTTCAGCCTTACCGTTTGATTCATATCTGTGTCCGCTATTGTGGCGGCCTGGTGGCTCGGCGGCTCCACTGGAGTGCTATGATCTAAAGGAAGAGAGTTACCACGATGAGTCCAAGTTCGGCTGGCAAAGCAGGCTGGGGATTTGAAGAACTATTGCTGCTTATTTTTGACTCAATGTACTGTTAAAAAAGAGTTAAGACGGATTCCGCTCAACGTTCGAGCAATAAGTGCAAAAAATATTTACCAAAAAACTACTCATAGCTCGGTAACATTTTAAATGCTATTTGAAACATCTCACTCTAGTTCACTTGCCCAAGTGACCCCGCGATAAAATTCTCAAGCATTCTCAAGAAAATTAATTTCAAATCTCGTAAAAGTATGCTAAAAACGGGCGCCATTTTGTTTTGAACTGACATGAAGCGTCTTTTTAATTGAAATATGGATAACTTCAAATCCAATTTTCTCTCGCGGGGTCAGCTTGGGAGCAAAAGTAACGATAAGTTCTTCTTATCTGTTCTCAAAATGTGACAGTGCTGCAAGTATTTTTTTGGTAACTTAATTTTTGCACTTACTGCTCGAACGTTGAGCGGAAATCGTCTTAAAAGGTGTCCACTATAGAAGAGCAAATGTCGGAATCACCATAACTTTCAAGAAAGAGAGGACAAACTCAAGGGACCTCTATCAATTTTCGAAACTTATCTTGTCGAAAGTTTCCCGTTCCATTGGCTTCCTCTCCCAGAAGTGTCACTTTCCCTAGAAAATTTCCGTCCCATCGGACTCCTCACCAAACTTTTTTCGGTCGAATGGAAACCGGGCCAGTAAAAGCCCTCCAAAAACAACACAAAACGGTACAACACCTCATCGAAACAGTAAGCCAACGGTTGTTAGGCCTGACTATCCTTTTGTTTTTACCGTGCACAATTCATAGTAGGTTGAACTGTGTCAGATCAAGCAGCTTTCAATCAATTTTTGTGAAAGTGAAACAAAACAGATTGTCCACAGTTGTGACGTTTTTAACATAAATTGTGGTACCTTTGTTGTAAGGTTTCAAAAATAGACTTTCCTAAAAAAACAGTGGACGTAAAATTTCCTAACGGAATTTCAAATGAACAAAGATAAAACGTCATCACACATACATTCCTTTGCCGGTTGTCGTTGTTCGATAAATGACGCCGATCCTCGCGGGTTATATGACTCCACTGCAGCCGACACACCATCCTCGGGGGAGAGAAGGACGGGGGTCTTGGGTGATTGCAACTGTACCTGGAGGAAAATGATCGAGCGAATCTTTAACCCAGCACTATCACCAAACTAGGCGGTTTTATAAGCTCGTCGCGGCGATCGGCGAAAAACGACTCGTGTGCCCACTACTGCGACAGTGACTCTTTCAATCGGTTTTGATCGCCATGACGAGCGATCAAAATCGCCGGCAATCGCCTACTGTGCCCGCTCCCGAGAAAATCGCCAGCGATCACAGGCGATCAATTTTGTTGAGATGAGCATATAAAGACGCCTAGTGTATTCTGGACAGTGTTCGTTGGCGGAAAACACAGGCAAACCCACCATGACATCAACACGTAGAGAGGATTGCCTGACTTTTCTAAGGTGATGATCTGGAAGGGGGTGGGGATGATCATGTTTGGAACTGACTGACACATAACTTAGCTCTGATTGTTTTAATTAACTTTGTACAAACAATCAGCGGTGATGGACAGATTTGAGAATCGGTCGATTCTTTGCCAAGTTTACGTTGTGGCGCGAGGAACGGTCGTCAGTTTTATCAAGTTTGTAACGTACCGGTGGTGGTGAGAAGGGTAGCTGTATGTTCTGTTCTTCTTGCTGAAGCCACTTGGAGTCCGCTTCTGACTCCAGTCGCTGTTTCCGCAGTCGCTCATGAAACATTTCCCGTTCCCTCAATTCCATCTGCGCTCGCTCTTCTTCTTCGCGTCGTTTCAGTTCCGCGTCGCTCTGTTCGTTAAGATTAATGAACAGAAAACATCAATTCCATGGACACTCTCAAAAAGATTCAATCCAACGGAAAACGTAACATGAAATCTCAATTTTTCACGTTTTCCACATTCTCAACAACAGTGTCACAATAAATTTAATACAGGATAACGTCATTTTTTCACTTTAGAAAACAAAGCTTACGAGAGTTTGTAAAGAATTGAAAAGTGCTTTTAATGAAAGCCGTTTAGACTTTCCTATGATGATGTTTGTTCTAACCTTTACGTCTGTGCATGAAATCCTTAACTGTGACCAATCTTATGAAAGTTACTGAGGAGTTCAAAATCCAGGAAATTCCGGTTGGAATGTTGACGGCAAGTATTTTTTGCCCAAACGTAAAATTTCCAAGGTGAAGGGAATTTCTTGAAAGGTGGTCCGAAATATAATTTCTGTACGGAAACTGTTTGTGTCATTTACTTCTTTCTACCAGTGCCGCTTAGAGGTCAGAGTTAGAGAAAGACCCGCCACTGAGTTCGGTTCCAGGCTTTCCGACTAAATTCCGCTAAATGGGATATCGACAATCTCCAAAGGAATTGGCATTTCGGATTGAAAGTCCCATTTAGACAGCCTCCGGCCCAACCGTTTTCTTAGCATAAATAGTAAATAACCAGTATGCAATTTGACTAACCGGTAGATCGATAACAGCTTCCCGTGGTTCCGTTGGACTGGCCAGCGGACTTGTCGTGGGGCTTGTTGCTTTATAACTCTTCGGAAGAGTATGACTACCACCCGCCATGGAATGCCGGGAAGGCTGGTCCATCAGTGTGTGAATACCGCTAGCCTCGTGGTACGACTTGAAGTTCCTGGGGAGTGTACGCGACGGGGAATTTGGAGATTGCAGGGAGCGAGGGGATCTAGGTGACAGAGGCGATGTTGGGTGTTGTCCTGGTAAGGTTGCTCCTGGTAAAACAACAAAGTTGATTTTAAGTACGATTTCAAATCCCATACCGATTTCATACCGATTCCTGGCAAATTCCTTTCTCCCCCCCCCCACCCCCCACAGTCATCGAAGATTTTCTCTGGGCCGGATAGTTACGCCCAGTTTTCACTAGCCACAGTAGAGTGAGCATAAGCAATTAGGGGCCTTCCAGTGGATATATCACAACGCAACACAAGCGCATGCATGAACATTTGAGAAACAAACAAACTTCTCGGTTTTCACGAGAAATCTCCTGAGTCCACAACATAAACAGGATTGCTAATGCCAGGAAAAGGAAAATTTCTGATCCTTGCGCCTGTGCTTGCGCTTCCGTCGAGACCGTCTTCAGGTTATTTGTTTGTGCTTATGTTTGCGCGTGATTGCATCGCTTAAACAGCGTCAAAAAGGGGAGTTCTGGAGTCCTAGAGCCCTGAAATTTTTGTCGTGGAGCCAAGAGCCAGGAGCCCGAAGCCTTTCTCTGTCAACTTGGAGTCTGGAGAGAAATGCTGATTTTGGCCAAATACAACCCTGGAGTGGAGCGATGGAGCTCTAGAACCCGAATTTTCCGTCTTGGAGCCCTGCGTTTTTAAGGCCAGAGCCCTGGAGCCCTGGAGCCCTAAACCCCTTTGGACCCTGCTTGAACTTCAAGAGTCGCCTACAGGTGTAAGCAGGACATGAAATTAAATGCTAAAGAAAACCAAGAAATCAACGACCTCACAACGTGAACCTTTTGCGGGAGTTTTATTTGGGGCATTAGCAATTTTGGGGATTTTTGGTCATACACATCTGATTTTTTTTTTCGATTTTGATAGACTCTTGTTTTATTGTAGCAGTTAATCTTAGTAGTTCCGTAACCAATGAATTCGCTTGTGGATTTTTATGGATTATTATCATTTTATGATACTATGATACTGTTACTGTTTATTTATTTCATTTTACTTCATTTGATTTTTTCCCGGGATCCTCTTTTATTCAGGACTGCAAAAAGGAAATCCGCAAAAACCGCAAAAATGTCAAGCTATAAGACAATTAGCATATAGTATACTAGAAAATGAAACAAGGAAGCACTAACTACTAGATGCTAGCAGTAGCTTGTTCTTACTCTTCTCTCTACACTCGATGCTACATCTCAAGTATCCGACTTGAGATGTCCAACTTTACGTACGAAGCGTAAGACGTGCGTTATGATGGTCATGTAAGCTACAACTGATTGTCTTCATCTTTGTGAAGTAAACCTTTAGTGTTAAACGTCAAAGCAGTTATTTAACGCTGCATTTTAGCATTCTAGCAATACCATTACAGCGTAACCCTGGTTAAAAACCACCCCACATACATGACCACTTTGAAACTGCGGCAACTTTTTCCTGGCCCAACTATGAGCTCAACCAGCCATTTTCTGACCTAAAAATCCCGCTGATAAGACCACGATTTATGCTGTTTTATGGCCCGTCTGTACTCGAGTGAAAGGCATCCGACTGTAGCTGTTTTCGTAGTAACATTTGTACGTGCCGTAAGCCCAGGGTTGTCTATTTGTAAGATAAACCCCGGAACGTTTTATAACATGCACGGAAAAGTATAATTTTCAAAAAAGTATGATTTGACGACAACCCACCTCTTGGGCTTGTAACTCCTCTGCTGCTGTCGAATGTTGACACCGCGGGGGACTGGGGTGAGCCTGTGGGTATGTGAACGAACGAAGGCTGGATCCCAGGCCTTGACGGCTGTACACATGCAGAGAATGAAATGATTATAACGGCACTGGTTTAAATAACCCAGTTTTGTAGGAAGAAAGTGAAAACATCACAAATAAAAAATGAAAGAATTACAAATGAAACGACCTAAGCAGGCCTATTTTTCTATTACACAAGTTTAGTAGCAAAAAAGTGAAAACAGGACAAATTCTCTTACCTTGGGTGGGGCGTCTGATAATGCACCTAAACAGCACAAAAAAAACAGACATAAGCTAGACCAACACCCAGCCGAGCAAATGACAGCTTTTTGTTGTTTGATACGAAATGTATGGACCACGTTGCACTCGTATTGGTGGAATTTTTTAGGCATAAGTTAGAGTGCTAGAACAAAGAACTGAACTCTAAAAGTTGTTTATAAACACCACAAATTGTGTATTACAGCTTTAGGAAAGGTCTCTCTGACTCACCCATTGATAAAGCTTGTATTCTTCGAGTTTCTCTTCTGACTTTTTCATCTTGTTGAAATCTTTCTTCTTGGACTATGACACTGAACAAGAGAAATGGGCAAAATCGACTTCTAAACAGTCAAGATACTGTAATTTAATAGTAAACACACAAAATCCTTAACCGTTTCCTTCCTACAGTTTAACCTAACAACAATCTATGTCACTCGAGTAGAAGAAAGATTGACATACTACACAAAATTACAGTATCCCAGGGAAACGGGTCTTTAGTTTCAGAAAGCGAGTGGTTTAAACTGGCAAGAGTATAAAAATCGATTTTTTTTTTTAAATTACAGTTTATGTACACTTCCCAGTCCCCATTCAGGATCGAGATGGCAGATACCAGCTCCAAGCCATCTACTTGGACATTTTCATCAAGTGAATTTCACCATCCCAAGTCAAAAGGAATCAAAAGGTTCCAAGCTTGTGTGTTTAAATGATTTCTTTTTTCCTGAGTTCTAAGGTAACTCATTTAAGTTCATACAATATGACAGGATCAAGAAACAATATCTTCACTAAAAAGATTTTTTCCTGCTAAGACTCAAACAGAAATTCCAGCTTACCTGAGTCGAGTCTTGAGGTCCTGGAAGGTGGGTCTCTTAGAAGGCTCATAAGACCAACACTCAAACATGATATGGTACAGACCTGGGGGACAGTTGGGTGGGAGAGGCAGCCGCTCCCCATTCTCTATCTTGCCGATTACTTCATTGTTTTTGACACCTTGGAAGGGCTTGATGCCATACATAAGAATCTCCCACATACACACACCTAAAGTGTCAAGTAAAAGGTACCGATAAAACAAGCTCAAATTCAGGCCACAGGTTGGGCTGCCTGTGGGTAGCATGAATCAACTTAGAGCATTACTTATTCCCCCCAGTTGATCACCCCAACTACATTTTGTCAAGTTTTCTCACAGTTCGTTGATACCTGTTTATACACCTGAAATCCATTTCAAGCCCAATTTATTTTCAGGCTTTTTTTTTGTAACTTTTTAAGTTGCGGGCGAAGCTGTGAGGGTCTTTCATGTATTGAATCTGTAATTATGTTGCTTACAGACCCTTTGAGGCTCCAGAGGCCCTCTGATTCATTGCCAACTCACCAAACATCCAATCATCAAACATCACCAAACATAAAAAAACCTCACCAAACATCCAAATGTCACTGGCAATTGTAAATCTTCTGAAGTTGATTGACTCAGGTGCCATCCACTTGATTGGTAGTTTTCCTTTTGAAGCTGAAAGAAAAACAGTAAAGGGAATATTTATTTAATGACATTTGAGCTCCAGGGATTGAAAGAATCAAGTGAAATATTTCTAAGTACTGAGTATCACCTTTGTAGTAGGCCTGCTCATCCACCCATCTTGACAAGCCAAAGTCTGCTAACTTGACACATTTGGGTGTGCACACAAGCACATTACGAGCTGCAATGTCTCTGAACATAAAAAGAAAATAATTATTGTTAGATATAAATTGGTAATTCTCATCACTTCTTCAAGGCTTTTTCTTCAGGTACTCCAGTTGCCTCGGTCTACAAAAACCACCTTCGGATTCACTAAATTCCAGTTAGATCGGAAATGTTGGACACTGAAGCGTCACTCTGCGAATTTTCACTGTAGTTCCCATTTGTTTAAATCTCAATTTAATTTTTTTTTGTTTATTTATAGTTTGTTGTTTGTTTATTTCTATTTCTTTATTTTTTACATTTCTAGAAAAGGTAAAAACCTATGTCCCACATCTTTACACCTGGCAGAAAAAAATTAAATAAAGGTAAAAAATAACAAAGCTGAGTATCAGCCTGTTGTTGTTTGTAAGTTATCTGGTTTTTAATTTGCCAGTTACATTGTAGCTGTCAATCAATTCTTCAATTCTTAAATTGCATGGTAATTTCATTCCTACATTACTCATTTTCAGTTATCTGTAAGTAATCTGTAGGCATGCTGTCAACTGATGATAATAATAATAATAATAATAATAATAATAATAACAATAATAACTCTCGCTATTCGCCTTAACAAATACAGCAAGGACGCAGCTCAACAAGGTCGGACTGAAACCATATATTCGTGCCGCTGGCAGCTGCGGTACAGTCCTTGCATGACCTTGGAGCACAGCCAACAGCCAGCTCAAATAGGCTGTGTGTCACTTTTTTCTGAGGGAGAAAAAACTGGAATATCTGGAGAAGAACCCTCAGAGCAAGGTCAAAGACCAACACAAACTCAGCCCACATATGACGCCGGGTGCAGGAATCGAACCCGGGCCACATTGGTGGGAAGCGAGTGTTCTCACCACTACACCATCCCTGCTCCTCGATCAGTCAGCAAAATGTCCACTACTAGTTCGTCAACAATTTAATGTCACCTGACCACCAAATTGTTGAGGAACTGGTCTTAAATTTTCCAGATGATATAGCTTACCTGTGAACAAAGTTCTTGCTCTCAAGATATGACATGGCAGTGCTGAGTTGGAAAACATAACTAAGAAGCGTCTCCAAGTTTATTGAGTGTCTGTTCTTTTGAAGATAAGATCTCATCTAAAAACAGCCAGGGCAACAAAAGTCAGAAAATTGGTTACCAGAACAACAAGGAAATATTTTTACTTCAATGTTGTTAGTACCTCTCCATATGCTGCCAGCTCCATTACAATGTAAAACTCGTCATCTGTACACACACCAATGAGCTTTATAATGTGGGGATGATCAAATTGTTTCATTGTATCTAGAAAAGAAAGTGAAAGTAAAAAAAAATCATCATGCTATTTCAGAAAGCATACTCATTTGAAGAAACACCCATCTCCTCGCCCTACAGGGTGTAAGTGGGCAGGCGAGGAGATAGCTAATACCCAGTTCCAGAAAAGTTAAGATGGATTCCGCTCAACATTCGAGCAATAAGTGCAAAAAATATTTACCAAAAAGCTACTCATAGCACGGTAACATTTTAAATGCTATTTGAAACATCTCACTCTAGTTCACTTGTCCAAGTGACCCCGCGATGAAATTCTCAAGCATTCTCAAGAAAATTAATTTCAACTCTCGTAAAAGTATGCTGAAAATGGGCGCCATTTTGTTTTGAACTGACATGAAGCGTCTTTTTAATTGAAATATTGATAACTTCAAATCCAATTTTCTCTCACGGGGTCAGCTTGGGAGCAAAAGTAACGATAAGTCCTTCTTATCTGTTCTCAAAATGTGACAGTGCTGCAAGTATTTTTTTGGTAACTTAATTTTTGCACTTACTGCTCGAACGTTGAGCGGAAATCGTCTTAACCCTTTATTAGCCCCAACATTATTATGCATATTCTCCTTAGTGTTCTCCATACATTTCTTATGGTACTAGTTGGGAGAATTTGCACAAGTATCAAGACATTGCATGTGTGGTGATCATTTTCTTTATTCTCGTGACCTGTACACTCGATCAAGTAGTGAGAAATTAGATGCTTGTCATTATTGGGGCTTAAAGGGTTAATATCCACACCCACCCGAAGGAGGGGCACAGGAAATTCCAAGGGGAGGGGTCCCAAAAGAAAAATTGTATGAAATTAAACTGGAGTTTCCAGTGGGGTTGAGGTGGTGTGAACATTTTCTGAAACAAAACAACACTTCAGACTATCATACAAATGTAGGCAAATGACATGTGAGCCTTCCCTCAAAGATGGCAAAAGATGGACTTTTCTTTGCACTTGTATTTACAGGGGAGGAGCAAGATTTGTTGCACTTATTACAGTATTGAATTGAGCACCAGCTTCTTTATAAGAAACAAAATTTAATGTTAACGGCACAGGAAAAAATTACTTCTTCTGGCATACCTTATATGCATCTACTCTCCAAATTAATCAATACCCTTGCAACATGGATTTTATTATTAGAGAAAATAATTCAGTCAGTTCTAACACAGCCCCTTTTTATACCCACATGCTTCTTCCAGGAATTTTTCTCTCGACTCTGCATTTTTACACGACTTGATTGCCACTTGTAAATTAGGATCATCCTGGTGAAAAAGAAAAACAATAGAAATCATAAGATAAGAAAGACAATGATCCAATACATGTACTCTGCTGTTGTGTTGGTAACATTTTACAAGTTTACCTTGACCAAAACGTTAGACCAAACAATTTCTTGTTCAAAGTTCTACTCACCGGACTTATGTAAGTCCCTCTGTGAACATCTCCAAACTGTCCTTGTCCAATTATTGTATCCAGTCTTAATTTGTCTTTTGGAATCTCGTAGTCCTTGGCTAAAGGATTTAAACACAATACAAGTGTTGTGAAAAGGTGTACAACATCATATCATCACCTTCCTCCAATTCACTTGCTCTGAAATCAGTCTACAAATTCTCATCAAGTGGTCTCCACATATTTCTTATTTATAATACTTGGGAAAAATTCAGTGTGTAACAATCAAGACAATTTATCTTTGGTGATCCCTTTGTCCTTGTAATGTACTGATGTCATAAGAAAACAACATAAGTTGACCATTGTTGCTGCTTGAAGGGGTGATTTTCCGAGATGTAAAAACACAAGAAATTAAGCTTTTATGACATCTATTCAGAATTCAAGGTTTTCTCCCAAAAAACTAACTCAAGCATTCTGATGGATGGTCGAACCAGTGGAAGTGTGCAGATTTAATTAGAGTAAAAAACACTTTGTCATGACATGCTGAACTACATTTTAGGGGTTATTTCACAAAACCAATTACTTTCTTTCAACATCCTAGATTTAAACTTTTCATGCACTGTTCTGTTGATTTAGTTACATTTAATACATACAACATATATTTAAATAATTAAGCTTCTCATTTATATAATTAATTTTTTCTTTATTATTTACATGTACATGTAATCTAACCGTTGTTAAACATCAACCAGCTCCAAAAATGTTTAATGACCAACCACACTAAGTTCATGATTAGATGCAACTGACAGTAATGACAAAATGTTACTACCCTGAAATGATCATATTACCTGGTCTTCTGTTTATAACAAGAGTTGTTCCCCTGGACTGCAGTGCAACCACTACACGCGCAGCAGCAAGTACTGTAGGTTAGATTCATTTTAAATGTTTGATGCATCATTATAACTTATTCAGTTCACTTCTGATCAGTTTATGGCTGCATTTAGTAAGTAATAAAAATTTTAAATGGCGTTATTTAAAGTGAAACTGCAAATGTCGGGAGGGAGAGACCACAGCTTTTTCTTTTAATTTAAACATTAATATCAAACTATGTAGAGTGAATTCTTTACATTCCTTCATGTTTTAAGGACATTATACAAAGTCAAACAAAGGGAAAATATTAGAACTCAGATTTACTGTTAAGCTGTTCAGTGCCAATTTAATTAACACTGGTACTTATCTCAGAAAAAATTAACATTACCGTTTAAATTTAACAATTTTAAAAATCTCTGCTTCTTTCCGTAAAGGACACTCTATTCCATATTGCTCAAGGGCATGTATTTATTTTTTAAGGAATTAAAACAGTTGAACATTAAAAGAGTAACAACTTGTGGGTATTCAACTTGACTTTGGTTGGATCAATTAAATTTATAACTGCTTTTTATATAGAATTTTCTTTTCTGAAAATTTTCTTCAACAACATGACAAACCGACCTGCCATTGGGTGTGCATAGTCTGGATCATCGTCAACAATTTCTGCATAATCATCAAACTCTACAAAACAAGAAAAAAACATGTAGCATACATGTATTTCCGGGTATGGAATGAAATCTAACAACACTGAGTTTTTCCATCATATCCTGTCACATTTACATGCAGTTTGACTGTTAACAGTATAGCAGTAGATAATTATAATCTCTAGTCTAAGTACCATTAGAAGGGATGATATTCAGTATGGAGTTCTCCTATGCCAACACATTTAGACTGTGGTTAAGCACAGTGCATCCAATGCAGAGATATTTTTGCAAAGGTTATTTAACTACATGTATGCCAGGGACAAATCAGATCTCAGCAAGACTTCCTGGAATGTAAAAAAAAAAATGTGGGTAGCCAAGCATTTTTCAGAGACAATTAAGCAACCATAATTCTAAACAGTTATCTCTTACAGAAAAATGTGTGGTTACCCCCAAATTTTTGGGGGGATTCTGATAGCCCTTGCTGAGATTTGCCTTTTCCACAGTCTCGAAATACACAAACTAAAATACCGTTTTAGTCAGAAAATTCCTTAAGAAAGCCGAATATCTCGGACCAGACCTGAGATGCCCAAAACGTACACGCAGTGACAAAAGGAGGCAACGTCCTTCATAGTTGCTTTATCAAACAGATAAACTCAATAATTATTAGTCCACTCAAACTTGTTGGATGTAGGTGATAATAACCAACCAAGTGCTATGCACATTGTTTGTCACTTGTTGATCACCTCAAATCCAATGCATGTTAGTGGAATGATTGTTAAATAGCTAACAACTTCCGGAAGAATACAGTGTTAAAGGAGGCCATTTGACATACCTCCATTTTTTCTCTGTACTGGTGAGCTGACAGAGTTCTTTTTCTCCACAAAGCTGTTTGAACGGGTCGGGGTGTTCTGTCTTATGGTAGGTGAGAACACAGGAGGGCTGCAAAAAAAAACATGGTGGGTTTTTGACAAACACATTGTATGCCCATTAAATGCTGGGGTGTGTTTCTCGGTCCCGAAAAGCCATTTATAAAAATTTGAACCACTCATTCTACAAAGCTGTCATTTTTAACAGGTCTTTAAGGTAAGAAATGTATCACTTATGTGGAAGTTTGATGCTTAGAAACTACTTTATTTACATGATACAGGATGAATTATCGTGCCCAAAATCGACCTAAAAAGTTTCAGGGCTTTCGAGAAATGCATGCCTGGTTACCAAAAAGCAGACTATAATACACAGCTACCTGTTCTGTCTTTCCGTCTGTGGAGAAGATGGAATGGGGATGGACGGAAGTGACCTTTCAATATCTGCAAAATTGAGTTAGTAGTATCATAAGTATCATGTACATGTATAACCTGGAACCACAAAATACTCAGTCACACAATCAAACCTTAAGCTGTGAGCAGTTACCTTAGTTGGCAAGTATCTCGGGAAATGAGCAATATTTTTATTTTAATTTTTTTTTGGGGGGGGGGGAGGGGTGCTCAAAAGGTGATATTCTTGAGTTTTCAATGGTGATTTGAAATGCAAGGGAATTTCATTTCAACCAATCAGAAGCACTACCTAGATCTGGGTAGTGACACGTCATCAGTGTGGAATTTCTGCGCTCGTTACTCAGATGTCATTTCGCGAGGGCTCAAGTGGCGACCTCGCCATAGAACATCAAGAGTAAGGTCTGGCAGGATTTTATTCGCGTTGTAGTCCTGTTTTTACTTAGCTGAAGTACAAATTTCCACAGCAGCAAATACAAGACGGACTTGCCAATTTGAGATGTTGTATGAACAGAACGTGGAAATTAACGTTACATCGATCCCTAATTAACAGTGAAAGGAACAATATTTAAAGCCCAAGTTTATAACGATAGTGAAAAGACTAGAGTAAAACAGCATAAAATTTTTCGGGATTATCTCTCGGTAACAGAGAATCTAAAATTTGCAGTGTCATTTTTGAGTACGTGTTATAAAACATGAACCCATTAAAACTAAATCGGAAATTGCGCGGCTTGTTGCTAGCTATTCTTAAAACTGAAAAACTTGAATGAAACTAGTATTAAAATCCAAGTCACAGTGGTGATCAAGGAATTAGAGGATGGATGTAGTAAAATCTTAACAAGATACTAAACGTTATTTCGGGGTCATTCATAGCTCAAAGTGTAAAGCGTATGTTGAGCAAATTCGCATAGTTGACAGCTGTAATTTCAGCCTTATAAGGAATGTAACGCAACACTTAAAACATCTTGAACCGACCGAAACAGTATCGAAAGATTAACAACAACAGATATGAGACAAAGCATTCTGATAGAGACCTGTTGGATCTACTGGAAAGCGAGCTGAATTTGAACATTTTCGTACTGTTCAAAGGCAAAGCAAACGAAATTTATTCGGCTGTAGGTTTTGACTCAAAATAAACACGTGAGCTAAAAATGACTTCGTACCGTGGGAAAGTTACAAATGTAAACACACTTTGGTCGATTTGTGAAGCAAAAAGACGAAAATTATTATAGCCGACTTGATTACAAAGCAAGCAACTTCAATTAACAGGGAAATAAATATAGTTGCAAAGCTATTTCAGTCTTGTTTATAAACGCTAGTTCAAACCGATTTCGAACGAAAATATTGTGGATACAAGAAACGCCGTTTGATGGCAGACTCCTGTTTTGACAATACAGTGTACTAAGAACGTAAGTGGTTGACTGAAACGTCTGAAACCTTACAAATTAAACAAAGTAAAGCGAGTTGCGTGTCACGCAAATCACGCAGAGCGTCAAAACGGCACCCTTTAGAAAGTTGACCGTTTATGAGCACTGAAAAGTATTGGATATTTGCCGGTAGAAGTAAGAAATTAAAAGGTTCAACTGCAACTTGCATCTATTTCTGAAGTAAAATTGTAAACTTTCCACTGATCTTTGCCTAAATTATGTATGCAATATTTTTCGACGGTGAGTTTAAGTTTAAGTTTACTTGTTTTTGTCTGTGTTCTTTGAAGAACCGTGAAACATAGAGCTTTCTTCGTTTTTTTTTACTCCGCGTAGTCATGCTGCTGAATCATTACCAGGTTTTAGTGTGGATAACAACAAGATCTTTTTGGTGGTGGTGGAGGGGGGGGGGGGCTGAGGGGTTAGGGTGGGACTTACCGGAGGTGTAATGTCCCATAGGTTGTCAGGGTATTAAAATTTCACCATATTGTGAAAAAAAAAAAAAAACGTCATTGGCTCTGCGCGCATTGCGTGCCTATGTTTTTCAAAAGACAAGGGAAGGACTAAATAAACAAAAGGCCCACTGTTTTCAAATTCTAATCCATTTCCATTCTATCCATTGCTGTCAAACACAATAAAGTTATAGCATTACTTTATTTTTGAGCGTGACACCAAAAAGCATAATAGTCAATTTTTGTAGCATAATGTGTCAGCCCCTAGCCACAGCTTTGCTTAATCCAGTTTCTGCAGCACCCAATGAAGGTATCTCATACAGTGTACTTAACCCTGCCCTGGATGGGACAACAGTCCATTGCAGGTTTACGCCAATTTTAAGTTTGCCAGTTAACCACCTTAAGGCACTGACACACAATGCATCATTGTGCTCAACATTGCGCCCAAAGTTGCACGCAATGTTGCAGATGACGGACACATGGTGAAACAGTTGCGCGCTATGTTACAGAAGGAGGAGCCGATTCTACTTCTGCAACAGTTGCATGCAATGCTGCATGCAACAATTTCAAGGGTGGACACATGGTGCAACTTTTAATTTGCGCACAATGTTGCGTGCAATGTTGCACCATGTGTCCGGGCCTTTATACACCTGGATGGAAAGAGACTTACAGTCGAACCTCCCTGGGTGACCACCTCTTGTAAGCGACCACTTCCCTTCATTTTTGGGCTGACAGTTTGAATTTTTCTATTGTTTTTAACCTCCAGTAAGAGACCACTTGACACATGATCTCATTTCACCGGGTTCAAACCAAACAGAATAGCACCATACAACTGCGAGAAGACTTATTTGTTAATGTAATGAACTTGAGAATGTGATCCTTGTTCTACACTTCAAATTTTTGGGTTAGAGGCTTATTTGTGCACGGATTAAAGAAAATTAACCTCAGACCAAAATCAAAATTTTGTTTGACCTCCTGTGGTCTGACCTTCCGCATGCAGCCACCTCCCATAAGTGACCGCTTACATTGTAGACATTTTGGGTGGTTGCTTATGGGAGGTTCAACTGTATCAAGGGGACATTTATTGAATACATACATGTACCTAGTTTCTTGAAGACCAATGACTGTTTTTTCCCACTAAATAGCATGTAGTATCCATCAATCAAATCTGCCATCTCCTCTGCCTTGGCAATTGAGAAAGTGGTGAATACAAGAGGCTATAAGAAATCAAAACAAAAAAATTAAAATATTTCAATAACTCATTGTTTAAATTGTAAAAATGCAAATGAATGGTCATACATGGAGCAATATTTTTTAATACAATGTTTTGGATTTTGTGACTTGCTAAAGATAATGTACAGTCTGTACTCCATTGATAAGGCTAAAGACAAACCTCGGCAGCTCCTAACACCTTTAAGCTGACAGTGGCTTTTTGTTTATCTGTCTGGACAGAAGATGTGATGAGCGGTATTCTTGTGATTGAAATTGAAGTTACTTGATGGAAGTCGGCCATGTGTGTAATCTGCAATAAAACAAACATTAATCGGATTTCAGAGGAATCTGAAAGATTTTTTTTTATACCGCCAGGCTAATAACACAGTAACAGTCACAATATGTCTGGAATGTCTACTATGTTTTGACCAATCAAGTGCATGATCTTGAAAAACTGCAGAAAATTGGCTTCTGTCCTATCAGTTGCGGAACAACTTTATTTTTCTATTTCTTGCTTCAGTCCAACAAAATGTACTCCATGTTATCTTACAAGAATCTTAACTTGTATTCCTACATGTATGACGTTCCAGTTACTGGTCTGAATGCTATACCACTATGCTAAAGGAGCCTCATAGGAGCTAAGCAATAAAACCAGGTTCATGTGACAAACATCCTACATACTGCTAGGATTTGAATTTCAATGTGTGGCAAATGTGCAATGGAAGAAATGTGATGATATGTTTTAAACCTGGTGATTATGCACTGTTTCATCTGGAGGAAGGACACATAAAATAGGGAAAAAGAGTAGTTCTTCCATACAAGTAGAATAAAACCTCTAAATGAGTGACAGAGAATATGACATCTTCTGTAGCTTACTTCTAACTTTTATTTACTCACAAGTGATCCCCGTTCAGCCCTGTAACATATGCCATCTTGTGGGCCAATAACAACATCCACTGCTATGGTCCAACCAGTCTTCAGAAAATCAATTACCAAGTCAGATACAACTACACAACATACATTGTATTGTTCAAATATTAAGCTCTTAGAAGTTTACAGACTGAATGCATAGAGGAGGTCAGTTTATTCTTACCTTATTTTTGCTATATAACTTTAACTTCTTGCTAGAGAAATCCTCGAAAGTACACAATTAACTTTAAGGTACATTGTGTGAGGGTCTGGTAGTCGAGTGATCAGTACATTGCACAGCTCAGATACATATGATAGTTTACTTTAAGTAGCACTCTCTGCTATCATGTTGCTTCTTTAGGACAAGAACTGTGCTCTGCCCAGTGCACACATGTTTAAGCTGTAACAGTGAGGAAAATGCTATTTCTCTTTACATCATCACTACTTATTCAAACATTCATGTGATGAGAATAAAGGTAGTAACCACTCAGGATAAGATATTCAGACAAATTCTCCTAACTAGTTCACAAGAAATGTATGAAGAACAGTAAGGAGAATATCCATTTTCATTTCAGGGCTTGAAGGGTTAAAGAAACCTACAGTATCAAGGTGCCGCAAATTACCCTGTGATGGTGGCGCTTTCTACAGGGCCAAGAACAAGGGACTTCCCCAGTTAATGCAATTTTGAGCCCCAGCTTATCTGACAGACAAACAACACATAAATCCTACTAACACAAGTGGTTTTCCCCTGGCTACTTTGCCATTAATTTTTCCCAGCTACGATGTACACATACTTCAAACCATCACCAATTTCACTGGGAAGATTGTCAAATTTAACGTTTCCTCCACTTCCCTCCCCTCCCCCCTTAAGTTGGATTTAAATGAACGGCAGTATTGTGTGGGACACAGTCAACATTCATTGAAATGAGGGGGGGTGGGGTTGGGGTGGGGGTGGCAAATAGAGACAGAAGCAATACTCCTAGTTGCTTTATGTTAAAGAAACTGAGTTAAAGGGCTTGACCAATATGTAGTTACTAAAGCATGTACAACAAAACTTTGCAAAACTAAGCATGCATGACTCTGGTCCCTGGACATTTTAAATACAGTCACTTACCCCAAGAGAGCACGTAAATGATTCCAGGTCAAACCGGTGAAGTTTGGAAAGAATCTCAAAGAATTTATAACAGCATTCTACTTCACTCAGAGGGGCGTACTGTTTAAAATAACCATGGATGGTTTTCCGCAAAACCTTGGACTATAAAAGAGAACAAATCAAAATTTTAAATGTACAGTGGGAACTTATCCAAAACATTTCAGTTCCTAGATTTACCATAAACAACTAGATAAGCATGGTGTCTTAAGTATTGGGGACATGTACTAACCTTCATGTTTTCCAAAACAGCTTTTGGTATAAATTTTGTCAAACCAACTTCCTTCCTGAATTAAAAAACAACAACAACAATTGAAAACATCAACAAAAGACCCAAAAAAATGTTGCCATACTAAGTCAATTCTGAGTTGGGTTTGAGATTCTTTTGGGCAATATCCCCATACAGTAGTGGATCTGTACATCCTTTTTACACAATGATCATTCCTTCAACTGTGATACTTACTCAATGTATTCAAAGTTTGACTTCTTGTCAAGTGCAATTTGAGGCATGTCCTTAAAGTACCTCCTGAAAAGCATATCAGAAACAACAATCAATTAATAATGACTTTAGTGCACGAATCAACTCCTATTATAGATACATGTCACAACAGCTAATTAAATCACCATAACACCTTGACTATTCTTGTTAAAACCGTAACATAGACCAGAATGCATAGTGTTTTAGACACAATTATTTTCTTTGACTATCTATACACTGTAGTTCTCTTTAGGATAATTTGCTTCACAAATGGTTCACTGTGTCAAATAGTAAACATTCCATGATTCGCTGACTGATATATGTGGTGTACAAATTTAATGTCAAGGTACAAAGCGGTGAGCTGGCTTCTTTGCATGAAGGACAGTTCTGAAGTTGTAGAATGTGAAGTAGAAGGCAAGCAAAGTTGTCTCCAGCTAGTTAAATGACTGCAGAAAATACTACGTGATGGATGCTGGTCATCTGAACCATGTCAGATTTTTCGTCAAAATACTAATACATGATTAATAATAAATAATGTATTAATATTTATGTTTTCCTGTTTCACCTCATTTCTAGTACGCCAAGCCTAAAAGCAGTGTCCTCGTCAGCTTTTTCACTGTTGTGCTGAAGATAGTCATTCTTCACCTACAGACACAAATCACACAAAATGAACGAGTACAACTTAGGTACCAGCAGGAGAAGGGGTTACTACACAGTACTTTGAGGAGGCATCACTACTTTAGGAATGAGGGGTAACTGCTTTTCAGGGAGAGGACACCTTATTACAGGGTTCAAACAGATTTTTGGATGCAAAATTCAAGACTTTTTCCAGACTTTTTCCAAAACAACATTTCTTTTTCCAGACTCAAGGTTAGTATAGGTAATAGCATGGTTTTAAGGGATATTTGAGATAAAAATCCACGAGTTATAATTCAAAACTGATCACGAGCAGTGAAGCGGCGAGGGATATTTGGGGAATTTTGAAATAAAACTAGTAGCACTTATCCCAGTTATCCTGCAGAAACCATGCCATTAATTGTTTAGACTACAAGGCAAATGATCTCATCATACAATGTGATAATTTTTCTTAATAAATATAAACACAATAGAAAAATCAGTTTACACTGTTTTTTTCCTATTCAGAACTTTGAGTAACGCAATCAAAACAAAGTAGCAACCCAATATTATGGCAGGCAGCAGATCTTTTGCTGTTTTGGTCCTCGTAAGGAACAAAGTATCACAGGTGTATCAACACTTGCACCTAATCTCTTAATAACATTCCATGGCATACAGAACTAATTCTTCAGTACTTCGAGTTTCTTATTTCTTCCTCTATGGACTTCAGCTCTCCTTCTTTCTCCTTGGCACTCCGTCTCATTGCTCTTAACTTGGAATAAAAGTAACTTTCTCAGTTGACTCTGCCTTTTCTGCAAGGTCATCTGCCGACTTGAACAGTGCCTCAATGTTTGATTTCATCCTTTTCTTCTGTTCTTTCAAATCATTCAGTTCATCAAGGACTGCTGCCCTTTTCTGCCCTCTTCTTTGCTCCACCTCCTTTCTTTTCTCTTCATCTAGGTATGTTTGGTACCTCTGTCTTGCAGAACATGCACTGACCAGGAGCTCTTTACTCAACGATACTTTGGTGACCCCTCCAACACTGATGAGATGGTCTTTGATCACTCTCTAGGCAATCAAAGTTTGTTCAGGTATATTTTCAACAGAGATTTCCTAGTTGATTGAAAATCCACGTTCAACTGACGCTTGTCCATGCAATAGAAGCAGAAGCTTTCTGGTTAAATCCCACAAATCAGTCCCTCAGAAGCATTGGCCACGCTGTCAGAAAGAAGCTCACCCAGGCATGACTCACCAACAACAAAGTACTGAAAACTGGCATTGGCTGCATGAGTTCTCTCTTTAGGCCTTAACTCTTTCATTAGCTTTCCACTTGTCAGAGGAAACACACTTCCCCATTTTCACAATGAAAGGTAAATACTTGATCGATATAAACCTCCAGAAACGCGGGAACCAAGTTTGTCCCATGATGCAATGTGAACATACGTGCAATGCCAGCATAAGAGAGTTCTGAGACTTCTCAGTCTGCGATTGAATGTTTTCGCTAACAATGAAATTAAATAAAATTTGACTGCCTGAAAAAAAATTCACTTAGCAATTTGAAAGCACTTGTTGCAGTTTTGAAAACAAAAAAAACTCCAGACTTTTTACCCTTTTGTTCAGACTTCATCTTCATTTTCCAACTTTTTCGAGGTCTGGAAAACTGGTTTGCAAATTTCAAGACTTTCTCAAGAATTCAAGACTCTGTACAAACCCTGTTATTAGGAAGGAAGGGTCGCTACTCTGGGGGAGAGACCATTTTGTTAGGAAGGATGGGAAATGACTTTGGGAAGAAGGACTCATTACTTTGAGGTGAGAGGCCAATACTTAAAGAAGGAGGGGTCACTGCATTAGAAAGGAAGGGTCACTGTTTTGGGGGACAGTTCGATACTTCAGAAAAGAAAACTCATTTCTGCTGGGTGGGGGGGGGGGGTGGATTCACTAATTGGGGTCTAAAGAGGTCACTCCTTTAGGGGAGGGGCGAATATTTTGGAGGGTGGGATCACTGCTTTGAAAGAAGGGGTCACTAAGGTTTAGGGGAGGATACAACTTACAGCTTCATGACCAAACTTTATACTTTATACTTCATACTTTTACTGATACTTCCAGAAGGCCATTATCCTTTTCCTGGAATCTTCATGGCAATTGAATTATAAGCAGACTTATTTTTAACCATACCTGATCATATAAATAAAAGAAAGTAACTTTATCTCTGGTGTAGAGCTCTTTCAAGTCCTTTGGAAAGTATCGCACTCTTAATTGGTACCTAAAAGAGAAAGCAAAAAGACAGTGTTACGTGGTCCGGCCCATACAGGATACTAGTCTACCTCATCCACTCGTGAAAACTAGCAGTTAGAGACTAAGATGTCTAATCTACATTTCACATGACACAAATATTAAAGCAATATTTGTGATGAGGTGCAACTCTGTATGATAGACAGTTCTCTTGGTTCTGATGCCCCTGTACCTCTGTAATATAGAACGTCTTGTTTACAGACAGTATTTAAACTCTCATTGCTGTAATATAGACGTTCTGTGTGTCATTATGTACCTCATTACAATTATAGAAAAGTTAGGAATGTCACTTAAGTGCCCTTATTATTTTATGAAGACAGTAATCATGATCCAAGCTTACTTCCATTCATCTGCAGGATACAAAGCTTCATGTTTCCCTCGTACTTCACCCATAGTAAGCTTGCTGTTGAGCCAGAATGATTCATTTGTATTGACATGCTCCAGTTTAATTCCATAGTAGTCACCTGTGGTTATTGGGTCGGCACCTAGGCTCCCAATGACCAGGTGAACGATGCCCTGATATAAATAGAAACAATACATGTACTTTGGTTTAAAAATTCTTGTTTTTGAAGTGTAAAAATAATTATACACTCTACAAAAAAAGTTGTGGCTATATCTCTCGCATTCTCTAACATCAGGGAAAGTGATAAAAAATTCACAAAAAGCACAGATATATATACAAAAATGCAAGTTCAGGGCTGTGGTCTAGCAGTGCCCAGAGGCCGCAGTCTACTAACACTTGTCTTTGGGCAACTACGAAAAGTTATCTTTTGCAAAAAGCTTAAGGGCTAGGGTCTCTGTGGTTCTTCTAAGAGCACAGCCTTGAAGTTAAATTTAAATATTCATTTGGCAAAAATTAATGTTAATCTCCCAAGATTCTAGCAGGTGTCTTGTGTGCTTCTGCTCACGCATACATGAAAAACTGTATGATTCCAAGAAATGTCCTGAACATAAACAATGCTCTGCCAGCACTGACTTTTGTGGCTGCTTCTCATCCACTGCTTTCTGGTATAAACCTGGAAGCAAATTTGTGCTTCATTTTGCCAACACAGCCCCGCATATCTTTTCAGAGGATTATTTATCTTATTATGAGTCAATGCTCTGATACATGCACATTCAACAAATTTAAATTATGCATCAGACATTTCCACCAGTGCTCGCCCCTACCCTCTTCCTCACAAGGCATAGATGCGAGCATTAGCTTATCTTAATCACAACTTGGTAAATACAACATGGTATGGACAAACAAGCTCCTCAAATGCCCCATGGAACAGTATGCCTTATTTTTAAAGTTCTTTAAAGTGTAAGTGTACCAAAATGACTCACGATTGAAAATAAATAATAGGGTACTTGAAATTCAAAACCATCCCCACTTTCTTGACCCTGCTAAATCAAACTTCAGGAGTTTGAGCTAGTGAGGGTCCACCGTGTACCATAACATGATGAAAATGCAAACTTTCCATCTACTTATTACCAAATCTTAAAATCATTTAATTTTACTATTTGCCAGGTTGACAAGTTTCCAAAACAAATAATGTGGCTACCTGAAAAACATCATTTAAAATGAGCAATTTTCAAGTTACATGGCTTTGTTGACCTCCTCATTCTAGTATCTTATATGACTAGAACGTACAAATAAATTGAAGGCTACTGAACAAAATCTAAAAAAAAAAAAAAAGACTGGACATGTCCTTCTCAAAACATTTTTCTATCATGCAGTATTATAATTTGAGATCAATGGATCAATTTGAATTTATTTCAGCATTCAAAATTAATGTTTAATAATTCCAATCGGTATGTGAGAGATATAAGTCAGTAAACCAACAGAATATACAAAATTGGTTAACAATTAAAATTAAAATGTCAAACATGGAAATATTTATCCGAGTTTGGTTCAAACCCAAGAGAAATTAGATTTTTAATCCGGAAGACAAATTTCTTACATAGTGTTAGGGATATCTGGGATTATTTTTACACAGAACAGTAAACACACTTTCATAACTCAAATCTAATTAAAACAACTCTCATTAGAACATGAAAGGAAAGTGATTATCTAATTACCAACATGTTAATTAAATCAATTGAGAATTTAATGAAATTTTAGAAAATTTCTACACATACAAACTCACATATACCAACATATGGTCAATAATTAGAAGGCAGACACTCACAATTTTTAAACCTCAAGGGTTGTAAAGAAAAATTGACTTTAAACAGCACACGTTTTCTAGTGAGATCTTCAAATGAACTTGGAATAATATTGCAAAAATTCGAACAAAAACAATGTAAGCATAAATTAAACCTCAAAATTCCAATTCTGTGCTTAATATTGGGAAAACTCGATATTAAATTCGTGAGACTAAAATTCATTTCTTGTGTATTCGCATCAGTCTTTAACGTAAGGGTTTTATAAGTAAGATAGGTTTAAAAATTTTTGTTTTGGCGTTAGAAAATGAAATTCTAATTTGGAAGAATTAGCGATAAAGAAGAGCACAATTTTGATTTTAATAGGTGGGTTTTCAAATACGAATTGATACTAACCTAGAGAATTAGCAATCTAACTTATGTCTTAATACCATATCAATTCTATACTTTCAAAATGCAATCAGGTTAAATGCAAGGCACATATATGCTGAGAACTATGTAGCCGACAAAGGTTGAGCTTATATCATATGTATATATATATATATGGCCCTTGGTAAAAAGAAAATGGCAACTTGCATATTTAATTCCTAATCCGATAGCAAAATAGTAAAATATCTCGGCAAACTAAAGAAAGAGAAAATAACTGACAAAAGATGCCCTGTGAGAAGTTAACATTCTCTCCCACGGTTCGAATTGATTTTACACAACCCCACCAAAATTCCTAGAGAGTTTTAAAGGTACCTGTATATAGCAAAATAATAATTAGCGAGGGAAAAATGAGGCTACGACAAATCTAGGCTATCAGCAAAACGAAAACAAATTTACCTTTATATCCGTCGCCTCACCGCATTTAACAGATCTGGAATCACCATTTGAGAGGAAAACTTTGAGTGTAGAACGAGCGACGTCCGAACCAGTAGACCCCCGATTCGAGCTGTTTCTCTTACTGGAATTTCGAGACATTTTGATCAGTTACAAATCACCGCGATTCTTTTTCATTTTGAAAACAGTAACAGTACATCAACAACCACAGATTAGCATGGCTCCACACCATGTATTTTCGATAGACATTTAGTTGTCGAGGCACTGTGGGAAGCTTGGTCCCTATTTCCGTTTAGGCACTTCGAAGTAAGTCCACTAAAGGCCACCACATAGGATTACGCAGCCAAGAAATTCGCTTGAAAAAAATACACCTCCGCAGGTGAATCTTTCTTTCCTGTTGATGCACCACAATTGAGGAAGATTTCGGTGTAAATTATTATAAAAAGAACCCGCTAGGAAAAGCACTGATACAAGCTTATTGTAGTTGTTTTGAGAACGGAGAAAGGCAAGATGGCGGACACGAGCAGCGCGGTGTGTTATGGGAAAGAAAGATATGGTGCGAATCACATCTATTTCCGGTGTAGGGGAAAAAACCGGAAATAGAAATAAAGGCCAAACTTTTACTGAATCGCTTTGGTGTTTGTGAAGTGACGCAGCAAATATCGTGTGATATAGCGGTGAGATGCATTTGTGTACGTTAAAAGAAGCATGTGACTCATTATCCGTAAATGAAACGAATAAATACCATTCAGAACACGATCTGCTTTGATAAACCAATCTTTCTTTCCAATCGATCGTGGGCAAACACAAAGAAGAGATTAAAAAGATATATCGAAGTCCCACGAAATTACGTGACAAGCATATCAAATGTCTCTGACTATGGCAGTGGTCATGTCTAGAAAGATTTCTCCCACAAAAGATTAAAAATCAGTTTATGTTTTGGTCACCTATAAGAAGCTTACTTTTCTAAAAAAAAAAAAGGGGGGCACATGCAGACGTTCCGTAGGAATATTTCACAGTTGTTTTTTCTAATAACATTTTTCTAGTAATCAACTATTATAGTTGCTGAAATGATTCCTCTCTTTATTTTCTGCAGTTTTTCCTTTTCACCTAAGGTATACCGGTTTTAAATGCAGTTGAAAATTGGTCCTCTTCAATATCTCATGAATCTCTTTCTTCTCGAATCGTTCGTGAATTCTGATAAGCACATAACACACTCGACCTGGAGATAAACAAAGGGCATACATTTGATACATTACGTCGTTATTTTGTTGCAAATGCATTCGCTTTACCTTCACAAAGTGACAACTGGCAAAACAGTTTAGGGATAAGTCAAGGGACACTCTATCAAAATGATTATGGGGAAACATGGCTTAAATCTCACGGTTTGCTTTTAAGTGTTTTATGATTACAAAGGGTCCTTAAATTCATGGGCATGAGGATAACCTCCGCCCGCCCGCCATCGTGGTGTTTCCTTAGACAAAAAACTTTACCCCACATTGTCTCTCTCCACCCAGGTGTTTGAAATGGGTACCGGACACATATTGCTGGGGGTAAACCTGCGATGAACTAGCATCCCATCCAGTGGGGAGTAGCAATACTCTCAGTTGCTTCATAAAACAGAAACTGGGTTAAGATCCGGCCGTGAGGGCGTTCTTGGCTTGTGTGCGACTTTGCCTAACTCGAAGCCTGTTTAGCTCAGTTAGTAGGGCCGGCCACCTACAAAAGCGGCTGGTCTCCGCTCACTTCAAGGTTAAGGCTGGACCACCAGCCAGTGAATAACTGATACGATCATGATGTCTACGTTGCAATTGGCCTTGTCTCAGTTTAGATGACATCACTATTGGGCAATACATTAAAACCATTCACCCTGTCCTTTTGTCGTGCCAACTTCAGATCTCTAAAGAAGGAGTAAGGACAACATGAATTTAGTCCAAAATTGCCTGTTCTAGGCTTTCAGATAGTAAAGCGAAAATAAACGGAAGGCGAGATTCTGGGAAGAAAGGAAACGGTATGTGTAGCCTGCGTGCAGACGTCTCCTATTTCATTCCCCGGCAGAGGAAAGAATAGAGGATATCCTGTGAGCATTTGTTTAACGACTCTAGTTTTGGTTTGATTGGATTTTGGTGTCAAAATGTGCAACTGCCAGTTGTTATCGAATTATTTTCAGATTTTACGTACGTGCGCGAGTAGTTCGCGAGGTTAATCCAGCTCATGAATCTGCATTCAAAATGCCAGCCCCCACGAGTGTTATTTTACGCGTCAGCTACGAACAGGAAGACTAAACTAGAACAGGCTAAGGTCACAGTGACGATTGATTGAGTGCTTAGGGCGGGTTCATTTGAAAGCAGATCTTGGGCAGGTGCACGGTGGACGTGTGGGTTGGGGGAGGGGGGGCTGTCCCTGTTTTTCAGCCTAAATTTTCTATAGTTCTGAAAAATTGTGACGCACTGTGCAAGCACCAACATGTTAAATCAGATACATTAATTCACGTATTTTACATGTTCGTGCTTTCACAGTGGGCAAAAAAACGACGTTCGGTTAGAATTTAAGTGTCTACTTGTGTGCTTCAGAATAGACCGGTTCACGCTCTTAGTTGCATGATGGGTAATCAGGGCAAGATGGCAGGAAATTCAAAGGTTTTTATAGTATTTCAAAGCCAACTAATTCTTCCTGAATTAATATATTTGACACGTTCTCTATGAAAAGTGTAACTTATGAATTCAAAGAAACAATACACTGAATCTGGAGTGCAGAGAAGTCCATGATCAATTTTTCGAAAACTCGATTTCTCCGATACATTTTCTGTAATTTTTTGCACTGTCGAATTATAGAAAATGTATGGGAGAAATCAAGTTTTCGAAAAACTGATCATGGACTTCTATGCACTCCAGATTTAGCGTATTGTTTCTTTGAATTCATAAGGTACACTTTTTAAAGAGAAAGTGTCAAATATATTAATTCAGGAAGAATTAGGTGGCCTTGAAATCCATTACAAACCTTTGAATTTCCTGCCATCTTACCCTGATTACCCATGATGCAACTAAGAGCATGAACCGGTCTATTAGAGAAAAAAACAGGGCATATAAGCAACAAACCTGCTTAGCGAGTACGACTGCTTAAATTGGGTACCAAAACTCCTAAATACACTGTTAGATAACTGTTCGTGAGTCTTTCAACAACTATTTTATGACTTCCTCTCTTGTATTCAGCTTTTTTTTGTTTGCTATCCTTTGTGGGCATTTCACTTCCGCTTGATTTTATCAGTCAAATAATATTACAGCACTTCCATATGTATCAATATTTCTCGGGCAATATCTTTTTTTGGTATCATACTGGTAGCAAGTTCCCTAATAATCAATTAACATTTCACTTCTTACAGCTTGCTGTTTGTGGAGCAGGGGTTGTCAAAACCCTTTTGGGCTTTTCGTGATCTTGTACCCAGATCTTGACCCAAAATGCTTGACCGTGGAAGATCTGGATACGCGATTAAGCTTTTCGAGAAGAGCACCCGATGAAAAATTATATGCTGGAATAGGTTAATCATAACATTTTTGACTTTATACACAGCATTGTGTAGAGAGGGTCTGAATGGGGTTTAATGTTTAGTGTTATTTGTCCACAAGTTTTAGTGTTTGCTGTTAAATTGGCCAATATTTTAATGTTTACTGTTTTCGGAGAAAATACTGTTTAGTGTTTAGAAGGTTTCTCGTAAAAAAAATCGTAGTCTTTTAGCATTGCAAATACTTATCTGCTCTGCTGAAATCGCTAATAAAATCACTCAATCGCCATGCTGCCCTAACTTTGAGCCTATTCTCAAAGGAGCAGTTTAAAGGGGCAGTAGTCTCTTTTTTCTACCCCTGCGTATCAGTATTTTGGGGAAACCTGGAGACCAATAGCGTTCCAGCCAGCGTTCATTTGGTCAGAGTCGCGTGCGAACTGGGGTCGAAGAGGTTGGAACTCGAGGTCAAATCAGTCAAAAGCCAAAAAACAACATGGCGGCATCCAGTGTTGTTAAAGTTCTAGTGAGCTTCTATAGAAGCGGAGAGGATTCTGCTTTCGAAAGGCACAGAAGCAGGGTCAAGTATGACCTTGCAAAGCAATCCAGCGTGGCAGCCGTCAAGAAACATCTGTATACACACATCCATGAGCTTTTGACCGGACATGAAACTGATTAATTAAACAATTTTGCAACGTAAATTATTATGTCAAAGTGTAAGCTCTATAAAAACACTGATTCAGCTTTTACTGAGTTTCTACTAGTACCAATAATTCACAACTCAACAAATTTACAAAGAGTTGACCCTCGAGCCAGATTGGACAGATTGAAGCTTGCAATATATCTAAAAAGAGTTTTCATATTCGAGGGCATAACGGAAACTGGCGCTGAAAAGTTCGTGTTTCATTTACGTCATATACCTGTAAATTTAGCAAGGAGGGAATTACATCTGTCATTTTTGTTGAGCATTTAATGGTAAATAATATCCCATTTTATGATATAAAATAGTGAATTACAAGGATTTCTCTCACTGAGAAAAATTCTGTTTTTACACTGTAAGAGATATCGAAGATGTGAAGATATCGATTACGTTACGTTTGCTAACGTGAACTGTTTGTCCTTGGTATATAGTCGAAACATTTTCGGAATTCTCCTCGGAAATCTTCGGTAGTCTTCGGAAATCTTCGGAAATGATCTTTAGAGTAATATCTGTTAGTATAGTGAACTGTTGTTGGATGTTTTAAAAGCTACAATCAGGATCTGCAATTTGTGGTCTTCTGGTGTGCCAGTATGCAAGAAACAGATAACATCTATTTTCCTTCCCATTTCCTCTCAAAGCAACGAGTTGAAGGATTTGAAGCTTTGTTCCAACAGCGTTAGTTAAAATACGGTGACTGTATTCAATACCTGTAAGCGATTATCATTTTATTCACTGGACTACTAACTAAAAAAAGCCACGCTTTAATTTACAAAAATAATCAAAGTGCCTTCACGGTAATGTACTGCTTAAAGTGGCCTTAGGGACGGACCATTATTTTTTTGGAGGGGGGGGATGAAAAATCCTGAAAAAAATTGTTTGCAAAATCAAAAAAGCCCAAATAAATTGTTTGCAGACAGGAAAAGGAGAAAACAAAAGTTTGCAGACTAGTTGATACATAGTTTGATTTATATACTAGGTAAATTTAGTCCTATTTGTTAAAATGCAAGATAACAATGCAACAAAATGATTTGCATTTATTCATCAACTGGTTTGACATGGTAAATTAGCCACAACAAACTAATTCAAAAGTCGACATTTTGAGTGTTAGCTATTCATTAGAGCAAATGAGCTATTTAACACTCAAACATCAGTTTTGTCATTTCTTTCCGTGGACTACTTTACCAAATCGACTTGGTTGATAAACCTCAGTTTCTGTTTTTTACTTTTCCACCAACAAATCGCCACAGTTTCTTAAAATCAGTAACTAACCCCTTTATTAAAAGTAATCTCTTCTGCGGACCTTGAAAGCATTAAATGTTAAAGTTAGGTTATTGTCTTAATCGTTTCTATAACAAGAACTTTTTGTAATTGGATAGCTGTAATCGGACAACTACGTTGCACACGCGTCAATCAGGTGCACTGAAATGGGTTCTTTTTATAGCTGTTTCTCCACTGCTTGCAAAACTGATAATTAAAAATATATCCCTGAAGGGCACATAGATTTTCTTATCTCGCATTTTGTTATAGATGGGATTAACTGGACTTCGTATTGTACAATTCAGGGGTAATCGTGCTCGTAATTTCAAATCGTCCTCGCGCAACGCGCTCGGCTGATTTAAAGTAACTCGCCCAATTACTCCCTGAATTGCGCTCCACTGAGTCCAATTACCATTACGAATCAAGAACTCTTCGAAGTGCAATGAAACTCTAACTAAGAAAAAAGATTAACTTAAATTCCTGGGTTGACGTTGGGTTGCATCCTGGTTGCACGTATTCACCAATAGTCACACTGGCTTTTCAACAGGGTCCTAGGCTGGTTTGATGATGACATTTAATAAATCATCACTTAAACAGCAAGCAGTCTCCTGTTTTCCACTTGCATGAAAAAGGCAAATTGGATCCAGTCTTGTATAAACTACAAAAAAAACGCAAGTGTAAGCAAGCGCTGTTTCATTTGGCTCCTCAATCCTCTCTAGGATCAGGGGAGAAAAGGCCGCTGGTGCAGTTCTATATTATTACTTGCAATTACTTTCACATTTTAATGTTTCAGTATACTTTGATGTGAGATTTTCAATTTTTTAGGCCACAAAACAAGCCATGGTGCAGTTAAACTTTTATATGTTAGAGACATAGAGACACGGCATTCATGGGAAGCAGTTTTAGGCAGTAATGTTTCGATTAGTATTTTTACTACATAGAATTACCTGATGAATTTTAACCGTATATAAATAAATGTAATAATAATAATAATAATAATAATAAAAATAATAACAATAATAATAATAATAACAGCAAACACCAAAACAAATTGTTTGCAGGAAGATGCAGCCGGAAAAAGTTGTTTGCACAGACAACAACACACAAAAAAATTTTGTCTTTAAAAAATTTTCATCCCCCCCCCCCCTCCAAAAAAATAATGGTCCGTCCTTTATCAGCAAAGTGAAGTATTTACAGGTATAAGCTTTCTTTCCAGATCGTAGAGAGCACAGGAAAGACGGACTTAGTAAGTGTGAACAGCACTCTCGGTCACCGCCTTTCTGTCGCTTTCCACATTGTCAGCGCTAACTGGAACACCACCTTATCTACCCTACCTTACTAAAACAAAATCCTGTTCCAATCAGTTCGTCACTAGTATTTCTCTATTATTTCCGAGCCATAGTTTTAATAGGCTAATCAGCTTTTCACAAACAAAAACACTCTCAGTCGAGGAACCATGTCTCTCGTCAGAGAACTCAAAAAGAATTACCGACTTCCTTCTCTTAACGAGTCGAAAATGAGGCTGATTACAGAAATTTCCACGTAGGCCTCTTGCATTCAGGATATCAAGGCAGCTGGGCCTGAGTAGATGGGTTGTTTTTCTATTTTATATAACTTGTCACCGAATTGTCTCGGCGGGATGATGAAATGTCAAAGCAATTGTTCTTTGTGGAAATTATGTCGGTTATGTTTCGTCTGCCAACTGGTATAAGTAGGGTATAGTTTTCACTTCGAGCTAGGACTCTAATGGCAAGAAAAAAGGCTCCTTAAATTTGAGCTCAAGACATGCAAGAGCAGTTAACAGCTAACTAACATTTAAGACTTGAGTATGTATATGGTTTATAGATTATACAATTATACAATAGAAAAAGTCCAAACAATGTCGAAAAGGTAACAAAGTTCATTCCTTTGGATGATAGAACACACTTGTATTCCGCCACAGCAAACGATCCGTCAAGAACAAAGGTTGTACACAGGTTATGTGCAAGGTCTTCTGTGTGATATCGTTCTGTATTTTCACTTCGCCTTTAGAAAAGGTGAGTCGTCACCTAGCATGAGGGACCATCCTTGGAAAGGCTGTACAGTCACCTCATCAGAATTGGGTGCCCTGTGTACAGCAAACCCAAGCATTCCCGCTACCAGCGCAGCAGCGTCCTGGACACCAGACGGATTTGTGATGATGAGTGGTACAGTAACCAACCCACTTGTGAAATCACGAGGTCTCCTCGGAGGCTTCTGTCCTGTGCCCTGCAAAAAATCTGTGATCCATCCTCTGATGGGAGGCAATCGTCCTGCGGGTCAAAACCAGTCATTGAGTTTGTTTCCTTGTAAAACAAAAGTCTCATAAAGAGCCAAAATTAACACAAGATTAAAAAAATCCCAAATGTTATTTTGTATCGAGAAACAAACCGCGCCATATGAAAGTACTGCTCAATAGCTTTACTTGGGATTTCGTTTACAGACTCAAAAGTTAGAACAGCTTTTCTCGGGAGGAGGTTTGACTCTACTAATGAAAGAATTTAAGAAAAGGCCGGTCTTCACTGACCAAATGCTAGAAAGCGTGCGACGCAAGCATTTCCGCGATTTCCGTGGGTTTCTCCACACGTTCGAAACATTTTTTGCTTTAATTTTTGGGCACGCGAAAAAATTGGGACGAGGCTGAAAAGAAAATGTTTTTAAACTGGAAAGGGTATCGCCTTTCAGCAATTTAATCAAAATGGGAGGTAGCCGCCTTCTCTGGATCCATCTAGGCGTCTCTCTTCTTATAAAGATTGTTAACAAAATTACCTGAGCCATGCGGCTTATTATAGTCCACAATGTGGCTCCACCATTCTTCGTCGGGCCTCCCCTGGTAAGTTTCAATCAATTTCCAGAACACTTTTTCCACAAGATCCCACCATTTCAATTGAACACCAAGGTCGCTCTCTATTGGTTTCAGCAGTGTTCGCAGTACCTTTAGTTTGGAAGTTAATTTCTTCCAATCTTCCTCGGTTCCTAGCATCTCCACAGCTGGAATTCCACACAAGGTACTCATACAAAAGTCGAAATATTGCTTCACTGAATACATTAGTGTAATCTGCGAAACAATCTTCTGTACTGGCATCGTGGTACCAAAATCTGCTGTCATTCCGTCTACAAACTCAGGCACTCGGACGTTCTCCTTGATTCCCTTCGTTATTTGATCAAAGAACCAGCTGTAATCCACGGTATAGATCGAAGGGTCGTTCACCGGAACCGCGGTGGTTTTCTTTCCTTCACGATCCACAAACATCTTGCCAACAGACTCTTTCTGCGTGTTCTCATCGATAGCACAGGCAACTCGTTTGATGACACAAAACCACCAGTCATCCGGCGAGGTTCGTAGTTTGTAGTGGTGACTGTAGGCTGTGAAGACGGCAGCAAACATTTCAAAGTAGGTAATTGAATAAACTTCCTCCTCCGATCCCAACGCGGAAATTAATTTTGTACGACCGCCCTTTCCTCTCCTTTTTGTGATCGCGTTTTCAGCCTTTATTCCAGCGTACTTCTTGAATAACTCTTTAGCTGGCTTCCCGTTTTCCTCAAACACTGGAAATGATATAGTCAACAACGCTTTTGCCAGCCTGAATATTATATATTATTATTATTATTATTATTATTATTATTATTATTATTATTATTATTATTATTATTATTATTATTATCGGCCGGCGGTATTAATGAGAGGCCTTCACTAGCTACAGTGGAACCCCGATATAACGAAGCGCAAGAAACTGGGAATTGTGTTCGTTATAACGGGGGTTCGTTAAATCGGGCTCCCATTGTACTTGGTTTGTTACACGCAGGGGATTGACTTGACCCTTTAATAAAACGCGAACTGTAGAAATAATTAACGCACGTGTGTTTCTATACCTGACATCCCCAAAATTGCATAAACGACGATGAAGCTACGTTGTAAAACTTTGCCAGAGAGAGGCAAAATTAATACTTTATTTAGGTATGACGCATATTGGATTACCAATTTACCGTTAATTCCATCCACTAAATCAGGCCTTCTCTCGTAAATGGAGGACAAAATATAACCTTATATAAAATATAAAGATGCAATCATCCTGAAAGAACTCAATTTTTTATACTGTAATATTTTTGTCCCCACCATGTACGCTTTTTAACTAGTGAATGCGCGAAACGCAACGAACGCGTCATTGCAGTGGGATGCCGTTGGGACTTCTAGACTACACCAGAGGAAGAATGAAAGTCTTCCATAACACCTTTGCGGTCGTGGTTTTGGCAAGATGGCGGCTTTTCACGGAACACGTGGTGAATTTCTGTCATTTTGATCTTCAATTTCTTCGGAAATGAAGCGCTAACTCGAGGTAAGTAAGCTTGTTTTCAAAAGTTCATTATTTCTTCTTTCTTTTGAGCGGGGTAGTTTGGAATTTCTTGTCTCGAAAAGGTATATTTTATGATGCTTCAATGCTGATCTCTCAACCCATCCGTGTCAGTGTGTAAAGTGCAGTGCACAAATTTATCCATAGTTATCTTTCTGTTGGAGTAACTATAACATGCGATCGATTTTCCAGTGCCAGAAAGGTCATTTCACAAATATTTACCATAGTGAACCCTTAGTGATTCAGGATTTTTGACATTTTGGAGGTTTAGAAAATGGTGAAAATCGGCAATTTGAGACAGCAGTGGCGATCATATGTGATATGCATGTGACAAGAAATACGGTTTTCATTCTTTTCATTGCCCTCCTAGAAAACTAGGCTGCAATAATCGCTTGTAGATGTTACACAGAACTCAAAATGGCTAAGCTGCACACAAAACAAACGTTTTTTTCTTGTTTTTTCTACTTCTAGCATTGATAATTCAGCAGCCAAACGCTGTCATCTGAGACTACACTGAAAAATGAATTGGTGACGTCAGTTGTTAGGTTTTTACACCGACAATGTGCCGATGCCGCTCACTCCATCGTTCGGCTGCAAACTTCATATTACAGTGCGGCTACTCCAACCGGGCCAGTTGGAAGAAAACTGACCAATCGCGACGCTAATTGAAAACAAAAGATAGCAAATTTTTTTTGCAAATAACCAATAACGTTGAAGCAAGCAGACAATGCACGTTCGAAAAAATTTGACACCGTGACCTCTGATCATGACTGCTCGGGAAACTGTCACGTCTACGATTGGTTGCTTTCGATCCTAAATGTGCTAAATCAGAACATTGAGATGTCGAATTCGGAATTGATAATAAAATTTTCGCCCATAAACAAATCTTAAACAACACTTTCGCTTCAGCAGTGCAGCTAATGCAGTAGTTTGTTTGTAGAACAAACCTTTTCCGAAATGAATTCGGTAACGCAACAAACTTGCTTGATTCTGATGAGCGTTCGCCCAGCGCAGCGAGTATAAACAAACACAGATCTAAAGATAAATATCAACATTTGCGCCCATATCGTTCAATTATAAACAGAGGTTCCCAAATTTCCTTATTCACTAACTGCTTTTTGAATCAACAGGTGCTTATCATTGATGTATTGATTCTGGCTTCTGCAGCCCTTTCGCAGCCGCGGTCTCAATACTGCAAGGAAATCCAAATCCTTTATGTGAGCGTGGTGCAAGTCTGAAACGTAATCTCGTAATAGCTGGGACTGTCGGCGACTGTTGCCGTATATGCCGCCCTCTCGATTCAGTCTTACTTGTATTTTCTGGGCAAAAGCCATTTTGGAAACATTTACATTTACAATAAGCTTATAGCTTATGTGATGTGTAAAAACAATCCGTCAGGTTTCAATTACATTGAGTCAACACCGCACCGTTTGAAAACGCTGAAAACGTTAAAAAAAAAACAGCATTGAAGCTAACCGGTGAAAAAATTCGACTATTTCCCGAGAGGTCCGCAGAATGAGACAGTTTCAAATTTATTAGGAGATGTATTGTCTAGTTCCTTCAACGTTATTGGTCAGTTTATGAAAACTGTTGCCTTCTTTTGTTCTCAATTAGCGTTGCGATTGGTCAATTTTCCTCCAAGTGGCCCGGTTCGAGTAGCTGCACTGTAATTGAATCGGAATTTAATCGAGATTATTTCTATTTGAATTTAATTTATTTCTTGCTTTCTAGCCTGGTGCAGTCGACAAGTCGTGTCTCTAGTTGAAGTACTCCAAAAAAATCCCGACTTTTCTGAAGGAGTAAGAAATATGGAGAGTTTTAAGGTTTCCACATAACCTTTTCGCCTTCGGAATACAAAGAGAGCCTGGCGGACGGGTCAAAATAGTTTTTCCCATAACTGGTCATCAGTCATCAGTGTATCGGCAGAAAGACGAACATTAACGAATACTGTAAATTCCGAAAATAAGCTCCGGGGCTTATATTTTTCTATTTTTCAAAAGACTTTTTTGAGGAGCTTATTTTCGGAGGGGCTTATTATGGGAGGGAAAGTTGCGTTTAGACATCGGTTGGGCTTATAACTGGAAGGAAATTTTTCAATGTGCAAATGATAATATTGGGAGAACTTAACCCTTTCAGCCCCAATGGTGATCAGCATCAAATTTCTCCTGATCATATCAGTGCATTGTAAAGCATACAGATCATGAGAATTAGGGAAATGATCACCAAAGATGAACTGCCTTGATGTATGAACAAGTTCTCCCAACTGGTACTCAACAAAATGAATGGAAACCAGTAAGGAGAATTTGTGTAGTGATGCTGGGACTGAAAGGGTTAACAAGAAATTCGTGACAATGTTATCCCTCTGGGCCCAGTTGTTCGAAAGCCGGTTAACACTAACCCAGGATTAAACGTTAACCAAGGTTCTTTTTTCTCTTGTTGAAATGATTTTTCCGACCAATTTCAAGTGGCTGTTTAAAAGCCACCAAAGTCAAAACGTAGGACAGAAAAAGATTTACAGGAATCCTAATTGTTTGGCCGTAAGTCTAAATTAAACCCTGACACTAATCCTAGGTTAGCTCAATCCTGCTTTGAACAACCGGGCCCTGAACTTGCCAATTAAACTTCAAACACAACAGCAATAAACTTTAATGAAATAAGTAATGTACCACGCATTTCTATGGTTTATTGGCTGAATAGATCACGCGGGATGATGGAAGAACACGAGAAGAAATTGTAAGTCACGAGCCGAAGGCGAGTGATTTGCAAGCATGCTGGGGCATTTTAGCCTTTAAGCCTAAAATGCCCCACTTCCTGGGGCATTTTAAGCCTTTTCTAGGAAAATTTCCGGAGTAAAATTTTACATGATAATCATAATTTATTTGGTTAAAGTCTGTCTTCAACTCAGACAGATTATTACCCTGCTAGCAGTGGTTCCCGGCGAATGAGAGGGCGAGGAACCACTGCAAGCAACCGTTTGGATTTCCATCGAGCATGCGCGAGTGACGGAGTGCTCATTGTCTGAGCTGTCAGTTTTTGGCCAATCAGAGCAAACACGCGCCCTGGACGAACGCGCGACAAAAGCTCAACAGTTCAACTGGTAAAAACTGGTAAAAATATAAATTGTAGCCTGAAACTGCCGAAATTTCTTCGCTATTTTCGATATTTTGTGCCAGTTAAAGGGCTTTCGATTATTTTAGCATTTTGGCGGCTTTTTAATGACCAAGAAATCAAGCAATGTTTGTATTCGTAGTAAAGCGAGCCTCCTGCGCGCTACACAAAATATTCAGCGAGCGCTCGCAGAAAATTATTTCCCATTTGTATTTACAAGCGAATCTAGGATCGATCATGAAGGTTTTGAAAATCAGCACTAGATAAAGCGAGAACATTTCACATTCCTTTCAGATACAAAAAAAACTCTTTTATTAATTGCCTTTATTTTCTTTGTTATCACCGCACAGCATTGCTATTCATTTCAATTTAAATATACACGAATTGATGAAAACAAAACTTACTGAAGATAGCTGAGCGGACTGCATCACTAGTAGATCTGTTTTTTTTGTTTTTGTTTTTTTTTTTCTGTTCGCAAACCTTGTAATATTTCTCCTCCTTTTCTGCAATTCCAGGGATTTAATAGTTTATGGAAAAAAAGCGACGTGTTGTTCTCAGGCATCGAAGGCTTTGAGGCTTTCACTTTAGCTTTCCCATCGGCATTGCAGAGCGAGTCCGGTCGTCGCGTTTATAATTTAGCGCGTGAAGAGTGCGCTCCGTAATGAGGTAAAATATCGGCGAACACTTCTATCTGTTTAGATATCTTTTGCTTGACTCGTACGATACAATGTTCAAGAGCCTTGAATAATGAACACGTGAATCACAGCAGTCCTAAGCGTTATAGCGCAAGCGTCAAACCGGTGTGAAATCGGCTTTCCTCGTTGTGAGTTAATTTATTCATCCAGAGTTGGGGACGGCGCTAAACGGTTGCTTGCAGTGGTTCCTCTAGGCTCAGTCTCCAGCCGTGAGTGTCTCGATGCGCCCGTGATTCTCGCCACTTTCACGGCTGGGCGCACGGGTTTGGTTGCATGTCCGTGACGTCATTACAATTTTAATAATTATGCAGACAATCCACACGTCGATTGCATAAATTTTAGCGGGTTTTTTTTTGTATCGTCTTGAGAAAAAGCGAAATGCGAAAAGTATTTCCTGAAACGCCTCCTAAAAGTGTGAAATTTCAAAAGAAAGACGAAATTCCGCTAAATTATGCCGCGCATTCTGCCCCGCAAATTTCAGGGGGCTTGTCTCTGATTGGTCAGTCTAAACAATAACCAAACCCGTGCGCCCAGCCGTGAAGGTGGCGAGAATCGCGGGCGCATCGAGACACTCACGGCTGGAGACTGAGCCTATGGTTCCTCCGGCTCGCCCTCTCGTTCGCCGGGAACCACTGCTCGCAGGGTAACAGATTATTTCAATCCACGCATATGAAATGTAGCTCACTTAAAGAGGGAACAAAATTGCTAGAATCGACACTGGGTTAATTTTGTCGCATTAAAATATTAAGCGCAGATTTAACCAAATGTAATTAAATAAAGTAACCACGTAAACTGGAGGCGGTATTACAGGTAACGCCATTTTATAAAATGCATAGGATAATTCAGAGGTTTAATTCTAGTGGCTGACAAATTAACTCCGGCTTGTAAGGTCACGACTTCGATAAACTGCAGGTTTTCTTGTTTAAAATGTGGTACAGATTTTGGCTGTTGATATTTTAACTAACACACACGTTTTCTTCAGGAGTAGGCTTAAGGCCATACCAGTGAGAAAATAACGGTTCCTAGAATTTAAGTACAAAACATATATGAGTAGTAAACAGTAATACGGTTTATAGATTTTAAAGTTATACAATTAACAAAAAAAGTCCAAAGAGTACATAAAAGTGTATCAACGTTCAATACTTCGGTTTAAAGAATAAACTTGTAACTCCACAACAGGAGCCGCCAAGAAAAGTATCTGGCGTACAGGTTATGTGGTCCAGTCTGCGCTCAAACGTTTTGTACTTTCAGTTTAGTCAGTTTATAGAAAAGGTGAGTCGTCAGCTAGCATAAGAGACCATCCTTGGAATGGCTGAACAGTCACCTCATCAGAAGTGGGTGTCCTGTGTACAGCAAATCCCAGCATTCCTGCCACCAATGCAGCAGTGTCCTGGACACCAAACGGATTTGTGAGGATGAGTGGTACAGTAACCAAGCCTTTTGTAAAATCACGAGGACTCCTTACAGGCTCGTGTCCTGTGCCCTCCAAAAAATCTGTGATCCATTCCCTGCTGGGAGGCAACAGACCTGTAGGTCAAAGAAGACAGTGAGTTTGATTACTGCGCAGGAAAAGACTCTAATGGCCATAGAAGGGGCCAGAATTGAGACAAGATTTAAAAAATCGATATTCGTATCGAGAAACAAACCGCACTGATAATAACAATAATAATAATAATAATAATAATAATAATAATAATAATATGATATTATATTAGGCTATTTGGTTTTCGGGCTGGCGAAAGCGTTGTTGACTATATCATTTCCAGTGTTTGAGGAAAACGGCAAGCCAGCTAAAGAGTTATTCAAAGTAAGATGGAATAAAGGCTGAAAACGTGATCACAAAAAGGAGAGGAAAAGGCGGTCGTACAAAATTAATAACAATCGCTCGATCAACCTCATCGCAGTTGCCCTCTTTTTGCGGTTATCCACTGTCCCGGCAGCCCACAGGCACACAAAAATGTTTCAAACTGGAAGGGTATGGTCTTTTTACGCAATTTAAACTAAATGGGTGGTACGGGTCATGCTTTACTTTGATGTCTCCTCCAGATCCATCTTGCAGCCTGGTATTGGTGTACCTTATGCATTCATTTAAATTCAATGATTTTTAACAAAATTACCTGAGCCGTACGACTTTTCGTAGTCCAAAATATGGCTCCACCATTCTTCATCAGGCCTCCCCTGGTAAGTTTCTAGCAATTTGTGAAACACTTTTCCCACCAGATCCCACCATTCCGATTGAAGGCCAAGGTCGTTCTCTACTGGTTCCAGCAGCGTTCTTAGTACCTTCAGTTTGGAAGTTAATTTATTCCAATCTTCCTCGGTTCCTAGCATCTCCACTGCTGGAATTCCACATGAAGTCATCATATAAAAGCTGAAATATTGTTTCACTGAATACATCAATGTAATCTGCGAAACGATCTTCTGCACTGCGGTCGTGGTACTGAAATCTGCTGTCATTCCATCCACAAACTCTGGCACTTTGACGTTTTCTTTAATTCTCTTCGTTATTTCATCAAAGAACCAGCTGTAATCCACCGTGTAGATGGATAGGTCATCCACCGGAACGGCGATGGTTTTCTTTCCTTCATGGTCCACAAACATCTTGCGAACAGAATTTTTCTGTGAGTTCTCATCGATGGCGCAGGCAACTCGTTTGATGACACAAAACCACCAGTCATCCGGCGAGGTTCGTAGTTTGTAGTGGTGATTGTAGGCTGTAAAAATGCTAGCAAACATTCCACAGTCGGCAGTTGAATAGATTTCTTCTTCTGATCCCAACGCGGAAATTATTTCTGTTGGAGCCACCCTTTCTTTTTTTCCTCTTCCTTGCGCGATCACTGTTTTAGCCTGTTCTACTGCGTACCCTTTGAACAACTCTTTAGCTCGCTTGCCACTTTCTTTAAACAAATCTTCAAACTTGGATGGGACTAGGTCGTGGCTGACGAGTGAAACACATTTAATGTTTAATCTATCATCCACATTGTACTGAGTAACCGACAGTTGCAATATAGCCCTCTTTGTGTTTATTTCTGAATTATTCTTGCCCATTGCCTCATCAGCAGTACGCTGAGAAGGATATCTAGATGATTTGGAGTTACTCTTGCCCATTGCAAATGTATAAAGCACTGAGTCAATTAAACGTTTTCACCAGTAGCCAGAAACCCAAGCCAGCCTCCCTCTTATATGGCGCCTGCTTGTATGATGTAATTGGTTCTAAATTTTCCCAAATAGGAGGAAGGGGTAGTGTAACGGCTGGCACGCCTTTTCCTGAACATTGTTTAGAGATTTATTAGTATCTAATTCGTTTAGAAACGTGATTTAGTTATAGTTGCGTTCTAACCGCTTTAGTTACACACAGGGCGAGTTTATTTCGTTCATTTCAATTTTAAAATAAATTAAACAATTTTTAGACTAAATTTATGGTTAAATTATATACCTAAATGCAGAGTGACCCTTTATTTCATGGGTCAATATATTTTTAAGAATACACGGATATAATGTTCGATAAAACACTTTGATGTTGTCTTTCGGCACGGAATATTTGCTCCTCTGGCTCATATATTCTATTTAGCCTATATCCTAAGCGACATTTTATTTGTCATTGCTGTTATTATACACGTTTTCATTACTTTTTCTTAAAAATTTTAGGCCTTCCAGATTGGTGACTTACTTGACTTATTTCTCTTCGTTCTTGATGGAACATAGGTCTTCCACTAGCACTCGCCATCTGACCCCATTTCGTGCGGTATCTTTTGCCTCTCGCCACGTAAGCCCTCTCTCCTCCAACTCTGACATTCTCGTGCGTCTCCAGGTGTGTCGGGGTCTCCCTCTCTTGCGCTTCCCCTGTGGGTTCCACTCAAGAGCCCTCTTGGCCACGTGTCCATCTGTCCTCCTTAGCGTGTGGCCAATCCAACCCCACGCTCGTTGTTTTATCTCCTCTTCCAGATTGGTAAGAACCAATTTTACAAGAACGTTGAGGCTAAGTTTAGCCCCCAAATTTAAGAAAATGTATGGGCTAAAATGAGAACATCCCTAGTCTCAGCGACCCTCAGCCAAATTGTACACGTTCTTATAAAAAAAGAGTGTATGGCAAAAACATAAGATAAACAGGAATAACATGCCACCGATTCTCGTGTGTAGTCGATAAAACTAAAAAACAAGGAGGGAAAATAGGGTGCTTAGTAGTCTACAGTGATTACGCTAACTACCTTTAGCTGGAATGAACAAAATAAATTGAACTGATGTACTATGGTGGTTCATGAATTTTCTTCAAATTGCTATATAATAAATTATCGTTGAGAATCAGTGACATAAATGTTTAGTTTCAAATAAACGCCAGACCTCAAATACTGTGCCGGCTCGAATAGACGCAGGGGGCGTTTATTTCAACTTTGACTGCGTAGACCCGGAGTTTAATTGAGAAAATACGGTATATGTGATAAGCATCGTGTGAACAGATTAGAGTGAGCTGTGAATGGCAGATCAAGACTTTAGGGGAGACCTTAAATAAAGAGGGGTTGAGGACTGAAATACCTGTCCAACGCCCTCCCCCCTCCCCCCACCCTAAACAAAAAGACACAACGAAGATGCATCGTTTTATATTTTGACTTTTGGTTTAAGTAATCAGTTGGAGGAATGAAGACCAAATGTCAGGAAAAGGCAACAATAATAATTTCTTTATATATTTGACTACGTCTTTCGACTGTAAAATGAAGCCAGGTGTCGCAACGGATTTGGACCTTCCAAGATTGAAAATCACATCTTCTTCACGAAATGCCGCAGCGCGCGCTCAACTGCAACTTTTAGAGGTCTGGCTGTGTGCCTTACGTTGGTGGTCAACTTACTTGATCTTAAGTCTCACTCTGCCTCTTTTCATGAATAGGTTTGCAGTATTTTTAACGCCAAACGAACCGTTTCTTCGCCAAGATTAAAAACTGAAGTTATTTCGGTACTTTGTACACGAATAACAGCGTAAGTTTTTCTTTTTAAAATAAGGGGTCCAAATCCGCTAATGGATTTGGTCCCCCGGGGGTCCAAATCTGCTACGACACTGGAACTTGCTGAACTGACATACGTGAAGGCATACTAGGAAAAGGAAGACTGCAGTCTTGCTGAATTACCACAATTAAAAGTAACATTTGCATTAGCGCGAAAAACGTGTCGTGGAGGGCTCATCAGCTGGCCATCCAAATGCCAGAAAAAAGAAGTGAAATCAAATACAATCTCTTAATGTATCTGGCTATGTCAATAAACTGTGCTGCGCGGTAAACCTTCTTATCGTGCCAAAGTGATATTAGGCAAGGCCTACGAAAGAGTGTGGCATTGTTGGATAACTGAAATTATAATGTCAAAAACTCATAACCCCCTAGTTTTCTGATGATATATTGGCGCAGAATATCTGTACTAGCGCGGCAAACGTAACCACAATTTCGCCCAGGTTAACCTTGTTTCTTTTACAATGCATGTGGTTTGAATAGCTATTTCGAAGACGATCGTTTGAAAGTTTCTGCAGGTATCTTAGAAAAGCGGGCCTGAATTAGTTCATATTAAATTTGCCACATTTCACTGCTAATTTGCCGTTCATTCCGACCACAAACTCTAAGACTCTGTCGAAAAAGGAGGTCCTAATAAAATCTCTGAAACAGGCCCAATGGTCCCTCGTGCATGGGTTGAGTTTCCAAAATAAACTAAAGCCTGGAGGTGACATTATACTGACAGTAGAAAAACCTAAAAAATCATAATTGGCTCTCAAAACCAAATTTCTTTGACAACAAAACATATGCATAGATTTCACTTTTAATTCTCTTTATTTTTTCTAAATGAAGTGTACATAATACTACGGTAGTCCCCTGTTATCCTGAACACAGCCTATCTTCAATCCAAGGGGGTTAGTTTCTAAAGAAACTACAGTTCTACATCGGCGGGGTAGTGAAACACAAAACTTCGCTCTGACTAATGGCTAACGCTGGAAACGTCAGCTTTCAATTTCTCTACGGACTGGTCAATTTACCTGAACAACTCAGTGATAAATCCATAGTTTTGTCTATCTTCAATCCATCTCCATCTTTAACTCGATTATCTTGATTAAAGGGACACTATCATTTATATTTTGCATCATAAAACTCATCAGCATAGATGGCCAACGTTGCATACTCAGACCTATAAAGCAGACTCTCTAGGCACCAAAGTTCAGTTCTTATTCGAAATGGCAAGCTACCTCATCAAAGGTTGGTATTCCTGTGGACATTAAAATGCTGCATTCCTGCTATAAGTTCAGCAGTGTTCTTGACACCAGATAGATACTGCTTAATGTGAACCTTAATTAACATTAATGTCAGTTAAAGGGTATAGTATACAGCTAAAAGGGAATATGAAGCGTACATTTCTGAAGTTATTTTTCTGCCTTCTTCAGTCGTTTTGGCCGTTTGCCTGCCACTTGCATTGTTTAAACTCTATGGCATAGATGTTTGCCGTTTATATTTCCACTAGCACAACAAGTATGCTTCACAAGCAGGGCTATAATCGGAGAAAATAACGGCTCCTAAAATTTGAGGCCAAAACATATATGAGTAGTTAACAATTACAAGGTTTATAGGCTTAAAAATTATCCAACAGAACAGTCCAAAGAGTCCCTAAAAGGTATATTAATGTTCATTACTGCGTTGATGTCTGCATTTTTGTTTAGCCAGAAAAGGCGAGTCGTCAGCTAGCATTAGAGACCATCCTTGGAATGGCTGAACAGTCCCCTCAGCAGAAGTTTGTGTTTCTGGACATAAAAATCCTGCAATCCTGCTACAAGTGCAGCAGTATTCTTGACAGTATTCTTGTTTTGTCTATTTATAGAAAAGGTGAGTCGTCAGCCAGCATAAGAGACCATCCTTGGAATGGCTGAACAGTCACCTCATCAGAAGTGGGTGTCCTGTGCACAGTAAATCCCAGCATTCCTGCCACCAGTGCAGCAGTGTCCTGGACGCCAGACGGATGGTTGATGGTGAGTGGTACAGTAACCAACCCACTTGTGAAATGACTAGGATTCCTCAGTTTTCGGTATCCTGTTTCCTCTAAAAACTCAGTGATCCATCCGCCCATGTTTATCTTGCCGATGGGTCTACCTGAGGAATATGCTTGTTCATAGTCCATAATATGGCTCCACCATTCTTCATCAGGCCTCCCCTGGTAAGTTTCTAGCAATTTGTGAAACACTTTTTCCACCAGATCCCACCATTCCGATTGAAGGCCAAGGTCGTTCTCTATGGGTTCCAGCAGCGTTCTCAGTACCTTTAGTTTGGACATTAATTTCCTCCAGTCTTCTTCGGTTCCTAACATCTCCACTGCTGGAATTCCGCATCCAAGATTCATACGATAGTCGAAATATTGCTTCACTGAATACATCAGTGTAATCTGTGAGACGATTCTCTGTACTGTTGTCGTGTTGCTGAAATCTGCTGTCATTCCTTCCACAAACTCTGGCACTCTGACATTTGCTTTAATTCCCTTCGCCATTTGATCAAAGAACCAGCTGTAATCCACGGTGTAGATCGAAGGGTCCTTCACCTGAACCTCAATGGTCTTCTTTCCTTCATGGTCGACAAACATCTTGCGAACAGACTCTTTCTGGGAGTTTCCATCGATGGCACAGGCAACTCGTTTGATGACACAAAGCCACCAGTCCTCCGGCGAGGTTCGTAGTTTGTAGTGGTAACTGTAAGCTGTGAAAACGGCCGCAAACATTCCACAGTCGGCAATTGAATAAATTGCTTCCTCTGATCCCAGTGCGGAAATTATTTTCGCAGGCGGAGTTCCTTTACCGTCTTTCTCTCTCCCTTTTATGATCTCTATTTTAGCTTGTATTGCCACGTACTCTCTGAATAACTCTTTAGCTGGCTTGCCGTTTTCCTCAAACAAGACTTCAAACTTGTATGGAACCATTTGGTGACTAGCGAGTGAAATAGATTTGATGTTTAGTCCATCATCCGTAGTGTACTGAATAACAGACGGTTCGAATTTAGCCTTCTTCGTCAGTTTCCCTTCCATGAACACATTTTCAGCCTGTTTCACCGCGTATTCCTCGGGTAACTCTTTAGCTGGCTTGCTGTTTTCCTCAAACCAATCTTCTAACTCGGGTGGAGGATGCGGAGCCATTCGATGAGTGGCAAGTGAAAAAGTTGTAATGTTTAATCCATCATCCGTTGTGTACTGATTAACAGACGGGTCGAATCTTGCCTTCTTCGTTTTTATTTTTGAATTATCAGTCTTACCCATTCTGCCGGGAGCAACACGTCGAGAGGAATTTCTAGTTGATTTGGAGTTACCGTTGTCCATTGCAAATAAACGTTTTCACCAGCAATGGAAAACCAAGTAGCCTCCTTATTATATGGCGCTTGTCTTTGAGATGACGATCCAACTTCAAGAGTGAAGGGAGAGTATGTGCGTTCAGCTACAATGCTAATCATAATTAAATGATGTGATTGACAAGAATTAGATGGAATGAAATATTGCTTGAATGCTTTTCATTCGGAAATCAGCGGATCCAGTGGGGCTGATCAAATGGAACAGTTTCATAAGGGCAATTTGCCAGTGTTTCATAAAAGGTAAAATAACCGTTTCTTTATAAAGTTATAGACAAATTTAACTTTTATATACAAATTAAAGTTTGACCAAATGCTGAGTAGCTTTCATTTGGAATTTACGTCGCGACCCTTGGAATGCTTCATTTGAAATAAATAAAATGAATTGACCCTTTCATTCACGCGTCAATATACAGTATTTGCAAAGAAAGTCGGATATAATCTTCGGCAAAACACTTGATGTCTCCGAGTAATCAATATCAGTTTTGGGCTCCTGTCAATATTTGCTCCTGCGGCTAGCCTTTTGTTGAGCCTGCATCCAAAAAATAGGTTTATTTGTGATTGCTGTTTTCACACGCTTTCGTTAATTTTTCCTTTGCTCTAAAATTTTTGGCCTTCCAGTTTGGTTACAAATATGATAAGCATCTTACGACTACAATAGATTTAAATGAGTTGTGCTTCAGGCAGGGGAAGTCTTAAAAAGGGGGTGGTGTGGCGGGGGGGGGGGGGGAGGTAGGGGCGCTGGAGTACTCGTCACCCCCAAAATTACATTGTAGGTTTTATAACTCTTGGATTAAAGTATGTAAAATGAATGAAGTTCAAATGTCAGAGAAAGGCAAAATTGATAATTTATTTATGTGTTTCAGAAGTCCATCGACAGCGAGATAAAGCCTGGATATTGCTGAACTGATATGGGTGTATGTTGGCCTGCGCGCAGACGTCTCCTATTTTCTTTGCTCCACACGGAAAAGGGTAAAGCAACGGAAATAGAAGACGTCTGCACGCAGGCTAGGTGTATGTATACTTTAGGCTTAACATTTGCACTAGTGCGACAAACTTGACGTGTAGGAATGAAGGCAGCCAAATATCAGAAAATTAGATGCCAAAATAAATACAATCTATTTATTCTACTCGTTTGTTGCCAATGTACTGTCAATTGCATCCACAAACTTGGGCCCTATTTCACAAATCGAGGCTCTCTGAAATCTCTAGAGCCAGCTTCTAACATAAACTCTGTGAGGTCACGTTATATACACTTGTCAGTAAAAATACTGAAAAATCCTAATTGACCCTCCAAATCAAATTTGTATGACAACGAAACATTGCATTGCTTTTTTTTCCCCAGATTCTGTAAATTTCTGACTAGCGCGCCAAACCACAAAAATTCTGAGTGTCGTAAACATAGCGAATTTATAATATGCACAAGTTCGCAACATTCGTCAAGTACAAAACCAAAATACTTTTCTGAATCGCTTGGTCATTCTAAACAACTATCAAATACTTCCAGAACGTTTGAGTAAGCTGCTCCGTCGAAATCCTTTGAAAATTTCGGATTGCCAGGCATTTTATATTTTTTAAAGATAAGTGCCCGGCTGCCCGGCATCTAGACACTGCGAAATATTTAATAGCACCTCTTATCTCAAATTGTGGGAGCGCGGTGGTGTAGTGGTTAGCGCGTTGGACTTCAGATCTGAAGGTCGGTGGTTCGACGCCCATTCCCGCCAGCGTGTTGTTTCTTTAGACAAGAAAACGTTACCCCACATTGTCTCTCTCCACCCAGGTGTACAATGCACCATTGAGATGTGACTTCATGAAATTCTTCTTTGTGGACACAATCAAATAATTATTACTATATTTATTGAAAAGGATCAATACAAGAAGCATGCATTTTTATGTATTCAGTGAAAACCCATTAGATTTATGAGGAGAGGTGGAGGGATGAGGTGATCTTGTTTGTGCTTGATCTATCTAGCTGTCCCACTTCAAACAACAAAGCCGGAAGTTGGGCTTTTGCTGTTTTCCTTTTCAGCTCCTCCCCCCCCCCCCCCCCCACCTCCACCCATCCTCATAAATGCAATGGTGCATACCATAGATTAACCCTGTACTACTGAGGTATCATTGCATAATAATATTGGTCATTCAGTGAGGCCTTGGTAGGTGGTGTTTGGTTATCCCTTATCCCTATACTTTTGAAGACTTGATATCTCTTAATCCTAAAATACTTAAAATCATCCAACCTGCAATTATCCCATAAGTACATTCTTTGTGAACTGGGTTATCCATTATCCCTAAAATTATTTTCCCAGTTGTCTCTTAACCCTTTAAGCCCCAACATTAATATGCATATTCTCTTTAGTGTTCTCCATACACTTCTTCTAGTACTAGTTAGATAGAAATACGAGGCTGGTCTGATCTTGGTAATCTTGAGTAAATATCTAACCGATGTAATGTAACAACTGAATGAGTGGTTATTAATGCCTATGAATAGTTCCAGTTTAAGCCTAAACGATTTATTGCCATTTAGCCAGCTGAATAATGAGGAGTTTCGTAACTCTATATTCAAACACTCGAACGTAAACCTTAATGAAAACGAGATTATAAAGTTGCGAAATCTCGTCTTCAACCCTTTTTCATTAACCAGTCGAGGAAAGTCGTATCTAACGCTGAATTCTGATTTAGATCCTGATCATAATTATTACCACCAAATTGTAAATTATATATGTTGATGCTTGTGATTACCATGATGAAGACACCTTCAAACAAATGATAAGGGACTCCACAGATACAGAATTGTCAATCTTACATCTAAACATTCGAAGCATAGCAAATAAATTAGATGATTTTAACGCATACCTAGATTCTTTAGCACACGAATTCTCAGTTATTGGACTATCTGAAACTTGGCTTAACTGTAGCAATCTAAATGACTTTCCACTTCCAAACTATCACAACATAGGAATGGTAAGAACAAACAAACAAGGAGGTGGCGTTGGTTTATATATAAACAAATCCTACCAATTTAGAGAGCGAGCTGATCTGGCTGTGAATACCGAAGAAGTAATAGAATCTCAATTCATCGAAACTAACGACTAAACCAAATAATGTCATTATTGGTATCATTTATAGGCCTCCAAATGAGAAGCTTGATCTTTTCAAGGAATACCTTGCCGAACTACTAAGAAGATTGGATTTTCAAAACAAGAAGTGCTTCCTAATGGGCGATTTTAATTTAGATCTTTTGAAAATTGATAGAAATCAGCACATCAAGGACTTTATAAACTTGATGTTTTCTTCGACTTTTTACCCGTTAATATCAAGACCAACACGAATAACAAATACTAGTGCAACGCTCATTGATAACATATTCGTTAACAAAATTGATGAGAACTATAAATGTGGTATTCTGTTTACTGATCTTTCAGATCATTTACCAGTGTTCTTGACAACTAGAAGCATTAAAAGCAAAAGACATAATAATCTGAATTATGTTCATGTCAAATATAGATTAATGAATGAAAGAACGATAAATCATTTATGTCAAGATTTAGAATACGAAGATTGGGGTGACATTTACAGTAAGACAGATGTTCAAGAGGCCTATGATCATTTTTATAATAAACGTTTCAAGTTGTTTGACAAAAATATACCATTAGTGACACCCAGGAAAAACAAATTACATAAAAATGGTCAAAGCACATAACAAATTTATGAAAACTCCAAATGAAAGAAATGAATCAATTTATAAAACTTACCGAAATAAATTCAATAAAATAAAAAAAATAGCTAAAAACATTATTACAACAAGGAATTTAACGAGCACAAGGGTAACTTGAGATATTCATGGAAACTAATAAATGAAGTCATAAACAAAAGCAATCTAAGGGGCCGATTACATGAGCCGGGCTAGCCCGGTTAGCAGGGCTGGCTCGGTGTAACAAGATGACTGCTCAGCCCGGTATTACATGAGGCGAGCCAGCCCGCCTGCGGCTAAATTTAGAAGCTGTCGTGTGAAAAGATGGCTACATCAAAGAGCATGAACCAAAGGTTTTTATTCTCGCCAATTCATTATTTTCGCGTATTATTTTCAGTTTTACGTAGCTTTATGGTCTGATAAACCTTTATGTGTTATATAGAAAGAGAAATATCGATCTTCTGGTAAGCCATTTTGCTCTGAAGCGAAATTTAGTGACGAGAAAGTGTTGTCCCGGCTAGCCGGGCTGGCCCGGCAATCGCGATTACATGGTAAATTTTCAGCCCGGCTAGCCGAGATCCCGGCATCGCGATGCCGGGATCCCAGCTAGCCGGGCTGAGATTTTTCCATGTAATCGCAAAGTTGATTTTTAATATGTTTCACAGACGTGCCGAGATCCCGGCAAACCGAGCCAACCCGGCTAACCGGGCCAGCCCGCCTCATGTAATCGGCCCCTAAAACGTGAACTACCAGACTGCTTTAAAAGAAATGAATCATTAATAACTGATCCTTCTGAAATCAGCAATAATTTTAATGAATACTTTGTTAATGTTGGGCCAAATCTGGCTGCTAAAATACCAATCAGCGATGTACATTTCTCAACTTTTCTAGGCGAGAGATCTAGTAATTCAATTTTCTTGGAAGCAGTAACTGAGAAAGAAGTAGAATTTGAAATAAGTCAGTTGAACGGAAAAAAGTCTTCTGGTTATGATGAAATACCGCCAAAATTAGTTAAGAATATCTCAAAACATATAGTTAAACCATTAACATATATTTACAATCAGTCTTTTCTCACTGGAGTTATACCCAATGACCTGAAAATTGCTCTTGTTACTCCAGTTTTTAAGGCTAACGATAAGGAGGAATTTAATAATTATAGACCAATTTCTGTTCTTTCCTGTTTCAGTAAGATATTAGAAAAGATCATGTATAAAAGAGTTATTAAATACCTTGATAAAAACAATATATTATTTCAAAGTCAGTATGGTTTTCGCAAGAAGCATTCAACCAATTTAGCAGCTATTGAGTTAATGACTAAGATACTGCAAGCAATAGAAAATGGTGAATATACAGTTGGAGTTTTCCTAGACCTTGCGAAGGCATTTGATGCAGTTAACCATGAAATATTACTAAGGAAACTTGAGCATTATGGAATTAGGGGAATAGTCCTAGAATGGTTTACAAACTACTTAACAAACACAAAACAAATAGTGAAATATAAGTTTGAGAAATCGGAAAGATTTTAAAACAATTAAACGTGGAGTACCACAGGGGTCCGTTTTAGGGCCCCTTCTGTTTCTTATCTATATGAATGATATATCTAGATGCTCAGAGATTTTATCAGTCATTCTTTTTGCTGATGACACAAATTTGTTTTACAGCCACAAAAATATTGATGCATTAAACAAAACTGTGAACCAGGAACTGAAGAAAATTGCACGTTGGCTTTGTGCAAATAAACTTTCCTTAAATATCAAGAAAACACATTTTATAATTTTCAAATCCAAAAAAAGGAAATTAAATCAGACCGTTTCAATCAAGATAAATGAACAACCAATTGAGCTAGTAAAATACACAAAATTTCTAGGTGTATACATAGATGAGGAGCTTTCGTGGAAACATCACATTGACCAAGTTGTGAGTAAAATATCAAAAATGACAGGAATTATGGCTAAAGTGAGACATTATCTGTCTCTCAAAACTTTACAGACAATTTATTACACTATGGTATATCCGTACTTGACATACTGCAATATCATTTGGACAAGTACTTATCCAACCAGGCTGAAACCATTATTCAGGGTTCAGAAAAAAATTGTTAGAATCATGACCTTTGCAAAATATAATAAGGAATCTAGACCACTATTCCTACAACTTAAATTGCTTAACATATATCAACTAAATACGTACTTTACTGCACTATTTATGTACTCATATTTTAATAACAACCTGCCGAATTATTTCACTAATTATATTACTTTACATTAAACAAAGAAATGCATGGTCATAATACTCGATCTGCATCAAACATATATATATTAATTATAGGAGGACAAATTACGGGAAATTTTCTTTAAAAATTAGGGGAGCACAAATTTGGAACGAGTTACCTAAGGAATTAAGAATATCACAATCATATAATTCTTTTAAGAAATTAACAAGAGATTATATACAAAATCAAGTGTAATACGTAGAGTATATACTCTAGTTATAGTTAACCCGTGTTAATGATAGATTTAGTAATAAAACCCATCTGCTATTTTAAATCAGATTATTGAACTGAGGGGATCTTCTCAGAAAAGCTCAACAGAGCTTGCTAAGATCTCCTGCCATTATGATATTTAGCAGATATACATGTATTTACGTACCTGAAGGAAATAAAGATTATTACGTTGTACAAAAAAAAAATAGTTGAGAGAATTTGCACAAACCAGACATTTCATGTTTGGTGATCATTTTCTTTATTCTCATGACCTGTACACTTGATCAAGTAGGGATATTGTAAGGAGAAATTAGATGCTTGTCACTATCGGGGCTCAAAGGGTCAACCTTAAAATACTCTTCAATGAAGTGAGCATATCACTTCTGGAATTTGAAGTACTATTCTTCTTTATTAATAGTAAGGTTTTTAAAGCACACGTTAAAACTTGAATCTTTGTGAGTTGGTTGCTGTATTTTTTCCATACACCTTATTCCAAAATGGTGGAAAATACATTACTCTTTTGTCTCCTTGTTAATTGGCCCTTGTTGCCTCGATCCCATCTGCAGAATTCAAAGGAATATTTGGTTTAAAACGAGGCAACTAAGGGCCAATTAACATGGAGATAAAAGAACAATGTATTTTCCGCCATTTTGGACTAAGGTGTATAACTTTCAATTTCTGAAGGAAAAGAATCTACTTTGGGAACAGAATTTTACTTTCTGGACTGTCATACTCACTTGTTTGTGATACAGAAAGTGCGTTTGCATACCGCATGATAATTTTTTAGTGAAATTTTTACCTGGCAATCAGTTTGTTAATAACTGAGCCACAACCAGCCATTAAAGTTTTATAAGACCTCAAAGTATTACTTATCAGAATGTTAACTCTAGTTTAGCAGTGTACTGTTTCGAAGTTTATTATTATTTTTGCTGCATGTTTTAAAATAAACTTACGAAATGAAGTTTATCCCGTTGTTTAATCCGTCTTCTGATAATGCGACTTTTTATCATTGAGAATTCAAAGTTGTAGTAATGGCTTTCCAACAGGCTGTATTTTTAACGTTAAGCATTCTTTAGAGTTCTTTGCACTTTTGCGGCCTTACACCAAAACAAAAACAGGACCATCCAGCGTCAATTTCAGAAACAGTTCACGGACATTCCCATTCGCTCTCTCTGTTTCTTTATAGAGAGTGTGCTGGGCAAACTAGCACTGCTAGTGTTTAAGGTCTTTACCCACAACTTTGCGCCTGCTTGGAATGCGGTGACTTGTATTTTGTTTAGACGAGCTCGAATTGGTAACCGTGACGAACGCAAGTGGAGGTAAGATGCTCTTTTGTTTTATTCTTTTTGTTTTGTTCTGTTTTGTTTTTTGTAGCTTGCAAAAACCTTGTGTCTACTTGCAAGTCTGCTTGGCCATCGCTTTGCAATACGTTTTCAGTCATTTTCCTCCGTACATGCAAAGTGCCTAGAAATATTAATCTAGCCAAGAAAAACTCGTACGGAGTAACCCTGAAACGAGCGGTGAAAATAATTTAAGGGACTTTAAGTTCCTTTACTTATGACTTTAAGCTTAACTTTACTTAAACTTTACGGTGCTTTTGTGTGTTGACGTAAAGCACTAGCTTTATACTGCCTTTATGCTACCTTTACGAACCTTTACGGGCTTTGAACTATTAGCAACTTTACGCAACTCCGGTAAAACTGCGTAAAGTTTGGTGTACAGCTTTACGCATCTTTCCGGCTCATTGTAAAGTTTGGTAAATTTTCTATTTCGTGCTGTGTGTAGTAAAAATGTTTTATCTTTTTACTTAAATCGCTTAAATAACCTGGAATTTCTCAGGCCATTTTGTTGCAGCGCAGAAAATCAGTAGCTCGACTTGAAGAAAGCTTTTTTTTCCACCCGAGAAAATACTGGATGGATTATAAAGCAGGAAATAGGACAAGATCTGAAGACAACAGCATTTTCGTAAGGGCAATTTGCCAGTTTTTTATTAAAGGTACTGTTTTTTATAATAAAGTTGTAGATAAATTTAAATTTTATATCTAAGTTAAAGTCTGACCAAATGCTGTGAAGCTTTCATTTGGAATTTACGTTGCGACCCTTGGAATGCTTGATTTGAAATAAATAAAATAAATTAACCTTTTCAATCCTGCATCAATATACAGAATTTGCAAGGAAAGTCGGATATAATCTTCGATAAAACACATGATGTTGTCTCGTAGTATTCAATATTTGCTCCTGCGGCTAGTCTTTTGTTGAGCCTGCACCCTAAAAATAGTTTCATTTGTGATTGCTGTTTTTACAAGCTTTCGTTAATTTTTCCTTTGCTGCTAAATTTTTGGCCTTGCAGTTTGGTTACAAATATGATAAGCATCTTGCAACTAGATTTAAATGAGTTGTGCTTCAGGCAGGGCAAGTCTTAAAAAGGGGGCGGTGGGGGCTGGGGCGCTGGAGATACCCGCCACCCCCGAAATTATATTGTAGATTTTATAACTTTTGGATTAAAGTATGTAAAACGAATGAAGTTCAAATGTCAGAGAAAGGCTAAATTGATTATTTATTTATATGTTTGGCTAAGTCCATCGACAGTAAAGTCTGACCAAGACTTTATTATTATTATTATTATTACTATTATTATTATTATTATTATTATTATTATTATTATTATTATTATTATTAACATTTGCACTAGTACGAGAAACTTGACGTGTAGGAATGAAGGCAGCCAAATAACAGAAAATTAGATGCGAAAATATATACAATCCATTTATTCTACTCATGTTTTAGCCAATGTACTGTCAATTGCATCCACAAACTCGGGCCCTATGTGCTCTGTGAAATCTCTAGAGCCAGTCTCTAACATAGACTGTGAGGTCACGTTATATACACTTGTCAGTAGAAAAACTGAAAATTCCTAATTGACCCTCCAAAATTAAATTTGTATGACAATGAAACATTGCATTGCTGTTTTTTCCCAGATTCTGTGAATTTCTGACTAGCGCGCCAAACCACAAATATTCTGAGTGTCGTGAACATAGCGAATTTATAATATGCACAAGCTCGCAACATCCATCAAGTACAAAACCAAAATACTTTTCTGAATCGTTTGGCCATTCTAAGCATTTATCAAATACTTCCAGAACGTTTAAAAAAGCCTTTCCGTCGAAATCCTTTGAAAATTTCGGATTGCCAGGCATTTTATCGAGGTTGTATTAAAGTCAAGATCATCCTTTCCAACTCTGGCATAAAATTGCTTGAGATTGCCAGAATAGTAACTGGGTGCAGTGTTCCAAAGTACAGCACCTCGATAGCTGATCAAGTTTTTCATATAGTACGAACAAAATCACGGAGTATGGTTGTGCTATAAATGCACAGAAGTTGGTGTCTCTGGTGTGAGGAAAGGGGGATAAAACTTCTGTGAATTCAGCCACCAGTGTTCAGAGAGAAATCTCTCTGATTTCTTCGTTTTTTCTCTCTTAGACAAGTTGTCTTCTTTTTCCTGGAAGAATAAGCTATACAGCTTCTCGTTGTTACATCTTCTTAAAATCTTCTCTTCTCTTACTCTTCCTGATTTCCTTCCTCTTACTTTTGCGTCCCTTCTTGTCTGTCTTTACATCGCGCAGAATGGCGGGACATTCGTGCATATTTATGAGCTACAATGGCGAGTTATTCAAGCGTGAGCGCCCTAAACGTGCGCCACAATAAGAAAATCTCTCTGATTTCTTCATTTTTTAGACAAGTTGTCTTCTTTTTCTTGGAGGAAACACATTTGATGTTTAATCCATCATCGGTGGTGTACTGAATAACAGGCGGTTCCAATTTACCCTTCTTTGTTTTTATGCCAGAATCATCAGTACGCTGAGTACGCTGAGAGGAAAATCTAGATGACTCGGAGTTACTCTTGCTCATTGTAAGTGATATATTGAGTCAGTTAAACAATTTCACCAGACAGAATACCAAACGAGCATCCCTCTTATATTGCGCTTTCCTGTAAGATGACGATGCAACTAAGCTGGTAATTACAAGTAATTAGTTCTAAATTTTCGCAAATATAGGCGAGGAGCTTTATTTACGTTTAGCTACAATACTAATCATTTAAAATAATGTGAACTGACAAGAGAGTTTTTAAAATAGAAAATGAAATATTGGGCTTTTCATTCGGAAACCGATTGACCCAGCAAGACTGATCACATGGAAAGGTTAACTGTAGTAAAAACTGGTTTTACTTTTTCGTAATTTAATCACTAGCGTTTCTCAAAACACTACGTTACAGTACGGGAACTCGGTAGCTGGACTGGAAGAACGCTCCTTTTTTATCATTGACGGTGAGAAAAGGATTGACGGAGTAAACAGCAGAAAATATGCATGACGAGACCTAAAGAAAAGAGTATCTTCGTGGGAGTAAAATTGTGTACCTAAATGCTGTGTCTCCCTCATTCATGCGTCAATATAGTTGTAAGCCTAGACGGATATAATTAGCTCCTCCTGCTTACATTCTGTTAAACCTGTACCCTAATAGACATTTTTATTTGTCATTGCTGTTATTAGACACGCTTTCATTATTTTTTTCATTTGGCTTTAAAATTCTTAGGCCTTCCAGACTGGCAACATACCTGTATGATAAGAATCGTGCAAACAGATTAGAATGAGTTGTGAATGGCAGATCAAGACTTGAAGGGGACCTTGACGGGGGAGGACTGAAGTACCTGCCCATGCCCCCCTCCAAAAAAAAGACCCCCAATAAAAAGACACAACGAGGGTGCATCTTTACTTGGTTTTAAGTTATTTAGAGGAATGAAGACCAAAAGTCAGAGAAAGGTAATAATAATAATTTCTTCATAGATTTGGCTACGTCCATCGACCGTAAAATGAAGCCTGCAACTTGCTGAACTCATCACATGAGTGAAGGCATACTCTAGGAAGCGTGTGGCCTTTCCGAATCACCGCAATTAAAAACATGTTGGCGCGTTACAATTGTATTAGCGCGGCAAACGTGCCGTGGAGGATCGAGGCCGGTCAAATGCCAGAAAAAATAAGAAGCGACAATCTCTTTATGTATCTGGCTCCGATCTTGCCGAACTGATATTAGGCAAGGTTTACGCGAGAGTGCAGCATTGCTGAATAACTCCAATTATAGTAATATGTAACATCAGAAACTCATACCCCCCTACAAGTTTATGACAATATGTTGGCGCAAAATATTTGTATTAGCGCGACAAATGTGACCACAATTTCGCCTAGGAAAACCTTATTACTGTCACAGTGAGAGCTGGAGTTATTCCGAACATGATCATATGAAAGTTTTTGCAGATATCTTACAAAGCAGACCTGAATTAGTTCACTACATATTAAATCTACCACATTTCGATGCCAATTTACTGTTAATTCCATCCACAAACTCTAGCTCTCTGTCGTAAAAAGAGGGTCTATGAAATCTCTGGAGGGGCCCCAGTTGACCCTTGTAAGCCAGTCTAAAAACAACCTTGTGGGGTGACATTATCCAGAGTTGACAGTAGAAAAACCTAAGAATCCTAATTGGCTCTCAGAATCAATTTTTTTGGCAATAAAAAATTGGCATACGTTTCAGTTAAGATCGTCTTTTTATTAAAGCAATTCTAAATGAAATCTACATAATAACACTGTGGCAGACCATGCTATCACGAACCCAATCTATCCAAGGGGGTTAGTTTCTAAAGAACCTGTACTGAGTGCTGCGTCGGTGGGGAAGTAAAACGCAAAACTTCACTCTGACGAAGGGCTAACGCTTGAAACGTCATTTTTCAATTTCTCTATGGTGGTCAATTTACTTATCAACTCAGTTGATAAATTCAAAGTTTTGTCTATCTTCAATCCACCTCCATCTTCAACTCTATTATCTTGAATAAAGGGACACTACTATCATTTTAGTCTATCATCTATATTTAGCATCACTTAGAAAAAGCTATACAACACATTTGTGCCAATAGAAGCCAAAAGATAACTCCACTTGAAATTGTCTCTTTGGTGGTCAAAAAGTAGATGAGCAAGGTAACTACAGATCATTTTGCCTCATGTCTCACCAAAAAACCAATAAAAACTCTACTGTAATTATGATGTTGACTGAATCAAAACAGCGCACGACGTTGTACAATTCAACTAAAATTCCTCTTAAAAATGAATTGGTGTTCATTTCTTAGTGGAGATGTACACATCACAGAGATACCCTGTGGCGGTCCTTTGAATGCTGACGATCATTTTCATTCAATCAGAATGGGTGGCCAATATTCCATATACAGACCTATAGACTATTGTCTTGTATTGTTTAGAGCAGACTCTGTAGGCACCAAATTTCAGTTCTTAATAGAAACAGCAAGCTACCTCATCAAAAGTAGGTGTCCTGTGGATATTAAAATGCTGCATTTCTGCTACAAGTGCAGCAGTGTTCTTGACACCAGATAGATGCTGCGTAATGTGAATCTGAAGTAACATTAATGACAATTAAACAGCTAATAGAGAACATAAAGCATACAAGTCATATTGACATTCATTTCGTGAATTGAGAACGTCAGTTGTGCACATGTAAGGTAGCTCCACAACAACAGATCCAACATATGTCTCTGGCACTCAGGTTATGAGGTGCCCTGGGCCTTTGGTTCAAATGTTTTACATTTTCAATTTGGTCAGTATATAGAAAAGGTGGGTCGTCAGCTAGCGTAAGAGATCATCCTTGGAATGGCTGTACAGTCACCTCATCAGAAGTGGGTGTCCTGTGGACAGTAAATCCCAGCATTCCTACCACCAATGCAGCAGTGTCCTGGACACCAGACAGATGTTTGATGATGAGTGGTACAGTAACCAAGCCTTTTGTAAAATCACGAGGACTCCTCACAGGCTCATGTCCTGTGCCCTCCAAAAAATCTGTGATCCATCCTCTGATGGGAGGTGGCAGACCTGCAGGTCAAAACAGACGGTGATTTTTGTTAACAACTGTGTGGACCATAGAAGGCGTTAAAAATTGAAACAAGATATAAAAATAGTCCTTATTTCAAGAAACAAAGAGTGCTAAATAAAAGTACTGCATGGTAGCTTCTACTAGCACCAGGATGTCATCTACAAACTCAAAAGTTAGAACAACTTTTCTGGAGCAGTGGTTTGACTCTAGTAGTAGGAGTAGTGGTCGTAGTAAAACCTTATTTTGACATGATATTTCCATTCAGGTGTGAAAACCCCACAATCATCACCAAAAGATATAAAAATGCAACTACACTAACTAATAAGCTAACAACTAGTAATAAAATTAATAAACCTGCTTTACAAGGATGCGGTTTATAATGCCTGAACAGTACTAAATGAGCAAATGAAAGTATTCCAAACAAAATGGGAATGAAAATGTTTAAAAGGGTCCTCATTGACCTAATTATAAATGGTGTTTATTTGGAACACAGACAAATGTTTACAGAAAGACCATTTTGTTCAAGAATGTATACCGTACATAAAATTTAAAAACCAAATTTATGAGAGTTCCAATAACTTAATCTTCCTGTACTTTATGATGAAAGTAAACTCGAAATGTCGAGATCTGCTCCTCCTCTTCATTTTCTGTTAGGCCCCAAATCAACAGTTGCAAAATCTACATTAAACAACAAATTTGCACCATCATGAGTTCAACGTGTTATGGCAACCAATTTTCATTCCTTGATGTTCAACATCAACCAAGCATCATTCAACAGGGTAACTTCCAACAACATTCAACAATGTTGAATGCTGTCGGAAGGAAATTTTGCATCCATTTGTCTAGGAGTAACTCACATGCCTCCTCAAACTGTTATTACACAAGCTCTTTTTTTTTTCTTACTTAATTATTTCTCATAATTAATAATTAATAGTTGCTTAATACAACAATGGCATTGTTCAGAAAGGTACCGATCTGCTCTGAAAGAGACCCTGGAATCATGGTGAAGGAAAACCGGTGGTAAAAAAAGAGAATAATGAGGCCTTCCAAGGGGGGGTAGCCCTGTCACTTTGTCGCATCTTTCTCAGGAACGATGTAGCTGAACTAGTGGTTGTGAATATTGCTTTCGTTTTTGTAGCATGTGCAAATGTTGCTGTCACTTTATAAATTCTCTAAGATAATGGAATTGCTGGTATGTCATGGTCACTGCCTTCCTTTGCCATTTAAAGAAGTTTTGTTTTGGAGTTTTTGGCACATCTCGGTAGATCATCGAGAAGACCATTGAAGCCTGCATTTAGTGTTTAGAAAGTCCCATGTTGCCAGTTTTCAGGGCTGTGTCACTTGTCGCTTTTACGCCTTGGAAGGCCTCAATAATGAGTAGAATACCTCCTCGAGTGGGCAGTGGTGATAGGTACATGTAAAAGGGAGCACCTCCCCTCGTCTCGCCTTTGCTCAATTGTGCAGATCGCTGATGTCCTCTTTGTTCTGCCCTTCTCTGCCTAAATGCCTGAGCTCCACAGGCTACAGGCAACATAAATAGAAAGAGAATGGCCCTTAACAACACTCAAACAAAATGGGACTGGTCAATTAGGGGAGATTTATACAGGATTGGATACAGGGAAGTTGTATTGATTGGCTAGCCAGCCTCTTCTTTGGGGTCGTTTGAGCTTGAAATTATGTTAGGGAACAAAACTATCACTGAAGCAATTTTGTCTCTGATTGTTCCGAAACTGTTCTGTCAGGTCGCCACCACCCCCCCCCCCCCAAAAAAAAAATTTCTGGATCTGCCACTGTCATATATGTTTCACTTTTCCTCTCCCCCCCAGATCCACCTGGCTAACTTATATTCAGACCGGGCTTTTTTCGACCTTCTGCGACCGGGGGGGGGCTTCCGAAGCCCCCCCTATGTAACTTTAAAACCGCTTATGCTATGGCCACCAAGTTTGCACAGGATACTGTACGCGCTAATTCTAACCATTACAGATACTGTGATGTCACTGTGACGTGTATGACGTCATTATGACATCATTTGTTTCTCAATGTTTCACTTAGAAGCTCTAGAGCAATAAATTTACTGAATACTGTGCCTGAAGGAGTAAACATCCTTTTTTGGGTATTAAGGGCATCTATAATATGTTTTCTGAATGTATATTTTTGGAACACATGAAATTTTGCAGATAAAGTTCATATTAGAGATAAAATGGTCATTTTGGTGTCCGCCATCTTGGATCTGCCGTCTTGAATTTCTTTAAATTCATCTGCTTCAGTTGATAAACAAGAAAATGAAGCCAGTTGATTATAAAACGTTTATTTAATTAGTTAACAATGTCATACACTTGAAATTTATGGCGAATAGTGAGTTTATAGCGAGAAATCACTTTTTCTACCAGTTGAGTCCGCCATCTTGAATTTTCACGTTTTAAATTTCACGTTTTCCTCAAATTAGCACTAAATCTGTTTTTTTAGTGAGCGTTTATTCCTAAATGATAAACGGTTGCTACAATTAATGTAAAAATACAAATTCGATCAGAAAACGTTAAAATAGCAGCGATTAAAGCGAGAATCGTGACTTTTTAAAAACATGGTTGTCAGAAAGCGGTTGCCATGGCAACGTCAAGTTTGTTGGACACAAGACATTCGTGCCAAAATGTTCCCAGTTAATTTTTAGGAAAAGTCACAAAATTTAGTGGTACTAGCGTTAACGGTTACGAAATTACACAACTTCAAAGTTGAGGCGGGCCTCAAAATGTTTGGCTGTACGCGTGTGTTTCCACTCAAAAAGCTGTAATTATCGTATTCACAAAATCCTTTGTACACAACCAAAGTGGCCATTAATATACAGCTAGCACAGGTCTGCAACACAAACAGAGGATGGTAAGCCTGTGGTCGGACAGACCTCTCCGTCAATGCACATCACATTTGATTTTGTGGCGAGGACGACTGGGAACGAGAAAGTGTATTATTGTAGCACCAAGGACGTCTGGGTTAGAGGGTAGGGGTACTAGTTTGGTTTTCTGGCTGGTGAAAACGTTTAATCGGCTCAGTATATCACTTACATTAATGAGCAAAAAAAAAATATAACGTGAATTGAGAAGAGAAGTTTAACAGGGAATTCAATATTGCATGAGTGCTTTTTATTCAACAACAATAGCTTTATTTGCACAACTACACATATAAAGGTAAGAAATATTAATACAATTAAGAAGATATGAATTTCATTAGTACTATATTAGCATAATAATTGTAATTGTTTATTAATTCTTTGATCGTTTCTGCGTGGATGTACATCGAATACTAGGTATTTATGATGGCAGTTTTGATTTAAAGAAAATTTCACTTAAAGTTGAGAATTTTGGGCATTAAAGGAGAAATTGAATTTCATCTCCAGTGTTATTTGATTTGCATATTGAACATAATCTACTTTCCCTGGAGATTTGATTACATTGACCTACCTCGATCATAAGTCTGTGGTTACCTGTCCTAAGTTTGACTAAAACTTTTTTTTATTTGTTTTCCTGGTACGATCTAGATAATTAGAAGCTGTCTATTGGTTCTTAAAAATGACTTATGAAATGCTAAGGGTTCGTAGGTTGTACAGCATTTTGCCAGTAAGAAATATAAAATAATGTATTAACTTATTTTTGTTGAATGTGTCAAGATTAAAATTACTTTAAGATTATAAAATTTAAGGTATCAAAACTGGACAAAACATGCTAATTTTAGAAATTTATTTCTCAAACAATAAAAAGAATTATTTCAAATAAAAGCAACATAGACTTATTCAGCAAAACCTAAGCTTTAAGGAAATTGATACTTGGGTGTCAATTTTGACACCTTAGGCGTGAATTCATATTTAAATTGTAGGCTCAAGAAACAAAGATTACTCTGCTTTTTCAAAATAATACCATTTAGAAGTCCACTGTTCACTTGTTTTCTGTCCAACAACAATCCTGGTCAGACTAACTTGGAAATTTTTGTATTGCATTTTCATGTGGTGGGTGTTTGCATGGTTTCACTAAATATCCATACCCCAAACACAGATAGTTTTTGGTTTGAACTGCTCCCCCCCCCCCCCCACAAATCCTGGAAATTCTGGTTTAGCTTCATACTTTCCTTACCCTGCGAGCAGAGTCACTTTCATCTTTCCTAGGAATGGTGGTAGCGACTCTGCTCACAGGGTATAGGAAGGTATACTTTCCTTCAAAAAACTTGCCTTTTAAGACCCCCACTTCCTTGGAATTTCAAATGACCATCCATGGGGTGGGTATGGATATTTTCTAGAACTTCACAATTAGAGTGGAGGAATTGAAACCCAGCAACATTTTCCTTTTTATTTTAGTGTGTCTTTAGGTACCTCAAACCAGCTACACCAGAAACCAAAGCAAAGACAACTATTTTTCAAGCTCAAATTATCATCACTGTCTCTGGATGGACAACTTAGTTAGTTCTTATTTAGAAATGGCGAGTTGTCACCTAGAGTAAGAGACCATCCTTGGAATGGTTGCACAGTCACCTCATCAGATGTGGGTATCCTGTGCACAGTAAAACCCAGCATTCCTGCCACCAGTGCAGCAGTGTCCTGATCACCAGAAGGATGCTTGATGATGAGTGGTACAGTAACAAGCCCACTTGTGAAATCACCGGGATTCTCCAGGGGTCGGTGTCCTGTTCCCTCTAAAAACTCAGTGATCCATCCCCTCATGTTTGTCTTGCCAATGGGCATACCTGAGGAATATGCTTGTTCATAGTCCATAATATGGCTCCACCATTTCTTATCTGGCCTTCCTTGGTAAGTGGCCAGCAATTTGTGGAATACTTTTTCCACCAGATCCCACCATTCCGATGGAAGGTCAAGGACGTTCTCGATGGGTTCCAGCAGCGTTCTCAGTACCTTTAGTTTGGAAGTTAACTTCCTCCAATCTTCTTCGGTTCCTAGCATCTCCACTGCTGGAATTCCACATCCAAGCAACATACAATAGTCGAAATATTGCTTCACTGAATACATCAGTGTAATCTGTGAGACGATCTTCTGCACTGGTGTCGTGGTGCTGAAATCTGCTGTCATTCCGTCCACAAACTCTGGCACTTTGACATTTTCTTTAATTCCCTTCGCCATTTGATCAAACAACCAGCTGTAATCCACAGTATAGATCGATAGGTTGTCCACCTGAACCTCAATGGTTTTCTTTCCTTTATGATCAACAAACATCTTGCGAACAGACTCTTTCTGCGAGTTCTTATCGATGGCACAGGCAACTCGTTTGATGACACAAAACCACCAGTCATCCGGCGAGGTTCGTAGTTTGTAGTGGTAACTGTAGGCTGTGAAAACGGCCGCAAACAGTCCACAATCAGTATCAGTACAAGAATAGATTTCTTCTTCTGATCCCAATGCAGAAATTATTGCTGTAGGAGCGCCTTTACCGTCTTTTTTTCCAGATCTTCCTTCCGCGATCACATTTTTAGCCTTCGTTGCTGCGAACTCCTTCAGTAACTGTTTACCTGGCTTGCCATTTTCTTCAAAAAAATCGCCAAACTTAGATGGAACCATTTTGTGCTGGGGGAGGGCGAGTGAAACAGATCTGATGTTGAACCCATCATTTGTGGTGTACTGAATAACAGACGACTCAGGAAAAGCCGTCCTTGATTTCATTTTAGAGCTATTCTCCTCCATTATGTCGGCGCCAGTATCACGCTGAATAACAGAACGAGACGATTTAGAGTTACTCTTGCCCATTTTCAGCAGCAAACTAAAGAAAAGAAAAGACAAGGAAGCTGTCGATGGTCCGTTCTCGGTTTTAGAGCCCTCGTCACTCTTGTCCAGCGGAAGGGCGCGCATATATGAAGTATCTACCGACCTGCTACCGACGAACTTATAGGAAAGAGTCACGAAATCGGCTGCAAAGAGGAAGAAATGGTGGCTAAAACAAGTATATTAAGGGTGCCAAATTTTGGCAGAAATGACAACGCAAAACACAAAAAAGCCTGTACCCTTTGAGCAACTGAACCAGAACGACTGAAAACCCGGGAAAAACGTGCCGATTATACTGAAATTCTGTTGTTTTGGCTTATCCTTGGGGTATAAGAACGGGATGCAATTTTGCCCTAGGTATATGAAAGGGGTACCATTTTAGTAAAAATTAGTATATTAAAGGGTAAGGGTTTGAACCTCCCCGTATAAAACTTTATTGAGTATTCCCCCCCCCCCCCTCCCCCAACCAGGTGGCTAACACGTCTGGCTAACTGGTTGTATGCGACAGACAAGAAAATCGACAGGAGGACAGGGCAGCAGTTGATGCTTCATTGCTCAAATAAACCTGGTGCAAGGAAAGTATGAGCGCACATGCAAAATATCAGAAGACAGAATCATAGGCAGCCCAAGCTGGTAGTGACTCGCGTGACGCGTGACCATTGTTATGTGAATTACCGAATTTCTGAATTATGTACCTTTACAATAGGATTTTGACTGTCACTTGAAGTAGACCCAACAATTTTAAAGTCAAAGTGAAATAAATTAATTGCTTAAGTAAACTAACATTGCATTGCATAATTTTTATATAAAATTATAGGATTTGACATTATTTTCCAAAAACAATGAAAGAACCACAAGGGACTATGGGCTGAGGTTGTGCAGTTTCACATTCATGCCTTGGATTAGTCATTTTATTGGTCAGATGGAACAGGAACCATCAAATCAAAAAGTCAGCTTCCTATATCTAAGCAATGAAATGCTGTGCATAAGAGTAGCTTTTAATATCAAATTGCAATGCAGAATGTAGAAAAAAGAAACAAAAACAAGAAAGGGGTAAAAATAAGTCAGATTGGTCTAGGACAGGAGCACAGGGATGCACAGGGATGCCCCCGCCATTATGTTCAAATGAAGCAAGGCTTGAAGAATCAATTTCCTTTCATCAAGCTTAGCATTTCCCACTCCCCTATCTTTTTTACTCCAGCCCCGCTGAATCTGCCATTGACAACTAGTTCATTATTTATGTAACCAATCTGAAAAGCCAAAATGTAGGTTTAAAATTTTAAAAATATATATTCTTTCTGCTGCATTCTGGCATTTGGTAGAAAGGTAGGAAGAAAGGGGCTATTCAGCTAAAGCAGCAACAATACAATTCACAGTTTAGCTATTTTAAATCAAACCTTCACTTCTTTCCAAGAGTTTAATGCGCAAAAAACAACATATACACTGACAGGCATCCTCGGAGACCCAGGGGCAGACAGTGGGGCGAGGGAGAGTCAGAACTGGCCAAAAAAAAGTGGGCTTGACTTTTCTTTGCCCCTTATTTTTTTCGCCCGTTGCGAATTTCCCTCGCCTTACTATTTGCCACTGGGTCTCCGAGGATGACTAGCAGGGTATGTTACAGCCTTGTGTCCCAAACTCAATCACTTTTCAAACCTCCTATTTATCTTGGTGGCTTTAGGGTCTTCACAAATGGGGATTATGCAGTCCCAGAGACGTGGAGGAGGTACATTTCCCCAGGGAAAAATCCCCTCCATAAAAATTCTTGCTAAAACAAAGAATGTTGTCTTGGTGGCTTATCCCTGGTTCACCCTGGTTTCATTTGAGGGGGAGGGGTAGGGGGGCAGGTTCTGGGACAAATCACAGTATAAACTGCTGAAAGCATTAGACTAGTCCCCTCACATAAACCGAAGAAAGGATATGCCCATGTGGTAAATCACCTCGAGTAGTCAGGTGAACAGTGGGTGACGGGGCCCATTTCTCGAAAGTCCCGATAAGTTTTCGGGTCCAGAAAGCCATTATGAGCATATGGTTTACCGTAAAGATTCAAATTTTTGTTGCTTTTTAAAACTAAGCAGTAAAAGTGTAAGTTGACAAAACAAGCCAAGCTGGTTTGCGGGCTAAAACTTACACCACCATTCTATAGATTTTGATTTTAAAATATAGCTCCAGGCCCGAAAAGTTACCCGGACTTTCGAGAAATGGGCCCCTGCCCCTTTGCCCTCTGTCACAGTATCCTTACCCTATATGTAACCATATAGGGTAACCTTACCCTATATGTAACCATATAAAGGACCTGGGGCCTGTTTCTCGAAACTCCCGATACCTTTCCGGGCCCGGTAAGTATTTTTTTCAAGCTCATTTATTTGTCAGATAATGGTAATTATTGGCGCAAACTTAGCAAGGTGCTTCACGAACTGTATAAAGATTAAAATTTAGCTTTCAAAATCAATAAAAATTGTATAGCTATTCGAAAATGTTGTGCACCCCAAATAGTTTTCGGGCCCGGAAAGTTATCGGGCGTTTCGAGAAACGGGCCCCGGAGGACCTTAACCCTTTAATCCCCTAAAGTGGCCAGCACCTCATTTCTCTTTACAATATTACTACTTGACCAACCATACTGGTTATGAGAATAAAGGAAATGATCAGCAAACATGAAATGTATTGACGTTTAGGCAAATTCTTTCAATTAGTACCATAAGAAAAACACGTGGGACTGTGAGAACATGCAGGCTGGTATTGGGTCTCCAAGGGTGAAAACAAACACAATGGCAACAATGAGAACGTTGCCAAACAAACCATTTATTACAAAAGCAGAACAATGCCAATGACTGTGCATATGTGCTATACATATGCTTAGATTTTCTCTGCAAAACAACAAGAAATGACCAAATTTAGCTCTTCTGGAGGATGTTAGCACACAATAGTGAATTTTCCTTTCTGTACAGTTGTACCTCGTAGGATGACCCCTCTATATGAATTTGGCTCCTTGATAGTTTGGCTGCCAAAGACAAATTGAACAAGTTGGTATAGTTGCAAAGAGGCCTGAGAAAGTAACCATTTTTTGAGTGGCTCTTTACACATAATGGTTACTTAAGGTCCCCATTGAAGGAAATAATACCTTTGCATATGTCAACTTTTAGACACAAAAGAGGACTGGGTAAAGGATGCATTTAGGGACTTAACCCTTTAGGTCCCAGGAGTGACCAACATCAATTTTCTCCTAACAATATCTATACACAAACAAGAGAAAAGGTTATGAGAATAAAATGATCATCAAAGGGAAATTGCTTTGATCTTTTAACAAATTTTCTCAACTAATACCTTAAGGAAATGTACGGAGATCAGTCTGGAGAATTTGTGTGTGGATATTGGGGCTTAAGGGTTAAGCCTTGGTGTTACAAACTCCACTCATTTGTTAGCTATGCCATATTTTATGGGATTTTATTGTGGTCTGGCTTACTGATTTTACTTTTTCTGACTTTTGTTATTTTAGTTACTGGTCCAAACCTGTAACATGGGCTGTTCATAACTACAATAATCATTTCTCTAAACTAAATCACCTTACACTTATATAAAGATGCTTACACAGGTGATAACAGTATAAGATGAAGTTTTGACTTGAGTTGATGATTGAAAGAAATTATGTGATTACTTAGGTTTTACTTGTCAACCCCCGTGATATTTGTTGATGGGAAATATTGCTTGTGCACTGCAATTACCAAGCAGGAAATACATGTGTACATAGTTTTTGTTCTACCATATGAAAACTGAAAACAACCAGGACATAACCCATGTATTTTTGTGTATTTGATGTCCACTGCATATGTTTGATGTTTCTAATTGCTATGTTTTGCGGCCTCATTTTTAAACTTTGAGAACTCCACCAAGAAAATGCTATTGCGAATGAAGCAGCACACTTGCTCACGGAAAGTTGTAAAGACTAAAGTTGAAAAGACTTTAATTCACAGGAAGAGGACTTATTCTCGGTAAGGTAGCAATATTTTTTTTACTTTGTCTTGTCATTTCCAAACATGAGTTTGTAAATAAGTCTTTTTAAGTGAACGGTAGTAAACTTCGATTTCTTGAAGTTCTGTTTTGATTTCTATTAAGCTTAAGCGTACGTGTTGCTAACTTTTAGTGTTTTCATCATAGAGCCGTAGTTTTTCTCGTTCTGAAAATGGTAGTCGATGGGAATTTGTTGAATAATAAAACAATTATCCTGCTCAATCTTGCGGAATATCCCCTGATTTAGCCCACTCGGCCTACGGCCTCGTCGGCTAAGTATCAGGTGATATTCCGCGCGATTTCTCAGGATAATTGTTAAATGTAGTTCACACTTTTCAGCACTACTTTCCCATGGTACTGTTTATTATGTGTTTCAAGGTGGTTCTAACTTTTGATTCTGTTGACCATTCAAATGGAAGAAATTGAGCAACACTTTCCTCTAGTGCTACGGGAGGCGGGAGAAGAGGGGGCGGGAAGCGGGATTCCCAAGGTGGCGGGAAGCGGGAGAAAAAATTATGCAACATTGTGCAATATTTTGCAATCGAAAAAATGCAAAGGGGTGGGAGCCAAAAAGTACAGGGAAGGAACTGGGATTAAAGGGTACGGGAGGGGGGAGGTTTACACCCCCCTGTCTCCCCCCACTGTTTATGCTGTTCAAGCTGGTTCTAACTTTACATTCTGAAAGATAATGGGTAATAGTTTACTCATGTGCTTTTCACTATACTCTACCAGGTGGATAAAATCCTAAAACGATAGTCAATTGTCAAATGACAGCTGATAAAATAATTAAGCAAGTCTTGATGAATTGGCTAGAGGCTTCCTATTGGATACTGGCTTGATGCACTACAAAACTATCACAGTGTTAACACTAAAGAAATCTTGTGGCTATCTGAAAGCTAAATTTGTGGCTGAAAGGGTAACACAGATATTGACAGTCACCTAAAATCTGTTTGCTGTTTCCATTTAGTTATCCAGACAATTTTACGAAACCTAGCAACATTAATACTCCATGCACAGAACTCAGTACAGAGACAACAACCCACATCAAAATTTAAAATCTTCCATCTAAGAGTGTATATTTGTCCACCCTCTCAACCAAGTCTTACCCAAACACTACATATATTTGGTTAGAGGATTTAACCCCCTGACATGGATGAGACTGTACATTCTAGCAAATTGTTAAACAAAAATAACTGCTTCCATGTCTTCTTTAACAGCAACCACTTCTTCTCTTATCTTGCGTATTGCTAACATGGATATTTTGAGAGGTTTCCTCGTTGTCCTTAGACAATTGTTTCTTAAGAATATCTTCAGCCAGACTGTAAAATGCCTGCTCTATGTTGACATTTGTTTTGGCACTCGTTTCCAAGAAACGGATGCCATGTTCTCTGGCAATCTAGGAAGAAAGAAGTTCAAATAAACTGGATTGCTGATTGTTAACTTTTTTTTTATACAAGAATGGGAACTTCAAGGAACAATAAGGTGAAGTAAGCACATGGGATCAGACCACAGTCACTGGTGTTTAAATTTGACTTCCATGGCATAAAGAGACTATAAACATTACCACCAACCCCTGTCCAGCACTACAGGTGAAGTACACGTATGTAGTGTCTGTGCTTGTTGCAGAGAGGAGGGAGGGGGGGGAGTAGTGCTGTCAATTAAGAGAAAAAAGGCATCAAGTGTCAATTAATACTCAATACAAGACTAATATGGATTACGATGACTTGACTTTTGAGTAGCTGTGCCCAGATGCCAAGATGTCTAGAACTGAATCACTATGCCCACAGTTAAAGAATTCAAACATGAACCAACCTGATCTCCACGTTCCTTGCTGACAACTCTTCTGTCATCCATATCACACTTGTTACCAAGAATCATCTTTTCTACATCTTCATTTGCATGCTGCAAAGAAGCAGGAACATTATTCAGTGGCTCCTAGAGTCAGAGGATAGGGTTGTCCAGTTCCTCAATTAGGTTTCATCTCAAAATGATACCCCTTCTTTGTATACATACCTAGAGCAAAACCTTTAGCTTAAAGTCAAAGGAAATTTCCTTTCAAGTGGTCAAAACCTGGTAACCAGGGTATATTTTTCACAGACTAGATGGTTTTCATGAAAAAGAAAAATATGGACTTCATGTATCATGCCTCTTCTTGAAAGCTTTAAGATGGAATCCATCAGGAAATTGAGTAATCAGTGGACAAAAATCTTGTACCAGAATAATTTAAAGTATATCGCATTCTTTTTTACATTTTTTGAGAGCTATGGATGTAATTTGTTATCTGTAATAACCCCAAAGACAATTTCTTATGAGAGCCCGTGAAATTCAAATTCAAATTTCACAGGAACTGTGTAAACACAGGTAAAATAGATAAATTTTTATGCGTAAGATTTCATTTTGTGAAATTTGAAATTCATTTTCTTGGTTTCCCATAAGAAATTGTCTTTGGGGTTATTACAGATAACAAATTACATCCATAGCTCTCAAAAAATGTAAAAAAGAATGCGATATGCTTTAAATTATTCTGGTACAAGATTTTTGTCCACTGAAATTACAATTACTCAGTTTCTTAATGGATTCCGTCTTAACCTTAAATCTTACTATTTAACTTTGCACCACCCCCTCCCAATAAGAAGTGGTTTATTCCCCTTAAGGACATTTGTGCCCCAAATCTTCCCACATTTAGATTTTTTCCAAACTTCTGCTGCAGTTAGATAATGGCCAACTCATGTCAGAAAAGTAAAAGAATTGGGGGGTCACTGTGCTCGTTCGGAGATAAAGAGTATTGGGAACATGTTTTTGAGAAGCTTTGGTTATGTAAGGTGAAATTGGCTTTCTTGCTACAAGGAATAAAATAAGTTACATGGAGGACTCTAGACAATGCTGATTTATTGATTTCATCACAAATAAGCCAATTTAGTACATTTTGGCAGGTAATATCGTTTTTTCAGGTAAAATTAGCCTCATAGAAGGATAACTGTAAGTCATGTATACCTGCATTCGCAGAAAAATTTGATCTTACTTGAGTAGAAATAGCCATAACATTAAACTTCTCACATTCAGAATTTATTGTTTTTGGACAAAATGCAGAGAAGCAGTAAAGGAAGCGATTTATTGAAAAAAAGAATGAGGTCACCGTGCATTTAAGAGAGTCATTTAAGAGAGTCAAGTTTAACACAGAGTCAAGCTTGTTTACGGATATAAAAATGCCCACCACCACTGCATTTCTCTATATTTCTTACTCAGCGCGCGCGCTTGATGCATGATGTGGCATGACATTGCGACGTAAATTACGTGCGCAATAAGGACACTCACAAACTGCACGAACGTGCCTTTATAAGAGAACAACTTAAGGGTTTTTTGTGCAAGGAGATGGTGGATGGTTCCTAATTCCCCAGTCTAGTAGCTTTAATACCCTTATTGGTTTCTGCTTTTTTAGCTCCACTAGCTCACTGCCTATTATCTGAAAACGTTACTGATTCAAATTGATTCAAATTGATTTACATCTCTTTAGGGGAGCAGGGATTGTGCAGTGGTGAGATCACTCCCCTTCCACCAATGTGGCCCAGGTTTGATTCCTAGTCCTGGTGTCATATGTGGGTTGAGTTTGTTGTTGGTTCTCGTCCTTGCTCCGAGGGTTTTTCTCTGGGTTCTCCAGTTTTCCTCCCTCCATAAAAACCAACATTTCCAAATTCCAATTCCACCTGCTTGTAAAGCGCATTTGATTATATTCATATAGAACATGCACTTTATAAGTTCTGAATTATTATTATTATATTATTATTGAAAGGCACAGCTAACACATGTCATTAAAAGGCCATTCTTCATATACAGAGACACATTCTGTTTGTCAAATTACCTCTTCAATGTTCCTTAACCATTTGGAAATGTTATCAAATGTCTTCTCCTGTGTGATGTCATACACAAGCATGATGCCCTGTATAAGAGAAGTTTGCTGTGTTAAGAAAGTAGTAGTCCCATTGACCTACATGTACACTGACATCTAGTTTGTACTCTTTCTCAGAAACAATTTTCCAGGACTATTCCAATACTTTTAAAGGACTTAACCAGTTTCTTCAGGGATAAAATTAGACCAAAAAATGCCCAGTTTGTATGGAAAAGCTTCAACAATCCCCCCAAAAAATTCAGCATTTGACACATACAGTTTGCATGAACACATTTAGTCACTTGCAAGCATTTTATATTAACAAACTTCCAGGATCTTCCAGGGCCAGTATGAAAAAGAAAACCATTCAGAAGGGTTGGAGATGGATAAGCTTCTGAGCCAGGTAATTATTTGGGGGGGGGGGGGGGGGTTTGCAGAGTCTTTATAAGGGGTTACTATTGAAGTCATTTTGTAGACAACAACACAACATGTTGTTTCTCAATTGTATCACAAACAATACTGGAATTTGATTCATTGCCATCGTATACCTCACAACAATATTGCAACAAATAGATAGTTCAAGGTATTTTTGCACTCCTACTTCCTATATAGTTGTGGTACAATATTATTAAGACGGAATTCATCAGGAAATTGAGTAATCAATGGACAAAAACCTTGTACCAGAATAATTTAAGGTATATCGCATTCTTTTTTACACTTTTTAAGAGCTATAGACGTAATTAGTTATCTGTAATAACACCAAAAACAATTTCTTATGGGAGCCCGTGAAATTAAATTTCAAATTTCACAGGAATTGTGTAAACACGGGTTAAAAATAGGCAAATTTTTATGCGTAAGATTTCATTTTGTGAAATTTGAAATTTATTTTCTCGGGCTCCCATAAGAGATTGTCTTTGGGGTTATTACAGATAACAAATTACATCCATAGCTCTCAAAAAATGGAAAAAAGAATGCGATACGCTTTAAATTATTCTGGTACAAGGTTTTTGTCCACTGAAAATTAAAATTACTCAATTTTCTAACGGATTCCGTCTTAACATGCCAAAAGCACATCAAAGGTTTCTGCTTGTCTGATTCTGTTCTGCCTAGGTCTTTAATAAAATAATGGAAAGTGTGACCACTCAAGTGAAGGCCAATGAGCAGCACTTCCAAGCAGAGCTGTTTCTCATACTGTAAATGGTGGTTCTAGCATTTTAGTCACAAGTGACCATTCAGATGAAAGCTGTTGAGCAGTGCTTTGTTGTGGTGCCTTACAGAGTGGTGAAAACCTTCAGAATAAAATGCGACCATTCAATGCAAGTTAATGGGCAGCAAATTCCTACATGCTTGTGACTGTACTATCTACACAAGGTGGTTCTCACTATGAGTACTTCCCTCTACTTCTGTTTATTACACTGTACAAAGTGGTTCTTAATTTTGAGTCTATAGACAGAACCCTCAAGAGTGACCACCCAACCGAAAGCCATTACAGTTGATTTACGTGTATAAATCATTCACGATTAAGGTAACTTACCATCGCTCCTCTGTAATATGATGTAGTAATTGTGTGGAAGCGTTCTTGGCCGGCTGTATCCCTGAAAGAACAACACTACTTTTTAATCTTCGGGCACTACGGAAGGTAGTGGTAACTATTCTTCAAGAAGTTCTAAGCCTTGAACCGGAAACCTTACAATCGTCTGATATTTTATTGTAATGCATTGTAAATAGGTAGGTAGGTAGTTAGGCACGACCCCACAAGCTTTTAGCTTAATTAAATTTTATCGTGCAAAAATAAAGGTTTTATGTTATTTTGTCAAAAGAATTGCACACTAACCACCACAGTACTGCCCCTTCTTTGTAAGCAGGGTCTTGGGTGCAATACCATCAACATTGCTGGAATATTTTGGGTGTTCATCGTTTTATTAGTCTGTCACTGAGACTTTTCAGTTTAGTTTTTTTTTTAATTATTTTATTCAACAATAAACGACTGTCACGGTGATGCATTCTGAAGAAAACAGGCACCAACGATATTTAAAAGAAAATCTTCAACAAGGGAGTACTGTCGAGAACAAAGGCATTGCAAAAACCTTTTAAAAAAAGCAACAAGGACAGAAATAAACAACGGGGTTAGTTTTTAAAGAAACTGTGGTGCTGCATTGGTGGGGACGTGAAAAACAAAATTTTGGATTTATCAACTGAGTTGATAAGGTAGATTGGCCACCGTAAAGAGATTGAAAGCTGATGTTTCGAGCATTAGCCCTTCGTCAGAGCGAATCAAGGAATTGTGGGTTGCACTTTGTTTATATGGGGAGTGGTGGAGCTATGCTATTGGTGGGAACATGGCAATGTGAAAAGCAAGAATAAATTAGTTGAATGAAAAGCGTTCGTTGATACCGTGGGATTAAGTGTGCCGATTTGAAAAATGAATTTTTGTTCTAGATTTTTACGGCTTTCCGTGTTACCCTGGTGTAGGGAAAGGCCACAGATCTTCATGTGTTGGCTAGAATGATTATGGAGATTGAAATGTCAACGACTGGTTTGGATGCGTCCTTGTCATTTCTTTCAACGTCTCGTAAGTGTTTGCGGAGACGGTCGCCTAGTCTCCTCCTTGTTTCGCCAATGCATATCTTTTTGCATAAAGTGCATGTTATGCAATAGATAGCATTTGCGGAGGTGCATGTAAAGTGATCAGTGATTTTAATCAATTGCTCAAGTCCTGTTATTTTGTCCGCATTGCGAATGAAAGGACGAGTGTTGCATCATTTGCGCGCGCATTTAAAAGTACCCAGTTGATCATGAGATTTAAGTGCACTTCTAACTAGAAAGTTCCCTATGTTTTTGTCCCGTTTGAATGAAATCAATGGAGGCTGTGAAAAGATTCTTCCTGTTTCACTGTCATTTTGGAGTAACTTTAAGTTCTTTAAAATGATGTTTTTGGCTGCGAGGTTATGTGGATGGTAAGTGAGTGTAAATGGAGTTCTCTTGTTCTTTTCCTTCTGTGACGTTTGCAGTGCTGACTGTCGATCAATCTGTTGAGCACGGCGTTGAGTCGTGTTGACAACAGAGTCAGGATAGCCACGCTTCTTAAAGAAATGGCGCATTTCCTCTGATTTGTTGGAAAAATTGGAGTCGTCACTACATAAACGTCGAAGGCTAAGAAATTTAGAGAACGGGATAGAGTTTGACATGGGAAAGATGAGAGGATGAATGCAACAAATAACTGTGGGAATCTGTAGCTTGCTCCTAACAACAAAAAGGTACAATACAAAATTATAGACTTCTCAAAATGCACGAATTACTGTGTCACGATTCAACTTTACTGTATTTATACCAAACAGTTATGTATTTAAGATGATGAGTCGTGTACATGGCAAAATAAACCAAACACACCATATTTGCAGCTTTATCTTCTTTCCCTGAAGTTCAATAGTCTTGATCTTAAAATCAATACCTAACGAGAGACGTATAATATGAGTAAAAAGATATAGAAGATGTTACTGCATTTTTCATCACACCAAACCTTACAACTCTATTTCGCAGTCGTAACAAAATACATATTGACCCCATTTTCCCCCTGAAATCTGATCCTGGGCCCGTTTCTCGAAACTCCCACTAACTTTCCATGCCCAAAAACTATTTTAGCTGCACAACATTCTCAAATAGCTACACAATTTTTATTAATTTTGAAAGCTAAATTTTAATCTTAATAATTTTGTGAAGCATATAGCAAGTTTGCGCCAATAATTGCCATTAGCTGACAAATAAATGTGCTCTAAAAAATACTTACCGGGCCTGGAAAGTTATCCAGAGTTTCGAGAAATGGGCCCCTGGATCCTTAACCCTACATGCATTCGTAACCTCATTCCAGTTGATATGTTTTTTAATAAGCAAGCTAAAGCTACCACTAGTAGCTTAGTGACTTCCACTAAAATTTTTGTGACTTCCACTTTTAGTGACTTCCATTTTAGTGACTTCCACTAAAATTTATCTGGGAACAATTTGGTATAGCAAGTTCTTGTCCATCAAGTTTGACGTAACCATGGCAACCACTTTTTGACAAATGGTTTTTTCACAATTTTGATTATTCCTCTTTTGAAGTGAAAAATTATAACTTTTTTGAAGTAACTTTTACATTTCAAGATCATTCTCATGTTATTTTATTGATTTTATTACTTCTTCTTCAATTTTGGTGCTTTCTAAAGGTTTTGGAAAAATCAATAAATCCAAGATGGAGGATCCAAGATGGCCATCCTCTGAGAACATGACGTTATTCTGACATCATATCACATTGTCAGCTGATGTTGCAGACCTCAAAGGAAATGTTTTTGGATGTTCTATCTGATGGCTTTAAGGTGGTATTTATGGATGAAGGTCCAAAAACTTTTTTTCTTGTAAATTTGCTTGTTGTGTAGTTTATGCATAGACAAGTTATCATTCACGAAATAACGGCTCAGTGTTCGCTAGTTTCTGAGAAAGAGAGGATCAAAATTCGTTGTTAGGTATGCCATTTTGAGCTGCCATCTTGAAATTTTGCGTGTACACTCCCTTCCGGTCTCACGGGGCCAGTCTCGTGCATGGCTGCATGTCCTTGAGTCATCCGAGCGGCGAAGCCGGCGAAGCTACAGATATTCAGGGGCAAATCAAAATATATAGCGACAAGCAACATCAACCAGAATACCAACAGATATTTTTAATAACTCACGTGGTTGAAAAAAAAAATAACAAGCTTAGTTTATCATAATAATAGACAAGATGAAAAGCGTACCACGCGTTCATGCAGCAAGGGAAACTTGAGAAGTCAAATGAGAAATACCACAATTTCTGGTCACAGCTACATCATACTGCAAGTATCACGCAAGTAAACAAATTTCTTCATCCGCGTATTTCCATTAGTATTAAAACCGGCCAGGTTTTCAATCTATAAATCCTCATGCAAAGATGCGATCTTCAGCTGAATGCATCCCCGATAAACTCGTGATATTTACCCGACACATAACCACAACCACAGCGTGACGGCAAGGAATTTTAAGCTTCGTTAGTATTTGTAGCAGGGTCCGAAATTGCGACCAGCTGGTCGCCAATGCGACTGAAAATTGAGTGTTGGTGACCAGAATTTCAAGGCTAGTCGCCAGCAGGCGACTAACTTTCAGCATCTTGTTAATGTTTTGAGCCACCGCTCAAGGAATTAATTTCGCTTTTGATTTCCAGCAGAAGCTTACCCCTTGTCTTGTCGAATAATCTCTAATCAACCATCTCCGTAGAAAATAATTTAGATCAAAAACGAAGGTAAGATTCCTGTTAAATGACCTCCACAACAGTTGTAATCCACGCACTGTAATCGACATTTAACGGCCGCCATGTTTTCAGCGGTTTCATCTGACGGTCATACCGTGGGCGCATTGCATAATCACGTGCTTTCCTTTCGCCATTGAATATTCAACGAAACGTCATATTTCCTGGCGCTCTACAAGTTTTTGACAACGCTTTACAGTCAGAAGAGGTGGCGTTATGTTCAGTCTTCAAACTAAGAGAGCTATCTATTTAACAAAAACTCCTTTTCAACTAAAATGTAAGCTAAACGATCATTTAGTGCCTTTTTTACATGACAGTCTGACTCTTGGCGATCGTTCACGAGTAAGATGTTTTAAGCGAAAAAATGTCTTTAAAAACTTCGTGTTTTTGTGTTTCGCTGTGAAGCAAAAATTTTATGGACACTTGTTGGCGACCAGAATTTTCAATCTGGCGACAGAAAAAAAATTTCAGTCGCCACTTGACGCCCACATAAAAAAGTTAATTTCGGACCCTGTGTAGGCCACCACATCCTCGAAGTCTTAGAATCTCTTTCACGCAAAATAATTTGTCTACTTCTTACACTCTTCAGTTCTAAGCATATGAGCCTATTATTATACCAGATCATGTCTGCTTGATTGTACGAAAACGTGAAATCAAACTTCTCGCTAGCACTGAGTTCGAGTGCTGTACGTAAATGAGAAAGGAAGCCAACGTTTTCAAAGGATATTTCGCTTCCTTTCCACAGTCCAAGGGAAATTCACCTGATAAACAAAAGGAAAACTGCTTTCGATTGAATCTCTCACGCCAAGGAAAGCAAAGGTCCACATGAATACTTGAAAGTTTCCTAGAACACGCGCAACATTTATGTACAGTGGCTTGTGCGCATTGTTACCACCGACAAAAAGATGGCAGTGTCATTGTTTATCGTGGTTGCTAGGGACTCGCCAACTGTTTGATTCTAGGACGCGTTACACGCTCGAAAGACATCATTTTCCTCGTTTCTTCCACAAATTGAATGTCCAAAAAGGCAATGCAACTTATACCACCGAAAACAAACATGACGGATGAGTACTGAGCAAGCGAAAGCGTCAAGACGTGCCAAATTTGACGGATTCTCAGCGCATGTGAGGCGAAAATAGAAATAATTTCTACACATTTCATTCAATTCTGCTGAAACTTGGCAGAGGTAACAAACACAAATGGAGCTATTTTCCTTGGCTTAGCCGCCGTTTCTTGTTGCATCGGATCGATGTTATGGGGTGTCACGTGCCTACTTGAGAGACGTTCAATTTTTACCTGTAGGATTTACATCTGGATGGTGGCTAACTCACACAAGAATCCTTTTTTCATAGGTGTTTGATAATACAAAATAGAAAGCTTTCGAATAAAAAGAAACGAAAAGAAAATAATTGTTAGGTGTTAATTTTCACACCTTTCTGACAAGAAATTGACATTTTTATTTCAAATTCGAATTCTACGGTAAAAATACCCTTACAATAGTGTATTGTGTGGTTCCAGAAAATATCCATACCCCCACCACGGAGGGAATTGGAAATTCCGGAGGGGTGGGGGGGTCAAAAGCCCAGGAAAATCCAGAGAGGGGGGTTAAACGGATAAATTACTTTCCAGAGGGTCAACTTCGATTCATTCCGATGTAAGCTGCAGATAAAGTTCGAAAATTACTACTTACCGATTTTGTAGATCTTTATTGTGGAATTAAATTAGTTTAACTGCTAAGTAAACACTTTTGTTAAACGTAAAACAGGTATTCTTTCTCCCAAAGGCGCTTTGGAAGCGATATTGGGCCGGAAACGAAATAAACATCGTCGTTGCGTAGAAGTAGCCGCCATTACTCGTTACCAGTCTTCGAGAAGACAGCAACGTGTACCAGGAGTGGTTACATTTACTTATCGAGACCACGATCCTTCGACGAAACGCCTGCGTCGTCTGAAGAACCTAAATTTTAAGCTTGCCTTCGCGATTGATGTTAATTATAAGAGTTGTTTACGAACAATCAGTCCGTCCTTTTTAACTTCCCTATGTGGCAACTGACAAGCGAAGCGCGATCTCATTGACTCGTAGAAGTCGTGTTTTACTAAGCTTAGCAACGAGAATATTTATCGCGAAGTACAAGTGTCGCCAAATACGTTCACGGGCTTTCTTGCTACTCTTGCACCTTCAAGTAACGGGCTCTTAACTGAGGGCTGGTATGCAGGGTAACGACTTTAGAGAACTCAACATTCGTTATTCTTTCTATTTTGATCATTTCCCCTTAATTTTGTTTGTGCGTTTTCTTTGTTCATGATCGTGTTCATGTTGAAGTAACGTTTATCAGCAACACTGCGTCTTTTCAAGCGAATTCTTCGATTAAAACGAACGTTTTACATGCTTTTGTCAAGGTAATTTTACAGCTACCTAGTATATCTGTTTGACGTAGAGAAGAACAGTTTGGTATTGGTAAGATAATATGTTATGAGTAAGCTATGACTATGTACGTTATTTTAAACGATAATAAATAGTATAAACACATCCTACGATAATCGGAACGGCTTAACTTCACTTAAATTTGGATCAGTTGCTTCATTTTTAACACTCTCGCTTCTTGAACGAAACTTTCCAGAGGGGTGGGGGGGGGGTGTTTGACAAACTGTGGAAAATCTGGAGGGATGGGGGGGTTACAGCTTACTTCAAAAAACGGAAAATCCGGGGAGGAGGGGGGTCCTAAGTGAAATTCCCTCCGTGGTGGGGGTATGGATATTTTCTGGAACCACACATTCCGAAGTTTCCACAAAGTTGACAACTTATTTTAAAATTGGCTCATTTTGGGTGCATTTGACCCGTAAACACCACCTTAATATTCTAAGAGTTAAGGAGGGGGCACAATCCTCCCCTGCCTCCTCCCCCCCCCCCAACAGTCCCAAAAAAAGCCCAGTCTCAATAGGGTTAATTTGGGTTTCTAGTGCAAAAAGGCACTCACGCCCCTCTTGCACCAAGCTTCAATTGTAAGACTTATATAAGGATTCTACATTCAGAGTTCAGCACAAAACCTGGCCAAGCTTGAGATCCCAGGTCTGATACCTGTGATCCTTGATCCCAATTAACCCTTCAAGTCCCAGAAACATCATATGATATACAAATTCTCCTTACTTGTTTCCATAATATTGTTGAGCACTAGTTGAAAGAACTTATTGAAACATCAAGACAATTCACCTTAGGTTATTATTCACTTAATTCTCATGACCTCTACATGTTATAATGGTCTGATATGATAAAGGGAAATCAGATGCTGATCAATACTGGGGATCAATAAAGGGTTAACCACGGACACCTTGTTAGGACCCTGCCCTTTGAAGACAATGTTTGTGCCTTTGCATAAGGCAAACCAATTTTATGACTAACATAAATCTCTAACAATAACTTAAAGGATCCTAGTCAGGCACGCCTTTGTTATTGTTTTGATCTGAAATTTGCGATCAAATTACTCGTCGAACGTGACAAAACGTCTCAACAGTTCAACTGGTAAAAATATAAATTGTAGCCTAAAGCTAAAATTTCTTCGCCTGTTTTTGAGTTTAGTGCCAGTAAAAGGGCTTTCGATTATTTTCAGCGCATTTTGGTGGCTGTTCAAAAAGCCAGAACTCAAAGAATGTTTGTGTTCGTAAGCCGGCCAGCCTCCCAGTCCACCTACCCAAAAGCAAACTATGTTCAGCGAGCGCTCTACAAGCGAATCTAGAATCATAAACGTTTGGAATCTTGTTTAATTGGGTATTCCTGACTTTCCCATCGCCATAAAACACAAAAGGCGAATGTACGGAGGGCAGAAATGTTTCCAAAACTCACTCGCTCACGCCGCTCTGAGCACCGCTCCGCGCATTTAGTTTTAATTGATAGCGCTAGATAAAGCGAGAACATTTCACATTCCTTTCAAATAGAAGAAACTCTTTTGTTAATAGCTTTTATTTTCTTTGTTATCATCGCACAGGATGGATATTCATTTCAATTTTCAAAATACATGAATTGCCCTGAAAACAAAACGTAATGCAGCTACATTGTAGCTAAGGTGTCGACTACGGCTAACAGATCTGAAAGTTTCTGTTCGCAAACCATTCTTTCTCCTCCTTTTCTGCAATTCCAGGGAATAGTTTATGGAAAAAATTGAAGTGTTGTTCTTAGGCATCGAAGTCTTTGAAGCTTTCGCTTTAGCGTCGCTACCAGCACTGCAGAGCGAGTCCCGTCGTCACATTTAGAAGGTCAAAACATTTCAGCACGGGAAGAACGCGCACCGTTATGAAGTAAAATGTCAGCGAATAAGCTTGTCCAGCCTTCAATCTATTGGATATCTTTTGCTTCACTAGTGCAATAACCAAGAATATCCCTTGAATAATGATTTCTTTCATAAGCTTGACTGTTTTGGTACTGCCACACAAAGGAGAGCATAAACCGCTTAGAGTCCTGGCGTTGTCTCACACATTTCACGAGAAAAATAGCAAACAACACCAAAATAACCGACCAGATGTAACCGCTATTAATTTGTTAAGGCCAAAAAAGTAAATGAAGGCCCAAACTGGCCGTATTGGCGCGGATGTAGCCGGATTTCAATTCACTGTGAAAAAGTCGTGATTTTAGATGGCATAGAAAATGGCGGATTTCTCACTCGATGCGCGCAAAGCACTGTGGGTGACTAGGATCCTTTAACAAACAAAGAGAAAATGACTTACATTTACCAAAAATGTTTAAATATTTTAACATAAAAAGATAATCTTTAAAACTAAGCTTAACATCTAAAAATAATGACAACAAATTGTTAATATCAGTTAACAAACATTGATTAAAACTGGTATCCACTTTATTTTTTAATTTATTTTTTACTAAAACTTGAGTAATAGCACAAACCCTCCATAAAGAACGCTGAAGATTTTAAAACCGAAACTAATTTCTCATGATACCATACACCAGACAAATTATATATAAGGTCAAAACCCTCCATCGTTAATGCTGTCATTAGGTGTAAAAACGATCTTTTGCCATTTAAGGTGGGAAATTGTGGGCTGTAATTGTACGCAAAATAGATAATTCACTCTAGAACAAACAAGGCCACGTCCAAATCGATTTGTAAGGTCTTAGGAATGTGCAAATCGGGACCAAAAATAGTTGTGATCTTTTGGACTTTAGAATGTTGCAATCGACCTTCCACCAAGACTAAAACACAGTGAATTGTGTTTCCTTCGCAACTACTACCTAATCTATAAAAGTTAACTTAAAATATTTGGATTTCATCACATCTAATTCTATCCCGTGCATTGGGCAACGGTGGCTTTCCAAATGAGATTCAACACGACAGCAGAGTGAAATTATTGGAAAACTTCAGATGCTAAATATTTAAACGAAAAGGCTATGTCTTGCTCCTGACAAATTTCAAATCCTTATACCGCGACAGTTAGACGAATAACTCGAGACTCAACAACCTAAAGTGATGAGTGCAGATTTCGAGCTCGCATTTGCACAGCGAAAGTCCAGTCGAGTGATCTCGCGTAAATTCTTACATCTAGTATTAAAGAGATATAACAAAACATGCCCCTTCCCCTCACCTATTGTCGAAATAAACGTTGTGTTGAACGCATCGTCGGAGAACCGGAACAAAATACAGGTCTTTCCAACGCCCGAATCCCCTATTAGGAGCAACTTGAAGAGATAGTCATAACTTTTCTTCGCCATTGCTTTTCCGCCTACTTCGAGCTGATTATCACATGCGTACTGCGAGCAAACGAGAGTGGGGGCTGGGGCTGGGAGCAAGGATCGTCAGCAGACTTGGCCCCAGTCTCGCTAGCCTGCAATGCGGGAGCTTGGCGCTTGCTACCCAGAAACACGCAGAATAAGTATATGTAATCGCATGAGGCCGAGTAGAATTAAGGATAAATTTTCACTTGTATTTTCAAAGTTTTCACAAAATTGCCCAAGTCGCGTAGCGACGAGGGCAATTTGTGAAAACTTTGAAAATACAAGTGAAAATTTATTCTTAATTCTACGAGGGCTCAATGCGATTACTTGTTTTTATAGAGCGGTTTTCAAATGAGTGTCGTAAAACCAAAACCAAAGTAATTACCCCAGCCAATCACAACAAACACAAATTACCCAATCAACCAATCAGAACTGGAAGCAAATACATGTCACCGGCGTCAAGCGCGGGAAAACGCGTGCGAGCAAGTCGCGATTGGTTTGAGTTTTACTTCTGATTGGTGGAGAAAGTGGCGCGAAGTTTTTCAACCAATCACAGAGCGAAGTAAAGCAAAACCAAAGCAAAACGCGAATTACTTTCGACACTCAAATGAAAACCGCTCTACTTTCGACACTCAATTGAAAACTGCTCTAACATAGAGGGCAAAATTACTGATTGCTGATTGGTTGAGACAGGGGGCATTTTTTTCTTAATTTTCTTTCGGACGAGGGCAAAATTACTGACTCCTGATTGGGCAAGCGCCAAAAATACTCACATTTGATTGGCTAAGCGCGAGAGCGCGCCATTTGCATTTTGTAAGCGTCTTGAAACGAAAAGCAGATTTTGAATTGGATTTGAGTTGTTCAACACAAGAATATAGTTTCAGAGTTTAAATTTAGCTGAGTTGGTTGGCAAAAATGGTATGGTAATCGGCTGATAGTTCGAAAAGAAATTCCAGAAGATGAACCTGAACGTTTTACGGGAAACAGCAATGGTTATTTGTTCTAAAACTACCGAAAACCTTGGTTAATTCAGCGAGCGAGAGGTCGCTTCGCAACGCAGGTAAGCTTAAATAAATTTACTTAGTTTGAGTTTTGAGTGTGAGATTGTCAACGAACTAGAATTGTAATTATCTCAAAAGATGAACATATGCATAAAAGACAGTTTCTTTTTTTGTTCTGGACGCTGAGTAGCAGTTTAATAAACTGCTTGTGTGGAGAATTGTTTATTCTGAGTGCCGGCGGCGGATTGTGTTTCGACGTGGAATGAAAAGTTTTCAGAAAATTTTGCCCTCAATGTTATAAACAAGTAATCGCATTGAGCCCTCGTAGAATTAAGGATAAATTTTCACTTGTATTTTCAAAGTTTTCACAAATTGCCCTCGTCGCTACGCGACTCGGACAATTTTGTGAAAACTTTGAAAATACGCGTGAAAATTTATCCTTAATTCTACTCGGCCTCATGCGATTACATATACATAACACAGAGGGCAAATTTTCTGAAAACTTTTCATTGCACATCGAAACACAATCCGCCGCCGGCACTCAGAATAAACAATTCTCCACACAAGCAGTTTATTAAAACTGCTACTCAGCGTCCAGAACAAAACAAAAACAAAAAAAAAACGCTCTTTTATGCATATGTTCATCTTTTGAGATAATTACAAATTCTAGTTCATTGACAAACTCACACTCAAAACTCCAACTAAGTAAGCTTAAATTTATTTAAGCTTACCTGAGTTGCAAAGCAACCTCTCGCTCGCTGAATTAACCAAGGTTTTTGGTAGTTTTAGAACAAATAACCATTTGCTGTTTCCCGTAAAACGTTCAGGTTCACCTTCTGGAATTTCTCTTCGAACTATCACCCGATTTCCATACCATTTTTGCCAACCATCTCGGTTACATTTAAACTCTGAAACTATATTCTTGTGTTGAACAACTCAAAATCCAATTCAAAATCTGCTTTTCGTTTCAAGACGCTTACAAAATGCAAATGGCGCGCTCTCGCGCTTAGCCAATCAAATGCGAGTATTTTTGGCGCTTGGCCAATCAGGAGTTAGTAATTTTGCCCTCGTCCGAAAGAAAATTAAGAAAAAATGCCCCCTGTCTCAACCAATTAGCAATCAGTAATTTTGCCCTCTATGTTATAATGAGGCTTAGGCCCAGTTCAGACGCCGTACCTCTCACGTGCCGTACCAAGTAGTACGTAGTTTTTTGGCAGTTGTACGGTGTCCAAATTAGTTTTTTTCGACAGATTTCAATTAGGCAAGCCAAAATCTTAGGGTGCGGCAAAGCTTACCGCTTAATAGAACCTAGGAGCGAAAATGTGTTTGGTACGGCACATGAGAGGTACGGCGTCTGAACTGGGCCTTAGGCAGGAGCCATAATCAGGGACGGAGACCGTAAGTGCGAGGTCCACGCGGCCCCATCGAAAAAGACAAATGTACTATTTTTCGAGAAAATTGCGCCACCCTCCACGTCATAAACGCGCGTGGGTACACGCAAATTTGCGCACAATGAGGGCGCGCCGGACGCGTCGGATATGATAGATAACTCGGCAACAAGGCGTGTAACTCCAAAGTGGTTATAATTATTTGATATCCAACAAGCCCGAGTAGGGAAAAGGCAAAATTGATTGTTATAAAATTAAAGAGAAAAAAAAGATAGAGAAACTCCCAGATAAAGGAACAAGAATCGATCGCGATCACATGACTAACCGAAAAAGGCGCGAAAACCTTGCGAAGTGTTGCAGCGTTTCTTTGCGGAGCTGAATGAATCAATGAAACTGCTCCGAAGTCAACGTACAAGCACAAGGTTTGGAAAAATCTTCCCGCAATTATGGGCTCTGAAATGTGGTAAATGTTTGATTTTTCCTGAAAAGTTGTTGTAATCATCGTTCAAAGCAGATTGCAGTTGTACGATCTCACCTTTATGACTGCGGGAGTTCAAATGAACGAGTTTGTAATCGCTCCGTTCGCACAACGCTTACAACGGAGCCATCACGTGTTTGTTTGAAGACAGAATTACTATTTTAACTTGAGCGATAATTTCTATGCAGCTCACTGAAACAAGACTACGGAAGTGAGAAACATTAGAATTCACCATCTTACTTTTTAAACGCAAACCACAAAAAGCAGTTGCTCTCAGTTTAGAGCCCGCGGACGGAATGGTAAAAGCATCTCTCAAACAACTGTGAAAGCGATTCAACGTATTTTACATGGCATCCGATTTGTATCGGAACATTTGGAGCTACTGGAACACAGAGAGAGCTACATCGAGTACAGGTAAACCACTTTCAATTTTGGGTATAGCCAAAAAATGTCGCCCTTTCTGGCATTGAATCAGGTGTTCAATGCTTGTTGTTTAGACTGTCGCATGATTTTTGTACTGACTCGCCACAAAAATTTTTATTAAATGCTTCTCTTCCATTTTACTGTGCTTTGTTTTGTCTTGTCTCGATATTTCGGAGTCAAAGCCTCTCGTATAAAACCTACTGCTTGTGAAGTTTTAAGAATAAGTGATTGACTCGACGATGAAAAGAAATTGCAAACACAGCGCTAAATGCTCAAATATAAATCTCTATTTCTACAGATTCTTTTCGTCCTAAGAAGTCAAGCAATCTGAAACAACTTAGATTTGTGTCTCAGTAACTTTCAGTTGTAATTTTTCCTCAATTTAACTTTGATACAAAGTGATTTTTTTCGCCTGGTTGCTGGTGGAAAAAAACTTTAACCTCACTCTATCGTTGAAACACTTGCCACGTCCACTGCGCTGTGTATCCCTTCTAGGTTCGTAAATTGCTCCGGAAGTAATATTCAGTACTAGGGCAGCATGAAGTTCCACTTAAGCCGTTTCTCCTTCTCATCGAGGGAAGAACGTTTTTGCCTGGTGTTTTTCCAGTTCTCTATTTTGTTGACGATTGATAACGTACCGTGAGAGCATTTGATTGCAAATAAAGCGCGCTTTTCGCTATTTTTTTATATTCATTTCGGTCCATTTCGGCTACTTCAGACTGAAAGGCGGACATTATTTCAGAAAACATGCGCTGAGAAACCTCGGCAAACGTTTTCTTTTTCGTTTCAATAGTTTGAATTTATGTCACTATTTTCTCTTGCAGTGGAAAAAGTGAAAATGATCCATCAGAGCGTAACTTTTCTTCACACCGTGCTTGGACTTTCATTTAACAGTCTTTGCGGCTGCCCTTCAATCTCTGTACGTCCTCAAAGGGAATATATTTTTGGGATGTCTTTTCCGTTTTCCTGCCTGATTCGCCTTCAACTGTTTTTTCGTAGTTAGATGCCTTTTTTTCCCTCAAAACGTTTCATCTGTCTAACGGGGAAATTCTCGTCCGACATGTCCGACACAGGATTTGTCTATAATATTCTCACTGCCATCATCTGAACCACTTGTGTAATCCTCATATTCAGAGTCACTATCTAGAAAGTTCTCCCCAAGGTCTTGCCTCAATTTTTGAAGTGACACCGATGACAGAAACTGAATTTCTTCATCTCCAACGAAGGTAATTTCCGACTCCATTTTGTTTGTTTTTCTTTGCGCAGAGTCCTCCCAACATATACGCGCGCGTGTCACGCACGATGGCGCAATTTTTTCTAAAAATAGCACATTTGTCTTTATCGATGGGGCCAACGCCACTACGGAAAATGGTATTTAGTTACGGTCTCCGTCCCCGATTATGGCTCCTGGGCGTATAGTCCATGGGCCAGTCCAGATTTCGGTACCAAATCGAGGGACAAAACGTGAGTGCTATCAATTGATAGTCCTCCCTGAGGTGTTTTGAAATTGGTATGATAACCTTTCTAGAAAAGTAGCTTTTATGTAGTTTTTAAATTTGAAATTTCTCAGAATACCCATTTAGCATGGAAACGAGGCTGCGCATAAAACTCCTATAAATATCGGACGAATGCAGTTTTTCGGCAGTTTTGATGGTAAAAAGGAAAACTATTGTATATTCTTTTATCGGGTTTGGTTAAAAAAGGCTATTTTTGAAGGAATGTTACGACAATGAAAAAATAAAAAAATGGGAAATCCGCATGACCGTATGGGTTAAATCCAACATAGTGGTTCCCTTGACGGGTGAGTAGTACTTCGTTGTGTTCTAAGTTTGGATGTTTTTTACAGCCCTGTTGTTTTTGGAGAATAACTAGCTATTAGGCAAGTAGATAAATGCACAAAAGAGCGAATTAGCTGAACATTGAGCTCTTACAGCAACAGTTTTTATCTCGTGGTTGCAATAGCAACCAAGAGATTATGTGACCACTTTGGTACATTCCTGTGCTTACAGTATTTCTGTGACCGGTTGTGTCGATTTGGTGTTGTTCATGTGATGTTTGCCGTGCTTTCGGCCCTGTCGGTTATGTTTTCGTTATTTTTAGGCGTTCATGTATCAGAAAACTTAGGGTAATGGATTTCCCGCTGATTATATCCTTTTGGAGTGATTAAACTCGTGTCATTTATCAATGATTTCACTTTTAAATGTAAAGAAGATCCTCTCAGTTATTAACGCAACTTATGCAGTTGCGAAAAGAAAGCCTGAAAAAATCAGGCTTGCCGGGATTCGAACCCTGGCCTCTGCGATACCGGTGCAGCGCTCTAACCAATTGAGCTATCAAGCCAACTGGGAGCTGGTCATTAAATTGGTTCGTAATAGACCCGGGAAAGATGAAGATGAAATTATGAATATATGAAATTCATATATTTGAACTGCGGAATGGAGAAATAGATGTAAAGAAGATCCTCGCAGTTATTAACGCAACTTATGCAGCTGCGAAAAGAAAGCCTGAAACTTTCTTTTTGCAGCTGCATAAGTTGCGTTAATAACCGCGAGGATCTTCTTTACATTTATTTCTCCATTCCGCAGTTCAAATATATGAATTTCATATATTGACTGTATATTCATAATTTCGATTTCACTTTTATTATTATTATTGTTATTATTATTATTGTTATCAGTAGTGTTCAATATGTTGCAGTAAACAGTAAAATTTAAGAGATATCGTTAGATCACAGGGAACAGTGATGTGTTCTTAGGATATTTTTGTCAGGAGCTTATCGTAATTATACTTGTGTTGATTATGAAGCAATACACAGTCGATAAAACCGTCGATTTCCAGTTTTGATCACATAATCAGAGATCTTGTATGGTACAGTTTGATTTGCTGATGTGACTGGAAATTCTGTGTTGGAACATTCAATTCACTTTTTGCAGCTTCTGCCCACTGGCGATTGTTTTGCAAGAGATAAATAAAAAATGATTATTTTAACAAGAGAAAACAGGAAACACTAATGGAAACATTTGTGCTATTACAGAGGAGATCAGAGAAAGCGTTTTAATATCCTACTTTGATGTCACTATTGTTGAGAGCGGTAATTGAAGATTATCCACAGAACAATAACGTTTATGGAATTTGGAGTACAGTGCTAAAGGTAGTGTTCGTGATATCAAGAAGTCTACGCTCTCAAGAGAGTCACCTTAGAGTGCTCAACGTATGTATAATAATAATAATCTTTATGGAGGAAGCTCCCGTCACATTAAGTGGTTTTCAGGGAGGTCCTCCAAATACGAAATGAAGATCCTACTGTTATTTGCATCGGTCATCCAGACAAAATTCATAACTTATCTTGGCTGTGCCTCATTGAAGTGTAGGTTTAAAATGCAGGCAAAAGGTTCAAACTTAAGCATGAGTGGTAATTAAAGAAGATGCTTTCAATCATCAGCCCAACAACAGATACGAGTAAAGAAAAACGGAGATTTTTACGTGAAAAATTCGTGATAAGAGAGACTGACAAGAGATAGAAAGTTTTAGAATCAGATCAAACTTCATTGTTTATTAACCAGGATCCCAAAGAAGTTTCCGGCTCCAGGGCTCCGGCCTAAGAAACACTGAGCTCCAAGACAGAAAATTTGGGGCTCTAGAGCTCCAGTCTACTGCCTACTATCTCTACTGTGTACTACCTACTGCCTCTGGGCAATGATGTATGCCAGAGAGAATTACAAGACAAGTCCATCTTTCTCAGAGTTCATCGTGCTTTGTGACACCTACCTGGATCATCTTCTCTTCACTAACTGAAAACTGTCTAGCTTCTGGATGTCATATATCGAAATCGCAGAAACTGTTGAATTTGCTGAGAGCACCAAGAGAGGTAGACTGGGAGCGGCATCAGCAAGAAGACAAATGGTTCTTTGGTGTTTCGCATATGATGATCTGAACTATTCTCGCTACTTGTCTGCAGATCTCTCTAATGTGTCTCACCCCGAAGAAGATCACCAGAAGCTTGGGAATACCTTACTTCTAGAGGATTCTCCGTCCAGTTAGGAAATAAAACCCCTTTGGAAAAATTCGTATTGACCAAGCATGCAAAGAGACTGTCAATAAAGATACAAAATCGGTAGGGGCACCAAGGGGTTCTACTTTAAAGCAGTCCGCAAGTACTATCTGGCTGCTGAATACTGCAGTATCTTATTGAAAGAGATAAAGGACATGTTAGATTTGAAGAAATTAAGTTTCCAGCACACCGATCTCCAGAGTACTAGAATTACAAGAGATGACGCCCGATGTCAAATCTCTGCTAGCGATGCTCCAAAGCCACTGACTAAACCCATTCAGCAGCAATATCCTGTATGTCTGTCAACCGACAAAGTCGTTTCAGTTGAATTCGTTAAGGGGGGAGACTCTTAACTATAGATCAGGTATTTTGTCATACGCTGTTTTGCAGCGTTTCGTGCCGCTAGATTGGTGAAATGTATGAGGATGAACACCTGAATTTTAAAATTCAACATTGCGCCGCGCGTAGCTAGTACCAGTCCCCATCCGCGCAGTACAAAGAAAAACCCCCAAAAACTCGGAAGGAAAGAGCTAAGGTTCCGATTTTTTCACCAATTAGAGATAAATCAGCCTTCTTCACAATCTGACGAACGCAATTCCTGTTGACGTAAATGACGGAAAAACTGCAGTAGAAAATGAATAAATTTATGTAATTCTGACGTCATAACTTCTTAAATAATGCAAATTTCAAGAAACTGTTACATCACGTTTTGCATTTTAATGATCGTTAAATGTTGGCATCATTTTAAATAAGTAAAACTTTACACCGTTTGTGTTTTATGCTTTCTTCCGTTAAGGTCACGTGACCCGCCAAATATGGTTGTGACTCGAGAATCTTGAAAATGTCTCCCATTATGCAAATATGGCCAAACAGCTTAGCTGTGGAAGTTAGGGGTTTCAAGATATGACCGTTAGGAACTTTTCATAGCAACAGTATAGAAGTCTAGAGTCTCCCCCCTTAAACTCCAGAAGTGTACGTGCCAGGTGTACAGCTCTCAACCAGGAGCAAGTAATATAAATGAGCTCAGGCACAGGTTGTTCTTTGTTAAGAAAGGTAACATCGACTCAGTACCCAGTTACCACCATGTGCTGACTGCTTATACAAGCATGCTTCTCGTTCAAACGACCAAACGGCAATCTGGAAGCGGAGCCCTCAAAGCTGCCCTGAAATACCCACCCCATCGGTTCTGGCTGGTTTCAGGAGGAAAATAAGCTGGACATTCATTAGATGAACGGTGAGCCAGTGCTTTCTACCATACTAGAGCTGTTGTCTTCGTCCTGCACAAGGTCATGCCAACGTTCGATCTGCAGCTGTCCAGCAAATGGCTTGAATTGCACGGATATGTGCAAGTTACTAGACTTTGATAACCGACGTGAAAAACCCATCAAGGAAATTTTTCGCAGATGACACGGACTCAAGAAGTTTAAGGCCTGGGTCAAGGGAGTAATCAGGAATGAATTGTTTATTCGCGATATTTTTGGCTTGGAGTATGCAGATGAAACCAAAATTTGGTACGTAGAGAAAGAGGCGTTTTCGTCACGTCACGTGGCTGTTTTTCCCAAAAATAGCAATTATTTGATGAATTGTTGATGAGTTTACTTGGCAACATCGAACAAAAACGCTTTCTAGATGCAGTTTAAGCATTTCCAGCCTCACATTTGGAATGTTTGTCTATCGGTTAATGAGCCAATAAACCGTAGAAATGCGTTGTATATTGCTTATATTAACTAAACCAAAGTCAATATAAAGTTGTAATTTCTTGACTATTTATATTCTACTGCACACTATGTTCAGATTCAGACTGAAGATGGCAGACGTATCTGCCGAAACATATTTGCAAAACTCAAGAACGTCGTGTTGTTCATTAAATTTATAGCAATCCAGAACTTTCATAAAATTTCACGTTTGAACGTTCAGATATTCACTTTAAAAAACCAGGACACTCATTTCAAACGCAGAATGTTAGATATGTCTAATTTCTATCGGAAACGCTGTTTTGTTTATCAGTACAACTAAAACTTGCGTGATTTTTCGAAATTTTTACATTCTAGTGACGTGATCTGTCACGTGATCAAAATTGTATGTTAGGGCAAAAGGGGACGTTAATATTCATATTCCAGGTAAGTTTCATGCTGTTCTATGCGATCTAGTGGAAGATATAATCGATCAATCATTTTTCCCTCCCTGAGTTTGAACTCAGGCCTTATCCTGCTTGAGGATGATGACGATGACACTAAGGAGTAAAACGTTTCTTAAAAATAGCTCCTTTCTAATTTAACCAGCTATTTGCCAAAATATCAGAAGTAATTATATCAACTCTAACTTGAAGTTGTGTTTGCTTCCACAACCACTTTTCCATTTCTGTTCTGTCGTGAGTTTTGAAAAATTATCAAAATTTAGCAATATTATCCGTTGCCATGGAAACCGTTCAGGAGCCACACTTTTGTTTAGTAGAGTTTAACTCTGGAAACCTTGCTCGGGATTATTAGACTCTAAAACCCTATCCTTGATGGCGCTTTCAGGCTTCCATTGGACTATTATTAGTCATCTCTGTGCATTATTTGGTCACTTTGTAAATTTGAGTGACGTCACTTTATCACGTGATAACCCCTTTAAAGCTACTCATTTGGCATGGTTATCATACACCAAAATAAACTGGAGAAAACAACGTTTTCAAAAATGTATGTTAGAACTTGTCCTTCTTTTTGGTACCAAATGGCCATTTTTGGGGTCCTGGCCCATGGACTAGTAGGGGAATAATATATGGATTTATATGGGTTTATTTCCCTAAGCCTCGAAATGATCCCTATTGTTTAAGACTGAATATATCGAAATTGGGCTATTTTTTGTCAATCCGAAAAACAAAATCCCCGTTCTTTCGTACTATCATAGGAAAAGGCGTTTACTAGACGGGGGTAATTTCTAAATACGCCGGGTCGTTTACTTGAGAGGGACGTTTACTAGAGAGACTACTCGATAGGGGTTTTAAACCCCCCTTTGTTGGATAGGAGTATGGATAGGAGATGTTTATTAGAGAGTAGGTGTTCAATAGATCAAATACAGTATGTTACTCAGTATCCCACCAGTACCAGTATCCTCCAGGAGCCCATTATGGGCTCCTGTATCCGACCAATAAAACTTCAACTTTATTTTTCGTGTCGGACTTAGAAATTGGCTAAAAACTAAGTATTCCGAAAAAAGGTATATTATTTCAGCTTCCGATTACTTGTCTTAGTGGCCTTAATGCTTAACGGAGATTTGTAGGAGGCGCCCTTCTGTTAAGATGACAAAAAACTCGAGGGACAAAGTTGACGTTTTTCACTGCGCAGTGAAATTACCGTTGTTCATATGAGGGTCTGTTACACATGATATTTTCGAGGAAAAAACAAGAGATTTGGCGTTATTGGAGAAATCAAGTATTCAGAACCTTATCGAATTTCTAACTAGATTCAACAGTTTTAGGAGAGTAGGAGTGAATAGTTTTCACTACGTTTTGAGCTAGGGTGCCCAGTATCCGACCAGTTTTGCTGCTGATGTCCAAAATTATTTCATAAGTTTTATGACAAATTAATTTCGGTACTTCAACTGATCTTAAAACTATTATTAAAATGGGTAGTCACAGAAAAGTCTGTAAAAAGTGGCTTTAGTTATTATTCGAGGTTAACCGTTTTCCGTGTGTTTGTCCGCTAGGAAAGTCACGTTTAACATCTGGTGACGAAAATCTGATCCACTTCACGTTGGACAATTCGGATGACTTCAAAATCATTCAAATTTCGAACATTTTGGTTTCCTCTGTAGAAACAACAAAAAAAGTTGAAAATTCCCAATGGAAAAGGAAACTTTGGCACATCGAGCACCGCTAAAATTCTATTTTGAGTTCGTACATTACGCCTTCGTGTTTGTTAACTAGGTACGTGGAAAACTAAGCTTCTTCTTGTCATTCAAGGATGTTCTGACGCTCAAATCTTCACCGTTTTCGCAATCTTCGTTAAATTTGGCGCAGTTTGAAGTACAAAAAAGGGGAAAAGTAAGAGAAAAAAATGCATGCACAGCGAGTAGCCCAGAAAAAATGTCCTTGCACACGGAAAAATATTCCTGCAAGGGAAATGTTAGCGAAAACAATTCGTGCAGCTCGAAAATTCCCCACCTCCCCATAACTTTTCTAATGGTTCGTCACTAAGATGTCTAAAATAAGCGGAGACCCGAAAATTGAAGGCATTACAGTCGAACATCAGTTCATAATGGAGACGAGAAAGTTGGTGACATTTATCCGCCATGAGACAGCCTTACTGTATGCCATTTCCGTGTTGATTGAAAATATTTTAATTAGGCGGAGGTCGTCCGTACGCGCACGTCGCGCCGACTCGTAAAATGGACGTTTTTTGTTTTTCGTTTTCGTCGTCGTCGTCGTCGACGTCGTCGGTGTCTGTCAGTTCAATTAGTTTTCTTGGGGTGCGCGGTCTCTGAACAATGGCCTTGCTGTTATAATGACGTTACAGATACCCACGCATTCGATTTTATCAGATTGAAAACCAATCTCTCAAATACCAGACATTCTTCCGGTGAATAAACAATATAATAAAAACATGACCTTTGCTGAAGAGTTTTCAAGTTGAATTTTCCATCTATGTCTATGATCGCAGAAAACTACAGGGAATGTATTGACGAATTACATTAGAATTGCTGCAGACGTGTTGAATCTTGTTTTTAAAGGGAATACGCCATATCGGACGTTCACAAGCACGCAGCTCACAGTTCATCCCAAGCCAAGGTGAGCCAGCGGGTTACAACATAGCCAAAATATTGCATCACACTTTCACGGATTTCGTCACGCAGGTTTACATGCTGTCTCCCGGGGCTGTCTCCTTAGTGGGGGAAGGGGGGATGCCGTTGAATCACCATGGACCGCCTGTAAATTCTTCAGAATACCCAAAATATCTTTCTTGATAGTGTCACAACATTAGTCAAAATATTGCTTCAAATAGTCACTGTTTTGGTCACACAGATTCACGTGCTGGGTATCCTTCGAATTTTAAGAGAGTGTATATGAGGGTCCACCGGAGAAAGAGCGGGCAGAGTTACCATCGGCTGTCTGTAAATACTTTAGATTTTTTTTTTATGATAATGTCCATTTTCTCGATTTCGGTAAAGAAGTCACTGGATTCCCGTGAATATCTGAATTTTCCTGAATTGAATTAACCTTACATCTGTCACCAGTAATATGCTTACATACATTTAATTCCTTACATACCGGAATTGTCCATAACAGGTCACCGGAAACCACGAACTACTGAAGTTTTTTTTAAAGAAACCTTTTTTCCTTAGGAAAAGGGGAGGGGGGAGGGGGGGGAGACCATCCGCCGCCTGTCAGAATTTCTTGTTTCATTCGAAATGTTTCCTGCATTGCGTGACCTTTCGTTCTTGTTCAATTTGTGGAATTTGCTGCATCGAAATCATTGCCGTGCACTCTTTATCCCTTTAGTCTCTGAATTTAGACTAGAATCTTTCTTATTCCTATCTAAACGAGTTTTGCTTGGCTTAAAAAATTATCTTAACGTTTCTTTGGCTGATATGGTTGAATATGCGCAAACGGTGATCTGTATATGGGAAGAGAGTTTGATATGGTGACAATATTTAAAGCAACAACTATCATGACGTTTGTATCAGGTGTTAAGACCCTGAAAACTCAATTCTACTTCCGAGTCGAACACCTAGTTACTTGAGTGATCTTAAAAGATAAGTACATGTCGCTTGGGTTTTGAAATGTTCTGTGGATAACAAACTTATTGCGTGGTCGGATACTGGGCCCGGTGTACGGATACTGGGCAACGTATGAGCTTTCCAAAAATTTAAATTGCGCAACGGATACGGAACTGACAACGTCAACGTTTAAACGTTATATTTGCAACTAAATTTTACTATGCCAGTGTCAAATTTCAGAACTCTTTCTCCTGAGCAAGTGGAGATCAAAGCCTTTTCAAACTGAAGTGGTCAGATACTGGACAACGTACTGTACGGTACTCTCAGAAGGTAGGTTGGCAACAAAGCTTGAAAAAACACAAATAGAATAGTTAATCAATTAATGGTTGAAGAAAGTTAAAGTTAAATTAACAAAGAAAAAAGAACAGGAAAATGGAGATACCAGATGAAAATTCAAAGTAAAGCAGTTTCGCTACAAGACAGAAAATTTTAAGGGCTGTTTAATTCTTTCGTGGAGATTATTCCCAGCTTTTGCGGTTGAATCTTCCGTATTTTCTGTAGCCAAAGGACTCCTTCAAGTTTTCACACCAGTTAAGGCTGGTTACCATCCGGTCGCAACTGATCGCAAAATCAGCCGCCACACAGAACTGGAAGGGTGGGGACAGAGGGTTCAAACTTTGCACTTCCGGTACCCTTGCTGCCTCCTTGCACTCTTTCGGTTGCAAAATATTATGCAATGTTGTGTAATTTTTTCCGATTTCTCCGGATCCCCGCCACCTTGGGAATAGGGGGTTCTCACCACCCCCTCTTTTCCGCCTCCTGAACACTTCTCGCCCCGTTTCCTTCTGGGCATCCGCCTCCTCTCCCCCTCCACTCAAACTATTCCATCGTACGAAAACGGACTTCAGAAATCTTCTACCATCTTTATATGACAACCAATTTACTGTAGTCAAATCTCATCCCGGTATAATAGCTCACATTCGGTTATGGAAACACAGCTCTTTGAGATCGAGCGCGAAAACAAATTCTGCCATCGTTTGTGATCACACGGAAACCGGTCTTTCGGTTTTTGGAAATTTCTCAGTCAATCCCGGTGTCAATTCAAAGGTTATCCCCCAGCTTTCGATTGGGTCAGTTTGACAAGTTAGCAGTTTCTCCGATGGGATATTAATTTTAAAGCAGTCTATTTCACTACTGTGTGCATACCCAGGTTTGTCAAACATGATTCACCAAGCCGTGAAGAAAATTCCAGATCTTTCAGTTATTTATGACAACCGTTAAGGCTCAGGAAGTTAGAATTTCCTCCGTAAACTCATTTCAAGCGCAATTTCCCATCGATGTTTTGTGTCTATAAGGACAAGACACAATTCGCCCAATCGCCCATGGTCAAATAATAATCATGGAAATCTGAGCTTGTAACGAGTTTATAGAGTGAATTCTAAAGAGTTCAGAAATAGAAAACATCATAAAGATGCAGACGATCTGCCCTATTCCTTCACCACTGTGATTATGAACGATTCATGATGGGCAAAGAATAAGTAACCTCAAAGACGCCGCAAAAAGAAATTTACCTTTTTTTCGAGACAACACCAAGTTTAGATATTGTGACTTCACTACTACGAACGTCTGATTGTGAAATAGTCCTATTTAGGAAAAGTCAGTCAGCGATATGATACAACTAATTTTAATACATCTTGATATAAAAAAGATTACAGATAGCAATACCATGTAAATTCACCTAGCACCTAAACTAAACTGTGTATAATAAGCTTAAAAGTTGTGCCAGGCACGAAAAGTTACCAAAAATGTGTCGAAAAACGTATTCTCAATGTAACTAGTAATGTAGTGGCATCAGAGCTAACATACACACGTCTTCAAAGAAAAAAGAAGGCTCCTTAACTTAGCCAATCTAAAGACGAATTTTGAAATCGAAAACGCAGTTTTCCGATCCGTTCCATTAAGCGACAATCCAATCTTAAGCCACGGTTAAACGACCAAACATTTCGTCCAACATCGTGTTTGTTCCACAAAACGTTCGGTGGCTAAAACGGGCAAACAATGTTTGACCAAACATTGGACAGTGGAAAACCATTTTTAAAAAGAATGCAAAGTTGAGAGAGGCGGCTAAACAGCAAAACATGTTCGTCCAACATGATGTTGGACAAAAATGTTTGACCGTTTAGCCGGGGCTTTAGATTGCAATCCACAAACCAATCCAGGAACGATCGAATCGTGGATCGAGCGATCCATTTACGGTTCTTGTCGAATCCAATCTCGGATAGTGCGTTCTAGTTAGCGATCTTGGATATTGTCTCGCAGAGCACTTGTTCACTCTGAATGTAACTAACATCGGTTGATCTTTTTCAGATTTTTGTTCCAGCTATCATGAAAATCGAAACTTCAAAGTCGGAAAAATAAATTTGGGAATGGATTAGCTAAAAGGAAGAAAACCGGAATCCGAAAATAAGTAAACTTAACCCTTCAAGCCCCAATAGTGATCAGCATCAAATTTCTCCTTGTAGTAACATGCTTATTTAATCAGAGAGCCCATGAGAATTAAGGACACAATCACCCAAGACGAATCCTCTTAATCTTTTGACATTTTCTCCTTACTACTGCTAAAATAATTATACGAGGACAAGAAAAGAGAATTTGAAGTTTGATATTGGGGATTGAAGGGTTGAAGGGACACAACCTCAGTCGTCATAAATTGCATTTCTTACAGCTAGCTACTCGGGCGATAAGCGACCAATGGACAGCTTCATAATCTGCAAATTAGTCAAAAAAGGGTATCTAAAACTGGTACTTAGTATTTACAGGACAAAAAGTCAAGGGGAAACTAGATCAAAACATTTCAGAGATAACGATCAACTAGACTGCTGGCAGTCTCTTTCTGGATAGTCGAGAGGGCGCGCGGAATAGCCGAGCGAACAAGTCGAAACCTGGAGCGAACTTGCGGAGGGTCCGCCTCTCCCTCAGTCTCTTTTCGTTTTTTCTCCTCGCGCTAATCTCGCCGCGCTGTTGATAACTCGCGCTCTCAGCTTGTTCACGCGCCCTCTCGACTATCCAGAAATGGACTGCTAGCAGTCTAACGATCAACGTATTACAACTTTTTACATCTTATGCCTTCGTGCAGTATTAGTAAAAATTATGAAGGCTTTAGGGAACAGTAACATTACACATTTTTACTAAGACGTTCTCAACTGAACGTTGTCACATGAAAAACCTACAGCATTCTCAAACAAAAACACTCCGGCTCAGGAAGATTTCTCCCCTTCCAAGAAAACCCGCAAACTGATTGGAGCAGAAGAACCTAATAAAAAAAGCTTGCCAGACATAAAATGCGACACTCATACTTTTCAACGTATTAAAGCAGAGACTTTCGAAAACTTTGAAACGGTGGATACCAATTAAAAATTCATAGCTTGACGAGTAAAATCTACCGGCATTAAATTTCCCCGAGAAAAACGATATCCAATGAGCGTGATATCGGTTTTGCGAGAGGATTTATTTAGTAATTTGCTTCACTTCTCAGTATTGTTTCATTGACCTCTCCTTCTGTGAATAATGTTCACGACAGACACATTAAATAACAAATGTCTTGTCTTATGTTTGCTATCTAGCATCCTTCCCAAGTGGAACAGCAATACTTATAGTAGTTTCATCCCAAGGAAACCCGGATAATCTCCGGAAGGTTGTGAGCCTCCAGGGTCGTGAAGGCCTAATATTCAATCTTCACTATGTTCGACTGTCATATGGCTGTCATAGTGTTCACAAAGTAAAGCCTCACTTCCAAATTCCTCCAGACAAATCCAACAGCTGTGCAACTCAACTTCACTTGGGTGGCCCTGTGACGAGCCCGATGCACCCTCTTGTGATAAGGGTGCCATTTCCTGTGACGAGAATGTCGCTGTGTTGGAACTGCCGAGTGGAGAACCTTCAGTGGTTGAGAGTGTCCGGGAACAACCATCACTATTCTGAATCTTTCCTCCTGCATGCATTCTCTGGTGCCTTCGAAAATGTCCCGAGTGTTTAAAACACTTGCCACACCACTGACATCGAAGTTTAGCGTGTGTTTTTGAATGATTCTTTAGAGCACCTGCATGACGAAAACAACGGCCGCATTCCTCGCATTTAAAGGGCTTCTGAAACGTTTCGACGGTATGCCTTTTTTCGTGCCGACGAAAATGTCCGGCGTGTCTAAAACACATGCCACACCACCGACACTGAAGTTTATCTCTTGTGTGCGTTCTTGAATGCACCGTAAGAACATAAGAATGGCGAAAACACTTGCCACATTCCTCGCATTTAAAAGGCTTCTGAAAGTTCTCTTCTGCATGTTTTCTTTTATGCCTTTGAAAATGTCCTGCATGTTTAAAACACTTGCCACACCACTGACATCGATGGTTATCCTTTGCGTGTGTTTTCGAATGGTTCTTAAGAGCACCCGCGTAAAGAAAACTACTACCGCATTCCTCGCATTTGAAAGGCGTCTGAACGTTTTCTCCTGCATGTTTTCTTTCATGCCTTTGAAAATGTCCTGCGTGTTTGAAACACTTGCCACACCACTGACATCGTAGTTTACTCTTTGCGTGTGTTTTCAAATGATTCTTAAGAGCACCTGCATGACGAAAACAACTGCCGCATTCCTCGCATTTAAAAGTCTTTTGAGCTGTTTCTGTTACGTGTCTTCTTTCGTGACTTTGAGACTGAAACCGACGCTCATTTCTCGTGTGTGTTTTTGTATGATACCGTAGACTCTTTAGATAGCGAAAACACTTGCCACAATCCTTGCATTTGTAAGGTTTTTCTCCTGTGTGAATTCTGCAATGTACTTTTAGATTTCCTTTAAACCTAAAATCCTTACCACACTGTTTACACTTGTAAGGCTTCTCGCCTGTGTGAATTGTTTGATGCACGGTTAGATTCACTAATTGGCTAAAGTACTTGCCACATTGAAGGCATTTGTAAGGCTCCTTAATTACATCTCTTGCAGACTTTCCTCTAGGCACTTCTCCAAAGTCTTTTTGGCGATTTTCTTCCATCCACTTAGCTGCGTCCCCAGGGCCTTTCTTTTTGGACGACTCCTCTGCAGCTCTTTTGAGTTCACCTGTGTGTGTTCGTGAATGCCTCTGCAGAGTAGTTTTATAACGGAAACACTCGCCACACTGCTTACAATTGTAAGGTTTCTCTCCAGTGTGAATTCTGTTATGTACCGTGAGAGCTCCTGATTGGCTAAAACACTTTCCACAATATGTACATTCATAAGGTTTCTCTCTAGTGTGAATTCGCCTATGTACAGCGAGATTGGCTAAACTGTTAAATAACCTGCTACAATGAAGGCACTTATACGGCTTTTCTCCTGAGTGGGTCTTTTTGTGTCTAGTTAGATCTGGTAAGCAGCTAAAGTACTTGTCACACTGCAGGCAATTGAAAGTTCTCTTTTTGACATCTCTTTTCTCTTTTTCTCTCCGGCAATGATGGTTTGACATCTGAGCAACCAACTTTCCGCATTCTTTGCATTTATGTGACTTAGGGAGCTCGCGTCCTGTGTGCTTTTTTGTATGGTTTCTTAGAGCATACTGATACCGAAAACACTCGCCACAATCCTTGCACTGATAAGGTTTTTCTCCTGAGTGAATTCTGTAATGTACCTTTAGAGATCCTTTTTGCATAAAATCTTTACCACACTGTTTACATTTAAAAGGTTTCCCTCCAGTGTGAATTAGTTCATGTTCCTTGAGACTTCCAAGCTGTGTAAACCCTCTGCCACATTCCTTGCATTCATAGGGCCTTTGACACTTTTTTGTATGTTTTGTAAGAGCATACGTGTACCGAAAACACTCGCCACAATCCTTGCACTGATAAGGTTTTTCTCCTGAGTGAATTCTGTAATGTACCTTTAGAGATCCTTTTTGCATAAAATCTTTACCACACTGTTTACATTTAAAAGGTTTCCCTCCAGTGTGAATTAGTTCATGTTCCTTGAGACTTCCAAGCTGTGTAAACCCTCTGCCACATTCCTTGCATTCATAGGGCCTTTGACACTTTTTTGTATGTCTTGTAAGAGCATACTGATACCGAAAACACTCGCCACAATCCTTGCACTGATAAGGTTTTTCTCCTGAGTGAATTCTGTAATGTACCTTTAGATATCCTTTATGCCTAAAATTTTTACCACACTGGTTACATTTAAAAGGTTTCCCTCCAGTGTGAATTAGTTCATGTTGCTTGAGACTTCCTTGCTGTGTAAAGCCTCTGCCACATTCCTTGCATTCACAGGGCCTTTGAGACATCTTGGTTTGGGTACTTCAGATGTACAAGAATAACTTTACTCCTGCAAGATAATGGGAGAAAACATCACTGACTTCAGGCTTAGGTCTGTCAAAAGCAATATCTACCAAAGAGAACCGTTCATTTACGCAACATAGAGATTGTATTGGCAAAATAACGGAAAAGCTTTATTATAAGTCAGTGATCAGTAGAATTAAAATGCTGGGTTCAAAACAGCGTAGAACGATATGTGGCCAAAACATCTTGTTTTATTCAGTAACAGGGAAGCTTGGTCTTTGTGTCCAAAGGCATCTCTGATGTAAGTTATAACTGAGGTTTTCTTGCAAATCAGAGACATAAGACTGGTTTCTTGTTCTGCTTTAGCTGGCTGTGCAAAAATTATAGACATTTGGAAATTTATGATTTGAAATACGCCCTCCCCTTTATCAAGTCTCTCTTTAACATGCCCCTTTCTTGCCTTGCACTACATAAGCCAATTGAGTGTTGTTTTTTTACGCCTATAAGTTGCTCTTTGTTTCTGCACATAGGGTTATTTATTCCAATTGTGTGGACATGTACAAGAGAGCTTATGAGAGCCCATTCTCGTAAGCGACCAGCTCTAGTTGCGACCACTTTTCTGAATTCCCGAGGTGGTCGCTTACGAGAGCTTCGACTGTATATAACTTTATGCTAGCCTGTCCTGAACTGGGTCTAAACTTGTCCTAAACCGGATATGGTTGCACTATTGTTGTCGTTAAATATTCCTTATACAGTATTCAGCAATGCTAGGTTGGAAGCTTTTCCCAGTCTCTAATAAACTTTAAAATTGCATAAAACAAGACTACGAGAAGACAGTATACATAAAACAAGAGAGTGTCCAAAACAGGGACCTAAAATAGAGGGTGTTGTCCTAAAAAGGAGCAGAATTTTAGGGCATTTTTTGTCCTAAACAGGGTCAGGATTTCAGACCCTCAGCCACATCTCCATACCCAACCAAGGGTCAAGTGCCCCCTCCCACCCCGGGTTAATGCCCATAGTAGCCGGATTAAATCTCCAGCCCCGTAGTAGTCGTTTTTATCCTCAAAAATTGTTGGCATTTAACAAAGAAAAGTTTTTCATGAAGCAAACGCATGAGAGAAAATATCTCAGGAGCTAATTAAGCAAACTGAAGCTCAGTGATTGGATTTTGAAATAATATCCGTGCAAAATGCACTTAAATCAATCAAAAAAGCAGTCAGTCAGTTAAAAGGTAAACCAATCAATCAGTAACATAATTTACCATTGAGTGCCATAAGGTAAAATGACAGTTTTTTGCCAAAAGTGGGGACACTAAGGTGAGGATGTTTGGCTCTACTCCACTTGGACGAAAATTGACCAATCACAACGCTAAATGAGAACAAAAGATAGCAAAGTATTTTCGTAAACAACCAATAACGTTAAAGCATCCAGACAATACATTTCGAAAAACGTTTGAAACAGTGACCTCTGATCATGACCTCTCGGGAAAATGCCACGTCTACGATTGGTTAATTTCGATCCTAAATTTTGAGCAGAACATTTAGAGGACGAATTCGCAATTGATAGTAAAATTATCGCCCAAAAACAAACCTTAAACAATACTTTGGCTGCAGCAGTACAGCTAGTATGTTTGTAGAAGAAACGTTTTCCAAAAAGAAATTCAAAAACGCAACAAACTTGCTTTATACTGAGATGCGTTCGCTCAGCACAGCGAGTAGAATATAAACAAACACAGATCTAAAGATAAATATCCACTTTTGCCTGCTTTAATAGTTCAATAATAAAAAGAGGCCCCCAAATCTCCTTATTCACTAACTGCTTCTTGAATCAACAGGTGCTTATTGTTGATGTATTGATTCTGGCTTCTACAGCCCTTTCAATTCACAGTCGCGGTCTCGATACTGCAAGGAAATCCAAATCGAGCTTTTAGTTCCATTTCAGCGTGGTTCAAGTCTGAAACGTAATCAGCTCATAATAGCTGGGAATGACGACGACTATTGCTGTATATGCACCCCTCTCGATTCAGTCTCACTTGTATTTTGAGGGCAAAAGCCATTTTAGAAACATTTACATCTACCGTAAGCATATAGCTTACAGGGCGCGTACAAACAATCCATGAGATATTTTCAATCACATCGAGCAACGCTGCGCTGTTTGAAAATGTTCAAAAATCACCATTGAAGCTAACCAATGAAAAGATTAGACTATTTCCCGAGAGGTCCGCAGAATTAGACGGTTTCAAATTTATTTGGAGATGTATTGTCTAGATCCTTCAACGTTATTGGTCAGTTTATGAAAAAATGTTGGCTTCTTTTGTTCTCAATTAAGGCTGTGATTGGTCAATTTTCTTCCAAGTGGCCCGGTCCGAGCGGTTGCACTGTAAGTTCATTTGTTTCATTGTTGAATATACTAAGGTAAGTCTTATGTTAGTGTTGGTAGCTTGCAAGAAGGCTCACTTATAGAGATATTTGCATGAGTAACTTGGCAGCATTTGGACGATATTCGTGTGGTTATTATACCTAATTGTACCTTTTTGGTACGCTTCGGCAGCATATCAGGCGAGTTTGGTCGAGCCATGGTTCGTATTTTGGAGAGACGCAGCCGAGCCAACGTACCCATGGCGAGACCAAACGAGCCTGATATGCTACCGAAGCGTACCAAAAAAGGTGCGACCAGGTATTTACCATACCCAAATTCATCCTAAAACCTGGCGTTATTTTTCCGTACACGCGAGAGCCCGCCAGTGTAGCCGAGTCCAATTTTGGCGCGAACTTATATTTTTTTTCTCTGTTAGCGTTAAACAAATTACTTTTTCGTTTAACAAATGTAACAGTTTTACATTTCGTTGTATATCTGTTGTAACTTTCATCTCTTAAAGTCTGCAAAAAAAGTGCAAGTTTTAGAAACTATCCATGATATCGTAGGATATCAGGTCAGTGACTTGATATCGTAGAAAATCATAACAGTGAACAAGGCTTCTGATTGGGTAATTCACCATTTGGGTAGGCTAATTATAAAATATTATTCAACCTCACTGTTAACATTCTTTTCTTTGGTATGGAAGGGACAATGTATTTTGCAGAGAAAGCCATCAGGCCAATTTTAAACAGTGCTCTGATATGTTCTTACACAGTTCGCTGGTTTAGTCCAAGTAAACCGAAAATACAGAGCCTGATCGCAGTTCATGTTTGTAAATTGTAGTTACTTTAATTCTTGGCTTGAATCATGACATGCTCTTGTAATCTTCAGGACTCAAAACGTAATTCCAGTCTGAAGGCTGTTCAATTTTTTCTGTTTATAATGGCAGTCAGATTAATTCCACAGAAACAAGATTAATTAAATTGTTCTTTGTGTTTTGAATTTTTCACTGGTGTTCTTATTAATAGTGACTTTATCTTTACCTGGTCCATTTTGTTAGAGGCCTGTCCTCCAAACAAAGCTGCCACCAGCTTTTCAGACAGTTAATAATTGCCACAAGGTCTTGGTAGCAGGAAACAAGTTACTATTTTAAAGAACAACACGACACTTTTAAGTTTCAAAGACATGTTTCGGCATCCCTGTTGCCATCCTCAGTTGAAGGAAAAAGTTACAACAACGCTATTTATATGCAATAGTGATTAGAATTGTAAATGAAAATGTATAAGCAAGAGTGACAAGAAAAAAGCGTGATTATGTGAAATCTAAACAAACAATTTTAAATTAACATGTTTAACCTTTTGATATAAAGTGGGCTTTTCCCAGTGGATATGTAAGGATTCTTTGATCTTTAGTTGAAAGCTTGTAGTGGCGCAGTCTAAAATGCTGAGAAGCAACTGGTCGAACACAAATCGTGGCAACTTTCAGATTGTTGCAAGTGTTTGTACACGTGAGAGACCCTATCCGTACGCGTACGTGAGTATTTAGCTACGGATAGGGCCTCTCACGTGTACGAGAATAAAACTTGTATCGTAAAATTTTTCTACAATAGTTTTGTATGCATCTATATATTCTTAAAAAAAAAGACATTATGCATTAAATTTTCGTTAAAATAGGTTTGATTTTTAACAAATGCATTATATATATTACTATATATATTTATTTCTTTAAGTGTTTTTACCACAATAGATGATTAAATTAATTGTAAGTCCTTTATTGGTGTCCAGCTATTAAAATCATCACTGTACCCTTTCCATTTTACAAGAGCTTGTTTCTTTTTGTTGTCTCTCTTAATGACTTTTTCAATTCTTAATACATCTTGTTTAGCTTTTGATAATTCAGGTTCATAAAAGGATCCCTTTATTTCTTCATTATTTAAGTCTTTCAGTTTGTAAGTAGTTGGATTTGTGTATTGAGTATTATCTATTGCAAATACTTCTTCTGTCCAATTTGGTGTATAACCTTTATCAAAAGTTTTCTTTTATACTTAGATATTCGAACTTTATCACCAACTTTGAATTTTGGTTTAGATGATAATAGCTCCATATCACCATATAGATTAAAATAAACAGTTCCTTTATTTTTTCTTTACTGGCGTCTACAGGTGTCATTTTTATTGAGTTGTGTTTAGTGTTATTATACTGTTTTAGTATTTTAGGTAGTATGTCTAAATACTTTGTGTTACCTCTGACAGTGAACTGCTTCCACATTTTATTTTTTATTGTACGATACCAACGCTCAACAACCGAAGATTTCTCTTCATTTTCTGTTGAATATGTTATTTTGTGTTTGTCTAATAATTCTTTTAAATGTTTATTGTAATACTCTTTACCTTTATCGGTCCATAAAAAATGTGGTTTTCTACCTTCTTTAAAAATAGTTTCAAATGCTTCAGTGACAGTCTCACCCTTTTTATTTTTAATAGGGATAATCCATCCATATTTACTAAACACATCAATTACCATGAGAAGATATCGATAACCATTGCTCCATTTGCTAAATGGTTGTATGTCAACGAGATCTGATGCCTACATTTCATCAATATGATTTAAAATCACACGCCGTCGATTAAAGTTCCGCTTTATCGGTTTATGTAATTCATCTGCTAATTTTTCTTGCCATTTTTTTCTTTACTCGACAGCTTTTTCCGTTTTTTTGGCGTTACGCCTAAACCAAGTGTTCTTTTCAATCTAATAGTATTCTTGATAGTTTTTTCAGTTAATGATTGATTTGGAAATGTATTTATAGCATCTATCATTTTTTTATTCGCTTCATGCTTATCAGCTAATGACTTAGCATTACTATAATCAATATCATGCTGTTTACAAACTTGGTCTAATCTGTTTATTCCCCCTGATCATCACCACGTGCTAATCTTTCCTCCAATCTTGTGTTTGGTCCGCAATAATTATACTTTTTACCTTTCCATGTCCTCGTGTGAAATTCAGGAAGGCACTTTTGATTTAGTAAATTTTGCAAATCGATGCCAGATCCATCTAATTCAGCTTTACCTGTTTTATAGTTTTTGTTGTTCTTATTTTGGTTGATAACTGATCTAGCATATCAGTTTTTTGAAAAAAAGGAGTTGCTTTTGATAATGCATAATCAATTGCTTTCTTCTGCAATTTAGGGTTTCTCATAGCTTCAGATGCATAATATCGACCCATTTCAACAGATTTTTTACCAAGCCATGGAATCCTTTATGAATACACAAATCCAACCAGTATTAGCTATAGAACTTGCAATGCCTGCCCCTTGAGACGGGCTAACTAGTTTCCCTGATTCTTAACAAATATAGTTTTAGTAATGCTACAAGAAGCACATTTAGACTTCAACATCAATCTACCATTCTTAGCTCTTTGAAAAGATTCAGAACCTGGTACATTTTCAGTCTGTTTCTTCTCTCTTATACAATAACTTTTAGTCATATATATAATTAGATTACATATCTTTGAAATACTTTATTATAAAAGAATGGTTAACACTTTTGTTAGTGAAACTAAATTCACTATTATGTATTGTTTCTAGTACAGATCTAACTCTTTCTCTTTCTAATAAATATTATAAGCACCAATAACCGCAAAGAACTGAATCTCTCTCTTGAATCTCGTCTCCAGAGTAAACAACTTGCTTGCCACTTGTCGATAAATATGTCTTACCTTCTGACGGCATTTTTAATCCGAAAGAGTCAAAGTACTCACAATATTTATCAAAATTTCTGTAAGCTACCCAGTGAGTTCCTGATCCTATTTGTGAGTCCAAATTTATTGTGCCACATTCTTTTGATATTTGATCTGGTAAATTATCACGGCTGTAAATACCTCTGAAGTTCTTTATTCCACCCACCCAGTGTAACAAATCAACATTTAATAATGGTTTATTAATGAATTTTACAGTATGGCTCCGAGAAGTGGAATTCCGTTGAAAGGACTGTCTTTGCCTGATAGAAGCCCTTCCCCTTTAAGAGCTTTTTTTTTACTCCCATACCTATCGGATTTTTCCATGTTCCAATAAATGGTGGAGGCACTGCATATGGATTAAACAAACCACCTTCTGACGTTGAAGGAGGAATATAAACAGGAAGTGATCTCTTTGATCGCTGTCTGTCAACCTGCAATCCTTTACCAGTTAAAGCGTTCAATAACAATGGTACACCAATAGAAGCAAGCAAAGTACCAAGGAATCCACCTCTTTGTTTTTCATTTGGTTTAATAACAACACCTGAACCTGTTTGTAATGCAGTTGGTATTTGCTTTTTCTGTGACGCAGATAGCCAATCTTTGTATTTAATTAACTGATCGACTTTATTCTGAGGAATCATGAATCCACCAGATTGTAGTCCTTTACCAAAAATCTTATCAATTCCCAGGCTACCTAATGCGGATAATGCTCCTGTAGCAAGCGCTGGAGCAACTTTTGATACTCCTTTTATTGCAGAAGGTAACGTTTTGGTTCCAAGTGAAAATAGAGATGACCATAGACTACCACCATGTTGAACCGCTTTTCGAATCTGAGTTTTGCTGATTTTTATATCAACACCAACTCTATTTTTCATTGCTCTTTTTATTCTATTGATCTTAGTTCTTGTTAACATTAATTCATCTGAACCATTTAACTCATTTTTAGCCAATCGTATTGTTATTGCTAAATTATTTGGTAAGTTTTTGCACGTCTTAATCTCTGTCCTTCTGATAGACTAACTCCATCAGAATAATAAGTTGTCATTTCTTCTATATAATATATGCTATATAATTTTTGGGTTTATAAAACATGTTTAATTAATAAAAATTCAGAATATGAAAAATAATTTAAGATCTCAGTAACAGTTTACCATCCTTCTGCTGTAGTTCGACATCCTGTTCATACAATGTAACCGCATAAATAGAATAAGCTGTGGCTGTTGTTCCTGACAGTTCGTATTTTAATGTCAATTTTGTTGTGCCATCTTTAATATCCATTTTTTGTTTGCTAAGGTCAAAATACACGAATGGAAATATAGTGCTGAATTAATAATGTACCACCTTGGTAATCATTGTTACTATCAGTATATTTCAAAACATCTCTGTATACACGTGTTGGGTCCGTTGAAGGCGTGTAGTGAAACTCTGGATATTCGTTACCATTCCCTACCTCAAGATGGCAATTCAAAAGAGTTCGAGGGTCTGTACTCACTGAAAATGTATTATACAGGAATGGATTGGTTGTTTGGGAATCTATGTTAGCATCATTGATAATGAAAACAAATACATGACGAGGTCGTGTAATCCCAGATGTGATTTTAAAATTCCCGGATCGCTGTTGTGAGCTATTGCTTCCCTCTACATTTTCACGTGGATAAGTCCATTTTCGTGGTTTAAGATATTCACTCATATATAAGCTTTGACCATCAGAATAGGAATAAACAGCTGCATTCTTGTGATAATAACTCTACAATCATCAGCTGCTTGCCAAATCAAGTTTCCATCAGATTCAATTTCCAAATTAAACTCAACTCTCGTGTTTGGTAATAGTTCATCCTCAAGACTTTCGAAAAATGAATATCGATTCAACGGAATTTCAGTATTTACCGTAGAAGAATTGTCTAATAGTGCTTTTCTGGCAGCAAAACCTTTATTATAAGCAGCTTGTGCAGGCCTTTCTTCAGCATTCCTATTGGTATCGACATAATAAAATTCATTTGTAGCTGTAGATTGAGCATAAGATGGACTGTATTCAAGCACGTTTTTGATATTCACAACATGATTACTCTCGTTGCAGTCATATACCTTTCTGCCGTTTAATTTAATATCAAAATTTTGAATGAAGCTGTGACTACCGTTGACAATACCGTTATGGTCATTTCCTGCTATATTACCACCATCAGCTGTCTTATTTACTTTGAAATCTAGTGATATTCTAGCATCATACCAGTCAAATGGGGTCACTTCACCTGAATTATCAACAACAAATCGATATCCGTCCTTTTTTTGACGAGCATTATTGACTATGGTTGTATTCAATGCTGTTTCCAAGTCGAAAACAACATCTTCATACCTTTCAACATATTTTGGATTACGAAAACTATTCATATATATTAATAATTTAGATAATTTTCCTACGAAGTCTTCCGCCACTAAGTAGTTGATTGACTCTCATCATTAATTTCATAATCAGTTAATGGTTCAACTTTTGTTGTTGGTGTTAATTGTTGTTCTTTTAATGGTGTTTCCATATTGTCTATTTTCTTATTTCTACTCAAATCTCAATTATTTTATTTCCAGCTTTCTTTGCTGCAAAATCACCTGTTTTAGTAGCTGCGTTTTCAATTGCTTTTTCAGCACCTTTTTGAATTCCAGCTTTCAATGTTTTTTTCATTGTTTGACCAAATCGATTTGGTCAATCGATTTCATTACATCTGATATTTCTTCACCATATACATGTTTTTTTACATATCGTCCCATTTCAGGATCATAACGTTTTTTGTATTCACAATGTCTCATGATTTATTATATATTATTACATTAGATTACATAGGTGTTGATCTGAGAATCAGTGTTATATACCAATCAATTCCATTGAGATTTATTGGTCTTCCCAAAACATCAGTAATATAAAACCTCATTTGACTAATAGAGGACGAAGAAACAGGAGAATATAATAATCTTTTTGGTTCATATGAAAATGGATATGAATGGGTTAAATTGTCTGTGGGGATGACAGCAAGTGTATTTGAATTGTTTCCGTTTACAATGCTGTCTGAGATAGCATCCGTGTTTATATGGATTATGTCTATTGAATTGGTGATATTTGGTAGCATTGATCCATACTCTGTTTGTGAGACTAGTTTTTGTTGAAAATCGATTAACTCTCCAAAGTTTGTGTTTCGAAGATCTAACTGATAATTATTATTGATTTCTATAACCACTTTATAGGATGATAATACAAATAATATAGTCATGTTATAATCACCTTCTGCTGTTTTATGTTTTTTCTGATCCATATATTGGTGGAGAAAACCATTTATATCGCTGTATGAGTACATTCCATCAACAAAAATTACTGTTTCCCACGTCTTACCTTAGTCAGTACTATATTTGATAACGTTGTTTTTGTATTCTGGATTTATATTATGCCAAGAATAGGTCATTGAAAGTAGATCTACAGCCAAGTCATGTTTCATAGTATCTGGTAATTTTAAGACTGGATTAAATTTAATAATGAAGTCCTCAGCTTCGCTTTTTCCTACTTTTACTCTGTTTGTGGATGAGATATGAATTGCTCTTTCAGTCATATATATTATTAGATTATATATTCTTTGATTAGATCATTGAGTTGATTATTATTTATAACTCCGAGTTTGTTTAATGTATGTGCTATTTGTGTAAATTCATCTTTTACTTCATCATTTCCTGCCATAATACTACCTCCAAGCAGCTCTAGATGACTCAAGAGGTCATCTGAGTTGTTATAATAAACAACTCCACTGCCTATCTTTTTGTATTTATTGGAAGTTCTATGTATTGGAATTTCACTAATTCTATTCAAGTCATCGAATACCATTTTTGATAAAGGACTATATTTCTTCCTACTATTGAACCGCTTTGTAAGCAGATCAAGTGTATCAAAATCTACTTGTTTATCATATACGGTTTTCTTATTTTGGTAGGCAACTAATCTAAGCTGACCATATAGTTAAGGAACATCAATGGTTAAATTTCCCAAGGTACCAGATTCTAGGTTAATTTTGTATGCGTTTCTTTTTGTTACCCATACCAATTTTTAGAGTCTTATTCCCTTCTTCAATGACATCAATTTGCCTTCTGTATTTTTTATAACGTCAATTTCCTTAGCATATGCAGCTATTTTATCTTTATTTTTATTCTGTGCCGTTTTAGTTGTAGACAAATGCCCCTTAGCACGTCCGAGTTCTTTGTTGATGTTGCCTGATTTATCTAATACTTCCCTTGTAAAATGGCTACCGGGATCCCGGCGGGATCCCGCCAAGAATCCCGCTTCCTACCGGGATCTTGCCGGGAAATGAAAAATCTTGCCGGGAAACGGAATTTCCCCGCCGGGATTGTAACGGGATCTTGGCAAGAAAAAATCTTGGCCGGGATCTTGGCAAGAATCCCGGCGAGAGTTTCGGTTCCCGGCGTGATCTTGCCAAGACATCGGTGATCCCGCCAAGACAACCGGTAATCTCGGCAAGACAACTACGATCTTGGCAAGATGCGCAGATTCATAACTGACCGTGATGAGACTTCAGAAAAAAATATTACAAGTTGTGGTATGTAGAGTCCGAGCAAACGTTAGCGAGGTCTATTGCAATTGTTATTTTTATCAGAGTTCGTTTCAACAGCGATCTTGTATGGCTCGTTATGTTGATGAATAAAAAAATACGGCGATCATCGTGCGGGAGTTCGCGCTGGCACGTTGTGCGACATTGTAAAGACGATGGTCAATAATCTCGAACTCTATTAATCTTAAAACGTTTATAGTCTTCAAATGTGATTAAAGTGACAGTTAATGCAGTGCTGTATCCGCAAGGAGAATCGTTCCGGGATCTCGATAAAACTGAAACTAACAATCGACGAAGAGCAGCGGTTGTCCGGTTTTATAGCTTTGCCGCTACGCGCGACACTTAGCAAAATAACGACCAGAAAAGCTGCTGGCTCTGATCGGCTCTTTTTCACAAGTCATTATTTCATTTTATCAGACCACTGATGTCTATTTGTTGTCACTTAAGCTTACCTTTTATGCAGAGGACTTCGTTTTCGCATCTCCGTATTTTTAAATGACTACTTCTGTCTAGGATGTCATCTCTTCGTTGAACTCTCTTTATAAGTCACCACGGAAGAGTTAAGCAAGGGCTTTTAAATACTGTTTCCTGTGACTAATATGTTGTGGTTCTGAATTTGACTTTTTTCGCTGCTTGCCGGCCACGTTAATACCAGTAATACCGCAAGTCGCGCCAAAAAAATCCCGCTCCCGCCGTTGCGTTAATGGGGCAATGTGATTGGTTGATTCAATCACGCCATCAGCGAGCAGTGCTCGCGTAAGCCAAAAAAATGCGGGAACTTTTGCACAAAACTCAGAAGTGGAAAATGGCTTCTGTTTGTTGTATATACAGCGGAAAATTGACACGGTTTTAACTTATTATTTTTACCGAAAACAACATGGTTCTTTCAAGTTTGGAGCAAGAGAACGTTTTGAAAGAAATTCAGGAAACTGTTGTCAACGAGCTGAGAGAACGGCCGGCATGCTAAACCCAACAAAACAAGCCACGCTAAAGTTAAGTGGACAGAGAATGAACTTAAACAAAGGATGAGTAGATAATGTGGACAACGCTACATTTGAGGAATGAACACTCGAGTTCAGTAAATGCTTTCAAGACTTTCAAAGGACGTCTAAAGTCTATACAGCTTATTGATTTGCCGCGAGGGACGCCGCTAACTTCTTTCTTTCGACGAGTCTGCCGTTGCTCAAGCATTCAACGTGTGAGAAAAAGGTCAGTGAGATTCACTTTTAAGCTTATGTTTCACTCAAAAGCATCAGCGTGTCCTGCTTATCCTTGCCTCGGGTTTTTTTCACTGAAAGAAGCTTTTAAATATGTCGTCCACTGTTAACCTTTAATTTATTTTAATTGGGGATGTTGATTTCACTTATATTAAAGTAAACTGATCATTGGCAGTCTTTCACAGAGAGGCTCTTTTCACTGTCTTTTGTGAGAAAGAATCCACAATGAAATACGGGCCATCAATTGCGCGAAACAAAAAGCTTGACTTACCTATAAAAATGTGTTAGGATGAGGTATAAATAAACTTACTTACCGGTAACTAATTTGCTCTTAAACTCACTTAAGCGTTTTTGTGAGTTCAAAAAGTAAACAGTTTTTTCGCCGTCTTTTCCAGATTTGCGTAAACTTAACACGATTTAAACCGTTAGCGACAGAACAGGCAGGTGACGGGTCTGACAAATTTAGAAATTGCGGCAAGTTACAGAATTTTATACCGAAAATGGTTCCTTGTTAACTAGTTTTAGATGCAAAACAACAACAACAACATAAACAATTTGCGATCGACAATGTCACGAGCTTCGACAAAATATTCGCAAAACTTGCGTGACCACAGTTTGGCGAGCAGCCAATTTCTGTAAGACGAGGAGACGCGACAAAAACAAACACTTAATTTTCATGTTGTCATCTCCCTTGTTCAGTTTATTTACTCGAACCTTTAAGGGAAATAAAAAGGTTCGAGTTATCTGAAGGTTTGAGTTAGCGAGGGTAAAATTATAAAGGAAATGATCTGAAGAGAAAAAAGCATTCACTTCGAGTTATAATATTTGGCGGTAGATTCGAGTAACCGAGGCTTCAAGTTTATACCGGGAAGTTTAGTTTGTTTGTAATCCCTTGAATTCTATTTTTCTGTGTTCGGTGTTGTAGGTTTCGCCTTTTCATTCGCCATAACTTATATTTCCCTTTCCCAAGGCGAATAGTTAAGGAAAAACTACGCAAGATAAATTCCACAACAAACTGAGACAGTCTAATTAGATGTACAATTAAGCTTAGTTTTCATTTAAAAGGTCCTCGCACATTTAGTTTTCGGTTGAAATATCCAAAATAAAGCACAAAGACAAAGGAAAATAATGGGATTATTTACTAGCTACAATTTATTGGATTCTTAGGGTTATACAAAAACAGATGGTCATCCCTGTTCATCCCTGCAGATCATATTTCAGTGTTTACATTTATAAACGAGTTGAAGTGCAATGCAAGCGGCGCAGATGTTTTCAATAAATTCCCCACATCTGCTAGTATTTGGGGATGTAATTTCTGTTTTGCATAAGCTTCGCCCAATTACAAACCCTGCATGTATGTTCAGGCAGAACGCGTAAACAAAATTTAATTCACTTACATTTATTAAAGAAAGAGTAATCTTGAAATGACGATGTAGATTAACCTAGAATCTGAAATGAATGTTATAAACCTAAGCCTTTCCAAGTGTCTCCTCCGTCGGGGCGGTTCCGTGAAAGTCTAAATACTTTGGACTACCAAACAATATATATATTCTGTGACGACAATTGTAAAACGTGCTTCGCAGAACTGCATTGCCAGATACTTCAGTTTTTCACACGTTCTGATCACTCAGCATTAATTTCCACTGATAATTCTCGTCCAGCACACTGTTCATGAACAAACCACTATTCAATGCTGTGTCTTGACTACAAATAAATCGATCTCTGTGAACCGCGAACACATTTCGTTTACATGTGAGCGAATAAAATGCAAGTGCGAAAAAACACAAAAATGCTCAAAACACCACCAAACTCTTCCTGTTCGTTGGTTTATTCTCCTGCAGATGCTATGGATTTCACAGCTAATAAAGAAGACACTTACCTCCTTCCACCAGCAACGCTCCTGGCATGGGAACGACAACTGATGAAGATCAATCAACAACGTCAAATTCGGCGCACTGAAGTGAAAACACATGCACGTGAACTATTCTTTGTCTTCTCGTTATTGTCACATGGAAATAGTACCATATAAGGGATAATTTAATTACGAAACACGTGCAAGGCTGATAACAATCATGTCAACAATACTTGGGACTGCAATATAGGACAAAGTTTAGTCAGCGTCTGGTAGTTTGATTAATGTTAATTACGTTCTCATCGCTAATCCCGGCACGATTCCAGACAAGATCCCCGGAGATTATGGCTTCCGGGAATTTCGCTTCCCGACCGGATCCCAACAAGAGTTTGACCGCCAGGAATTTTCTTTCTCGCCGCGAATCCCGGCAAGACTCCCACCGAGGTTTTGGCCACCGGGAATCCGGTTACCCGCCGCGAATCCCGCCAACACTCCCGCCGGGATCCTGCCGAGATTTTGGCCGCCGGGAATCCGGTTACCCGAAAAGAATCCCGGCAAGATTCCCGCCGGGATCCTGCCGAGATTTTGGCCGCCGGGAATCCCGTCTCCCGCCAAGAATCCCGGCAAGATTCCCGCCGGGATCCTGCCGAGATTTTGGCCGCCGAGAATCCCGCTTCCCGCCAAGAATCCCGGCAAGATTCCCGCCGGGATCCTGCCGAGATTTTGGCCGCCGGGAATCCCGTCTCCCGCCAAGAATCCCGGCAAGATTCCCGCCGGGATCCCGCCGAGATTTTGGCCGCCGGGAATCCCGCTTCCCGCCAAGAATCCCGGTAAGAATCCCGGCGGCCAAAATCTCGGCGGGATCCCGGCGGGATTCTTGCCGGGATCTTGGCAAGATCCCGCCAAGATCCCGGTGCCATTTTTACAAGGGTTAAATCACTTTTTTGTCTAACGGTATCGCCATCTTTTAAAGTTTCCATCAATACATTTGATGGTATTGGTAATTCATGCTTTTGTAAAATTGCTAATTCTTCAGATGTGAATCCTTTGTTCATAGCAGATAAAATTTTTGATGATTGTTCACCACAAGGACCTGGTAATGCTAATTGTTGAACTTGCTCATAATATGATACAATTTTTTTATTGGATTCTTCTCTCAATTTACTAATCTCACCGATTTCTTTTTCCAGTTGCTCAGTAATCGGTTCAAGTTCCTCCTTTTTTCATAGACATCTTGTTTAGAAATTTTTTCACTTTGAATAACATCACGAACTATTTTAGCTATTTTCCCTGCTTCAATTTTAGGAATAGTTAGTTGTTTATATCGTGTTATATCCACATATTAATACATTGTATAAAGTTATCTCAACTTATTTAAACTTATCTGAACTTATTTTTTATATAACATAATTGTATATATGGAAATCCCTAATTACGATTCTGGTAAAAGTCAAAATGAAAATTTTAAGCAATTATATCCATGAATGCCAAAGAACGCATTTCGAATGCTATTATGTAGTAACAATGGAAGCGGAAAAACTAATCTTCTATGTCACATGCTAATGAGTTCACTAATATAGTTTGATCAACTCCATTTATATGCTAAAAAGTTTGAGCAAGATAAATATAAAAACATGATGGAAAAAATGAACGAAATCAGTCAACAGGTTGGTTATGTCCTAGTTTGTAATAACAATGATATTATACCAGTTAGTGATATACAAAATACAGACTTACAAAAAGTAGTTATTTTTGAGGACTCTGTTTGTGAGAAAAACCAGAAGCCTTTGATTGATTACTTTATACAAGGGCACCATAAAAAACTGTTCAGTTATTTACCTATCACAGAGTTATTATGCAACACCAAAACCTATAAGATTGAATTGTTCACATTTCGCATTATACGCTTTTCCAAGTAATAGAGAAAGAAACTTGATATCACAGGAACTTGGAATTGATAAAGAAAAATACACTAAAGCCACTAAAAACCATACTCATTCTGTTATGTTGATAAACCTATGAAGATTATAAAAAAATATATGAATGGGAATATTTAATGAACATAGTACAACTAGTAAAAGTGGTCAAGGAGGTAAACAAATAAGAGGAGCCCCAGGAGTTGGTTTCAAATTTAAAAAAAATGGAGATTTCGACCTGCAAAATAAAAAAATTGTTAATATCGCTAACCCTTCTTGTTTTAATGATAGTGTGAATTATATGACGATGAAAGCTCAAAGTTTGTTACTTGATAGAACTAATCACATGACATCCAATTTAAATACGTATGGTCATTCTATCGAAAACCTTAAATCTCCAACAACAAATAGACACGCAGTAAATAAAGAATATGTTGATAACAATTATATACCAAAAAATAGTGAAATAAATATGACTGGTAATAATATTGTTAATTTAGCTAATGGCACTAATAGTCAAGATGCTATAAATAAAGGTCAATTAGACAATGCTATAGCAACAATTCATACAAAAGGAAAAGACATAGATTTACAAGATAATTAAGGCATCATTAATATGAAGAATGACGGTTATCCAATTCATGGAAACCTGAATAAAGCTATTAGTTATGCAAATATACAACAAATATTTTTATCCAAAAAGGCGGGAGGAAAAATGGAACAAAGCCTTGATATGAATAATAATGAAATTTTTAATGTTAAATACACGATATCTTCGGATCAAGCGACTAATAAAAAATATGTTGATGATAATTTTTTAAACAAATTGGGAGGTGTCATGTTTGGTCCTATAAGCATGAACAGAAATGAATAATTATTAATATTATTCCTATTAATAGGAATAACAGATTCACCAAGATTCGGGTACTCTGCTGTTAATAAAACTTATGTTACTAACCAACTCAATTTAAAACTCGAAAAAATCGTAGATGATCATTTGAATATGAACAATAAAAAAATAATTAATTTAACAACGGATGACAAAGACATAAAATCGGCAAATAATGTTGGCTACGTTAATAATATGGTAAATACCGCCAAAGGTCATGTGACTGTAGGGCTGAAAACTTACTTTGACAAAAAAAAATTAATGAGTCGCACATCAGCAGCTTAACTAATAAAAAAGATGTTTTCAGGTGCACCTTATGGAAAGTGTTGATGAATCTTCAAGTGAAAACAACATAAAAGTTGATGGCATTGTTGACTTTTCGGGTTCCCCCCACAATGTCAATAAAAAAGCTTACAGCTTTAAAATGGGGAAAGAGGTCTAAATGAGTATTCTTCTCGCATTGGCTTTAACATGTACAAACTTCCAGAAGGTGAGCACACTTTGGCAATTGAATTTTTCCCTCCAAGTACATTACAAAAACATCCTTATATTGCATTGGCAAAATTGGACCAGGTAATAGTTTTTTGACAAGAGTTCCAGAGAGATTATTTTCTGGCAGTGATGTAATGAAAAGTCATGGTATCTTACATGAAGCAAGCGGTAGGTTTTTCAAAGATTACAGTCTAGGCAGAGGTTATACTTATGTGTTTGATGCGCCTAATTTTTTTAGGGGTAATATGTTTTTTGGTCAAATATCAGGTATTACATTTTGATGGTTTAAAAAGATTGTTATCTAAACATATTATATATAAATGGACAACATAAATGAAACAGTAACCAATTTACAGAAGCTAATCAATGCGTATAAATCTTTAAAATCAAGCATTAAAAAACTAAACTGCTTCAAGAACAAAAATAGTATAACTTACTAGTATATCATGAAGAAATCTTGTATTTTTAACTTAAATCATATTGATACAAATCTATCACAAAAAGAAATTGATAAATATAAACAGTGGTATTACTTTTACCATAAACTTCATATTTGTTGTCAATGGAAATATAAAAAATTGACAAAACTTAAACTATCACTTGATATGACTGGTATAGGATTAACTGTTTTACGAACAATTTTAGGCAGTTTGACATTAAATCCAGTAATTTTGGGATCAATTTCAGGCACAGGTATTTTGATTTCTAGCTATAGTGTTAAAAGTGGTTTGGAAAAGAAAATCAAACAATGTAAATTTGCATATACATCGTATCATAAAATATTGACTGAAATAATTAAGGTCGTTTTTACGAGGTGTCGATTGTGATCAATCTGTGTTCCTCAGTGATACCAAAGTCATAGATAATATTATCAGTGGCAATGGGTTGCAAATTAATAACCTACTTGACAAATATCATAAAAAAATATACTCTCAACCATGAATAATCCTACTAATATCACTAGCAATAAGACTCATTAATTTAGCCCAATAAAGCTGATAAGAATCGAGTATTTTTTTACTATTAGTAATAGGTATTTGTTTGTATTTTTTAATTTTCATCAATCGCAAAATATGTCTAATAAGATATTTTATGTCAACCATTCTTTTTCAATCAGGATTGATCATATTTTTTACATCAGAAAATCTTATCAAATATCCTATATATTTTTTGTCTATCATTAGGATGAATATCTATGTTATGTCTTTGTGTGATATTATTGATGGTGTTTTGTATATGGCACTTCCTGATATAAATAGTTTTTCCTTTTTTTTTTTTACTTTATTTAAACACGGAAAATCATCAGTTAATTAAGCTTAATTAAGTAAATAACTAAAACTAATAATTACAACTGCTTTACATGATTGCCATGTGGGAATCCGATAATTATATCAGCTATCTTCTTAATAATTTGCTTAAAATTATTAACAGATACAGCATTTTTTAGGCATTTGGGCAAGTTATTCCATAACGTAGCCCCGCTGTAAGAGAAGCTTCGTTTCAAATAATTGGTGTTTGCTTTGGGAGCGTCAGCTTTCCCTCAGAGTCTCTCAAGTTATAAACAGAGTGACGCTGAGAGAAAAGACTTTGAAGATAATCTGGGGCAAGTCCATTCATAGTTTTCAACATCATCGAGGCTTTCTGTTTCTTTCGTCGAAGAAATAGCCTCTCCCAGTCGAGGGTGGACAGAAGGTGGTTTGAGCTTGTATCAAAGGGTGATTTTAGTAATAACTCTGGCTGCACGATTCTGTAATTTTTGGAGCTTATCACTCATTGACAAGTAACCACTCAAACAGCCCCAGACAGGGCTGCAGTAATCAAAATGTGGTATTAAAAAAAATATATAATTAAAGCGTTATAAACTTAAATTGCAGTTTCTTTTCATATAAAGGGCCGCACTCATTTAAGGGCACCTATAGCCGAAGAGACTTGCAAATCTCTTCAACGTGTCTACACCAAGAGAGATGAGCATCAATGATAGACCCAAAGATTTAGTATGATCAACTCTCTCGATAATTTGGTCATTAATTCTGATTTCTACGTCGTCACATTGAACAGATAGTCTTTGCCTTGATCTATGCCTTGACTCTTAAAAATTGATGTATTCAGGACTGCTTTTGTAGCCATGAACAGAACCACATTTAATACAAATCATGCTACTGTCCATAGTTTCTATTACTTCCTCATTATCATAGCATTTAACTCTTTTAGGTTTTATTTCACTATTATCAATCAATTTTCTCAAACAATCAGGACATACTATTATATCCAACAATATATAAGCCATGTGAGATTCATCAGTGCAATTTAATTTCCACTTCTATATTATTAGAAGAGATATTATTTTTTCTATATTATTTATTTTTTTCACTCTATATATTTATTGCGTTCGACGATAGGAGAACGCAACCCTAATCCCAGCCGGAGTGAAATTGAGATTTTCTCTGTAGTGGATGGATGGTGGATGGATGGACACCAATTTAGCCCCCCCCCCCCGAAGATTTTTGCAGGGGCATAACCTCGGCCGGGAACTGGTGTATACTTTGACTCGCTTTCATGGAACCAAATGACCTCGTTTGGCGTCTTTGTTGCGAAGAAGCTTGTTTCGAACGAGAGGAGTTCCAGGCTCGAAAAAGCAACCTTTCGCCCAAGGAGTTATTGTAAATCCTTGATCGAAGTCTTAGAGAAGTACTGTATGCACGACTCCTTGGTACATTTGTCAACCTGCAGTTCGCCATTCAGTTGGCATTCTAACCTTCTCGCCTTCGATGAAGAGGACTGAAGAACCACTCGGCATACAATATTCAAATTTATATGTCCGTGAAAGAAACACGCTATTTGAATTTACTTGATACTTAAATCATTTCTCTCTCGAACAATACCTTGGTGAGTCACTCTCGAAGTTTTGTGTAATGTCCATGCCGTCATTTTTAAATTTAGAAATCGCGTTGTCTGCTTATTTCGGAAATCGACGTTTATTAACGAAGCCGCGAACTAAAAGACGTTGAGAGGACCATTGCACAAATATTTTTGGATGTTATCAAAGGTAAAGAGTTCAACGGTAGTTGTAACATTTCAGTTTAATTCTGTATTTACATGTGGAACTTCGATGCGTACGTACAAGCGGTCATGTAACTAAATATGTCCGCCTGAAAAATAACAAATGTCACGCAACTTTCATGTTATTTTAAGATTTACATTGAAAATATATCAACTGATAACAACCGAGGGTCGGAAACGATCAGAAAACTGAGCAGACTCTATCTTTCCCTAATTTCGGTGTCGACAAGGGTTGCAGTCGAACGCACTCCACTAATCTGCGATTACTACTAGTATAGTAATATCTCTTTAAATCTTTTATGTTGAAAATTATCTAACGTATATATGAATAGTGTAAAAAAAAGTCAGTTACAAAAAACTGTATAGCTCATGGTAGCCAAAAATATCAAACTGTTTGTGGCTATTATAAAAAATGAAACACAAAACTACTTAAAGAAATGTCGCGTATATAGATTAAGCTAAATGCAAGAGAAAAAAATGCAAACCAAACAAACACACTTCCAAAAAATAAAATATATAGTAATAATATGAATAAAGAAAATCTTAATAAATTGTTGAAAGAAGAGCTTATCAAAATGCTCTTAGAAAAGAATAATATCAAAACTAAATTACCTACTAAATCAAATACTGCAACCCCTTTCAATAAGTTTATTAAAAAAAGCAAAGAAAGACCAAACAAAGTTTAAAAAGGTTGATAAAAAAAAGCTATAATAAAGTTATAAACGATGCTGATGAATATGTTTTGATTTACAACGAAAAAAAATGTGTCCATTAATGCATTTTGCAAACAAGAAGCTAAACCCTCTCATACAATGAATAAGAAAGGATCGTCATTTTCGGTTTGTTTGAAAATAGATTGAGTGATATGCCTGGTAAATGGGAAAGAATATCAATTACAATCAACGTAGGTATATTAGACAATTTCAAAATTAAGACTAGTTCACATGGTCCTTTCAAAGCCAATGTTCCAAAAATGAGTTTAGATGATATGTACAAGTTTATGGTTTTTACTCTACTAGACAAAAATTTTACTTTATTATCAGCCCAAGTAATAAGTGCTATTGGTTGTAAAATCATAACTCATAATAAACAATTCTTCATTCATCACTCTATGGAAGGATTAGATCTTGAATCATATCTCTTAAACGGGTAGGTACATTTCGCTGACCCCCAGTCCATGGACCCCCACGATGGACTACCAAAATGGACTACCTTGATGGACTCTCAAATGGACTACCTAGATGGACTACCTAGATGGACTACCTATATGGGCTACCTAATAAACTATCCTGAAAAAAAAAAAATATATATATATATCGATGACATATTCTTACTGTGGAATGTTGACAAAAAGGAGATAAAAGAGTTTATTGTCCTAGCAAACAGACACCACCCGACAATTAAATTTACGGCTGAAATCTCAGATAAAGAAATAAACTTCCTGGATACTACTGTCTTCAAAGGCGAAAGATTTAACAAACAAGCAATCCTTCATTTCCGCACACATTTTAAGCCGACAGAGACTTTCCAGTACACTCACTTCTCATCCTGTCACCCACCAGGGGTCAGAAAAGGGTTTATCAAAGGTGAAGCCCTAAGACTTCTTAGAACAAACTCTTCAGCGAAATCTTTCGTTGAGAATATCAACCAATTTAAGGCATGCCTTCGTGCGAGAGACTACCCTGACAGCTTAGTAGAAAGAATAACGTCGGAAGTCAAATTCAGCGCAAGGAAGTCGGCTCTTCAACAACGACAGAGAGTGCGGAGTAAAATTCTGCCTTTCGTTACAACGTTCCACCCGGCTGTCTAATCTCAAGAACATCCTTATGAGCAAATGGCACTTAATCCAAAATCAACCGTCGCTAAGAGAAATATACAAAGAACCCCCTATAGTCTCATACAAAAAAGGAAAATCTCTGGGGGATATACTCGTGAGAGCTTAACTATAAGGTCAAGGAAACACATGAGCACGAGCATATGAGCCGCGTTTGGCCTGTCAACACTTTATTTCAGACTCACCATCCGACATGCCAGCCATCATGCGAACGATTGCGCCTGCAGAACATCTGAGCAGCGGTAATAAACACGAAATGAAAACAAGATGGCGGATCGCGGCGAATCGATCAAAACAAACAACCAAGGGGTAATATTTCTTTCTATTTTTTTTTCAGGGTAGTTTATTAGGTAGTCCATATAGGTAGTCCATCTAGGTAGTCCATTTGAGAGTCCATCGGGTAGTCCATTTTGGTAGTCCATTGTGGGGGTCCACCTACCCCTCTTAAACGCACAAAGAAAAGTCAAATCGCATGGTGATAAGACATGTGTATTAGATTATATTTGGGATCAAGTGAAAATTAAAAGAGGATTTAAAACATATGATTATGAAAAGTTGAAAAATGAATTGCTTATAAACAACCAAAAATGACAAATGAAGAAATTATAAGATGGGCAAAAGAATGTCACAGCAATGTTTCAGTTCATGCGTTTAATGCAATGTACAAGAAGTTTATATAAACGGTCTACATTCACACACATCACATACTAATTATTGTTCGGATGTAGCTTTAGTTTATGTTGTCAAGGATCACCACTGTTTCGGTATAACTGATGAGAGATTAAAGTTAGTTGCTTCAAAAGCAACTGGAGGAGGTTGTGATGATCTTTTAAAACATATGACGGGATTGAAATGGTCTAGACGGCATGAGAATAAATTAAAGTTGGAAAAAAATAGAGTTCCTGGACAAACAAAATCATATTATAATATTACCTGAGGATGCTAAAAACATGAATAGTGTAATAGATTCTTATTGTAATGAACATAATTTATATATAGAATTTCTCCACTGGAATAACAAATTTATAATATACTCGACGGGTTTAGCGATCACAAAGAAAACATGTATTTGCTCAATGAGGAATATAATACTCGAAAATCCTTTTGTGATAAACTGTTTGATGTGTATAAGATTCATAATTTCAATTGGTCTAATCAGTCCTACACAAGTTTAGCAACGTCGCTTTTCAATCATATGTGTGGTTACATTCCAGAATCTAGCTATAATATTCATACAAGAAAAATGTTAGAAGATTTCTGTCCAAGAGCATTACAATGGTGTACAACAGAAGAGATTGATGAAAATGCTGTTAATATAGATATTTGTAAGTCTCATGCAAATGTGTTACTCAATAATATGAAACCAATTCCTGTATATAGTATTCACGATGTTATGGAACCTTTTGGTTGCAAAAATGATTTGAGACAAACCGGTGAATTCTATATGGACAAAACTATTATTAACAATTTTGGATGTCCTTTGAAGATTGAAGCGGGATTCTATAGTTCCAACTTGATATATTATTTAGTCAATGAATTAAATATGAGCACTGACCAAAAACATCAAATATAAAATTGTAACTAAAAGGTCTCTTAAATCAGACACGTTTCGTGAATTCATAACATATATTTTTGAAAATTTCGAGGAATCAGAAGCAAAAAAATGGTAAATTCGTTCATCGGAGAACTGAGAAGAAAATATAATAAAACAAACCAGGGTTTTACTTTTAAGAGTCACGATATGGCCATGGCTTGTTGGACTTATGGAATAGCTAATGGTAAAGACATCACAATAGACCATCACAATGATACATTGGGTGGTTCCAGAAAATATCCATACCCATACCACGGGCGGCATCTCGGAATTCCGAAGGGGAGGGGGGGTTACGTCGACTGGAATTCCGAGGACATGGGGGGGTTACGTCGACTGGAATTCCGAGGACATGGGGAGGGTTCATTGGACTGGAATTCCGAAGGCATACGGGAGTTTTCAGGAGAGTAACTTCCAGTTTGGTGTAGTTGAGTCTCTTCAAGAAAAACTTGTCAAAAACGACATATCTAAGGACGATGATTCACTCGTAAACACGAGACACGTTCAACTCAATCAACACGCCGGAGACACATTTCAATGGGGGCTGAAAGCTGTTCACTTGCCAGTAGATCAGTCACAAAAGCGATCGTAGGCTTTTCTTCGATTGTTTTGCTCGAATACAATACTGTAGATCCCAGCAGAGGGTTTTCAGCCCCTATATTAAAGCAGATATCATCGAGACATGTGAAATTGTTGCGTTACATACCATGCGACGTTCATTGAAAAGGTCAGATTTCACGCGTTATGCAAATTTGATGCGCTTTTGATCAGACAACATTCAGTATTTTGTACAAATTCTTTTAAAGTTGTCATTGACTTTGAATTTCAATGTGAGTTTCATTTACTATTTTAATTTTAATCGAAAGATAAAGTGCGGGGAAAAAGTTTGATTTGTTCCACAGGCAGCCCAAATTGGCAGTATGTGTACTAGGAAATTTCATTGACAGTCTAAATATAATAAACGAACAAGTTGAAATGAAAACACAAATAAAGAAACGTGTAAATAAAACATTGCGTACGTTTTATTTGTTGTTGCTTGATGTGTATTGACTGTCCTGGGAGCTATTTACCCAAATTTTAAATTTCGCTAATTAGTACCGTATGTTCTGTCCTTTATATAGCGAAGCAAGGCTGGCGGGTGAGAAACGAAGAGACTTTTCAACGGAGCTCGACAAAAGCACTCAAAATACTCCCACCTCCACAAAATCCGAACCAGTACAGTCCCGCTTGCAATACTTTCCGAAAGTTTTCTCTTCGGAGTCAAAAGTTCACAATAAGTGGGCAAAAATCTCGCCGTTTTCGACACAAAAGCGGCCTTTTGTCTTTCGTCTTATCCGCTCGCCGATCGCTGCCGACACGGGTACGCGCCATCGTAACAAAATTGCTCCCGACCCCGGGTAGGCTTCGTTTATTTGACCCAGGGAAAACTGCTCCCGTGTGGGGGCATAGAGAGTTTAGAATTTAACCTCGCGCATGGACGAAGCACGTAAAACAGGTCAAGGTTACAGAGTTGGCGCGAACTCGGCGGAAAAACAATTTTTGCCGGCTTGAAGGAAAAAAAATTTTGCTTCGTGCGGTGCTCTTTTATCGTGGTTGGTAGTGTTCATCTTGTTCTCTTGTGCTGCCCTGAAAATTGTTGCTACGTAACAGTTCTACTAGGAGCTAACTCTAAACTCTCTAGGCCTCCACACGGGAGCAGTTTTCGTTGGGTCAAGTTAACGAAGCATACCCGGGGTCGGGAGCAATTTTGTTACGATGGCGCGTACCCGTGTCGGCAGCGATTGGCGAGCGGATAAGACGAAAGACAAAAGGCCGCTTTTGTGGCGAAAACGGCGAGATTTTTGCCTACTTATTGTGAACTTTTGACTCTGAAGAGAAAACTTTAGGAAAGTAATGCAAGCAGGACTGTACTGGTTCGGATTTTGTGGAGGTGGGAGTATTTTGAGTGCTTTTGTCGAGCTTCGTTGAAAAGTCTCTCCGTTTCTAACCCGCCAGCCTTGCTTCGTTATATAAAGGACAGAACATACAGTACTAATCAGCGAAATTTTAAAAATAGCTCCCAGGACAGTCAAGACACATCAAGCAACAACAAATAAAACGTAAGCAATGTTTTATTTACACGTTTCTTTATTTGTGTTTTCATTTCAACTTGTTCGTTTATTATATTTAGACTGTCAATGAAATATTCCAGTACCCATACTGCCAATTTGGGCTGCCTGTGATTTGTTCTCGCGCAATTTATTTGAGGCCGCACTAGTACAGTATGCAAATTGCGTTCACTGTGAACTAAAAATAATTGCAGGAAAAAAAGCTTGCTATTTTACTCTAATTCGTTTCGTCACATCATAACCTTCGATTTTTAGAATAGGTTGCATTCAACAGTTTCGCTTTTGACGGCAGGTTTGAGTCTGGCAAACGTGCGCAATTATGAATTTCCAATTTCAATTCTGAAAATTTTAGCTTTGTTGTTAAATTTTACGTCCGCATTCGGCACGCAAATTATTCACGGCAACCCTCGACACCAAAAATTATAGACACACGTTTAAACATTGGACCAAGCGTTGGAATGACTTCAAGGCCGTTTGAGTTTTCTAATGTTTAACGGGATTATCGGAAGTGTACGTTTTGCCGTGGAAGGTTACAATGTAAAATATCACTCAGTCGGCCGCTGTTTGTCATCACGCAAAGTTGATTGTTTGCTGTGCTGAATGTACGTTTTTTCCTTTCGGAGGGAGCAAAAGGATTAATTTCCGTTTAATAAAGGTGTTTGGAATATAGAGAGGGCTTTTCAAATCAGTTGGAAGAAAAAAGCTGCAATTCCTAAGGGGGGTTTGAATAATTACGGAATTCCGAAGGCATGGGGGGTAGAACGGTTTGGAATTCCGAGGGCAAGGGGGGGTTGAGCATTTTGGAATTTCCTAAGGCAAGGGGGGGTCTAGATGAAGATGCCGCCCGTGGTAGGGTATGGATATTTCCTGGAATCACCCATTCTTAATCCGCGAACAACAAATTGAGAGACTTTTTTCAGATCATACATCAATCAATAGGTTTGTGGTTTCAGAAGCCATTCTTAATTGTTTACAACTGATAGTCAAATGTTTCAGCAAAAATAGTATACTGTATAGTGTAAACACCGATGGATTTTTCATAACAAACCCTGCTAAGCAATACCACAATAAAAAAGACGTAGTGTTTAATATAAATAAAATAGGTAGAGCTTATCAGACAGATAAGTGTATTACGTTATTTCAAAAAACGTCATAGAGAAAATTTATATGAATATATTGGATTATAAAATAGTAGAAGGTTCTGGTAAAATTTATAATGGTGTAGTGGGTTCTGGTAAAACTTTAAAATTGATTAAAATGGTTGAAAAGGCTAAAAATCCACTTGCATTATCATTTACTAATAAAGCAATCGAGAATGTGAAAAATAGATCAAAATGTTGAACTAGGTAAAATATGCTTTACTTTTAAATCGTACTTTTGTGAATGGAAAGGACGAAATTTAAACAGCTTGACAGATAAAACCATATTTCTTGAAGAGTTTTCGATGATACCTAACATATGGATTACTAAAATATATCAGGCATTTACTCTGTTTGGTAATTAAGTTTATATGTTCGGCGATCCTAACCAATATGAGCCAGTCGAAACTAATTCTAAAGTACATTACGATTATCTACTATCTAAAACCATAAAACAAATGTGTTCCAAAACAGTAACTTTACAAATACATATATTGAAGGTAGTAGCAGATATGATAAAAAAAACTTACAATATGTTACACACTTTTCTGAAAATAGGTAGAATCTCAACATACTTTACTCCTATGGAAGATTATTATAAAAACATTTGTTACCTAAATTCAACAAGAATAAGAGTTAATAAAGAATGTTGTGATAAATTTGTTGAGAATAAAGAATATACATCAGTTAGTTTCAAATACAATGATAAAAAGAAGTTTATAATATTTGTGTTGGAATGCCTGTTATGGCTACTCAGAATATTAAGGAGATGGAAATATTTAATACTATGGAGTTTGACATATAAGAAATTGATAAAATGAATCGCAATTCAAAATAAATGGACAATGGTTTACTGAATCAGAATTTAGCAACTCCTTTATATCAAGGCAGAACTATTAATGAAAATTATAATATCTATGATGTGAGTAGAATGGACAAGAAACAGCTTTATACAGCTATGTCTCGAACTAAACAATTTAATTACATTCATATCAACCAAAAGGAGCTCAATCATGTGTACTACAATCGTTATCAATCAGTCTTAGAACTAATAAATAGCAAATTCAACAGTTTATAAATCAATGGAGAAATTTATATAGTCACCTTCGATAATGATATGTGTTACGGCGAAACTCTCGAAACAAGATTAAAATGGCATCTTACAGATAGTAGAAGTCAAGTGTTCAAACATAAAAATAATAATCCCAAGATTAATCTAATTGTCAACCGTCCATCAAGAGATAAAAAGAGACTTGAGAAGGTTAAAAATGAATATATTCGTATGTATGCTGAAACGCATGGTAACAACTTGGAAAAATGTCAAATCTAACCCTATCAAAGTGAAACAAGTCAAGTTTGAAGTGAAAATGGAAAATGAGACACAACTGAGAGATAGAATTGCTAAGCTGGATAAAAAAATTGGTAATAAAAAACAATGAGGCACAAAACTTCTACTATATTGATACTAAGATTGATGGGAAAAGAATTAAAACAATGCATAGGTATAAGAACTAGAAAAAATACAAAACAAAAAGCAAGAAAAAATGAAAGAGTTAACACTGTATTTCAACTAAAAAAGAAATACTCACCTCACTGAAAAATTCCCAACTGGAAATCAAAAAGCGTATTAACTAACAACCAAACAACATTAACTGACTGATGCATCAGCCACTTACTGATTGGCTTAAAAAATCGCGTGATGATCATAACACTTGAAAACAATAGATGATATAAATATATATCCTCGGGAAAGCCTCTCACATTACATCATAAACTTCCTGTTTTCCAAGAAGTCAGGCACTGATAATCACATCCTGTTTTCACTACTACCAAATTTCATACTGATTTAAGAATCAAACCGACGAATTAAATTAAATTATATATTTCAATCCCCCAACTAAATACTAATCATATATCTACCAACTCCTCGAAACGCAAATATTTCTTATACTCTATGATACTAAGGAACAAGCTATATTTATCTATTTTTATTCTGTTTTTTATATTTTTCAAATGCTTCGCTAGGCACCAAAAAACGAAACCTAACTCTTTCTCCATGGCGTATAAAACTAACTCTATTTCCGCTACCTGAAATCCGTTATGTAAGTCTTGCTGCGAGGTACGTAATTGAGTGTGAGAAATCGCCCTATCAGCCCAAGTAGTCACTATATTTCACTTCAGAGCAAAATGGCTCACCAGAAGATCGATATTTCTCTTTCTATATAACACATAAAGGTTTATCAGACCCTAAAGCTACGTAAAACTGAAAATAATACACCAAAATAAAGGATTAGCGAAAATAAAAACACTCGATTCATTCTCTTTGAGGTAGCCATCTTTTCACAAGACAGCTTCTAAATTTAGCCACAGGCGGGCTGGCTCAGTCATCTCGGTAGACCGTGCCAGCCCTGCTAACCGAGCCAGCCCGGCTCATGTAATCGGCCCCTATGACTTGGAGCTGAAATGTGTTCGCGCCGGGATGAGATGAAAGTCATCCCGGGGTGAAACTCACCCGGGATGAAATCACTCGTGTAAACAGGATCTACAACACTTTGAAAATGTTATGACGAAATTTATCAGCAATAAGAGGACAGACGCGTAAAAACCTGACGTCAATTTGTTAAATTGCCATGAACATCGCCTCGTCATGATCATAAGCTAAATGTTTATCTTTTCAACATTAAGCTCAGGCTAAAATAAAATATGATTCATTAGGGCAGAATATGATTCATTAGACCAGAAGCTAGATCAGACTACAGAAGCGAAATTTTCCTTCCTTCGAATGACAGTGCGACGGAAGAACAAAAACCTTGTGTACTCGTGAACAGCAAAATGCAGGCTCGGAATAAACCAGCCGGAAGAATTGTAAAGAAAATTAAGCTTATCTCACCTTTACAGCAACCTTTACAGGAAGAAATAAATCCTTGAATTGTCACACTTCGACTCGAACTCGAACCCCCAGTAACGCAGCCTGCGTGCAGACGTCTAGTATTTCCTTTTCTTCCAGAAGACACCGCGCCCAACAGCACTAGAAAAAAAATCGGCGCGTGGATTGGACTCAAGAAATGATTAGGGATTGAAAAAATATATCACCAAGGAAAAGAGCGCATCAAATTGGAATATGACTTCCAAAGGAAAGATGGATATACTATAATAGACACTTGAATTTTATTTTTTTAAATCTCGTTTTTCTAACTTCACCATTTTCATCAGTTTAGTATTAAAATATTATTGCATTCAATTTTTGTTTAAATCAATATTCATTTTAAATTGTCCCCACATTGTGGCTATTGCAGGCTGACTTTTGAAAGACATTCACTCCTTCAATTTCTTCATGATTTCGTGAAAATATAAGAATTCTTTCGAGCAACTCAACTGCATACTAGTATATATAGATCAGAGGTGTTTTAAGTTCATTTACTTCCAAAGTCAAAAAGAGATATTCTTATGACAATTTATATAGTGAAGCAATTTATTTTTCATGTTTTGCAGAAATATAGCTTTTTGCAATATTATTTTTGGGGATTTTTACAAACATAGCAAACAGTTGAAAACTTGAGAGTTTCCCCAACTAAACAAAAAACTGAACCAAAATATATCTTTAATTCTAAAACTCATGTTTCAAAATGTTCAGTGTGAATAATAAACACTTGAAAACCAAAGCTGGTCTACAAGGCCAGAGCACAATGTAGTTTTTGCATCCTGAAGCAAATTAGAGTACAGTAAAAACATGCATATAACAACCTCGATTTTTTCAAGTCAGCCTGAAAAGGTTCTTATATGCTTGGTGTTAGTCTCCCTCGCAGCCGTTTTTAGTGTCATCACGCAACGCTCCTTGCGTGACGACACTAAAAACTGCGAATTTAAGCTATTTAGGTTCTTAAATAGGTTCTTATTTTCTTAAGAGGAAATTAGGTGCTTTCTGCTGGTACAACATTACCTGTAGTCTGAATGGATATGGTCCTTCCTTCTGCCCAAGAATGACACATTGAGATATTTGAGGGTTCCTGTCACTCTTGCTATATTTTTTCTGGTGTTCCAAAGAAGAACCTCTTTGAATTGTAGGCTCAACCGGGTTTTTATATAATGGGGGTTTAAATGCCAAAATTTTAGCCTACAGGTTCTTATTAAGGACCATTCATTATTTATGCCTGGAGGGCGGGGGGGCTGGCAAGAAAGTGGGGGGGGGGGCATCAACAAATCAAGAGATGAGGGTGTCGCTTGAAAAAAATACTGTATTTTCTCGATTAAATACTGGACCCCAAATAAACGCCGGGTCTACAGGGAGATTAAAATAAACACCCCTGGCCTTCATTCGGGGTCCTGGCATTTATTTGAGGTCCCGGCGTTTATTCGAGATGGGCATATTAAATCAGGATTGTGTCGTGACTGCATACTAGTTGACTCTTTCTGGAATTACATTTGAACTTTATACACTAATATTCAAACCAGACTACCTTTTACAAAAGTACTTCTCACTAAACCAGGTGAAACAAACGACGCATCATGTATCGTGTCAATCTCTTTTATATCATGGTAACTTTTCTGCAGGCTTGTACACCAAGCAAGGATCATCTCGAGGGTCTCTCCAGTGTTTCTCCAGCATTCCTTGCAGTTGAATCATTCCATAATTTTGCCTTTCTCAGAACTGATGGAGAGGAAACCTCGCCAACACCTAGTTCAAAATTCCTTGGACAGTACGTTTGCCGTCGACAGGGGCGTTCCCAGGCAATTTTGGCAGTACACATAAAGCCAGTCTAGGAGCCAGTCCGACACTTAGCCAAAGGAGGGAAACAGAATTACCCTTATCATTACAATTACAGTCAGAAAGCCATTTTGTTATTTCTATGGTATTCTTGTTCTTACATATCGACTTAGGCTCATTGCACTTTTCAGCAGTACTTGGATTTCCTGTGTAATACAATTGCACGCAGTCGGTTTTTCAAAGTACATTAGTAAATAAAGCGCGTTTCAATAGTTCTTCTTTTCTTGGTAACTGAAAACTAACTCGAGATAATCATTCCTGCCAGGAAGTAGTATCAATTAAAACGAAAAATTTTCTGTTTTTCTAAGCGCAAAATTCTTGTACTGCACTTTTGGTGTCCACCAGAATGTCTCTATAAGCTTGCGTAAGCGCCAGAGAAGAGAGCCACATAGTTCTGATGGTTTAGCGCTTGTAGGTCTGGATTCTGTGCACGGTACTAAATGACCGCCTTGGCGTTGCAGTAGACACAGGCATTGTAAGAAAAATAGCGAGAACTGTTGATGGTTTCCACGGTCTCTACTAGTCCACCGGGTTTCTTAGCAGCACGCGCCCTCTTTGCCTTCCATGTTAGAACTTCTTTGTCGTAGGTCACTTTATCCGAAAGATCGCTCTCGTAAGTGTGCTACAAGTACTACTTTGCTGGTGGAGCTATACGTGAGCAACAGATATTGACCTAGAAATTGGTCGTTGTGGCACAGCAAAAAGCAAACAGCCCTGCAACCTTGCGAGCAGGCTCAATTATTGAGTCATACGCGCCAGTGATTTGACGGCGGAGCCGTGATTCACGACTCGGATAAAAGAATCGGGCTAATCAGCGCTAATTCTGCTTAGAGACACTCATCTGCTAGCACATTGATGCAGTGTCGTTGCGCTACACATACATGCGCCATGCTGGGTTCCATGCCACAATCGGCTGCCATTTCACCTCTGCGCCCAAAAAAAGTTCGTCCCAAACCATAGGGTCGTTTCTTTCTTGTCATTACTTTTACCACTACCCCAACTTCCTTTGTCACTAGTATGAGGTTGATGTTCTTTCGTCGGAGCATATTGGATAAGGGAACTGTGTTGGACAAGACATGTCTTGTGGTGCAAAGAGCAATAATGGAATCAAACTGCTTGATAGACACTGAACTAACATTGAGTGCGTCCACAGCCAATAAGTTGCACCTGATAAATGGATTCTTGGACTGAAAGAGAGAACACAACAGGCCCAAGCACAATATTCTTCCACAACAGTGATGAAGAAACTGTCAGTACCAAAATTGCACAACTTTACCTTGTCACTTCATCTATATGAAATTTCAATTTCTCCTGTATTATAAACCGTTATATTAAGAAAAAAAAATGAACGACAGAAAATTCTGGTACGCACTTGCGTATTTCGCGTAAAGGCAGGAACGCCCCTGGTCGAGCAGTTACCGATACGCTTCCACCCTGTTTCGTGCACGGAGAAACGTAACCTTTGAGAAGAGTTCAATCACCGTTTCTGTCAGTAATGTTTTTTTTTTTTGAAAAATAACGAACCAGATTTACTTAGATGCGACAAAGTTGGTGACATTGCTTCACATTTTTAAACTTTTTTTTTTTTGAAATTTGGTTCTTGGTTCAATTAACTTCCAAATAAATATTGAAAAATGCATTTAATAAATAAACGACCGGGCCCCCAATAAATGCCGGGTGTACGAGGCCAAGTTTTAAATAAACGCCCCCAGCATTTAATCAAGAAAATACGGTAAGCAGAGAAGGGGGTTGTCTATTTCTTAGAGCATACAGGTGAACATGTCCTTTCAGCCTTGCTGATGTATTACAGTAACTTAGGTTGGTACTATTGTTGTTTTTTTCTCATAATCGCCGATTCAAATACTTAATGTTTTGTGAGCATTTTAATGCCTTAAAAGACCTTCCTGGCCTACCACTTCTAGTCCAGGGAACACAGAAAATGGCATTTCAGAGAGTCCAATTTAAAAAATTTCCTGGGGGTGCATGCCCCCCGGACCCCCTAGAAGTTCGTGCCTTCAGCACTCACGTCTGCGCCTATGGTGCTCACATCCGCTTGTTTCAGTTATAAATCTAGATCTGGTATTTTAAAATGTTACAGAAAACCTCTTTTAATATAATTGTCTTTACAGTCAAAGCATGAGTGGTTGAGGGAAGAGGGGGCCAGTGTGTGTAGGGGGGGGGGGGGCTGTATTTTTGAGCATGGTGTGCTGTAGAGGACATAATATTCTTGTTTTGTTGGGAAGAGGGGTAAAAACATTTTGTTGTTGTTTGTAAAGAATCTTGCCAGCCCCCCCTTTCATACATAAATAATGAATGGTCCATTAATCCACTTGTTCTTATATGTGGGTTTTTACTGTGTTACTACTCCCCCCTGGATGGGATGCTAGTACATTGCAGGGTTACCCACAGCATTATGTTACTGGTACCCATTTATACACCTGGGTGGAGACAATGTGGGGTAAAGGAAACAACACTACAGTAGAGCCTAGGGTTCTAAGGAGCCACTGCTCTTCAGATCTGAAGTCCACTGCGATAACCACTACACAACTGTCTATTACCCCCACTTTGACATGCTAATCATTCACGTTTTGTGGGAGCACTTAATCAGGTGTTGTGGTTTAATAGGCCACTGCAGTTCAGATGTGAAGGTCAGTGGTTAAAGGCCTAGTCTCTAACAATATGTTGTTTTTTTAGGCAAGAAACTAGTGGCAGTCACATTATGTAAAGGGTGGTACCAGGTACATATATCACATACCCCATATATCTTTGCTGCCAAACTGTCAAAAAGCAGATCTTGACTTCTTTGTAATTTTGCTGGCCTTTTAGTTCCCTTTCTCTGTGTTGGGAAATTTGTTCCCAAATGTTGCTGCTTATACCTCCATTTTTAGGCATATTTCTACACAAAATTGACTCACAGGAGTCAGTGCTTTATACAGCAATTATAAATACACTGCTGACGGGTTTTATAGAGAATCACTCAAGCTTCAGCTATGCTGCTGCAGCAAGCTGAAGAGGGCTAAATTATAAAAAGGCTGGTTGAAATGCATGGACCATCTCTGGCCATGTGCATGATAATTAAATGGCAAACTAGAAATCAAGTGAGGTCATCGTTATGATTCAAGACATCAATTGCGTGAGACTGTTTCAATGTTTCCACAAGCAAACTGTAGTATTAAATTGCTTTTCACATCTTATTTGACAGCTTAAAAACTGTTTTGACATTTTGTGACATTTTGGCAAGGTCTAGAGCCAGCCAATTTCAAGTGGGGGTAATCTTTGAAAATTTGGTGCATTCCACCAATTTTTGAAAAAGTTTCACAAATAGGCCGCACAAGCTAATTTTATGTGGTGACATATTTCTTTGTTAAAAGAAAGTTTGTTACACCTGTGCAACCTGGCCCTATAATTATACAACAACACCATTCTTATAATGATCAACATAATTTATTAAGTGATTTCAAAATTTTCACTCTCAAACTGGCCGACTACTTTCTCACTTGAAGGGGTAAGTGGAAATATAAGGTCCTAAGTGACTCTTGATGTAATGTCATATTTTCCTTTTGTTTCACATGCAAATAAAAGGGAATTTGGAAGGAGAAATTAGCAGTTAATCAGAAGTCATTTAGGGCTTTTTTCCGTGCACCCCTTGAATTTGACTGTTCACTAGCAGCTGAGGTTAACAAAATATTAATCTACCCTACAAAAATAATTTTAAGCTGGAAATAACAACCAGACATCAAACATTACACAGCCAAATTTCTCAACTGTCAGTCTGATTTTAAAATGTGCATTGGCATGGTGTTTGTTCACTAACATGACTCAAATTCTAAACTTTTAAAATTCTCTTTGGCTTCTAAAAACGTGTAAAACTTAGAAGTGGCCTTTTGTTGTGGTGTAGAAGGCCCTCTGACTTGAAATAATCAGGAAAAATAGCAATTAAGTTGTTCTACTACGTCTGTGTTGGATTGTTTCTCAGGTAAACAAATCTACAATAAATGAAATGAAATGTTGTTGAATTCCACTAAGTCAATCCATTTTCAAGGACAGAATGTTTGCGACACTTAGCACGTGTTTTAATAAAACATCAACACTATAATTGCCTCTTCCCCCGAATAAACTTGAGTGTTAGGAGTCCAACACATCTTGGATATCATGTAAAGTTTCTGTACTCCAACATTTTTTAGGGAGTGCTGGAGAAAGACCTTTCAAAGACTGATGCTTTAGGAGGGGCCATGTTATGCTTATTTTCAAAATAATTGTTCAAGAAAAAGGTTCTAAAAAAGTGAACTGTCCCTAAACCAACTGGCCACAATTGTAGCTCGAACAAATATCTGAAAGAACAATCCCGGGAGGTTGATAATTCAGATTGAAATTTCAGGTTAGTTTTTGTCCGTAAATGCATCAGAAAATTGAGTTTTTGAATAACAAAATCTGGATTTATATTGGTTAAAAGGAATGCAGCCTACATTTACCGTTGATAATGTGTGGAGTCCTTCCCCGATTTTGAGCCTAATTTTATGCAAAAAGGCTATAAACAAGTTTTTATGGTAAGCTAATTAAAACCTAAGAAAAATGGTGATATATGGATTCAAAATGTAACACTACCAGTTCATCATCTGATTTGTTGTGTCAAAATTAAAAGAAGAGCAGTTCTTTCCACTAATGGATTTTGTGGCCTTACCACAGCAATCAGTTGGGCCTATCTGCTTAGATGTCTTTATTTCTTTCGCAATTTGTTGGTCAAAAAATTGAAGTTTACCAGTGCGGGCACTGTTACTAACTACTACGGTAACCTAGTTTTGTCAATTTTTTCTCAAAGGTCAAATGAATAGTAGCATTAAACGGTACAAAATGTGCACTTGATGTAGATTTCATTGACTAAAAATAGACTTCTTGGGGGGTCAGAGATCTTCCATTTCATTTGATTTTTTTGGTTTTTACAGCTGTAAGGACGGACATCTCTGCCAAAACTTAAATTTGGTCCAGTCAAATTTTGTCACGCTTTTTGGCAAGAGACAAGTGACTTCAGTGAGCCCTGTTCTATTATTTTACCCGAGTTACTAACTTAAATCTTTTAGATGGTCATCATAGTGTTTACGAAGAACAGTCTTACTACTGAACTCCTCGGAACATATCCAACAGGTGTACTGTTCACCTTGGTTTTGTTTCTTTTTCTGCACAGGAGAAGCATGTGTTTCAAGTTGAGGATCATTGGAATCTCTCCTTTCCTTCTTCTTTACATGTGCTTCAAGTTTCACTGGGCCGGAGACACCCTTGACACTCTCTTTACACTCTACAGGCTTCTTCTCTGTATGTGTTTTGGCATGTCTCCGTAGATTTCCTGCATATCTGAAACACTTGTTGCAGTCTTTGCATTGATAAGTTTTTTTGCCAGAGTGGGTCATTTCATGTTGCTGACAATTGGATTTTTGACTGAAACACTTGCCGCATTCCTTACATTGAAATGGTTTTTCTCCTGTGTGTAACCTTTCATGTCTATAACAATTGGCTGGGTGGTTAAAGCACTTACCGCACTGTTTGCACTTATAAGGTTTTTCTCCTGTATGTGTTCTTTGATGTTGTACTAAACCATATCGGTCGCTAAAACACTTGCCACATGTTTTGCATTCATAAGACTTTTCTGCTCTGTGTTTTCTTTTATGCATTAGTAGACATCTTGAATCATTGAAAAAAGCACCACACTGTTTACAGTCATAAAGTGTTTGTTCTTTGTGTATTTTCTTGTGCTCTTGAAGATGCCTTGACAGTTTAAAACACTTCCCACACTTACTGCAGGTGTAAGGTGTCTGTTTCTGGTGCCCTCTCTCATGCATTTGTAGAGATGATGGATAGCTAAGACACTTCCCACACTTTTTGCACTCGCAGGGTTTCTGCTTCAAATGCACAATTGTATGCCTCTTAAGAAGTGATGGATATTCAAAACACTTTCCACACTTTTTGCACTCATACGTCCCTTTCACGTGCATTTTTTCATGCCTCTTTAGAGATGATGGATAGCTAAGACGCTTCCCACACTTTTTACATTCATAAGGTTTCTGCTTCAAATGCACCATTTCATGTCTCTTAAGAAGTGACAGACAGCTAAAACTCTTCTTGCATTGCTTGCACTTATGAGGCTTTTCCCCTGAATGTAATGACTGTTCATGGTACCTAACACCAGTGCGATTACGAAAGCATGAGCCACATTTGCTGCATCTATAAGGCATCTCTCCTGTGTGAGTTCTTTTGTGTGCATGGAGGTTTCCTGCTTGACTAAAACACTTGCCACACTGTTTGCACTTATAAGGTTTCTCGCCTGTGTGAGTTCTTTTGTGGCTCACTAGATGCTCCCTCCGGGTAAAACACCTGCCACATTGTTTGCATTGATGCAGTTTCTCTCCAGTGTGAATTCTGTAATGTACCTTTAAAGATTTCAAATGGCTAAAACACTTTTCACAATCCTTGCACTGATAGGTCTTTTGGGACATCACTATACTGATTCCAAGTGAACTTCAACAACAAAGCCCCCAACTATTCCTGTTCAAAAAAACAAAAAAAATTCAGCTGTTATAAGCTCCCCTCTCTAATAAACCCCTTTCTAGAGCTTCAACCCCACTTATAAAACCAAAAAGACAGCGGGTAAGGGTGGGTAAGAACTGCATATGAGGCCTTGGTAGCTCAGTTAGTTACATGTAGAGCATACATGAAGGTCACAAGTTCAAATCTCGCCCAAAGTCTCGAAATTTGTTTCAGGCTAAAATACAATTTCTTTAATTGTGCACATCGCTGTGAGGATCATTTTCTTCATTTGATTTCATTTCCATATTCAATTGTATGATTTATCTTATCATATGTTCATTGTCATCTGATCTTAATATTGTTATAAAGTGACTGTCCACCAAAATTGGCAAAGAATGAATTCAGTGAGTTTACCTTCAGTCTATAAATGTCATAAATAAGAATTGAAGGGCCCGGTGGAAAAAGGACGTAAGTGATGATTTGAGGTTAAAATCGAAATTGCTCCTATTTAGCTGAACATTGGCATACAGGCTGGTTTTCATGTGAGGAACACTGTTGCGCACTTATTTCTTGACCTGAGATCTTAAATTTGAAGAATTAGCGTATTATGTTCCGTGGAAAGTTTTGTTGAACTGAACTTGCTCAAGTGATGCGTGAATGATTTCTTTTGTTCTCTGCCTGAACTAAAACAAAGGAATTCAACCTAGAATCTGCGGTCCTGTTGTTTTCTTTGTGTCAGTTTTAAGCAAAAGTAATACGCTAATTCTTCAAATTGAAGCCCTCAGCTAGGTCAAGAACTAACTGCACAACAATGTTCCTTACAGGAAAACCAGCCTGTGTGCCGATGTCCAGCTAAATAGCAGTAATTACGATTTTCAGCCTGCAATCATCACTTAAGCCCTTTTTCCACCAGGCCCTTCAATTAAAATCCATACAAGTGTTTTTCAAGAAAATCTAAGAAAAATACCCCACAATCATCCAATACTAGCCCTTTTTGTTAGGTTGCCTGTGGCAAACCCAGTCATAAATTGCTGTTGGATTTTCCTGTCTCCTCCCTCCAAGAATGTCAAAATTACATCATTGTACGTCATTGCTCCCACCATTGCGTGTTTGCCACTGCATGGTTTCCATCCTTTCCACTCGGTACAGGCAGACTGAGAGGTATTTTGTTCGATAATTTTGGGAACGGTTTGTGTGAACTTCAAGTGCTATCAGAGCGAACTTAACTTCGAATGTTATCCAGTAATCAATAGGGCAGACTGAGAGGTGTTTTCTCCGAGTTTGGATTTTAGCTATGCACATGAACTCAACAAAGGTGGTTCTGAGAGGCACTGTGACTATTTCAATGCTCTTCAATCTAATGCCTGATGTATTAAAAGCAGAAACCACACAACAACAACACAAAGGAAATGGGAGCCATATTGGAATTCTGCAACTCAGTTAAAAAAACTCAAGTTTCTATTACCTTGCTTAAATAAATTTCACTTCTTGTAGTTGTTTGTCTGCCACAAATTTTTATCTTATCAAGTTGAACCAGTAAAGTAAAAGGTAAATAAACATCGGTACACTGCATCGGAATGCATGTCTTGTGTCACATTTTTTTTACATGTTTCTTTTGCCGCTGCACACGTTTCTTGGGCAAAAATAACCTTAAATTTCAGTCTGTCACTGAATTTCTTCTGTGTGTTGCAGGTATACAGGAATATAAATCGGATATTTTTCGCATCACCGATTGCAGTATGTTTTATGAAATGGCTGCGTTTTGCAAAGGTTCCAAATTACTTTTGACATGCAAATAGCATCCACAACTGAAGCAGCCCAAAATAAATTTCAGTGGGCTAAATTTATCATTCTTCTACAAAATTACCACTGCTTTATTCTAATTTTAAGTTTCATTCAACATTTAGTATAATTATGGCAAGAATACATCCGGAAAAAGTTTCAGTTGGGTACAGTGTGATTCAATACTCTGTTCTCGTGTTTTAAATCAATGATTTATTTATTATATTTGCCACTGAACATTCAATCATCTATTACTATCAGCTTCATTCAGCATTTCAACAGGAATGAGCAACAGTTGCAGTTCAGTGCTCAAAGAGAGGAAAATAACTTTAAATCATGTTTTAACAAGTACAAAATAAACCTGCTCGTAGTTACCGTTCATATCACATGAACAAATGAAAATGAAAATCGAGTTCCGCAGTCTTATTGTAACATTTGCTTATTGTAATATTTGCTAAAGGTTAAAAAATTAGAAAACTACATTGTATCTTCTTGATGAGATTATTCTACGTACTTCCAAGGACTGAAAATTGAATTTAAGGCCCACAAAAAAATCAGGGAAATCTGGGCAGAAGAGGGGGCTTCCGCCTTGGAAGTCCAGGCAGGGGGAGGGGTCTAGTGGTACAGGACATCTGGGTGGAAAGGGAAGTCAAAAACTCTTGCCCCCGTTGGGGGTGTGTGGGCTTTTTCTAGAATAACCCAATACTGGTTAAACCAACTTTTAAATTGTATTCTAATGTATTTATAATTTATGCATTGAGTTTGGCACGGCAGTAGCACAACGTTTGAAACAGGCCTAAGTTGTTCTTATCTCTCTGAATTCTTGGCCATTTCAAAGGAGCTCCCAGCAAAATCAATGGCTGACATTTAGAAAGGGAAGAGGGAGGTGCTGTCAATCACAATAATTATTGTTCACGGGTTTAACTGGTGCTTATTCGTGGTTTCCAAAGGATTTCTGTCCTTGGGTGAAATTTGGTTGTGCAGCCATCAAGCAGAACTTCATAAAAATGACAAAATGGACTAAAGCAACATGACACTTGGTTTTACCGTTGAACCACCCCTCACAACCCTCCACCGCGGTCAAACGTCTGAGGCTGTTTTTCGTTCTAATTTGTAAGATTTAGTCACGATGCAGTCGAGACATGATCAAGGATATATAAAATAGTGGGTGAGTGTAAATATATTTTCATTTCTCTCAAGTAAACGAGTTTCTTTGCCATCTAAATGTTCCACCCCTGAACAAAATTACTCTCACAAATTGTGCCGCCAAGTCCTTTTCCCATTTTCAAACACTTGGAACTTTTTTAGTAAAATTTGAAACATTTTAGTAAATCTACAGGATACTGATAAAGTATCAAACTTTAAACAGGGAAAGTAATTCCCTTATCTTTGAAGTACTTTTCTTATTTTTCTCGTTTGACCACGGTGAACCTCAACCCCCTTGCCCAAGAGAGGTCTGGGGACAAGAAAGTACACGTAGTGCAAATCATTGATCAAATTTTGTTTTTAAGGTGATTCCATTCAATTGCATTAAGCATCCTTTCTGTGCATCATTTCTTGCGTGATCAGCGCGTGCACAAGCGCGCGCACCTTCGGAACTTGATAGGTTTTCTATGAAAGCTGAGCTGTTCAGAGAAATAAATGGTTGTTTTCTCCTAAACGAGCTCGGTGACCCCCATTTTTAAATTCATAAATTCAAATGGCACACGGTCTAGTACAATATATCGCGATTTTGAGAAAAGTTAAAAATTCTGCTTTGAGATATTGTTATTTAAATGCCGAAAAGAACACGTCTTTAGGTGCAGCAGGGTATGTGCGCTCGCCGCAAATTTGTAAATTTATTTCATAATCTTGATTCCTGTTCAACTAAAATAGTATATAATACAAGATAAATGTTTGTTTTGGTGAACTGCTCCAATATTTCAATACAAGCAATGACTTTTTAAAGCAATTAGAGTTCTCATTTCTGATTACCAGGGTTTCTCAGGAAAACCTTGCGGGTCGTATAGTTGCTATCAATGGCTATCCATTTTGTGAAAAAACAAGGACGGTGACCCCATTTTTTATGGCATTTTTGAAATGTTCGGAGCAATTTTAGAATACCCGGCCACTTATTTACACATCTCTCAACGCTTTAAAGAACGAGGCATATAGAAACAAAAGGATCCATTCAAATTCAGTGAGATGCAAATAAGTGACCGGGTATTCTAAAATCTAGCCTGGAAATCGCCTCATGAGATGCGATAATAGCGTTTGAGCTCCTGCCAGACAACTATGCGTGGGGATTAATTTGTCGACTCTCGTTAATTATCGAAACTATAAGCGTATTTGGTCAACTTCTTTACAACTCTCAGGGTGTAAACTCCATCTTTACTTTCCCTACAGAATAGAACGTTAAATAAGGCAAAACAAGGCACTTACCTTTTCAATTTACTGGAAAAAATCTCAGTATTCACAATGCACAGCGCTACTGCTGGGCATCGATTTTTCGCGCGCCAAAAATTGAGGAACCCGCAATCCTATTTTCCAGCGGACGTTACCATAACAACGCTACTGGCACCAAATTTTCTGCTTTGCTCCATACACCAAACATTCTCCAGGATTAATCGACACATTTCTACAAAGTCCCTCTTTGAGCATTTATAATTTTTTTAGCTATGGGGAAAGATGATAACAATAAACAAATTTTTCTTCAAACTTTGAAAGTTGCCAGACTTTTTTAAATTTTTCGCAAAAGCAAGTCTCTATCATTAGCAGAATAGTTTTTTGGGAATTTATTTCTCACGAAAAACTCAGTCGAAAATAAAAATTTGCCCGCATATAGTCTGCATTTCGCATCGCGAATGTTTTTTTTAAACAGCGGAAGTTGACACCTCGGTTACCGGAAATCTAGTGAACATTCCCATGAGCCACCTGTGCTATTCGTACACGTAAAGCGAAAACTGGAAGCGGGGGCCGAAGGGGAAGTGATCAGAAACGAACATGGCTAGTCCAAGAACACGGCGAGTTTTGAAGGAAATAAAGCCTAAAGATGGCAACAGTGTAAGTAAAATAATCATGCGGCGTCAGATATTTCATTTTTTATCGTATTTCTCGAACAATTTTGACGAGTTTGGCGTTTTTGATCGCACAGAGTTGTTTTGAATGCGGGGCTCACAATCCTCAGTGGGTTAGTGTGACCTATGGAATATGGATTTGTCTCGAGTGTTCCGGGAAACATCGAGGACTAGGAGTTCATTTAAGGTGAGATAATAGTTTGATTACAATATTTGTATACTACTCTTGTTTTATAGCAATTTTCATGCAACAAAACCGAAGGGAAAGTTACTAGTTTGCGGTAAGCCGGCAAGACTATTTTTGTTTGTGGTTGTTTTAGCATGAAATAGCTATTGAGCAAGAATTCCGTGGCGTCATACGATTAAGTAATGGCTTCAGTTCTTGTTTGATTAAGATCTCTTTAACGCTTTGAAATCAATGTGAAAGTAATGTTTAGTCATATTAAAAAAAACTATCAAAGTGTTAAACTAACTTGTTTGTAGGGGTTATGTCATTCATTTGTAGTGAAAATAGCAGACTTAAATATCCTACCCACTATACTGTACTATTTTACCGCACCGTGATAACCTTTAGCGATGTGGAATACCATAACATTATTTTATGATTCCAGTCAACGTGCGTAAAACAAGTGCTTCAAGAAAACTGAGTTAATAAACTCATTGTTTGATAAACTGCTTATTTCCAGAAATTCCTTCCAAACACCATTATTTATCTCATGCCCTTTTAAGGCTGGTTTTCACTAGCCACGGAGTCGGAGTTGTAATCAGAAGCCTAAAGCGTTACGATCTAGTGAAAATCAAACAACAGAGTTGTAAGCAGAGTTTCCTATTGCGCTTACGCTTCCGTCGCTTATAATCTCATGAAAACCAAATTGTCGGAGTCGTAAGCAGAAGCACGAGAGCTAAACCAATCACAAAGCATGGGAACGAGCACTGTGATTGGTTTATCCTTCTGCTTCTGTTTCTGACTCCGACAATCTGGTTTTCACTAGATCGTAAGCTACGGAATCGTAAGGGGAGTCGGAAGAAAATGGAAACGTTCTGATTCTTCCAACTCCGATTCCATCGAGCTTATGACTCCGCTTACGACTCCCACTCCGACTCCGTCGCTAGTGAAAACCAGCCTTTAATATAGCCAGTCAGAAAGCTGTTGCATATTCTTTGTGTTACCAGTAACTGTTATAGTGTTTTCCTGGTGTTCTTCACTGTGTTGTGTAGCAGGGCATGGTAAATTGATATGGTGGACTGAGCTTGAAACATGTGTGAAGTTTAATGGAAACATCATTCTTTAGATCTTTCTTGTGTCTCTTTGGAAGTCATTGGCAATCTTCAGAAAATTTCATAAAGTGTTCAGAAAATCTTTAGAAAGTAGTCAGACGTCTTCAGCAATAATTGGAGAATATACTAAAGTACTGTAATAAAAACTGTTTGAATAAACTAGAGAACAACTGAGAATTTCTAGAAAATTGTCATAAATCTTTGGCTAATTTTCAGTGGCACTGAAAGTGTGCCTCACAGGTGAAACAAGACGTGGGTTAAAATAGTTATGCAATGTCTTCTTACCAGAATACTGTGAATATCACAGTGGTGACTTGATTTCTCTTTGTATGTTTAATTTTATCTTTATGTCTAAATGCTTTCAAACTAGTTTGTTTTTTCCTTTGTCTTAGGGTGCGTTTCTTTGGGAAAATCCAAATCCGGATTCTTGTATCCAAAAACGGATTTTGCGTTTCTTTACCTAAATCCGAAAATGGATTAATCATGGATTAGTGATCTGAAGAATCCACACTCCGAGTGGATACATCAGATTAAATCTAAATCCGGATTTTTAGGATTCATGATCCGTACATTTCTTTGGGGGACGGATCCGAAAATAGTACATCTGTCAAGCGGTCTTCCATGCAAATTTACTGGTCTCGCCATATTTTCTCTCGATCTTGCGTGACAAAACATTCGATCGTAAAAAGGAAAAATTGAGGTGATTATTCCCTTCCGTATATTTGAAAAGTTTTCTCCAAAATTACAGACAGAAGCATTGACACGTCAGGATAACTTCATTTGTGTACCATTTCTGTGATTCAGGGACCAGATTTTGCTAATTGTGAACGCAAACAGCGAGTTCACTTGAACTACTGCAGATACTGTCCTTGTTTATAAATTATTTGTATTCCATTCTAGTTGAATTCTAGGGCAGTACGAGAGAAATATCATTCTGATATATATATATATATTGCGTGCCTCCAGCCTGTCTTGTCATGACAAAATAATCCTTTTTCGGATTTTGCGTTTCTTTGGTGTCGAAGAATCCATATGACCTGGGATCACAAATCCGTTTTCGGATTCTCCCAAAGAAACGCACCCTTAGGGTTATGGTAATTAATCTGGAACAAAGGAATCAAACTAGTTTGAAAACATTTTGATGAAACATTTTGAGCTACAGCATATACACACTCGCCTCAAGGCTCATGTTTATATTGAAACAATTTTTGTGAACTTTGCCCCATTTACTAGGGTTTAACCTAACTAACTGGTCTCAATCAACAGTCAACTGTCACTATTCACTTTTACAACGGATGGGTAAGAGCTACTCTGCTCACATGAAAAAAATCTTAGTTTTCATACTGGTACATTGTAAAATCTGATTGGCTGTTGCTATGTAGTAATCAAGAAAGGTCACTCAACGTTACATAGATCAAGAAACATCAACCAGTGTCTTTTAAAGTAAATAATCACGGTCGCGCAAATAACACATTCTCGGACAAATTAAGTCACTAATAAAAAGTATTTTTATTGTACCACTTGTATGCATTGTGCACATAACTGTAAATGTACACGTACTCACTAGAAGCCACCCTAACAGACAGGAGCGATCTGAAGAAACCTCTGGGCATTAGCTTTGTGCTATAGTATCAGTCAGTAAATCCTTCCTTCCATCCCACAGGTCCATCTACAAGGGCTTTTGAACATACAAGCCTAATGTAATTGAAAATATGTTGAATATCAATAAACAGAATGTTTTGGGTAGTAAGCTAATGGTGCTGTCTCCCTGGCACTCCACTGTAACACAGTTACCAGTGATAATACTTTTTACATTACCTAGAGTAACAAATTTCAAACACGTGTGTAATAATATACTGCGGTAAAATGATAGTCATGATGGAATTCTTGTTGTAGTTTTGTCAGATCAGTTACCATGGACAAGTGGAAAGACATTGAGTTGGAGAAGATGAAGGTATGAGAACACACCAGTGTTAGTTGTCCTCGTTACCAACATACATGAACTTTATTGACACAAATTTTAGAGTAGCCAGAAAGGCTAATATCTCCGTGTAACATAACAAGTGAAAAACAAAGAAAAAGAAAAAAAAAGAAACTTATTTACATTACAAATATCTTTCAATCACTCTCATCTACAATCCTGGCCAATTGGTTAAGGGACACTTGGCCTTTTCTTAATCTTTTTGTGAGCAATTTGAAAATAGGCGATAACATAAACCCCTCAAAAGCATTTTACAAAGTTCTTTCCCCCGCTCCCCCTGAACAATGTTGAAGTACAGAAACTGTACAAGATACCCGGGATGTGTTGGACTCTGGACAGTCAACATTGTTTAGGGGGGGAGGGGGAGAAGATATTATTGACGTGTTACTAAAAATTTGGCTTAATGTCCCAAACGTTCTGGCCACGATTGTCCGAGCCAACAGGATAACCTCTACCTTGAAACGACGTACAGCTTTCGGTCCTTTTCTTTTCGAAATAGTATTCTGGGTTAATTCAAAGCTGGAAAAACGTTCCTGAAGCGAGAACATTTTATCGAGTAGAATTTAACGCTAGGAAATGGATGTTGTAAGAGCTTTTCATAAGGATTGAGTGAGATGTTTGAACGCAATGTTTGCGTTTGTAGGACTACTGCTTTAAAAGGAGAAAAATGGTTAGGAAATGGAAGAAAAGATTTCGTAAACAAGCTTTAGTCGAGTTTAAGTGTTGTATGACTGTTTATGGTCTGCGCTTAAAGCAGATAACTGGCTCAAGTTTGATGATTCTAGCACAGGAAGACCACGATTGAGTAGATTTAGTGTGCATGTTCAGCGATGTCTTGGTACACTCTCTAGAAGCAATCTAAAGGGTTTTGGTAACTAAAAAGGGTGAAATAAAACCACTTAACAAACAATAGAAACTCTTTCTATTTGTCTGGTGTATTATTGGCTTTTGTGCTGTTATCCAAACTCCCGTTCAAGGCGTTGCTTCTCAATTGCTAAACTGTTGTCAAATCTTGTAAGTTCAATAGCAATACAACAGTTTCGGAACCTCCAAAGGGTGAAATGGAAATACTAATTTCCAAAAAGTTCTCAACACTTTGTATAAAACCCAAAATAATGTTGCTAGAGAGCCATAAACGCGCACTGCTTACCACAGAAACAGTGACTGGTATTCCTGTGGTTCAACAAAGAGAATGACCGTGAGGTTACTTAGCAACTGCAATTGTTGGTATAAGCCTCAGTAAACAGCAGTTGTACTTAATAACTTATAGCAGGAGCAATATTTCTGCTTCTCTTTAGCAAACAAGCTTTGACATTGCCATAGTGAGTACCACTGAGAGTACAAGTGTAGCAAAAGTATCGTTTGGGTTTCTGCTGTTTAAGAAACATCATGATATAGCGATCAGGAACAAGGGAGACATTGCAGGATTGCTGTCAAACAGTCCAAAAAACGAGCCGGGTAAATACTGGCATCACTTCTCGACAAGGGGACTCAAATCTAATCGAACGGCTAGTAAAAATGCAGGCACGTCGGTTACAATGCACTTAATTAGGTTAATTCAAAATAATTCACTTGTGTTATCTCAATTTTGTGGGTCCATTCACATTGTGCTACATCTACGGCAAGCATACTGCCAGATCCGTTTTGTTCCCTTGTCAGCAAATGGGGGGACAAAAACTTTCTTTTTTCCTACAAATTGCATTTAGAGCACACTTTTGACCCTGCATGCAGCACTGGTTATCCCGCGGCCAGTGTCAGTGACACAAAGGTCCGACATCCGGAGATCTTTATAAACTGTTGAACGAGCATCGTTTTTTACTATTTGGTAATCCCTTGGTCCGGTTTGTTATGGCTGTTGGAAGGGAATATCTTCACCTTTCAGTACCAGAACCAATTTTTGGAGCAAAGACATCGAGTTCTTCAAAGACACTCTCGCTTATTTACTAGTCCTTGAATTTAATCTACCCGTCGATTAATCAAGCGATATCACTCAGGTTTTGTCCGCTCGTCGGCGCTGCTTTGATTTCTTGATGCGAATCACAGTAAAAGATAAAATATACCTAAATCACTACCCACAGCGTCTTGCCGGACTTTTTCTGGAAGACAAATAATATGAGTTCTCAATGTAAACATTCCAGAGAAGCCATACAGTAACAGAGTGGAGCCGAATCACGCACATCAGCGTGACATTCTTCGACAGTGCTCCATCAAAAATGTTCCTTTTTAGTGTGAAAAAATACGTTTTTGTGTCTCATTAACAAAGTAAAACTATTGAGAATGCAATTTCTGCCGAACAGTGATCAAATATTTAGAGAACGAGGTGATTAAGTTAGAAAATGAACAGTGCTCCATCAGAAGGTCAATATAGAATTAATAATAAGGTCTCTTTTATAAGGTTTCAGTGGAGCACTGTTTGAAATGCCACTTGTATTAACAAATCTCAAATTTGTTTCTTATTTCTTCGAAGATAAATGGTTCATGGTTCTAGTACATTGATAAAATTTGTGTAACATCGATTTTAAGGCACGGAGAGGAAGTTTATTCGAAGGAGAACTGTGTTGCGTTACAGTGGAGCAACGTTCTTTGTGCCTCCCCGTACAGAGATTACGCAAGAGGTTACGTGGTTTCAAAGTGCACTTCATTAGCCCTTACAGTGTATTGTCATGACTAAGACGACTCCTTGGATTACTGATAGTTAGTTCTCAACCGTTGCAGCTTTTGATACAATATTTTTCGGCACAACTCGTTACGCGTGCTTTTCATGGTGCGAGGTATAAGTTTATGGTCAATCGGACAAAAAACAGCCAAATACCGCTCTTAACTATTATCAAAGACGGCATGTACAGTTTTTATAAAGCGAATGACCTCGTCTTCTAATGTCTTTCTTACAATACTGAATAGCGAAATGCGCATGTTAAACCTTTTCATGTCACCTAGACCAGAAAAGACTTCTCCGACAATCCTGGCCAATTGGTTAAGGGACACTTGGCCTTTTCTTAATCTTTTTGTGAGCAATTTGAAAATAGGCGATAACATAAACCCCTCAAAAGCATTTTACAAAGTTCTTTCCCCCGCTCCCCCTGAACAATGTTGAAGTACAGAAACTGTACAAGATACCTGGGATGTGTTGGACTCTGGACAGTCAACATTGTTTAGGGGGGGAGGGGGAGAAGATATTATTGACGTGTTACTAAAAATTTGGCTTAATGTCCCAAACGTTCTGGCCACGATTGTAGTTTGGGTGTTTTTTTTGGGCTGGGAGGGATCCAAGTCAGGATTTCTGAATCATAAAACAGATAAGTTCAGATTGATTCATTTTCAGATTCTCTAATCTTAAGAATCGACATGACCAGAGTTCACAAACTCCATTTTGGACTCATCAAAAAAGAACACTTCCATAATAGTAAGGTCATCAGTTCTCTTTGCATCTACTGGTGCATAGGATCGAAGCGATCTTTCTGATAAAGTGTTCAATTCAATGCAGTTCCACCTGTAGGCTTCAACTGACACATAACAAAATTAAATTAAGTTTTACTTATTTTCTGTAAAGGTTGGTGGGAATAGTAAGGCCAAAGCATTCTTCAAGTCCCAGGCAGATTTCCGAGCAGACATGACCATACAAGAAAAGTACAACAGCAGGGCAGCAGCTCTCTACAGAGACAAGGTGAGATAAAAATAAAAGGAAATACATGATTACAAAATGGTTGCAGGATTTCAACTCTGACGTACAGTGTAAATTGTTTTCAAATCAATCAGACAGGAGATCAGATTACAAGGGTAATAACCATTCGAGCTTGTTTTTTCTCTCTCTCTCTCTCTCTCTCTCTCTCTCTCTTGTGTCATTTATTTCTTGCAATAATGTTCAGAGTTGAGGCTAACAGTAGTCAACGAGCCAAAGACAAGAGAGAGTGGGACTCAGCTAGTAAATATTAATTTCCAAAGAAACACTGTACTATAGATTACAATTTGTAAGAAATTTTTTTGGCTTGTAAATCTGTGAAATCACTAACCACTGGGCTAGTACAGTAAGTTCAAAAGGTAGTTTCAACCTGTGAATAATGATAGAAATTATTCTAGAGTTCGTGCTTTTCTGGTGTCCCCTAAAACTTAGTACTTAACATTTTACTTGACTGTAAATGTGGCTTTTGTTCAGGTTGTCAAAACATCAGTCACTGTCGAAAGTTATTTTAATGACCACCCTCACCTGGATGGTCACAGCATAAAACATACTTAAGCCTTTAAGCCCCAATAGTGACAAGCATCTATTTTCTCCTTACAATATCCATACATGATCAAACATACAGGTCATAAGAATAAAGGAAATGAACACCAGTGATCAAAATCTGTTTGTACAAATTCTCTTAACTAGTACCATATGAAATGTATGTGAACACTAAGGAGAATATGCACATTAATACTGGGGCTTAAAACCGAAAACAAGAATATTCAAAGCCCATTGGGTAGTGTGACCAGGCTTTTTTTTTTAATGTATGCATGTGTTTAAGTTACACTACAAAAAAGATCCCACAAGTCAAATAGCTCTATGTCTTTTAATACATTGGTGTGACACCATTGATGTTGTTTAGGGAGACAACTAAAACTGGATGTCCGGTGAAAACCGGTACTGCGTGTGTTGAGTGCAGTGTCATCTGAGTGAAAACTGGATGACATAAGGCCAGTTGCTTAGGAAATTTCAAAGAACAAACTGTATCACTAGAACTGGGCTCACCCCAGGCAGCCTGTTTAGTGAAGGTCGCTGAAAGTTTCTTATGAATCCTTTCTTATTGCAAACAGATTTCAACCCTAGCAGAAGGAAGAAGTTGGTCCGAAGAGACGTCACCAGCCAGAAACTATGTAGCACCACTTCAGAGAAGCTCAAGCAGTGCAACTGTTTCTCGCGTGTCAAGTGGATCAAATTCCATGTCTCACAGTGCCTCATCACCAGAATTGATGTTAGGAATGTCAAAGTAAGAAAGAAAGATATTGTTTGGAAATTTGTTTTCAAATTCTCAGCAATAATATCAGTCTGCTTACCATGATGTATATTCATTGTTGTTCTTGTCATTGTCTTGCTTTTGTAGACATGAATTGAATACACAAAAAGAGGACTTCTTCAACAGAAGACAAATGGAAAATGCCTCAAGACCCGAGTAAGTTTAAAGTGCTTACTCTAATACTATTGATCCTAGCTAGACATCCTTGGAATTGAGTTTTCGGTGTTGAAACTCGTTTTTTGTAAGTTGAACTATACAGAGTGATCTTGCAATCAAGAAAATTTCTGAGTATTTGTAAACTCACAAGTGGGTGAAGCATGATCAAGTATCTGGGTGAGTGTAGTTCTGAGAATGGCTGTTTTGTGATGACATTGACTGATGTTTCCACTACCTGAGCAGAAGTCATCATCAGAGTCAAGTGATTTGTGAATTGTCAGTAGATTTTATGAGTCGCTGGTCATTGTCCTGGTTGGTCCACGAACTCACAATGTTATTGGTCATCTTTCTGTTAAGCTGTGATGTTATTGGCTGTGAAGACTGGCAAAAGTGATTGGTGCTTTTCAATCCATCTTCTGTTAGTCAAATGTCCATTGGTCTATTGCTAGGGAAACTAGTCGGTTTTCTATTGTTTGTCAGTATGTCATTTGTAAGGTGCAGGTAGTTGTTGTCAATGGTTCTGTGGTGTTTGTTCTAAGTTATATTGTAGTAAACCAGCTTTCTATCGTGATTAGTTAGCATAGAAGTGATATATTTGCCTTGAGTGTTTGAGATGGCAGGGGTCCATTGCAGCAGTCCATTGTTTTCCAGGCATTTCAAAGGTTTGCTGGATCAAAGTACAGCAACTTTGATTTTACCATTTAACGGTCTTGCAAGCGTCAACTGTCCTCAGCACAATACATTTCAGAGAGCTCATGTGGCAGTTCGTAGTTTGGGATTTTACAGTATTTTAACTAATGAGGGAACTTGTTTGTTTCCAATGTAGCAATCTTCCTCCTAGCCAGGGTGGAAGATACACAGGATTTGGATCAGCACCAGTAGCCAAACCAAACAACTCTGGTTAGTAAACAGTGCAGCCTTCCATAAAACAAATGCTGTCATAAAAGATGGGACAACGTTGGTTCAGTCTTCTTTGATTTATTGTTGTTCCAGAAAATATCCATACTCTCCCCACAGAGGGTTTAACTTTTTTGGTTTTAGCCCCCCCCCCCCACACCCCTCAGGGAATTCCAGTTTAGGCTCATACATTTCTTTAAACATTTTGGCCTTTAAGACCCCCCTCCCCCTCAGAATTTCCGATGACCCTCTGTGGTGGGGGTATGGATATTCTCTGGGACCACACATTGCTGTTAATTTATTACTGGTGTTCCATAAGCCTTTGTATACAAAAGAATATAATTATAATTATAACGTCTGTGATGTCTCCTTGTTTTCCAGGCTGGGATACAGCATTTTCATCTTTATCATCTGTAAGTTTGAGATACAATCATCTGTCATGTGTAGATTGTTCGGGCGACCAATTAGTTAGTAGAATCTTCCCACCACAGATGACCTTGAACAATGAACTTAATTAGTATTAATTTTCACTAGTTGCATGAACTTTATTTATTTATTCGTTCCCGCACTGTATGTAAGTTTTGGATTAGTATTCTAGGAGAAGTGAGTGAAGTCGAAAAAGAATAGTCGAGGAGTCGAAATGTAAAATAATACAGAAATGGCAGTTTGTACTTGTAAATTCTTTAAATCGTTAGAACGCAGATAGTTGCAAACGTTCAACTTGATCTTCTTACCTATTGTTGCTTTTGTTGTTTAGGGTTGGAGTTCATTTGCAACTGGGGCCGCCCAGTTTGCTGCAGTGGCTTCACAGCAAGTAAGCTTTTTAGTGGGATTGATCGTTTCCTTTGAGTCAGTAAAGTCAGTGGGATATAAATTGCAACATTTAAGCTGCTTACTCCTAGTTTGCCAAATGAAGACTAGCATTAAGTAGTCTTAACATCATGATTTATATCTCAAGTGACTATAACAATACAGTGAAGTTCTAAAAGTAACAAGAGATACAGCCTTTCACAATGATAACAGTTACTGTTCTACTTAAAGGAAACAGTACTTCAGGGTGGTCCTTAGATTCAAGTTTCGAAAATGTGTACGGACTATGGGACAGTCCATCTTAATAAAATTCTGTCTGTTGTACTGACAACTACAATGGAAACCCTTCTATCTTGAATCACCTGCTATCTTGAAATGAAACTGGTCTTCCTTGGTTGATGTTGCTCAGTAATTTACTATTGACTATCTAAAACTCCAGCTGTTGTCTTGAATCTGAGCTTTTGGTTCCCTAGTGTGTTTTAATAGAAAGAAGCATTCTACTGTACTAGTGTACTCACTACTAACTAGATATTTATGAGGAGCTCTTTGCATAAAAATTTGAAGAGATCGTTCTTTATCAAGGTGGTTTTGTTTGTAGTCGACGTTCACGTCTTTCAGTGCTATGTAACTTAATATTTGACATCTTCTTGACTTGGGCTGCAATGATACACCGATGCATTGGTGAACCGTGATATTTTTTGCAACAATACAAATATCAATATTTAAACAAGATATCATGATATTACGATACAATAATGCTACATCAACAAATTGCTCCAAGGGCTCCTTCAGGGTGAGCGGAGCTAAAATATGGAACAGCCTCCCGTTGAAACTGAGGAGGGTTCAGGAATTAACAAGGTTTAAGTCTGGCCTCAAAAAGCTTTTTAAATCTAGCTGAATTTACCCCCATCGCTTACAGTAATTGAGTGTTACTATGTTAATACTTTTGTAATCTGAAATTTTGTATTTTGTAATATGTTATTTGTATGTAAATTTATGTTAAACAGAGCCCCATTCAAACCAGCCTCGCTGAACTGGGCACCTCTGTCTAAATATTGTTGAAATAAATAAATAAATAAACAAATTTGGGAAATCACTGTCTTTAATATTCCTTACCCAACCTCTACATTTTAGCCCTTGTTAGGCGATTTGATGTTGTGTAATTACTATGTTAAATTTGTTATTATGGAAATAAATTATTTAAAAGTAGTCTAAGTTGTTGGTAACTAGTTTTGTAGAACACAGTGATGTATGGAATCGTGTGTTGTATCGTGACCATTGTATCGAGATACGTATCATAGTGTGGGAAAATGTATCGTTGCAGCCCCTATTCTTGACAACCTTTTGATGGTTTCTACTTTATCTGAATAAGCAACAGGAAGTAGTTAGAGCACCATCGGCCTATCTTAAACGCTACTATGACTTCTGTAATAAAATAAATTTTGAGTTCAAAATTTCATGGGGGCATTCTTACCTGGTGCAGAAAGAGGGCTGAACTAAACTCAAGACCTTGTTTTGCAGGCTGTTAAGCTGGGTTCCACAGTCAATGAGTCGGTCATTAAACCAACAGCAAATAAGGTAATTGCATTTAAAATTTTCTGAAGACTGATTTTAACCCTTTAAGCTCTAATATAAAAATGCATATTCTCCTTACTGTTCTCTATACACTTCTTATGGAACTAGTAAGGAGAATTTGTCTAAATATCAAGACATCTCATCCTTGGTGATCACTTTCTTTATTCTCATCACTTGAATGTTTGAACAAGTAGTGATAATATAAAGAAAAATTTCATTTGCATCACTATTTTCAGAGTGTACTGTCATAGTGTAAACTTGTTGTAATAAGCTCATTTCGTTACACTTCAACCAGGCCGTTGAACTGGGGACTACGATGAATGAAGGTGTCAAGAAGGTCTCAAGCAGGGTATGTTTTGTCAAAAACAATTCACACTTTTTCTAATGCACCCCAAAGGAGCGTGTTACTTTGTTTTTAGTTGTGTTTTTGTTTGTTTGTGTGCCTTCTTTCATGAAATTAATTTTTAAATATCTTCAATTTTTCAGGTTCAGGAAGGCAAGCTTCTTGATGACATGTCAAGTTCAATGTCCAGTTTGTCCAGTAAGGTACGTTTGACAACTTGGTCCAGGATTTAGATATCTTGTAAATAAGGGAGTCCTTGAGTTGTGAGCTGCAAATTAGAGTTGCTAGTTGCAAACGGAGTACCCAGTCTCAAGCTAAAGAGTGTTAAAAAAAGTTTTAATGTACAATGTAGTCAATTTGGGTTTTCATAAGTTTATGGCCAAGCTAGCCACAAGAAGAGTTTCGCTACAAACAAAAACAAAGTAACACACCTGGATTTGCACCAGACAAACATCCAAGTCAAAGTCATTCTTTAACATCTGACTTTAGATCCAGCACTTACATTATCAAAAGTTTTAGCCTGCCAAACACTGCATTGGTAGATCATGAATGGATGGGTAGTCTTTTACATGTCATACTCCACAGTTCACAAGTGCAGGTCACTGTGGTACCAGTATGTAAACAAGCTACATGTAAACAGTGTCCCCTAGCCCTAAATCAGGCTGAAACGTCATCTAGTATGCCAGAGGACACAGTCCAGTTTGTTTGTACATTGTCAGGAACACAGTGTCCTTTACCTGTGACCTGTAAAATGTGACCTTTAAAGTACACTCGGCAATCATGGATTATGTGGTTCTGAAATAATTTTTCTGGCAGGTGAAAGATGCTAGTACCAAAGGCTGGTCAAATATACAGAGCGCCAGCATGAAGGGGTGGACAAATATTCAAACACTTGTGAATCAAGGTCCTGGCTATGGATCAAAGCCTCTTACAGGTGGTGCGAGCTCTGGCGGAGGCTATGGATCTGTCAATGGAGTGTCAGCAGTAAACAATGGAGCAGCACATAATGCTGAAAACTGGGACTGGGATAATTACACAGAAATAAACGGAGAAGCTGACAGTGACGAGGGTATCAGTGTTAAAGCAAAAATGGAAGGTAGTGATGAGGACGATAATGGCGATTCAGAGTCATGGGCCTGGGGAAGTGACTCTGAGAGCCCAAAACAAAAATCACCACCTGCAGCCAGTAGTGGTGCCTCACAGAGCATAAAGCAAACTTCTGGGGCGACAACAAAGGCAAAAACAAAGCCTGAAGCAGTTACCAGACAGAGCAGTGATGGGTGGGGAGATCTGATAAGCTGGGATAATGATGATTGGGGTGAGTCAAGTGGATGGAGTAATGAGGACTGGCAGAGTAATGGTGGCAGTTCAAAAATGGCAACAGCAGGTGGAAGAGGAGGAAAGAAGGCTGATTGACAATGAACAGTAAATATATGTTATTGAACTAGCGTGAGGTCCATATTGGGAATATTTTGGTCAAGCTCCTTCGGCTCGGTCCATAAAGTTCCAAAAAAAGAATGAGTCCAGTGTTTTCCCAATACGGACTGAACAAGCTAGTTCCATAAAGGATTTATTTTTATGGCTCTTTACAAATTTGCGAACAGCAAAGACTGTGTATTTCTCTCAGTAAGTGCGCGCTATAAAGACGAAAGAAGGGAACAAACTATTTTCATGTCATTTTCGCAGAGGTTTTTGCCAAAATTATAGGCAAGAAAGCAAGAACAAGGTTTTGACTTCATACGAAACTGTCTTCTCTTCGAAAATTTTTCCAAAGCACTATTCAGCAGGATCTTTTTGTGAGCAGTCCCTATAGGAAAATTTGGTCTGCTCAAGGAACCAATCGGAAAGCTCCTTTTCAGCGCAGACTAGTTCAGCCATATAATAAATCAGAATACAATTAATTTTATTAGTTAGTAATATTTATTTCTGCAAGCTTGTGAAAAATAATGAAATACTGCAAGGGCCATAAGACGTTGACAGCCAATCACATTGCAGAGTGAAATTGATTGCAAGTCACTCAGATACAATCGAACACTCTTTGATCTGAATTAAGAATATTGATTGTGCTGCAACCAAATCAAGCAAAGTGAAGTGGTCCATATACATATTGTCCTTTGTACTTTTGTGGACATCTTGGCACCAAAGACAATCCTTGTCTTCATTCTACATTGTGGTTGGTGGTTGTTAAATAACAGTTTTCAACAGTGTGGAACAGGCTGTAATGTTGAGAGTAGGACAAAGCTAGTCATAGATATTTCATAGCACACAATGTAGCCTGAATGACGTCTGAGTTATTCAATGCTTTTCGTAGTATCAAAGTTGCCCTTCATAGATTTGACTGTTATTTGTGGAAAATATAGAACAATAGGAAGTTCAATTCAATGTTATGATTTTAAATTTCCCCTATTGTAGAGTTGCAATAAATTATTCTCAGACTGGTATTCCCATTGCCACAGGAAACTGGAAGAGGCAGAGCTATTTCATTAAGGTTAACTTGGGATTGTTTCATTCCAACAAATAATTTGTTTCAATATGACAGAAGTGTTTCAGGATTTAGAACTTCATACTCACAGAAAATGTTAATCTGTGGGAAGTTTTGTTTATTTTGACTATATGTTTTGTCCAGTATTAGTCTTGTGAGAAGAGACTAATGACACCCATTGCTAGCCCCCCCAAAAAACACAATAGAGCAACCTGGCAGTTTTTATTTAAAGATTTTAAATAAATATTATTATATTATGTAAATTTCACATATTTCCCCAGAAACATATTCCTTTTGGATCATGGCCTCTGGAGGCCTCCCCCCCCCCCCCCCCACCCCCATGGTCCTTTTTGGGGGAGCCGTATTAGCCTCCTTATCTGAAAATGACCATGGGAGAAGCTGGGCCGCTAAAGATAAGAATAGGAAGAGTCTTTTAGGCCATATGGATACCTCTGTTTTGTGCTTGCATGAGTTTTGTCCCAAAGTACTTCTCAGACCTGGAAAGTGGAACCCTTTGTAATGGATAGGTTTTTCTGCATCTCTAGGCATAATCTAAACAGGAAACTGGGATGGCACACCATGTATCTTCTTTTGCAGATTTATTCCGATATAAAACCTGCATGTATACCCAATATTGTTTTCAGTTTTTCTGTTTCTGTGCACAATATTTACATTTTACTGGATAGTTTTCTCTGCTAGCACAAAACTATTTCTTGTACAGTGTCAACACAGGCCTTGTTTGGAGGGACTCTTGGCACATTTTTTTATGATCACAATGGCCAGCCTAGTACCCACGCATTCTCCTCCCACTCACTCAACTCGAACTGGTGCGAAATGTCATGACGACACCGTGGTATGCCATTCAGTGACGACAGGACATTTTGCACCAAGTCTTGTGAGTGAGAAGAGAACACCTGGGTACCAGGCTGCACAGTGGCATGTTTTAGTCCTACAGAGGGGGGGGGGGGGGGATATTTTTATGAGTTATTGTAAGGTTCATTGGTACTACTAAAAATTTTGCTGGGCTGCTGACCAAGGCTGATTAAGATAGTGAGAAGAAATCAAACTAGGAATACTTTAGCAGAGATGTTTTTTACCCTTGGGCCAGAGAAAACAACATAAATTAACTTAAGGACGGTGCCTCCTAATAGAGATGTATTTTTGCCAAGGTTACAACTATGGGGAAAAAGTAGATCTTAGCAAGGGTTATTGGAATCCAAAAAGAAAAATGTGGGTAACCATGCATTTTTCAGAGATAATTAAGCAACCATAATTCTAAAAAAGCGTTGACATACAAAAAATGTATGGCAATTTCTCTCCAAATTTAAGCTCAGTTATCTCTGAAAAATGCATGGTTACCCCTAATTTTCTTTTTGGATTCTGATAGCCCTTGCTAAGACCTGCTTTTTCCACATAGTCAAAAACCGCGCAAAAATTTTGTTGTATTAGGGGGCAAATTCCTTAAGAAACCCGAATATCCTGAGATGCGCAGGACGTATGCGCAGTAACAAAAGGAGGCACCGTCCTAAAGGCATTTTAGCAGAAACAGCTAACAACTTTTTGTACAGCACATTTCAACGATATGACTTTTCTTTGATAATTATGGGAAGGGAAAATGCCATTATCAAACACATGAAATAAACATCTGAATGTATATCATTACAGCACAAAGTGTCAATTTATTGTCAGTTGTTTTACACTATTTACAGCAAACTGTTTCACACTTGTTCATATCTCTAAGGACAATCTGCAAACCGGCTTTATTTTCGTTTTGTCTTGTACATGTACCACACTAATTTGCACCTTTTATGGTCAGTTGCACTTCTGACTAAAAGCTTGATCGCACATTGTCATCAGGATCATAGAGAAGTTTAACCTGAGTATCAGGCTTTTTGGGAAAGGTGGGGGGGGGGGGAGGGAAAATATTTTTTCCTTTCTTTCCCTAGGGAAGGCCTGATACTCAGGTTAAGAGAAGTTAAGCAACAACAACGTTGATGTCCCAGGCAGTAACTAAAGTCTAGTGTTTCCTTTTTTGGCACACTTCAGTGTTACACATCTAATAGGAAAGCTCCTTTATTTATATATTTATTTTTTGGCTTAGCAAGGTGGTGTCAGAACAAAGAAAAGGGGAAATAATTGACTTTTGGTTTCGATTTGTGATGGCCGGGATATTGACTTTCTTGTTGCTTAAAGGGGCAGCATCACGAGGATTTTGCTTGCATTTGACCCCACTGAAAAGCCAATAGTCACACTAACATATATGAAAGCCAAAAAATATTGGTCATTTTCTTGTTGAGACACCATACTAATTTAGTGAAGCTATTACTGTCTTTGGCCACGGATGGCCAAGATGAAAATGGATTACAACTTGAAAATGTCCGGCAAATGTTTTCAAATTCTGTGCTTGTATCTTGCAAAAATAATTGGAAACTTATTATGGTTTGCTCTCCTTGCAAAAATGCGCTTGATATCTTCCTCTTGATGTTCCAGGAGCATTTTGTGTGTGAGTGAAGGCATTTAATCTCAATTTCAGCAAATTTTTGACAAAACGCGAGGAAAATCCCGTGACACTGCCCCTTTAAGGTCCCCTAGCTAATTTATTTTTGTGAACACTTGATGAGAATGAAATGCCATAAAATTTATCTGCTTTATTGTGGTACAGGGCATGTAAATCCTTGTTTGCTAGACTAGGCATTTTAGGGTCAGGTGTCTTGTCAGCCTGACATCCCAGTGCTCACAGGGTTTTAGGCAAAGAGAAGTTTTATGCTTGAGACTGACTATTACTAATAACTTTGCCAGCTTCGTGGGCGTTAAGTCCATTTACAGAAGAACAGCAAAGTACAGCAAACAAAGCCCAGCAGTAAGACTTTCGCACTCGTTTCTTAGAATTAGCTGAACAAGCAAAAACCTAGCCCGTAACCACTTCAGTCTACAAAACTCTTAAGGTCAAAAACATCTACCGGTAGTCGCAGGGACCTACATTGATCGCCATGACTAATGTCATGGCCACAAAATTATTAATTCAAACTGGGTTGAATTTGTACTTGCATGTCCCCTGGTGTTTACTGTTTATGCTTAAAAGTTCCTGCAGCTAAATAAAAAGTCTACCAAAGTCTACTGACCCTGTGACAAGTTGTCTTGAGTAAACACTTTAGAGGACTTGTCCCTGCGACAAGCTAAGTGTCCATGACCAGTCCCTTGTTGTGTGCTGTACGAGCAACTTATTGGACAGACAAGTCACAGTGACAAGTCCCTGAAGTAAGCCCCACTAACCCCCTCCACCCCAACCCCCCTGTGTGGTGTGTGCAAACATTTGGCCTGAAATAAATTGCTTATGAGTATCCCCACCAAAGGCTTGTGAAATTTAGCCTTGGAAAGAAAGACATTTAATTCAAAACGCATTAATGCAAGAAGATCAAAATCTTAGACTAACAAATATGTACAATTATAATAAATTGTCTCAGCCTTCAATCTTTTTTTCACCAATATAATGTCTTGCTAAAGAAATTTGTTACACTTGAGAACCAGCCATTTTCTTTGTCATCTCCTCCAATCTTGGAAATTGCCTAAAAAGATGAAGAACATGCAATCTGCATCAACAACTGTCAGTTAATGAAAAATTGAAAGTGTGTGTCGGCCATCTCCTTGTCCTAACCCTCATGGGCCAGTGTGTGCACTCAGGGAAAGTTAGTGTAGGGAGAATGGCTGACACGTCAGACTAAAATTCCCACAAAATTTTGGATTTATCAAGTGAACTGAGTTGATAAAGTACATTGGCCACCATAAAGAGATTGAAAGCTGATGTTTGGAGCATTAGCCCTTCATGACGAAGGGCTAAATGCTTGAAACGTCAGCTTTCAATCTCTTTACGGTGGCCAATTTACCTTGTCAACCCAGTTGATAAAATTCCCACAGACTGTCTTACCTTATCAGAGATAACTACATTTTCATCTTCCTCTGGAAGATAATCTGGTAATGCACTGCTGTTACCTCTTCCACAGCTGCTGGCTGGAGCTGTGCCAAATGATAACATTACCTAATGCAAAATAAAAACAGTGACAATTACTACCAAGTAAAGAAACAGTAAACAACAGAGCCCAATACGTAAAGATTAAATCCTATTTTCGTTTAGACTTGTAAAACATTTAACAAATAAAAAAGCCAAAACCGTGCTTTGTTCTGTGATAAAGCACGCAAGGAAGTGACGAGAGCACGAAAGAAGTGTAGGGTGAACACGAGCCGCAGGCGAGTGCTTCTCCCCACTTCTTGAGTGCTCTCGTCACTTCCTTGAGTGCTTTATCACAGAACAAAGCACGGTTTTGGCTTTTTTATTTGTTTTATAATAAAGCTTTGCTCACATTTGTAAAGAAACTGGCTTTTAATTGCAAGAAATCAAGTTTTTTTCACAGCTTGCAAGCGCGCGCAACAAAGGATTTCAGCTTGCCAGCGCGCGCAGAATGGCGTCACAGGCTACTCCGTGCATCTGTACTCTGATAAGGCACGCTGTTTCAACCAATCAGAGCGCGCGTTATATCGAAACTTTATTATAATAGTTTGTAAATGATCAGACATCATAGAACCTGTAGAACTAACACCTTGAATCCTGGAAAAGGCTTTGTATTCTCCCCAATAAAAGTTTCTTTTACATGCAAGGGATCTCACAGGAGAATGAATCACCATTGAGGTGCCATTTTCCACACTGCCAGACACCAACAAATTAATCAAAATTTACTTTTTTATGTTCTTTTTCAACCGAGTCGGGTGGCATTGCTGCACCAGTTCCCCAGACTACTAGCTTGCCCTTGACTAGCCCATTTGAAAACTTAACCTTTTAGGCCCTGGTGTCAGCATGCATTTTCTCCTCGCTGTTCTTCATACATTTCTTATGGTACTTGATGGGAGAATTTGCATAAAAATCAAGACATCTTATATTTGATGATCATCTCCTTCATTCTCATAACCAGTACATTTGATGAAGTAATGATATTGTGGGGAGAAATTTAAGATACTTGACGTTGTCACTACTGGGGCTTAAAGGGTTAAAGGGATATGATTGAGCACTACAGAGTGTGCTCAATGTTTCTAAAAGGACAATTTTTGTTAATTTTTTCTTACCTCTTCTCCTCTTTCATTCTTGACCACCTGTTGAGCTGACAAAACTTTCGTCTTGTTGATAGCATCACAGAGTGTTTCAGGTGACAAGTCTAGCTTACATCTGACCACACATCTTGACTTGTTCATGATGAACGTAAAGCTAATGACTCCTTTTATTTTCAATAGCTCTTCTTCACATAGCTTTCTGGTAACCTGTTAAGTTGCAACAACAAAAATTTAAATTATGAGAACTCATCCAATCAATTCAGTGTGAGGTTGAAGTTAAGCCCAAAGAGGAAGCAAGACCAGCCTGAAGTATTTGACTTATTTTCCAATCTTTACCCTCGATCCAGGACATTTGATTGTCAAAGTTATGCTTTCATTATAGCAATTCCTTCTTACAGGATTGCTCCTGTTGCATGAAAAGGATGAAAATTACCCCCTCCCCCCCCCACCCCAACTCACTTTTTTATCCAAATTGCCTCCCAGGGATAGACTTCAAGCAGTCTCTAAAGGTTCCTACTCTACATGCAAGAAAGTGCAATTATATCAATTTTCAATTACTGGTATTACCGATAGAAATCAGAAATATTAATTCTCCTCTCATCTCCTCTCATGGCAGACATTGAAAAACAATGAAAGGATTGATTGCCAATCAGTCAGAAAACAATAATTATAAGAATAGTGCTGTCTGACCTCATTTCACCCTTCAGGATTTTACAGAGTACAAACAGTCAATGTTACCGGTATGTTTCACTGACCTGATTTGCTAATCCTTTGATTTGAAGAACTACCACTTTAGCCCGTTTGTTCATGTTGCCAAGGAAAAAGGTTTGGGATGTACCACTGTGCACAATAAAAGAAATTGATTATCGGTCATCCTTAATCAACCTAGCCTGCATAGCAAGTGAAAATGGGGGGGGGCGGGGGGGAGCAAGAAAGTGGGAGAAAAAATGTTGGATAACTGGCCTCCAACAGACCACAATATCTGGATGTGTTGTTGGGCTTTTTATAAAAGAAAATGGCTAAAATAGCATTTACTTAGACCATAAAAATGGACATATCAACAAAAAGACCATAATGAAGGGCTGCAATGCAATATGCAGCTGTATTGTGGGGGTGTAGTATATCGCGATTTTTGCACAGAAAAAAGAAAAATTGGTCATAACACAGGACCATCCATAGCTTTCTGGCTGAACCCTCATTTTTAAGAAAGCCATCCTTGCCCCCCTCCGTTCACCACTTTGTCCATGCAGAAAACCCGGGCAGAAAAACCCCAGGAGAAAAGTACAGTAGCATCTTAGCAAGAAAAATTTTCCACAAAAAGAGGAGTGAATAAAACAAGAATAGATTCTTACCTCGCCTTTTTACTTGAAGCTACATTGACAGGAGGGAGGATGTTTTGATAAACTTCCTTTGCTGTTTGTCTTACTTTAGCATTATAACCTTCTTTGTTCATGATGGTTTTTAAACTGATAACCATTCCAATTTCGTCTCTCATTTTGGAACGGTTTGGTTGAAATTCTGATAAGAATTTCAAAGCCTGCAAAACGATGAAAAATTGTGTCAAAATTGAGTAAACTCATTAAAATTTCAAACTCTCTTTTTAAGCAAACCTCTAAGGCAGTAACAACTACTTTGACATCTTCATTGTCGAGGAATAAAACCAGTCCAGCCAAGCAACCCTGATCCTAGAGAAAGCAGAGAAATAAAAAATGATCTTCAATGAACTATTGAAAACAAACATGGCGGATCGAAAGAGTTGAACATTCACGTTTAAAGTAATAATTTTCGTACTTTCACAATCGTTGCCCTGTTTTGTGGATCAGCAGCTAAATCTCTCAGGTGCTCAACTACCCCAAGAGCCGTCATGATATTGTAAAAATAACTTTTTCGGGAAGAAATTAAATCTCCTTGTCCAAAGCGAAAACGCGTTCGACTCGCTGCAACAAGCTGAAGAATTCGATCTCACATGAGACATTCAAACCACCCGCTCCTGAAGCTGATAGGCTGAAAGAAGTACACACTGCGTTGTGATTGGTCAGTTTTTGATGCATGCCCGTGACAACAAAAATTTTAAATCTCGCTTCAAATCATGTGGTGATCTTGGTTGGTTTGTTGTCGACGTCTTCCTTTTCAAACCCAGGCTTTTATTCCGACTTTTAGCGATTACGACTTAAAAGTAGGGAATGGAAACCGCTTTGGAAGTCGTGAGGATAATCCTAGAGTATTTTGGATGGGAAGGAAACGAAATCGAAGTAAGCTACTTTTCGTGAAGGATGGGATTCTATTGAGCGTTTGAATGCAATGTATAATTGAACAGAAATCGGTAAATTTACAAATCCACTTTACTGAACTATTTTGTTTTTTTAATCTCAGGAGCTATTTAATGGAGAAAGAAGATTCAGAGGTCGCAGAAGAAGCATCGTTCGACGAATCGGCAGAGAATTATCGCGTTATCAGATGTCCTTGTTCACCAAACGTAGCATCGTTCGCGAGATCGGGAGTCGTCTTCCATTGAAGCCGTGCAAAAGACCGTACTTTGAGGTAAATATGCTGTGACGGAAGGATTAGTTAATAGTTCACTATTGGATCTGTAGAATAAGCTTATCTATGTTGCATAGCACTTCGTACTTTCCCGACATTTCCACAACATTGATCTTGCGCTCTGTCGAATCAGTTGTTTCCCGGGCGGGGGGGGGGGGGGGGGGGGCGTACTCAATAAAGTTTTTAACCCTTTCACTCCCAGCGTCAGTTACGGAAACACTTAAGGTGGCTCTAATTTTTGAGTCTTTGGATGAAATCCTATGGTGTGATCATTCAAGTGAAACCTCTTCTTCAGCAGTACTTTCACATGGTACTATTTATATTTAAGTATTTTACAAAATGAAAGGTGGGATTTGTCCCGAATTTTGAATTTAGGTAGTCTTGGGAGTAAAAGGGTTAAGGGGAGGCTCTCAGTCATCCCTACAGGGATGTCCCTGGGATGAGGGAGAATGTATATCTGACAAGATGCTCTACATCCTGATTTCCTTCCCCCCCCCCCCCCCACCCGAGTGCTCATTCAAAGGTGCACCCTAGGGGCATAATTAAAATTGTTTGGTCTTTTTTATTTTCCAGCTGACTCTTAACAGAAATGAACTTGAAACTGAAAAGGAATTGGAAGGAAAGCCGTTATCCCAGATGCTGATGGCTTCTTTAGCAGATATTGGTTGGATAACAGAAGATGATGACTTGACATCTGATCTGATTCCTGATGAGGAGGAAGTGATAGAATATACAAGCCCAGACAAAGAAACAAAACTGCTTTCTACCCCTAACCGATCAGAGGATGATAAGAAAGCAAACGTACCATACAATGATGAAGCCATGCAAAAGATCTCTGCTTTGGAGGATGAGCTACAGAAATTGCGAGCTCAGATTGCAATGATGATAGTTTCTGTTCCACAGAATCAAGTAGCAACTCTGTCTACCCCAGTGGGGGCAGCTGCACCCCCTCCCCCTCCGCCACCACCCCCTCCACCACCGACGCCCATGTCAACACCTCTCAAGCCTGTTTCACAGATCATTAAAGAGGTAAGTAAACATAATATGCTTTTCTTAAGATAGAGTGTTACCTCTGGTTGATAGAGAGAACGAGGGTCTCTCAGAGTGGGAACAAATTTGAGGGATGCACCATCCAGATTTCCACAAAGAAAGCAAATGCTTACCAGTGTTTGAAGTGTACCTAGCATGATCACAAACAATGAATTAATTTGAGTTTGTTTTTGTCAAATAACAGAACAGAGCCAAAAGATTGTCACTTGCACCAGGAGCAGGCATGGGTTCAGCTGAGCAATCTACTGGTGGCAGTTTGCCAAACATGGCAGATGTCCTGAAGGGACTAGACAAGGTCAAACTCAGATCTGTTGAGAGGTATGTGCATTCAAGTTTCACGATTCACTGCAGACAGAAAGGGATTTTAAGGCAGACAATGTTCCTTCTAGGATTTATCCTTAGGGGGTGATGCAATATTATTTAATAGTATAATTGCTCGAAGGTGATTATAGAGAAGGGCGTGCACTGATTGGTAGAGAATTATGTCATATCTTGCTATAACCATCCCGCACGAGGTGATTATAATAGTGCAGCACTAATTTTCAAAATGGCCACCGCACAATTTTTGATGTTCCTGAAGAAGAGTAAAAAGAAAATGAATTTGCTCTGATAATCACCTGAGCAATTATACAGGCTCAGTGAATATTGTGGAATAATCCCCTTGACTTTGTCTCAGGGATTGTTCCACAATATTCACTTTGCCTTTGGCAAATAATTTGTTAATTAATAACAGCACCCTCCCCATGCGCCTCTCTCAAATTTGTAGCAGGTTTTTTTCCTCTCCCCAACCACCAGAGAACAATGACCGCTTTAGAAACAAGTGAAGGACAGGGAACGGATAGCTAATTTTAAGTAAATCGGTGGATTGGTTAAATTTATGTCTGTCATCTGATAAAGCACCACAAAAATGGTGTAGTCCTGTAACTTTGGAACTAAATGGTTGAATAGGAGCTGAATTAATGGCTTTTAGAAATCAGACAATCTGCAGTGCTTGTATGGTTAATTTTTATGGGGGACACACTTACAGTAAATAAATTGGCCCTTAAAGGATACTGAGATGGGTCGGAGGGGGGTGGGGAGATTTTATGGATTGGTCTAAAATGGATACCCTCTGAGCGGAGGTTGCTCTGACACCCTATGCTCTGGTAGGTGACTAAGGCACAAAACCTCTGCAATAAATAGAACACTGTATATTTTGGTTTGGATTAGGGGTAGGGATTCAATCTCTGGATGCACTCTGGCCCAGAATTTTGAGGGATGAGCAGCACTTCTACCTTCCCCACCCTTTCAACTATTCATCTTAACAGGTATTATTTATTAATGATGTCTCACTAGGTCACCAGGTGGCACGCCCCTGAGGAAGCCTCCTCTTCCTACAGATGGCACTGACCCCGCCTCAATCATTGCACAGGCCCTTAAGAAAAAATTTGCACACAGAAGACGGCATGAGGTCAACTCACCAGGTACACCACACATTGATTGAGAGATGTTTCAAGTGTTCACAGAACCAAACTCATAGAAGGCATTCTCTAATGATTTGCTGTCTTTGTTTTAAGATACCAACAAAGAAAACAACAGTCCAGGGTCACCATTTGGCACTCCACCGTCAAGCCCCATTAAATCAGTACCTGTAAGTATCATGCGTTTTATTAGACTTGCTCCAAGTGACTCGTTCCGCTTGTTACGGAGAACGCACGAGGTCCTCGCGCGTGAAGCAAAGTGGCGGTTTCGAAGACAACTATTTGCAGGGCGGAAAAATGCAAGTGTGCCTAGTTCTTGCAAGGTATATATTTAAGCAGCTCTCGCCTGCCAAAAAAGAAACAAACAAACAGACAAAGCAAGCGGCAAACGAACAAACAAACCTGAGTACTGCAGATAAGCCCTGTCCCTCGTTTCCGTTTCTGATATTTTCCATTGACTCCTTTCGAAAAGGGCGATTGTTAAAAACGCAGATTTAAAAAGACAAAAAGTCTTCCGTCTAAAGGTCCGTATGTGTTGTCATTCGTTTTCGTTGTCCACAAGTTGACTTTTGAAAATGATCCAAAGTGCTACTTTGTGATAGTTTGGCAGAAAAAGGAAAATTTTCTGGCCAATCAGAAGGCGGGATTTCAAACGCTTCTGGAACTCGTTCGGTAAGAGTAAATACCCAGGGGCTCTCCCATTCTTAATTGTTGTAGACTTTCGCCCGTGAAAATCCCGTCGTCCCAACTAGCTGACCCTGGGTCTCCGAGGATGGTCTTGTTCGGATGTTGTTCGACGTTTAAGTACGTTTATATAAGTTTGCCAAAATGAATGTTTTCGTGTGGACGGAAGGCCAAACTGTCTGGTTTTGGTTCCATTTAAAACTCCTGCGATACCGAAGCGATAAATCGTGCCCAAATCGCGCTGAAATAGCCACTGTTGACAAGTTGAGCGTGGAAAAAATTGCATTAAAAAGTGCACTCAAAATAACCGCCTTTACACGAGGGAAAGTCGAAAAGGACGGGGAAAGGATTCATCGTTTACGTGTGGATCCTAGCCTTTAACATAACCTCCGTGTAAACATCAGTCTTTGTGAACAACCATTTTCCTAATCCTTTATGGTTTATTGTTTCTTTTTTAGTTTGGTCCTCACTTATTGAAGCCAGCAACCAAGAAACGCCGATCAAGTACTGGATTAAAGAGAACATCAAAACCAAGAAGCCCATTGGTTGAAGTCTGCTGACTGAGTACAGAATAACAATTCATTTTACGGAGCTGCATTTGGAATTTTAAAACTCTGCAGTACAGTTCAATTTACCATTTGACATTAAAACTTGTCCTCGGAGACCTTGCCCAGAACATTGAAAGAAATCTGAACAAAGCGGCAGGAATCAGCAAAGAAAGAAAACTCAGTAAAAATAGATTCCAACTTTCTTGGCCAAAGGTAGATTCCAACTTTCTTTCCTTGGTCAATTTTATAAATTGACTGTTTTGAGTTTCGGTTTTGCTACCAACAAACACCTTCAGCTGGATCTTTGAGGATGCCAAGAAAGTATATTAACGTTTTAAAGCATTTTGTAAAATGTACATATTAAGATCTTTGTAATTATGGCAAAGGAGAGTGTTTTCCGTTTTAAACTACCGAAGTATAAAGTTGTACATAAATCGGCAAATTGAATACAGCATCCACAAATTTTAAGGACAGTTTCTTTGCACTTGCGACGACATACGTCAATTTGATCAAGCTTGAATTTTTCGTAAGTCGACGCAAATTTCTGTGTTTCACGCAAGTTGTGCTTACAAATCGATCCGGGTAATGCTTCCATATAATCGTGCCGATCGCTTGTTTGAAGCGGTCGTTATAGTTTGGGTGTGCGCACGGAGGTTCCGAAGAGGTGCGTGGCTTCTACGCACAGGGAGCTACATTGAAATGTTTGTTTGTTTTTAAAATTGCAAATTTTTCGAGTCGAGGCGCTGTTACACTGGGCAATGATTTGTGCAATTTGTCCCGCAACAACGAAAAACCGTGCGGTGCTGCGAGACAAGTTGCACGAGGGGTGTTACATTCGGTGATGTTTCTTCCAACTTGTCTCGCTCTCGACGGTGACTCACAATGCAGAGGACTGGCACGATTATTTTATTGGCTGATGCCACAAAAAGTGGCGACACCACACAACGCTTGAAAAATTCGTTGCAACGTTGCGAGAAGCGTTGCAAAAAGTAGTCTACTTCTTGCAACGATTGCGGCAACAAAAAAATTGCGATCAATGTTTGTTGCGGGGTATGTTAATATACTGGGCAATTTTTCACGCAACTTGAGTCGCAACAAAATTGCGAGACAAGTTGCACGAAGCATTGCCTAGTATAACAGCGCCTTCAACGCAAGTTTGCAGCTGAAATTTCTGAATACATGTAATATATTAGAAGTCAGAGTAACGTGATTCCCAATTGATTTGTTGACGGAAAAGGTTTGGAGATAGCGGATCTAGGCGAGGGCCCAGCGGTGCGCCCACACCTTTTGTCAGAGACGGGAGGGCCGGGCTACTTTTCGTTTTACGCCCACTTCAACATGGCGGGCAATCGCGATTTGTCATTATCTTAAACAACCTGTTGCGTTTTCAGGTTCATAAAGTGTCAAACATTTAAAATTAGGCCGCCTGCTTTACTTTGATTCGCTCTGACGAAGGGCTAACGCTCGAAACGTCAGCTTTCAATCTCTTTACGGTGGCCAATCTACCTTATCAACTCAGTTGATAAATCCAAAATTTTGTGTTTCACGTCCCCGCCGACGCAGCACCACAGTTTCTTTAGAAACTAACCCCCCTCTCCTGCTTTACTGTTTGGCTTCAGCAAAAGGTCACAATTTATCTTCAGACAAAAATGACTATTACTAGTAAAAGACAAGTGTTCGCGTGAAAATGCCAGTTTCAGAAAGGAACATCATGGTAATGTAAATTTAGAGAAGCAGCAGAGAATTGGTTTGATGTCAACCAATTTCTCTTGAATTGTTCTAAACAGTTGTGTCCTCTTTTCTGCTTAAAACGTTAATCGGCCGCCAGCTTAGTGGACGTAAAAAGATAATTAGCGAGGGCCCGTTTGTATTTTCACATTGTAACATTTTTCACCTATCTCCCAAGCCGAAATTTTAACTGGTTATTGAAAGACCGAGCAACTTTTACTTCTTTGAGTTATTACATTCAGCTGTATATACGAAATAAATTCGTAAATGTTAACCTCACAAAGGGTTTGACCCGTTGTGCATACTCACTGCCACACGAACTCCTGCCTCACCGGTATTTCACCGCGGTCAAACGAGAAAAATAAGAAAAGTACTTCAAAGATAAGGCAATTATTTTCACTGTTCAAAGTTTGATACTGTATCAGTATCCTGTAGATTTACTAAAATGTTTCGAACTTTACTAAAAAAAGTTCTAAGTGTTTGAAAACGGGAAATGGACTTGTCGGCGCAGTTTGTAAAAGCAATTTTGTTCAGGTGGGGAATATTTAAATAGCAAAGAAACCTGTTTATTTGAGAGAAATGAAAATATATTTACACTCACCCAATACTTTATATATCCTTGCTCATGTTTCGACTGCGTCGTGAATAAATCTTACGAAGAAAAACGAAAAAAAAAATGCCCCAGGCATTTGACCGCGGTGGACACCGGTATAGCGAGGGAAAATAGGAGCGCGGCGCGTCCTGGGCAGGATGCGTCCCACAATACCGGCGCACCGCCGTAACAAGGAGAGACGCCAAGAGATGAGGCAGTTGTGAATACTGTATTTCCTCGATATAAGTCCCCCCCCCCGAATAAGCGCCCACCCTCTAGGCCATAATATCAAACAAGCGCCCCGTCTCGAATTAGTACCCCCTCCCCTCCCCCCTCACTTTCTTAAATAGCAGGGATACAAGGAAAACTTGTTTCTTTTTAAAGCTTCAACTACAACGGCATCAATACAGGAGAAAAGTTTCTTTTCCGATATTTTATAAACATGCTTACCGATACATCTGTGTGTAAAGTGTATAATGGCACTACGGTATGTTTGATTACCAACCACTGTTTTGACAAACGAAAGACATTAATATTGACATTACGTTTACGTGGATGTTGTAGTTTTTGTTTTTCTATTAGAGATTTAGCCAAAATAAAGATACAGTTCGTTGAAAGGAAATCTTAATAAGCGCCCCCCCTCGATTAAGCGCCCTCCTTTTAGCCGAAATTTGAATAAGCGCCCGGGCGCTTATTCGAGGAAATACGGTCTGTGAAGGAAAAGAAATCGGAGCTAATTAACCTCTGCACCCAAGGTAGTGCATTGGATACGGTATCTCTAAAACGTTACGTCTTTTCGTCTCTCTTTATCCAAAATATAAATGGGTTACGGTTAGAGAGACCTTGATAATTGCTCAACGTTTCTTGGTGTTGATAAACTGTTTAATTTTATTTTGACATTCAACATGTTGCCCGTTCTTTGCAACCTACGGCTATTCCGTATAACAACATGCAACACGTTGAATGACTTATTTCAACTTTTAACATGACAGTCAGAATGTTCAACATTCATGTGTCACTAGCTTTAGACAAAACAACTTTTTACTCCACATCATCTCTCTCCATACAAAATATAAATTGGTACCAGCGAACCGTGAGGAGAACCTTACAAAATGCGGAGTAGTAGTAATCTCTCGCTGGAACAGCGTCTCCTTGGGAGTGGCGGGGGGGGGGAGAGGGTAGTAATGCGCTGAGTTGTTTTAGAGACTGGAGAAGAAGTTAGTTAGTAAACAAAACTTTACATTGCCGTTTAAGATCTAGTTTTGAAAACATTTCAATATTCCAGCCAACTTGGCCCAAAATCTTTCATATTACACTATTTACAGGACCACTACCAAGAATTAACTTAACCCAACTAGCTCTTTACATTATATATTTTGTCGTTTGACCTCCCTACTAAGTATTACTTTGGTGATAGTATTAGGTTAAAATCGAGTTAAAAAGAGATTTTCTATTGTAGAAATGACAAAATTATATTTTACAACAACAACCAATTTGTACCTAGCAGAGTGTAACACAAACACATCTCAGGTAACAAACTACCAACCTCCCAAGAATAGGAACGTTTTAACGTTAAAATAAGTCTACAATACTTATCCCAACAAACGGAGAAAACGAGTGTCTTGGTATGTTACTCTACCTTTCGTAGTAAAGAAATTCTGCGATAATGCACTAAAGAATGCCCTTTTTTCAATTCCGAATACAAGCCAGGTTACGAATCTTTCCAATTGACAGTACCAGACTGTACACGATAAACTACCACACACTGACAAACTAAAAACGAGCATGTGATACTCTCAAGGCAAAGGCTACGAAAAATACAAGAATGTCTCATCTTGAGCATTCGAGTGTCTATGAGTACACAAGACCTATAACAAAGTTCTTGTAGTGTCTACACAGGTTCAAAAGACGTATCTGCTTCAAGCGACGCTTCTGATAGTCTACTGGCAAGGGGAACAGGACGGCTGTGGAATTAAAAAATATATAAAAATTCATGAATGTACCGAAAACGTCTCATCTGACCATATCGCATGAGGACTTCTGGACATTAATTTACTTTGCGAATTTGCAGTTTTGGGGGATTTCGGGTTCGGCGAAAAATAACAACCAGATTTCACGGAGTACGGGACTGTAACAATACAAATGCTTTCGTTCTTACTTCAATCAACGGTAAATAAATAAGGTTGTTTTGAAGTTTGTTTAGTCCACGAGCGGTCCCTCCTTCAGCTCACGCGAAAAACGCGCCTGTCGCCACACGCGCGTCACGTTTCCACGCGTGCAGCCGACTTTCACGCGCCTTCCCGTGTACCTCTGGCTCGACTGTTCTTGAGCTGAAAGACTCCTCGTAGACTATTGTCAGTTTGCTTTTCGCCAGTCTTGAAGATGTGATATTTGATTGGCAACGAAGAGTAAAACTTTTCGCAATTTCAAAATATTTCAGAGGGCAATAAATGTTTACGGAAACCTTTCTCTTCTTTAATTATTTTAATACATTCGAGCATCTTTAACCAAGTATCCAATTACCTCCTCTCGTCCATGAATCTCTGTAAGACTTGATCAGGATCTCTCGGTAGGCTGCCCCGCCCTCCTTGACCTGTCCCTTGTTGAATCATTTCTAGTCTTTTCAGCCGTTCTTCATTTCTAGCCGCCACTTCATCGACGTTGAAACTTGTGACTGAATTCAAGGAAAAACCACCAGGTGTTGGAGGCTTGTAAGTGTCGTTGGGCTAAAAAAAGGTAAAGATTAAGAAAAAGAATCACGATTTAAGATGAAATTGGCATGAGAAAAAATTAACTTATTGAATTAAAGAGAAGTTACTAAAAGTTAAAACTCATGAAAGTATTGGTCGATCAGAGGATCGTCGGTTTAAGGCCTGGTCTCAGCCGTCTTTGTTTTTCCCTTAGAAGAGAGACTTTACTCCACATTGACTCTCCCCACCCCGGTGTGTACAAAGGCACTGTTAAAACGCAACCATACCACAAATAACATTCCTTTCGGGGGGGGGGGGGGGTAGTAAGCAATACTTGTAGCTACATCAAACTAGTCTATTACCTTCGGATTTCTAGCCATTTCTTCAAGTTGTTTCCACCGCCTCCTCTCCCTAGCAGAGGACTGTCTTGGCCTTGAGGACATTTGCTCCAATGATAGCATCTGCTTGGGGTCATCAACAGCGAGAAATTGACTTTCAGATTCCAAAAGCGAGTCACGGCTCACGGGGCGTCTTGAAACCTAGAAGAAAAATAGAATTTCATGCTAAGTGTTAGCAAAAAACAGAAGAAAAAAAGACACGAGATTTCTCCTTAAGCTGTAGTTAAAAACAACGTCTTTACTTGTGGACCAGTAACATACCGGATAAGGTTGCCCTCCTCTCGGGGACTGTTTGTTGCCTCTCTTGGCATCTGTAACAAAATGCAATAAATTAGTACAGGGCTATTGAATAAACTTCAAATAGAATTAACTTTTCAGTGGTAGATGGATGCCCTCACCCCACGAGCAGAGAAAGCCTCTGCTAGCAAGGCAGGAGATCCTACAACTTCGCGTGAAACTGAGAAGGAAATCCTTTAGTGTAACCACTCAAATGAAAGCTACTGAGTAAGCACTAATTTCCTGTGATGCTGTTTATCATGCTTTGTATCTCTTGAAGGAAAAAAAATTTCGGCTTCAAATTTTCAACATTTGATAGCTCTTATTTTTCGCTATAAAATATGAATTTTGGGTGAAATTGAAAAACGTCGACTTCTTTCTCTTCCGTTATACCTTAGGGACAGACCATTAGAAAAGTGATGGGGGGGGGGGATTTTTTGCCTGCCAGAATTTTTTTTTTGGCCCATTTCCTGTGCAAGAATTTTTTGGGGGCTACAGCCCTATGCATGAATTTTTTTTTTTTTTTTGGAGAAAATATTTTCCTTATGCACAATTTGCTATTGAATTAATTAAAAACAATGCAACTTTGTTTTACTAAATACATAGCTTGTACTGTTACGTTACTTTACATTTTTAAGTTTATTTTATTACAAAACACTTTTTAATAATGTTCGCTTTAAAATGCAGGGTTGTGCTGTAATAAAAATTGTAGGGAGCCCAAAAGCCCTGTCAGGGCTCGAGAGTAACTATTTTGCTAACCAGCCAAGTGGCTAGTGACAGCTGCTTTGATTCACTAACCGAAATCATCCATTGTATCATGTTGTGGTTCAATTTTATCCTTGTTTTTATTTTTTCCCTTTGGTTTAAAGTCATTATCGGACATCACCATACCCAGGAACAAAGGACACTAAAAATTAAACCAGGAATAAAATTGGACAACAACAGGGTACATACATGTATCAGAATTCATTAACTGAAGGTAATAAGATAGTAGTGAGAATGATTCCACTGGATTTGCCCTTCACTCATTTAGGGAATCCTGAAACCTCGAGTTGGACATCGAGTTGGAGTTCGAGTTAGACTTCGAGTTGGACTTCGAGTTGCACTTCGAGTGGATCTTTGAATTGTACTTACTTTTCTTTCTTTCATCTTTGTTTCATTTTTTTCGTAGATCGTCACGCGTACGCAATTTTCACAAAAAAAATTCTGCACACGGAGGAAAAAAAAAGACAATTCGAACACTCCAAAACCCACGAGAAATACTTGCTGACTAAGAGGGCGAAAAAGCTCATTGTCCAACCTCTTCCCTTGCAGAATCAAAATGGACCCCTTAAGGTATAACACATCTATAACCTGGAATCTTGATTCTTTTTCTCACGAAATATCTTATGAAATCACGGAATGCTGAAGATGGTTCCAAGCGCAACATTTGTCATTTATATGGCTATAGATCACACTCCGTGATGCGAAACACAACATCCTGCAACAGAATTAAACAAATAAGCCGGGTCCGGTTGTAGATAATATTTCAGATCCTTTATTGTCACAAATATAAGATGAGAGGCTGAAAAACCCTATCAAGTTCCTAAACGAGCCAAATTCAACGAACCTAATATGCCACCACAAGCGGCATAAAAATCACATTAAGTCGTACAAACGATCAGAGGTCAAATTTAACGGCTCAATTCAGTCACTTTGTAAAAATCCTCCAAACTAAACCCAATACAAAAACACAAGAAGCAAAATTGGTCAAACGACCGAGAAAAGGCGCGGCGAACAAAGACGTGAAGTAGGAGTCGCGCAGGCCTTCCAACCCCATTTTATATACCGTTCGCTATGAAATTACAACCGATTTAATTTAATTAATTGATTCGGTAGAGACTTGTTGCCCCCTACTCCACTAAAGTGTGCTACTTTTATTAGTAATTGTCCGTAGCTTCCGAAACCTTCAACAACATGAACAAACTGTAGAACCGACTCCTCAAGGAAATAAATAAACGAATTCAAGTTTGACTTGTTGTAAAACTGCAATGCAGTACTGACTTATTAGCTTTCTGTGGCTAATTCAAAATGGCAAACTCACGTGGCTTACCGTGCCCTGAGCTAAGTGTATACTTTACTTAGTTACTTTAATTTTTTTTTTCAACTCGAAGTCTAACTCGAACTCGAGCTCGAAGTCCAACTCGAACATGTACGACTCCCACTCATTTACTATCGGTTATTTTGAACTTCCGCTATTTCAAACTTTTTTGTTTCCCCTGACGGTTCAAAATAACGGGGTTCAACTGTATGAATATGACTATAAAAACAACAAAAAATTTGTTCCAGGCGAAGGTATCCCCCTCCCGACAAAAGAAATATTAATTATGAAAACAATATTTTATAGCATCCTAGCAGAGCCCCAGAAAATTTCCAATTTTTTAAACACTGTAGACATACTTGAGCACTTTAGCAGAACGAATTATGGTTTCATATCAAAATGAGGCCCATCTTGTGCATGAATTTTTTTTTCCGGACATTTTCCCTTGCATGAATTCTTTTTTCGGACATTTTCCCTTGCATGAATGTTTTTTTGGTTTTTCCCCACCCCACCCATCACTTTTCTAATGGTCCGTCCCTTAACACTTGAGTCTGTAGATGAAATCCTGAGGTGTAGCCATTCATATGAAATCTAGTGAACGTTTGTTTTCCGGTAGTGTCCTTTACTTCTCACTTGTTCTTTTGCAGTTGAAAGACAATTTGAGTTTAGAAAATATGCAAAATTTGGCACTTAAGCACTCTTACGACCTAAAAACTGAGGGGTAATATAATTTAACAATCATCCACTCACCGGATCTTAATGAGGCCAATTTGTCTTCTTGTTCCCTGTGACAGTAATCAAACATAACGTATTAAGAGAATGATGGTACAGTAACAGAATTGCGAACTAGGTATTTTAGTATTTGAACTACACCTTTTGCTGTTCATTACGAGAAAATACGCAATCATTTGCGCGAAACGGCGATCAATTACGCGAAGAGACATTCATTAGCGCGAAAATACGAACATTTACGCAAAAGTCAGATTCAATAGCGATTTTTGCATTTTAATCAACATTCAATAACACCTTTGGGCATTCATATGCGTCATTTGGCATACAAAAGAGAAAAATATACTTTCATTTGTGCTAGTATGCACGTCATTAACACCATCTTGAATGTCAATAGGGACAACAAACAAACATTAAAGTGAAAATACCATTTATTAACATTTCTGTCACACTGAAAGCAATTCAATAGAATTCCTGGACGGCCTTAGTGTGGATGAGACAAACATTAATGCACTTGTACAAACAATTACGTGTTCTTTAAATTCAATAAACAAAAAACGATTTTCAATGGAACAATACCTATTTTGAAATTATGAATATATGAAATTCATATATTTGAACTGCGGAATGAAGAAATAAATGTAAAGAAGATCCTCGCAGTTATTAACGCAACTTATGCAGTTGCGGAAAGAAAGCCTGAAAAAATCAGGCTTGCCGGGATTCGAACCCTGACCTCTGCGATGCCGGTGCAGCGCTCTAACCAATTGAGCTAACAAGCCAACTGGGAGCTGGTCATTAAATTGGTTCGTAATATACCCGGGAAATATCAAGATGAAATTATGAATATCTGAAATTCATATATTTGAACTGCGGAATGAAGAAATAAATGTAAAGAAGATCCTCGCAGTTATTAACGCAACTTATGCAGTTGCGGAAAGAAAGCCTGACCAGCTCCCAGTTGGCTTGTTAGCTTAATTGGTTAGAGCGCTGCACCGGCATCGCAGAGGTCAGGGTTCGAATCCCGGCAAGCCTGATTTTTTCAGGCTTTCTTTCCGCAACTGCATAAGTTGCGTTAATAACTGCGAGGATCTTCTTTACATTTATTTCTTCATTCCGCAGTTCAAATATATGAATTTCATATATTCATAATTTCATCTTGATATTTCCCAGGTATATTACGAACCAATTTAAGGACCAGCTCCCAGTTGGCTGGTTAGCTCAATTGGTTAGAGCGCTGCACCGGCATCGCAGAGGTCAGGGTTCGAATCCCGGCAAGCCTGATTTTTTCAGGCTTTCTTTCCGCAACTGCATAAGTTGCGTTAATAACTGCGAGGATCTTCTTTACATTTAATACCTATTTTGCCTGAAATTTTCATTGCCAGTGTGATGCCCATGATATGTACATGTATGTACAACCCTTTGGATAGGTTACGTAACCTTTGTCAAGTGCAAAATAGGATAAAAGGATCAGAAAATTTTCTCCTGTTCATTTCTCTTCGTGAGCGTTTTTTGACTACTGGTACATGTACATACAAAATGCCTCGAAGAAATCGAATACCTCTCGAACACAGAGAGAGAATCGTTAGAGCTTTTGAGGACGAGCAGGAAGACTATCTTTTGGTCGCAGACACGTTGGGCGTGAATCGATCAACGGCAAGGGGTATCGTGGCGCGTTACATTACAGAAGGCAGAATTCGGGAGAGACCAAGAGGTGGAAGAAACAACGTGCGCGTGGATGATGAAATGAGAGACTGTCTAGAGCAAATTATCAACGAAAACTGTCTGCTCACACTTGCTCAAATAAACAGTGAATTAAGGAGACGCTTACCAGCCAAACCCGAGATACATGACCGCACTGTATCAAGAACGTTAGACGGGATGCTGTTCCGAGTGAAACTGGTCAGATCCCTCCCTGCTGACAGAAACAGACCTGACGTGCTGAACAAGCGAGTCAATTACGCGAACTGGTTTATGAATCACGCCATAGTCCGTCACTGTGTGTTTGTCGACGAATGCGGCTACAATATTTGGACGGCCAGAAGTCACGGTAGGGCGCGGCAAGGAGAGAGGGCGTACCGCCAAGTGTGCGGTCAGCGTGGACGAAACCTGACCGTGACAATGGCAATTTCGCCCATAAACGGACTTGTGTTTTCGTCAGCTGCTGTGGGAGGAATGAACGCTGAGCGTTTTAACAACTTCCTGGGACAGGCGAGGACGAACTTAGATCCTGACAAGTCAGTGATCTTTGTTTATGACGGAGCACCGGCCCACAGAAACCCGACCATTCCCGCCCCAAATACAGAGCTTAAAATGCTTCCACCCTACAGCCCTTTCCTCAACATCGTGGAACAGGCAATAAGCAGTCTTAAAGCGGCCATCAAGGCCGACATCTCCCATCCTGAAATCCAAAGACTTATGGACAACAGAGATGAAGCAAGAGCCCGAAGAATCCCACTAGGGGATTTTCGAACACAACAACTTCTTGAAGCTCTACACAGAAACATCGACACCGTCACCGCAGCTAAATGTGCTCAATGGTACCGTTTAATGCAGACCTACCTGCCAAGATGTTTAAACAGAGAGGTTATTGAGGGATAGGTTAAAATTCAGGTACTATAGGTACTATTCAATTGAAAATCGTTTTTTGTTTATTGAATTTAAACGCGTAATTGTTTGTACAAGTGCATTAATGTTTGTCTCATCCACACTAAGGCCGTCCAGGAATTCTATTGAATTGCTTTCAGTGCGACAGAAATGTTAATAAATGGTATTTTCACTTTAATGTTTGTTTATTGTCCCTATTGACATTCAAGATGGTGTTAATGACTTGCATGCTAGCGCAACTGAAAGTATATTTCTCTTTTTTGTATGCCGAATGACGCATATGAATGCCCAAAAGTGTTATTGAATGTTGATTAAAATGCAAATATCGTTATTGAATCTGATTTATGCGCAAATGTTCGTACTTTCGCGCTCATGAATGTCTCTTCGCGCAATTGAAGGCCGTTTCACGCAAATGATTGCGTATTTTCCCGTAATGAACAGCAAAAGGTGTACATTCAGCTTGTCGAGCCCCTAAGAAAGGTCGAAGACCTACACACCGTTAGGATGCTCAAATCACACAACTAAAGGGAGACTCGTGGATTTCAATTACTGTTGTATAACTAAAAACAAAGCAATTACTCTGGCCAATCACAACACACGTAAACAACACAACCACCCAATCAGAACTCGAAGCAAATATACATGTCACAGGCGCGGAACGCTGGAAATTCGCGTGTGAGCAAATCATGATTGGTTTTGGCTTTACCTCTGATTGATGGAGAAAGTAGCGCAATTTTTTTAAACCAATCAAAGAGCGTATTCAAGAAAAACCAAAACAAACTTGTAATTACTTTCGACACTCAATTGAACACCAAGGGCGCTCTATTTACTATAGATTTTTGACATATGCTCTGCAAACTGACAAGATCAGTATACAGTGTTCTCCCTAGTTTTCAGGGTAACAGGTAAGTCAGTTTTTTAGACCGGTAAAGCAGCTCTGTTGAAAATCTTTTTCTACCCTGGTGTGGCATTGTCATCATGAGACCCGGAATGTTGCCGGCATGACACTAGGCTAACACAGAATTACAAACGTCAGTGACGTTTGTAATTCCTGTCACATGGAGCGTATTAACGTACAGATAAACGTCGAGAAGAAAAAGCTTACAGCAACCTAAAAAAACGTACTGAGAAACGCCTAGAAGATGAGACATACTCCTTGCAAAGGCACAAACGAAGACCTTCGAGGAGAAGACAATACTAAGAGTACCTTACGAACAAACCTGAACAAACCAACGTACGGATATAGACGTCAAGTTGATAACACTAATATCTTACGACAATGCTAACGTACGGAGAAATGTTAAGGAGATTCAACTAACAACATCTAAATTACGAATATACTAGCACATGGACAAACGTCGAGAAGATAACAATAAATGAATATTTTTCGAATGTTTTAACGTACGGAGAAATGTCGACAGTTGAGAAGATAAGACCTTACACCACTGACGAACACACTATCGCATGGCATGGAAAATGTCGAGAAGACTAATATCTTAGGAGTGTAATAGCATACGGAGAAACGTTAAAAAGATACGACTAACATCTTACTAAGGTAGAAACGTGTGGAGAAACACAGAGAAGATGAGACTATTATCTAACGACGAATGTCGAGATGATAAGACTACGTCTAATATTGTACAAACGCATGTACAATGAGAAAAGTTACTAAGACTAGACTTACGTGGTACGCAGTACGACGGACACAAATCTTTTCATAATTCAATCCGATAATAAATCTTTCACGATCCCAAACTGTTCGATGTTTCTAATCCAGGCCTTAGTATGCGGTTCTGGCTAACCGGTAACAAGCGGTGCTACAAGCGGTAAAATGTACCGGTTACCGCCTGATAAGGAGTACACTGGTATATATATATAAAGCGTCATGTTTGGTGATAAGTGTAATTATCAGTAATTCTCACATAAGGAAGGCCTGCTGTTGAAGGTCCAACACACTATCAGTGGACACTGGATGAGGAAACTTGCTGCGGAACTCCCCGGCAAGAGATGAGGTTTCTGAGATACAAAAGGCAACAAATCAAAAATAGAGATAACCTAGTGGTGAATTCTCAAGAAAAATGTTTAAGAAGAAAAGTTTAGCCGCACCCAGTGAAAGGAAACCAACAACAAACTACTGAACATCAGCATACATTCACACGTCAAACTAATGTTGGCAACTCGTGTTGGCAAACTCAAATTGATATGTGTGAACGACACAACAACATGTCGGCAAACTTTTGGCGGCAAATATAACTTGTCTCTATTCTCGCCAACTTTTCGCCAACAGTTTGACGTAATATATCAAACACGAGAAAGAGTGTTTCATCAGGATATCCAAACCCCGAGAATGGGTTGAAAAAACGAGGCGCAGCCGAGTTTTTTTGACCGACTTTGAGGTGCTTGGATACCTGATGAGACACTCTTTCGAGTTTTTGATATGGCTTCTCAAACCATTCGTAATTCTTGGAGAAATTCAAAGCAAAAGTTTGCAAAATTTTACGCTAATTAAGATCCGGTATCCAAACCACCGTCACGGTAACGATTTCCTTTGTTTTCTCCTTATGAATTATTAATGAGTTTGAGAAAACATGTTGATGTGTCGTTCACACACGCCAACTTGAGTTTGCCAACACAAGTTGGCCAACATAAGTTTGACGTGTGAAGGCCGCTTTCATCACCTTCATTTTTCATCCTGTTGAATTCATCAGCAGCTGAAAAGTCCTGGGGACAAATTAATGATAAACAAACAATTAAAATATGTCAAATATGAATCCAGTGAATTTTTATTGAAGAGAAAATAACGTTGAGAAAGGAATTGATTACTATACCTCCCGATCTTTCTTAACCACTGCGGTTTTATTGGCAAGTGCTCGTTCAAACACCTCAACATCCCTCCTACCTCTGTAAAAATAGAAAATAAAAAAAAATCAAGCGTTTCAATTTAAGTCTTTAAATTTCGCGATGCTGAGAAATCGCGAAAATCGTGCAAAATTGACAGGTAAAAATTTTCCGGGAAAAACGTTTCGCGATATTGCTAAAACACGTACAAAATCTCTAACTGAGCAGAGCAGCATTAACGTAAGATAACAAGAAGTTGGAATCACAACTGTCACCATCCTAAATAGTTTTATGGAAAGCAAGTGAGTAATGCCTTCACATTTGCCTGCTGCTGATTAATTTTCGCGAAGCTTTAATGTGTTAAAATACGGAAATTATAACGAACGCGAAAATAACAGGCATCAGGTTTGCTGAAAAATTCCTTTCTTGAAATAATTCCTTACCATGGTGTGATACATTTGCAGCTTATTTTCTGATATATTTAGACGAATATGAATTGCATGATTTCTCAGTATACCCTAATACCTTCTACTTCCGAGGTCTTCAGGGGCACGCTGCATATCAGAATATTTTGTCTACAACAAGGAAAGAAGTAGAATACAAATTATTATTGCCTCACCTCTTACAGTAACTAGAATTGACTGCACAACAAAGGTACCGCCACACTAAATGCGTTTCCAAAAGTCTGTAAACACATTATCCGCACAAGCATTTTCATATGGTTTTACCAGAAACTCATGGTTTTACATGTCAGTGTGTCCAACATGAAAATTGATTTGGTTTTTCGTCATTAGGCTTCTTCGCTGCCAGTGTAAATTTTTCAAACTTAATATTTTCTTTAGATAGGTAAACCACTGCTTTATTGGATAAATTTCCTTTGTACTTTGTCCTTTGTACTTAAAGGCAAATAAATTAATAAATGTAACTTTAAAAAAGTGTTAAATGGTTTCACCTGTCCGCACTTAAACAATGTGTTCTCAATACAACGTGTTTTCAAAAGTCTCTACTTTTGAAAGCATTACTGAAGTCTCCGTTTTCAATAAAAACAACCAGCTTTTCTGTTTCTATCATTTTAGTATTGACGTCAGGCGAAATAGTCGTAATCTAAAACTGTTCTCATGTAGTACACCATTTCGCACTTTTTCTCGATTCTGCATTTCAGCTAGGAGAGAACAACTATCGATACCACTGGAAATATCACCTTAGTTGCGAAGACAATGGTCAGTAAAATTCGTTTAAGAAAACGCTTCCGCCATACAAACGAAGTATCGATGGTTTTTCTGTTCGAGCCGAAGTGCAAAGTTTAGAAAAACTGCGAGGTGCATTATAGTTCAGAAGCAAACCAACCACAGCAGAGGTATGATCTATTTGCTGTTGTACTCGTTTCTCTTCATTCTTGAGTTGTTGTCTGAGTGCCGTCAATTGACTCAATACATCTTGATCAGCTGCTGCATTCCTCGCGGGCTCTTTTAACACAAGAATGATATAAACTCGTTAGCACATCCAGTATCTATGGGCCCTGCGGGGAATCTCTACAGTGGGCTATGTGGGGAGGATCCGCCCGAAAGGGTACCTTTTTGCGCTTGAAGTGGACGAAAGGGCAGGGAAATTTGTATTAGTGTTATAAAGGGTCGCCCAAGAGCACCCTGAGATGATGCCCTTCAATTGCATTGCGCATCCTTTCTGCGCATCATTTTTTTGCGTGATTAGCGCGCGCACGAGCGCCCACACCTTCGGAACTTGATAGGTTTTCTATGAAAGCTGAACAGTTCAGAGAAATAACAGGTCGTTTTCTCCTAAACGAGCTCGGTGATCCCCATTGTTTAATACATAAATTCAAATGGCACACGGTCGAGTAGAATATATTGCGATTTCAAGAAAAGTTAAAAATTCTGCTTTGAGATATTTTTATTTAAATGCCGAAAACAGGTAAGTACAACAGGGTAACAACAGGGAAGTACGCACGCGGCAAATTCTTTAATTTTTTTCATATCCTTAATTTCTGTTCAACTAAAATAGTATACAATGCAAGGTAAATGTCTACTTTGTTGAACTGCTTCAATATTTCAAAACAAGCAATGACTTTTTAAGTCAATTATAATTCTCATTTCTGATTACTAGGGTTTCTCAGGAAACCCTTGCGGGTCGTATAGCTTGCTATCAAGGGCTATCCGCCCATGTTGTGCCAAAACAAGCTCGGTGACCCTATTTTTATTGCATTTTTGAAATGTTCTAAACGTAATTACCAGCTGGACCAAGTCTTAGAAAATTTTAAATATTCCTTCTATTTCGATGGAATCACCTTAAACTGAGAGACAGCGGGCAAGTCTAAGCGCTAAAAAGTGTGCAAAATTTTGGCAGATATCATAACCCAAAAGTTTTCGAAAGCTCGGAGCTTTCAAGTGACTTAATAGCAGGGATGATCTTGTCTGCTCTAGTTTACTTTTCAGGTTTAATAATAAAATTTTTGTTTTAAGCATATGGAAAGGGTAACATTTAATAAAGACAACGGTTAGAAACTCGGGGTGGGGGGGGGGGGCTTTCCTTACAAGACTTGGGTTCTTTAGGAACTGTCTAATCTTATTTAAGTCTAGGCATACACGGGATATTAATACCCAAAAACGTAGCTTTACCTATTCCGAACAAACCCAACATTTTTCGAAAGAATGCAATAGTGTTTATTCCGCTTATTTTGCTATTGGAAACACAGCGAACAGAACACTATTCTATAAAAAATGTACCCACATCAACTAGGAAGACTACTTCACACAAGACGGTAACTAGTAGTTCCTGAAATGTCCTTGAAGGAATACAGCGTACCTGGTTCACGTGTACGTCGATGAGATGAAGAAGGCGGAGGAAGAGGAGTTGCGGCAACAGGACCTGAACACAAACAACATGTTAGTTAGAGCGGTTTTCAATTGAGTGTCGAAAGTAATTCGTGTTTTGCTTTGGTTTTGCTTTACTTCGCTCTGTGATTGGTTAAAGAATCTCGCGCCACTTTCTCGACCAATCAGGAGTAAAACTCAAACCAATCAGTCGCGACTTGCTCGCGCTCGCACGCTTTTTCCCGCACTTGACGCCGGTAACATGTACTTGCTTCGAGTTCTGATTGGTTCATTGGATAATTTGTGTTTGTTGTGATTGGCTGGGGTAATTGCTTTGGTTTTGGTTTTACGACACTCATTTGAAAAGCGCTCTATTGGCTTGGTTTTGGTCCTCATTGAAGGCTTGAGAGGAGGTGAGGTTAACATTCAACTTCTGGTTGCTGTCCGTGGGTCTTGAACGAGTGCGCTTAAGTTAAGGGGGCTCAGTCACCAACTCATTTACGATTATTTTAAAAAGCTAAAACTATTGAAATCTAACGAGACCCAAAAATAATGGTAAAGTTCTGTTTAAGATTACTCTACCAGTTTTCTGAAACCATAATTGAGTGTATTGGGCGGCGGATGGCTGGGATGAGAATGGATTGCAAGTTGTTAATGTTTTCAAGTTTCTCCTTGTCTCTTACAAATATCGCCAAAAATTGATCATGGTTTGTTCTTCCTTTGAGAAAAGCATCAGATTTTTTTCTCTTGATGTTCCAGGAGCACTTCGTGTACAAGAGAAGGCCGTACCCCCTTTAAAGGGGCTATGTCACGCTATTTTAGTATCTTTTTAAAAAGTGTCTTTGCATCAATTGAATTCCAAAAATAATGGTCTAGCTTTGTTATTAAAGACTATCTTATTGGCCTGAAACTGTTTCCTGTGGTCTGTTGCTACTAATGGCAGGAATGGAAATGGATTGATATTTGAAAAAATTCGGCCAATTTTTTCAAGGTTTGATGCCATGTTCTTAAAACTCACCCAAAAAAATTATTATGGTTAGCTGTCGCTGATAAAATTCATTTGATATCTTCTTCATAATATTACAGGAGCACTTGTGTATGAGAAAAGGCATCAGGTAATGATTTTAGCACAGAATTGACCTAAACTAGCAAAATCCTCGTGACGTACCCTCTTTAATGCTGACTAGTAAAGTTATCGTCATGCAGCTGTTGCTATGAAGAGGCAACCAGCACAGGAGGACAAGGCCAAGCTTTCTGTTCTTACCTTGAGAAGCTTGCTTATTAGCTATCGTAGGAATGGGAGGTGAAGAAGACCTGAAGTCCGTCATATCTTGACCAGCCTCCTGGTAAAAGGAGGAAGAAAGATTAACTTTAAGCCATTACCTTCAATGCCGTTTAATTTATTACAAAACTATCTTGCAGGTACCTCCATTTTCTTGCGCACAGTTGGGATGGGTGGTGAGTTCGACCTTGCCTGACCGGAGTATTCCTAAGAAATGAAAAAAGGAAAAAATTCACACGTCAAGGCACACTTCAAGTTCATGTCTGTGAAGTTTATCCCTTTCTCCCAAAGCCCTCAGAGTCAAATGTTGGGCCTTGTACTTGTATGTGAGTGATTTTACAACTGAGTTTTGAACAATCACATAAACGTTATTGGGCAGTGATTTCCTGTGGTGTTGTTCATTGTGCTGCACAAAGTGATTTTAACTTTTGAGTCTGTGGATGAAATCCTATTCTTGAACAGTCAAACGAAAGCTATTGAGCAGTACTTTCTTGTGGTGCCGTTTATTATGTTGTAAAAGATGGCCTTAGCTTTTCAGTCTGTGGACTGATCAAATGGAGGCTGCTGAGCAGTACTTTCTTATGGTGCTAATTTAAAATGCTGTACAAGCTGGTTCTAACATTTGAGTAAAATGCTATAAAGTGACCAATCAAATGAAAGCCACTGAGGGGTACTTTCTTCTGGTCCTGTCTTATGTGCTGTGTTTAAGGTGGTTCTAGCTGTTGAATTTGTTGCATTTGTTGAATAGAGCAGTTTTCAATTGAGTGTCCAAAGTATTGTTGTGTTTGCTTTGGTTTTGCTTCACTAAGCTCTCTGATTGGCTACAAAAACTCGCGCCATTTTCTAAACCAATCAGATATAAAACCAAAACCAAACGTGGCTTGGTCGCACGCATTTTCCTGGGCTTGACGCCAATTGCCAGTCTTTGCTTCGATCTGTGATTGGTTAATTTGTGTTTTGTTCCTGTTGTGATTGGTTAGAGTAATTACTTTGATTTTGGCTTTACGACACTCACTTGGAAACCGCTCTAAGTGAATAGGATTACAAAGCGTGCTTGTCAAGATTTAATAGTGAGGACTCGTCTGTTAAACACATCAAGTTGATCCTTACTCCACCAGCAGCTTTCTTGGCCGCTAATTCGGCGTCCAGTTTTCTCTTTAGTTCAGCTTGCCTCTGTTCCTCCATCTCCTTCTTTTTCTTCTCCGCTTCCCTTTTCTTCGCTTCTTGAGCTTCTTTGATCTGTTCATTTTTCAACCTTGCCTAAATCGTGGAAAGACGTGTGGTAAGGCAAGGGTTAATAAATTTGCAAGCATATCACTTAAGATTTTCTTTACATAAAAGATAAAACATCGCAAAGGCCTGAGGACATGAAGCATGGAAGAGTGTTCTGTGACGAAGCAAACTGAATTATTTCAAGTAAATCACATTCAGTTTGTGACAAAATTGTGAACGGGAGTCTCCATGGCCTTTAAACTGCACACCAGTTGGATGGTGTAACCACTAAGATTCACAAACTCGTGGTGGCGAGCTGTAGCTCTTTTACTATGGTGTCAGTGGGGGTAGGAGGGGTCTAAACGATCATACTCTGGTTCCCACGCCTCCCTTTTTTGACAGCTCTTGTCCCTTGGCGGTTTTGTAAACAGCAAAATATTATGCAATAATGATGCATTATTGCATTACAACACTATCTCAAAAGTGCTACAGCTTATCCTAGTTCCCACCCGTTACTCTCCCAGTTCTCATCCACATTTTGCACCAGTTCCCACAACCCTACCAACTCCCCAAGTTTGTACCGCTTGACATTCTAATGGCGTGACTATCAGTAAAATGATGGCATGGCCGTCATCTATGTTACGCGAACGAAAAGATGTCAACGTCATATACCTCTTCTTCCTTTTTTCTTGCTTTTTCTAGTTCTATTTCGTATTCCTTCTGCATCCTTAATCTATCCTCTTCTACTCTTCTTTCCTGAGGAAAAAAAATCATCAGTTAAGTAACGTGGAAAGAAAATTTTCTTTATGAAGCCCTTATCTCTATTAAGCCAAAGCACAGCTTTGCTTCAAAGGAAAAGCACCAGGGGTTTCGTTTGAGGCCGGAGGCCGGACGTAACGTCCGGTCATTTGACATGTAAGATCACCCTATCCAGTGCCACTTACTGACGTCACAACCAGGACCACTCGGCTGGCGCTAGAATTAAGTAACCAGGAGTATTACTACTCCCTCCGCCCCTGTATGGGATACCATTCCATCGCAGGGTTACCCATGATTTTATTAGGTTTCTCTAATAGTTCGTTGGTACCTATTTAAACATCTGGTTGGACAAAGGCAATGTGGGGTAAAGTCTCTCGTCTGAGAAAACAACGCAACACGATACATGCAGCGACCAAACCTCAAACCACCAAACTTCTGATCTTCGTATGCCGAGTGGTTAGGGTGCTGGACTTGAAATCCGGCGGGTCCGGGTTCAAGTCCAGCTATGACCACTAGGAGAAGTTGTTTCATGTAGACTAATGTTCAACTCCTCGGCCAAGCTTCTAGATAGCCAACTGGTCTGTCCCCCAAACGTTGGGGGTACTTAACGGGTTATATTTAATTTGGAGCATTTGTTTCATTGGCCGTGAAAAGAACCTCACCAGGAGGAGCAAATTAACCCTTTCAACCTCAAGAATGCTTAAAATCAAAATTCAAGACGAATCCCAAATTTCATTTTGTAAAATACTTAAATATAAATAGTACTGTTTGAAAGTACTGCTGACGAGGTTTCATTTGAATGGTCACACCATAGGATTTCATTCACAGACTCAAAAGTGAGATCACCTCAATGTCTCCATGAGTGACTCTGGGAATGAAAGGGCTAAGGACTTTTTTCTCTTCTGATCGAAGGTTCAATCAAACGTTAGCTACACTAGTAACTTGCACATCCTGTCCAGCAGAGAGTGCCAATGTTCCTTTAATATCTCACCAGTTCTTCCTCTTCTTTTTTAACTCTCTCAAGTTCTTCTTTCTTTTTTTTCTCTTTTTCTTCAACCTGAGATTGAAAAAGAGCGTAATTTAAAGTTACTCACTGCTTAACGTCAAAACTGTTTTTACGCTCTTGTATTGCCAGTGATTCAGTTGTTCAATGTGTTACAATCTTGTGTTACACTCTTTTACCGTACCCAAATGGTAAATTAGCCAATCAGAGGCCTTGTTTACTGTTATGCTGTTCTACGATATCAAGTCACTGACCTGATATCCTACGATATCATGGACAGTTTCTAAAACTCGCACTTTTTTTGCAGACTTGAGAGATGAAAATTACAACAGAAATACAACGAAACGTAAAACTATTACATTTGTTAAACGAAAAAGTAATTTGTTTAACGCTAACGGAGAAAAAATACAATTTCGCGCCAAAATTGGAGGCGGTTACACTGGCGGGCGCTCGCGTGTACAAAAATATAACGCCAGGTTTTAGGACGAATTTGGGTACGGTAAATACCTAATCGCACCTTTTTTGGTACGCTTCCGCAGCATATCAGGCTTGTTTGGTCTCGTCATGGGTATTTTGGCTCGACTGCGTCTCGCCAAAATACGAACCATGGCTCGCCCAAACTCGCCTGATATGCTACCGAAGTGTACCAAAAAGGTGCGATTAGGTATAAGTATTGCCACATTCAGTTTTTCAATGTGTTACACTCTTGTATTGCCGATAATTCAGTTGTTCAATGTGACAACAATTCAGTTGTTCAATGTGTTACACCCTTGTATTGCCAATAATTCAGTTGTTCAATGTGACAACAATTCAGTTGTTCAATGTGCTACACTCTTGTATTGCCAATAATTCAGTTGTTCAACGTGACAACAATTCAGTTGTTCACTGTTACATGCTTGTATCGCCAATATTCAGTAGTTCAATGTGACAACAATTCAGTTGTTCAATGTGCCACACTCTGACTTGTATTGCCAATAATTCAGTTGTTCAATGTGACAACAATTCAGTTGTTCACTGTTACATGCTTGTATTGCCAATAATTCAGTAGTTCAATGTGACAACAATTCAGTTGTTCACTGTTACATGCTTGTATTGCCAATATTCAGTAGTTCAATGTGACAACAATTCAGTTGTTCAATGTGCCACACTCTTGTATTGCCAATAATTCAGTTGTTCAATGTGACAACAATTCAGTTGTTCACTGTTATGTGCTTGTATCGCCAATATTCAGTAGTTCAATGTGACAACAATTCAGTTGTTCAATGTGCCACACTCTTGTATTGCCAATAATTCAGTTGTTCAATGTGACAACAATTCAGTTGTTCACTGTTACATGCTTGTATCGCCAATATTCAGTAGTTCAATGTGTCCCAGTTTTGAATGAGAGATTTGGTATAAATATGAGCCTTGTTCCTGTTGTCCCCTCTCGTCGTTTGTGCCAAAGGTTTTTTTCAAATCTCCTTGGTTTTCCTCCCTCGCAAAAATCACATTTTTGGTCGGGATTTAGGACGTACTTAAAACTTAACTGCGCCTTATTTCCTTTGGACACTACTGAAAACCGCTCTAAGATAGTTATTTATCAGTGCATGCATTCAGAGATAATTAAAATACTATTCCAAAAAAAGTATTGTACCTGCTTTCGTAGATACTCCTGGTATTCTTGTTTGGCCGCCTTTTTTAGTTCATCCTTAAAATGAAAACAGAAAAAAAAAAAGAAAATTATGAACATAAATTCGCATTTTAAATAATTCAAACACTTAGTTATTACAGGTTGCAAATTTATGCGACTATCAACAATTTAGCATCGTGGTAAAATGTTTCATAACACGCAAACACGACAAATAAGTCTCACATAGCTGTACGGAGGCAGCAGTGAATTGTAAGAAAACAACAAAATTCAGAGGTTAGGATGACAAAATGTAAGGCTGAGTAGAAATACTCCAAGTCATTTCGTGCTATGGAACGCACAGCTAAAAGATAAGAATGCAGCAACCTCACCCACGTACCCACTTTACCTCAGTCATAATTATTCTTGACACTCAAATTGTAATAACCCGGTCTCTGCAAGGTTTTATGTACAAATCGTAAAAACATGATGTTAAAACTAATATTGCATGTCAACTTGTCTCTAGATACAATGAAATTACCTGTGGTTGAGCCTCCTTGAGCGGGTCCGACCGGCCAAACGTGGTCCTGCCTACATTTCCTGATAACTGATCTAAAGAAAACATATAACAACCAGCGTGTTACAAGGTTGTTCTGAATATATTAATAGCGGAGCCAGCGGAGCTCCATTCCTAAGCAAATTTGGTAACCTATCGATCCGAGAAATTTTGGTTGTGACGTCAGCGTACGCCCGCCCGTACAGACTCTGGGGGAGGGGGAGGGGAGTCCCAAGACAACCCGATCGGGGGTGGCTACTGCCATCTTTTCTTGGCGGGAAATCGCGCGGTGCTTTTGGGCAACCGGCATTTTTCTTGGCGGGAAATCGCACGACCATCGCGTCGCTTTTGAAAAAGAGGTTTCTTTAAGTTTAGTTAGCAAAACGATTGTTCGACAGTACTGTAGTTTTAAACTTCAGAAAAAAAACATCTAATATCTATAAATGGAAAGAAACAGTTCAAAAGAATACTGGTAGAAGGCGAAAAGTTCAAGTTACGAAAGCTGCCTTCAAAGGACTTCATCGCTTTGTTTTCTTCACGGCGGAGAGCTTGCCTTGTTCTGAAACATAACCAAGTACGTGAAGTTTTTAAAGGGTTTAAGGCGCATGATTTTGAGTATTACGGTCAGAGAAATTACATTTTGAAATCGAAATTTAGTTTATGTCATTAGAAATGTGTCATTTACTTTTGACTTTAAACGCGCTCAGATTTGTGACAGATGTAGTCTTGAATATTTTGAAATACTCAGCCGATTTCACTCGCGTGGACGGACCCACGATGCTGGAAGTGTAACGCGAATTGCATTTAAGTATAAACTTACGGGTTTTCGAAAAAACTTTTTCAAAGTTGTTTTCTCTGTTTATTATTTTGTGTTTGTTTATTTATAACAGTAGGTCAAAGCACAGTCGCAATGCAACTGCACAAGCATCACTTCAATGAGATTACGGCGAATAATTGCTTTCAATTTTGATTGTCGATTTTTGGTCCTAGACGTTTTCAATAGTAATAATCTTTTAAGCAAAGCAGTTGTCGGTTTAAAGCTATTTTATCCGAAAAGCTTCCGAAAAAAGTTTTGTGCGTTTCTCAAAGCGCCTAACTTTATATAGGCTTACTTCGCATCCGCAACACTTATGCCATAATTTAAGGTGGCTCCCTATAGTTTTATGACCGCGCGCGCGCTGATGATGCGAGCTGTAGTAATCTGCGCGCGCTCACATAAAATCGTAGTTTTTTCCTGATTTTTATGACGTCAGCATAGCCAAAAAAAGCAAAGTTAACAGTAAATTTTCTCGCGTTTCCTTCGGTGAATTTTTTTTAAATTTTGCACATTTTGAGATACTAACGCTACCGTTCACATGTTATTTTTTGGAAAAATTCTGTCAGAGCAATCCAGTTTAATGGTTAAAAATAAGAAATCACGTGATATCGGTGAATCTGTCTGAACGACCCCATATTTTTTCCCTTGCAAAATGTTAGTCAGAATCATTTTCACAAAATAGGAAAGTTTAAAAAAATTTCACCGAGGGAAAATCAAAGTATCTGTCATCTTTTAGTTGCTTTGTTGCCATGACAACGGCCTACGCCTAAGAAGCAAAACCTGAAAAATAAGGGTAATTATGTTGGTAACCTTACTGTTAAAATTCAAGAACAAAGATTGCAAGACAACAGAACTAGGGCTTCTTTTGCAAGTCTTGCCAGTTCGTATAGTCACTTTTGTAGAAACTCTAGGGAGCCACCTTAAAGCGCAATAATAATGACTTTATTACCGTGTCAAGCAAAAAAATCTAGCAGAGGGGATTCCCCACTGCTAATAGAGGACACCTAACTTTCTAAAATACAATCTAAAAATACAAAACGAATTAGCATAGAGTAAAAACTAGAAACTACTAAGAGTTAGAATTAAAAACTACTAATGATTACTCACACAACATACATACTACAAAAACTCCATTTATAATTATCAAAAATTCTAAAATCCAGTAATTAAAATCGTAATTAAAAAAATAAAAAATTACGAATTGCAAAGGTAACAGCCACTACATCCATCTAAAATGCCACTTAAATCAAGACTGCGTATCCGGGTCTTAAACTGCTTAAGACTGGCAGCTGATCTGTCCTTGCTTGGTATCTTGCTCCAAAGTCTTGGACCTAGGTATGGAATTGAGTGTTTTCCGTGCGGCGTAACTGTGTTAAAACTAGGTTGATAAAAATCTTTGTGCCGTGTTTGGTGTTTGTTTGTTGTCAATCTTGATGGTATAAATTTTTGACCAGACTAATAGTGGCAGTTCATGTTATTTGTTAACTGAACATCCGAACGCGATGAAGATAACCCATTTACTTCAGAATAAGTTTTATTTTGTTGTTGTAAATGAGCTCCGTTTTAAGTTCATTCAAGCGAACAGCCAATAATCCAAAGAGATTTGACAAGCCTTGACAGTTAATGACAGGATATGGAAACATTGCAAAAACCAAGCAAGACGGCTCGTGGGTAAAATATGTGTTCAGTTTGATCCCCGAAAAAAAATAATAAATCAAGCTGTGCTCAGCCTCTAGAACGACCTTTTGAGCTTGGTTTTACAGAACAGATCCTCAAAATATTGGAGGACCATTCGGAACACTTTCGGGCTTTTTGAGAAACACTTTTCGAAAGCAAACGAGCCAAAGAAAGCCCCGAAATATTTTTCAGACCGAAATGTTTCAGGACTATTTTTGAGAAACGAGAACTACTTTATTCCTTGGCGGCTCCGCTTTTAGGCTTGGCTAAATCTACATATTATTTACATTACAGCAAAGTAGGTGCTTGTTTTCAAGGGATCATAACAACAATATAAATTCCAGATCAAAGTGATGATGAGAAATCCAAACGAGAGTGGAAGACTCATACCCTTTGCTAGTACATGAGAGACGACAAGTGTACATGATAGTCGATGATCAGTTGAGAGTGAGACTTGAAAAAAGTAAAAATTCACGAAAGTGAACAAGAGTGCAAACTCTTTGACGGAACACGAGAGTTCAGTTGCAGGACAAGCAAGAGTGAGAGACTGCATCTCTCCGTGATTCCAATAAAATTTAACAGATTAATGTAAAGTCTTTGAAGGAGCACAAGAGTTGAATAGAACACATTATTGCGATACGGAACCGGGAAACTCTGGGTTACCACTCGTTTATTGATCTTTGTACCAGAAGCTATGCGAGAGGTTTTACGCTCGAGCTAGGTTATAGCTAAGTTGACCTGAAGGACGTTCCTTAGAAGGTGTGGTTGACGGAAGGAATTCCTTGCCCATCCAAGTAGGGTCTGTTCCTCAAAGTACAACCTAGAGCTACAACCCTAGCTTCACTTCCCAACTGAGTACAAGATGTAAAGAAGAATTAGAAGTAGAAGTGACTAACATAGTTGAATGCCCTTAATGTAACCGCTAAACCTTATCTTTTGTTTTCGTTAAACTAGTCAACTAGACAAAGCAATTCTTGGTGGTGGTCTTGATTTTTTTGGTTAAACAAGGAGAGATATCTCAAAATCTTAATCCTTATTGACATTGTTTGCAAACGTGACCACCTGTGTTGTTTTCATGATCAGCACGGTCAAGGTTACTAATTTTACAATGTGAAGTAAACATGCAGATTTAGCACAATCGTTCAGGTGTGTCTAAAATAACGAAACTCTAAAACAACAAGAATTTCGCTTCACAACAACATGAGACAGCAAAATCAAGGTCACTATATAAGAGTGAAATGCTGAACTCTTGCCAATTGTATCATTGTCTGATTCAGAGTGAAGAAAGTAATGACCAAACTCACACACCTGCAGCCTGCATCATTGGACTGGCCTGACTGATTGCTCCTTGTCTGGGAGAAAGATATGGCTCATTTGGGGCCTCAAATCTGCTCTCCACTGGCGGCGGCTCATCTCTTGGACTCACTTTTACCCCTTGATCATTTAACTGCTTCAGAGTGCGCAAGTTAGCTACAAGAAGAAATACACTCAGCAGTTATGTAGTTATTCAACTACTATGGCATGAAATTTTTTGTGGGATTTTATGTTTACTATTTTGTAAATTGGGTATTTTAGAGGTTTTGAGGGGTAGAATTTCCGCAACTTGGAAAAGTTCTGTCATTAACAGCTTTAAAACCGCTGTGTGAAACTTTGCCTTAAGTTAAAATAACAGCTTTGTAGAAATACGTGATTCATGTTTTCACAGGTAGCTTTTCGAGGCCGATCAGTTTTGGGGGCATTAAGGAAATCCATACCTGGACTGACTCGGGTAAACTTGTCAGGATTCTCAGTAATCGTACAGTTACACAATGTATGTTAGCTGTATTGTGTAATAAGGATACTTACCAACAAGATGTCCAGTAGAATCTCTGAGTGGAGCACCTCCACCACCTTTACCCCATGGGTTATAACTGGCTGCCTCCTGCTCGATCTTCCTGTCATATCTGGAAACAGTCAAAAATACACTCTTTTGCCTCTTTTAAATTACCGGCGTTGACTCGATTTTTCTATTTTCTCCAGTTGCATATTCTTACTGTTTTACTGTTTTTTCCCCGTTGCTGTCCTCTCATCCAAATCCTTTTTGTCCGTTGTTTGGTTTGTTGTTTAGTGTTTTTTTTTTCTTTTGTCCTTTTCAGTTGTATTGTATGGCGAAGCATTAAACCAATAACATCACGGCTTAACTGACAGACGACCAATAACATTGCGAGTTCGTTGACCAATCAGGACAACGACGAGGGACTTAAAACATCTACTGGCGATTCACAATTCACTTGACTCTGATGATGACTTCCGCTCAGGTTGTCGAAACGTCTGTCAATGTCACCTCAATGAGTCCTTCTCAGGACTACACTCACACGGACAATCGTAATTTACGAACTTATGATATGAATCCTGGGTGCAAACCATTTAAAGTGTTAAGTTTGTTTGTTTGTTTTTTTTCAAGTGACTTACAATTTCTACTTTCGTCACTACTTTTTTACAGCTTGCTAACTTGTCCTGCATCTCACCTTTCCTGAGCCTCCTTTTCTTTTTGTTTCTTTGCATTTCTTTCTTGCATCTAAGAGTCAGACAAGCAATGTTACTGGGTGATGAGGCTCTCCTTTCTTTCACCATTTACTGCATATGTAATGCTAGGCTTAACTGTAATAGCAGCGAGCTAAAAAACAGCGAAAATCACGAACACTCAAAGCCACTTTTCCATGGGGACTATAGGTTTCTCTTGTGCACTTTTGCAGACCAGTCGTCGGCTAAAGGTATACGTGAGACACCAAGTTCATGCGTATCTGAGTGCACGAGAAAACCCTCTGCCACCCTGGGTAGATTCACTAGTGCACATGCAAAGGTGCTTGAAAAAAAAGCAAACACAGACAAACAAAGCGGACTTGGAACGAAATAAAAAGCAAAAGAAAAGGAGAGAGACATATGAAACACCTAGAATGTGAGTTGAACCTGTACTTTTCGTGCAACTGTTTTGAAAGCATTAACATGCACAGTGCCATTGTGCCACACATGCAACATTCATCTCTTTGTCCAAACAAAAATCATTTAGAAGTAAAAATGTTGGCCATACCTACCGTGTGGCAAGAAATTTACGCGGGATCTAATTTTTGCAAATTCTGGGGAATATTTCTCGATCTCTGAAAATTTGGTCCTGCGAAAACAAACTCCCGCTAAAAAATAATCCGCAAAAATTTACCCCATGTATTTAGGTTCCTAAATTTCAGTTAAATTGAGCAATATCACGACCTTCCTCTTTACAACTGCAACATAATGCGTAGTCTCTGCAGTCTCTGGGTAAATTTGGCAATCCACGAAATTTAACTCCCACGAAAATTTCATGCTACACGGTAGGGGTAAATGCCATAACTATCCAAACTGACTTGCATAGATTTATACATTTCATAACTACAGCTGTACAGTGTTCCGCTATCACAGGCCTTTGGTTGCCCGCACAGAAATTTTGCTAAGCATTTGTGAAATCTAAACACTGCTAAAACGTGTTAGAGTATGAAATATATGACTTTGCCAACTGAATTTACTACGCAACTTAGGCCGACAATAAGTCAAGTAAAGGATTCCCTGTAACAGGGGCATATATCGCACGCTGCAGAATCGCTAATTTATTTTCATTATATCGACACATGGTTCCACTGATGCAATTACATAGAAAACGCATCGACCAGCTGACGTGTGTAAGGACGCCAGCGGGTCCGAAAAAGCCATCCGATCCAGCACACATCATCCGTTCATATAGCGCGGGCAAACACTTAAACGTTCATTGTCTATTTGCATCTTTTTGACATTTTCCAATAATATTTTAATAGTATTAGAATGGTGGTATGCTTAAAAACTTATGGACTAAGTTAGGTCGGGCCAGATGAGAAAATATTTGGATCTTGGTCATAGCGTATGGACCTCAAGCCAAATATTTTCCCATCCGGCCCTCCCACTCAGTCAATAAGTGCCTAGTACGAGAAACTCAGCTGCAGTTTTACCTGCTTTCTGAGTTCCTCCTGGTAAGCTTGTTGAGCAGCTTTCTTCTTTTCAGCTGATGCCGGGTCTGTTCCTGCTGCTCCAAGGCTGCTGTACCCACCAGGAGGCTGGAAACCAGAATGAGGACTGACCTCAGCCCCACCCTGGTGAGGGATGGCTGCTGGAGCAGGAGTTGTGTATCCTTAAATGACAAGTAAACAATGTGATGTCTTCTTATTCGTGAGTTATAAACTGGTGTCCTTAGTGTTAGGCCTGAGGGTGTCAAGTGGCACACAAGGCCCCTTAAGGGGACTCTCTAACCAAGAAGAGGTTTTTACTACAACCTGGAGGCCCTGTGACACTCATCTGTCAAGGCCCAGGACACTCATTTGTCAACTCTCATTCCCTCAATCAATCTGGCATTATTGAACCTACCAAGGACCAATGCCACCACCGGCATGGCTGTAAGGATCATTAACACATGCAAGGCAATAACAAACTTGTGCACTGTAATTTAAAATGCTTTTAATTCTGCAGTCGCCAGGAGTCCTATGAATACCTAATGTTGGAGATGTTCATGGAAAAATAATCCAGACTTTGACAATGGTATAAGGGAACCTTCCTCGGTTTGCTGCAAAATAGCCACTTTCTTATCGAAAAGGAAGACTGTTTGTGGCAAGTAGGAGAACATTCTGTCACATGTTACCTTGGTTTCTTGATTGTGTATCTCTTTGTGACTGAAAACCTGCAGAAGTGAAACATGAACTTTATTTCAAACTGTCGTAACTGCTATGTAACAAGAAGAGCAGACCAGTTCTTCTAATGACAGAAGAATTGTGGAGAAAGATCATGTTTGCTAGAAAGTCCACAAAAACCAAGCTTCCAAAATTATTGCATCTTGCATGCATAAATCACTGTTTACTAATTAAAGTTTGAACCAGACCTCCAGAGATTCCTTCATCCAGTCTAAGACTGGGCACCACGTTTGCTTGTCCCCTAGAAACGTTCACTGAAGGCCCCTGTGGAACCCCCATTTCCAGTGCTCCATAGTTGTAATAAGGGTCGTCATATGGGTTGGAGTGAATAGCAGGATGAGGAGGTGGCCTGGAGCTAGGCCCAGGATTGGCCAGTGACATGTCATAGCCTTGTGATTGGAATGGCCTGGAACTAGGCCCATGAGTGGCAGGGGACATGTCATACCCCTGTGGCTGGGGAGGTCTAAATGATCCTCTGTTTACATCTGGGGGTGTTTTGTCCATCTAAGAGAAAAAAATATGTTAAAGTCAGCTTCTGAAGACTGGTATCACAAAACTTGGGAGGCAGAGGTATTCAAGACATACTTGAGCGAAGAGAGTCCTAACCGCAGTCCTTTTAATGCCAGCTTCCATGAAATGAAACAGCTAGTGCACCATTTACATTGATGCCTTTTCAAAAGTAAATGTTTTCATATGCCCAAATATGTAGCGAAATAGTTTTGTCCACACAAACATTTGCAGGTCGTTTTCACCTGTCCCATTGAACATGTTCTTATTTGAAAAATGGATTTTATCTTTTCCTGTGAACTGTTTGCCTGTCGTCCATACTTAAATATATTTCGCAAATTTTTGACCTAAAAAAACAGCAAAATCTCCGTTACATTGCCCTGTACACAATACCAACTTTCTGTTGAGACTACTGCAGATGCAGTTGCTCACAGATATACATGTATATTTCAGTTCACGTTCTTAGATCTAAAAACAAAAATTCGATTTTATTGACATAAAACTCAGAACAAGCTCAAGGCTATTATGCTTCACCTGAGAGTTCAGTGCCCTGCCACCATCTTGCTCAATTCCTAAACGAAGCATCTTTTCCCTGGTAAAAGACAAACAAACAATGTGATCTTGATGGCCACTTCATTGTGTCTAATGAAACACACCATTAGTACATCATGGTAACTGCATTCAACATAACAAGTCAAAGGTGAATTATGTTCATGTCTTATTCCGAAGTTTGTTGTACGAAAAAGATAGTTCATTTTCAAGGTCTTCTTACCTGCAAAATGATATTTGAAGAACAGAAAATGCCACAGGTATGTCTTTCAGTTATGATTCCCAGGACAAAAGTAACAGAGGACCATTTAGGTGAATGGGTTTAAATAATTTTTGCAAGGTTATACTCTTTAAAACACTGGCCGGTGATTTTTCTTCTATTAAAGGAGCATAATTAAAATACCTTTTTTTGATATCTGCCTGTTCTTGCATTTGTTGTTGAAGCTCTCTTTTGTACTGTTCTTGTTTCCTTGCCTTTGCACTCCTGGACTCCTGCAAAGCTACAAATATCATTCTGATTTAAAACTAGTGGTACAAGATCTTTAAAATGAAACACCCGAATCAAGGAAGGAAAAAGGTTTTCAGTCTTGAGGAGGAGAGGATAGCATGGAAGATAAAGAGTTGCAGAATTTGCAGCATCAGTTATTCTACAGATCTTCTATAAGAAGCACACATATATGTATCAAAAAAATCATTCACAAAACAAGAAGATAGCACTGGAGTTGGATCTGACAACCACTTTGTTGAGAGACATTCAGTAACTGCATGGCAGCCAGAAGGTGAAAAGGCAGTGGGGAGACATAAAATTACCTGGAGGGAAAAGAAGAAGCAGTGAAAGAGTAGGTAGGATAGTGCAATTGGAGCAACTGCAAGAATGGTAGACAGGAGAGATGGGACAGTGTGGAAACACTGTACTGTTGTGGCAAGCAATGTGTGCCTGTAGTTCCAGAAAATATCCATACTCCCTGCTCAGAAGGGATTGGAAATTCCAGGGAGGGTGGGGGGTCTCAAAGTCCAAAAATTTTAAAGCAATGTATGAAGCTAAATTGGAATTTCCAGAGGGGTGGGGGGTCATAGGGCAAATCCCTTCTGTAGGGAGGGTATGGATATTTTCTGGAACTACACAATGATGGCGATGGCAGAGGTTTGGATATTTTTAATTCTTGGATACCTGGTCTGTTTGACGTTTAAGTTTTCAGACATTATTTTGGTTTTGTCAAAATTGGACATGCCACTCACCTCCAATGAGTCCGGCTCCTTCCAAAGGAGCTGACTGTGATCTGATATTGCTGTCTGTTTTGCTTCTCTGGAAGGACTCTTCCTTTGGAGGCTCTCTGTGAAATGGGTAAAGATTCATGATTGTACACATCTGTAAACATCATCAAATAAGCTGCACAAAATGTTTCAATAAAATCTGAAGTAGGCAGCTGGTTTAAGTAGAGTAACCAACTCTATCAACAAGGGGTTAAAAAGTAGCCAACTTCTCTGAGTGAAATAGCGGATGCTATTGCTTATATTGCTTCATCAGCCATCAGTGGCTATTGAAAGAACTGGCTGCATTAGTTAACCCAAAGTTTTTTATTCCAAATCATGGACTGTGTGGTTTATCCATGAGAACATTAGGAAAGGAACTTGCTGTCAAGATCACTCAGTGTGAATCAAAACATGCTGTTTGGTGCCTTGTAAAATTGCTAGCTCAGTGCATAAAAAATTCTTTCTTTAATTTTTTTTTTTTGACGGGGACAGTAAGCAATTGGGCTTGTCTTCTTCACCTTCACATAATTATCAATTCAAAGTAGACATTTAATATACTATGAAATTGGTCAAACAAGCACAGAATTCCTGGTATCATGCTTTAGTAGGTGTGCCTTTCAGAGAAATTACTTAGTATTACTATATATATAGACAAGAGTGTTTTAGTGGAAAATAGACCACTCATAAAGTTCATATGAAACTACATCCGGGACTCGAGTGGCGTATTTTCCATATCCTCACTATACATGTAGTTTGATGATGGCATTTCCTGCTTTGAAACTGTTGTTTGTGCGAATAAACTCTTGTCTATACAATAAAAAGAAAATTACACAGCAGTTTGAAGATATGAATGCTATTTTCTCGTGGTGAAAACAATATTTTACTCACAAGCTGTGCTCATTCGTAAAATATTGTTTTTACCGCTCAAAAATAAAATTCATATCTTCGCGCCGCCGTGTAATATCCTCTATTTAACTTCCTTGAGGATGCCTCAAATGCATCCTGCAAATTACTGTTCATGTGACATAATAATGGAAAATTACCTTTCAGGTAGATAGGCACTATTTCGTCGCTGAGGGCCTCTTTTCCCCCTCTTTCGAAGCTAACAATAAAATAAAACAACGGTACTTTTGGTTAGCACAAACATTGTAATATTCAGGCTCAGTGTACCCTGACAAGAGCCTTACCATTACTTGACAAACAGCCCTACAGAAATATCATGCCTGGGTGTGAGAAAATAGTTAATTTTTTTTGTCTTGAAGGAAACAACACGTCAAATGAGGCCACAACTCAAACAACAGACAGCTACGTCAAAAGTTCATCCCACTACCATTTGACCAACTGGATCTCGACCAAAGAAAATTATAATAGTTCAGACCAAAAAGGTTATTATCTCAATAAAAAGCTTTCAGAAATCAATGCAATTAAAACACCAGAAAATGATAGCAGTTTTGGCATCATCACTTACCCACTCTAAAAGTTCCTCTTCATCCTCCTCCTCATCGTAGTATTCAAGTTTTCTGCGTGGTTTCACCCATGAGCTATAAAAATGTAAAAAGTACCTCACAGGTTTACAGTCATGATAGGTGTAAATGTACAACACACACTGTCTTAATTTAAAAGTAGAAAATTGTGTACAGGCTTGAATAGCTTGTTGCAAACAGGAGATGCAGTCTGGGGGAATTTGAAACTAACTGTAAATCCTCTTGTCTGTTAATCCCTTTACTGCTATTAATATTCCCCATTTCACAGCACAAAATTAATTGTGACTGACTAAGTACACATTTCTCCCATTTTCCTTCACAACCCAAATAATAGTCAACAGTGCTTCTCCAGGTACATTGCAGTAATTTACGTAAACCACATGTGAGCTTTGGCCCTTGCACGCAAGGGTAATTGAGATGTTTAGCATAAAGATTCTAGTGACATTTACCTAACTATTTTAAAATTTTAAAACCCCCCTTGTTTCCAAGGAGTTCCCTACACCCAGGGAACTTAATAGAGGATCCATTTTTGAAGGCAATCACCACACCTGAAGATTTGGGTACACCTTTAAATACTATGAAAAACTGGAACCTTCCCAAAGCTTCTTAAATATTTACACCAAGTTACATTTCATAGAGGGGTTACCTTACTGGTTTCTGTTTGTTTTATAAAATATCGCCAATAAAATACAACATGAAACAGAAAATCTTACTCGTCATCCATGTCATCATCACCACGGAAACGAACACGCCTGAAGACATAAAAGCAAACCTCTTAGTCATTATTACTGAGATATTGGGTTTCACTGTATACATACGGTTAAGAAGGGACTGATAAAAACAGATCTTAATGCATGGTGTTCATAAGATTGCTAACAATTACAACCACTTGAAACCTTTAGCAATCATTGGAAACTAGTGAATTGTTTTTGCTAATGATCAGACTGGTCAGTATTAAACATGCATAGTTTTCACTGTTACATTATTATGTTTGTTTAATGAAGTGAGAATGGTTAACTAACAGTATATTTGTACATGTATACTGTTAGCTTCTAAAGATAAGGTATGGGTCTGTTTCTTAATTTGTTTGCCCTCAGTTTTTTTTTTTTGGGGGGGGGGGGGGCTGTGCATCAAGTATGACAAAAAAACCTGGCTAAAATAATTTCTTTGTAACATTAATAATATTACTCAAGAAGAATATCTCACTTTGATTCAAAGCTCCTTTCTCTCCGGCCTCTGGGTCGATTTCTACTATAACTCCACTGGGAAATAAAGATAGCACATAGAAATTTGTGAATTACCAACAAAATCATTACTTTGTTAAGAAGACATCCAATTTATTATTAAGATCAATTCATCCATTCATTCACACATCATCTAGTCCACCTGGCAACTGTGAAAAGGAAATTTCACACATAAAAGAAAATCTTAGTTTCCTCAATGTTAACATTAAAACAGTAAAAAAAGCAGGAAAGTTCAGCGGGCTGAAACGTTTTTGTGCCAAAAATTTATCCTGCTTGTGCAGCGTTTATTAATTTTTTTATTATTTATCAAAACCAAGTCATTTTACTTAAAAAAGAATATATATTTGTTTTCCCACTCTTTTTCTGGTCTTAAGGTATGTAAACACTTGTGTATTTCAAGAAATTTCCATGTGCACAATTTTCTTTATTGTTATGTTGCCATTTTTTATGTAATTTAGGTAAAGCATTTAAAGTCAAATCGTTTAACCTAATCCTGAATTGTTTTGTCCAGGTGCTATGAGTAATTTGTAACAGGAAATCAAAATTTTTTTCTGATGTCCTTTTAAGATGACTGACCAGACTTACTTGTCTGGTCAACATTGCTCCTGGACTGACAATTAAATAAACTGATCAGACTGAGATAAAAATTATTTGCAGGCTTGCCCCTCAGTCTGACCCTATGGCACAATCAACATGTCAATGTCCAATTAGAAAGTTCTCATGTTAGTAGCAAAGAAGTCATCTCACATCATCATTATCATCATCAAATCTCCGACTGAGATGTCCATCACTTCTAGAGCTCTGCCTATATTGTGCTCCATCCAATCTCATTGGCCTACAAGCAATTAAAGTCAAAAAAATAATATTTCTTTAACATAGGTTTATTAGACAACGCATGTTTTATGAGTCAAATGAGTCGACGAGTCATGAGTCAACAGTTCGGATCAGCGGTTTTTCATAAAAAGATCTGATATCTGTCTTCTAACCCAAAAATGGCGGACAAATCAGCAAAGCGTAAGGTAAGTGAAATCCTTGTCTATCTGCTTAGACATACTTTTCTGACGTATAGATTTTGAGTCGGGGCACTGTTTTGTTGGATTTTTCTGGTCTTCCAGTTGAATGAAATCCTTTTTAGGCATTGTTTTGTGGTATAGATTTTAATTAAAGTAACACATTTCATTCCCTAATATTACTGTCGAGTAATTTGCATTTGAAACAACACAAAAGACTTCACAAAAGGAAGCACAATAGCTTTGTATTGTTGACACTTGAAACAACTTTCTCTAAACTGGAGCAGTTGTTTGCTTGACATCTGAGGTTACAGTTTTAAATAAAAAGTTTGTTTCTTCACTGTATTTGTTATTAATTTTCTAGATAACATATGATGATGGGCAGGGGTGACTTTCAAAATGCCCTCCCAAGCGGATGCAGTACAGTTTTACTGTACTTTGTCAATGATGCTCATGTTTTCTGGATATAAATCAAGGTTCGGGGGTTCATATCCATGTATTCACAAGGTGCATGCTATGTTTTTTTTTCCACCCATTTTTGTGCACTCACACTGTACTTTATAGGACATCCATTGTTCTCAACCGTGAGAGTATCGAAGAGTAGGTTGGTCAGACAGAAAAAGAAGAAAGTGTCAACAGATTGATAGACCTTAGTAACATTAAGTTACTGTTGATTATTAATACCTTTCCTTTGGCTGCCAAACTGAAATGACCCTGTATCTGGTGTACAATGCATATTAAAACTTAAATGTACCCGCAAATACAAATAGACAATGACTTTGACAATGACAATGACTTCATTGTTCTTCCTAATAATGGGGAAATCTCGGTCGATGGAAGACAAACGTGGCCAAAACTACTAAAGCTGGATATGAGAATGCAGTGGCGCGTGGAACAGTGGGAAGGGCAAGAAAGAGGTATTAAGGGTCAGGGTTTCCCCTTTCCAATTACTCTCCTTATTTTTTGCTCACTCTAGTGTCTAGTCTAGTCTCCTCATTTTATCTTTGTTCCTACTCGAAAGAGGCCTCTTTGAGGAGGGAAGGTTGTGTTGGGTGGGTGGGGAGGGGTTGTAAACCCCTTAAACTCCGCACTAGACAGCTAACATAATATTTTGTCTCTAACTGCTCCTCTTTGTTGAGGTCGTCACTTGATAACAAACCTTTTTAGAATGTATATGTTTTTGTTTAGTTTTGTCAAACTACTTGCATGCCCCAAAGAATAGCCTTCCCAGCCACCCTTTAAGGACCATTTAAACCATCAGACAATCCATACTATGGATGCTTAATTCTATTGTTCCTACCAAAGTTTTATTTTTTCAGATCTGACTCATTGACTCATTGACTCATTGACTCATGACTCATGACTCATTGACTCATTTGATTCATCAATACTTTACACTCGGTTTATTAAGCCACTTCAAGAATTAGATATTAACTATAATGATTAAGTACTGAAGACGAACACACTGGAAATGCTGGGGACAAGGACTGAGTTTTGGTCTACAAAAAAGAGGCATTGTTTTAGTACACACCATGCAATTTCGATCAAAAGGCTATTAATTAGTTTAATTAAGACGATTTCCGCTCAACGTTCGAGCAGTAAGTGCAAAAATTAAGTTACCAATAAAATACTTGCAGCACTGTCACATTTTGAGAACAGATAAGAAGAACTTATCGTTACTTTTGCTCCCAAGCTGACCCTGCGAGAGAAAATTGGATTTGAAGTTATCCATATTTCAATTAAAAAGACGCTTCATGTCAGTTCAAAACAAAATGGCGCCAGTTTTTAGCATACTTTTACGAGATTTGAAATTAATTTTCTTGAGAATGCTTGAGAATTTCATTGCGGGGTCACTTGGGCAAGTGAACTAGAGTGAGATGTTTCAAATAGCATTTAAAATGTTACCGTGCTATGAGTAGTTTTTTGGTAAATATTTTTTGCACTTATTGCTCGAACGTTGAGCGGAATCTGTCTTAATGTTCTAAGCTAGAATGACCAATTTGCCTATCAACAGGTTCACTGCAGTTCAGATTCAAAAGTTAGTATAATCAACAAGGAGAATTATGAGTTATGGATAAAAGATTAATATTTTGCATTAGTTAAAAAATCCCTGTACAGTATACCTGTCTGCACTAGAGTCTAGGTCGTCAAAGCCTCTGAAATACAAAAAGAGCAAAAATGAACAAAACACGACACAAGTTTCTAAAAAGAAAACACAACTTCCAGGTAACATATCTGGACCAAACAGGCTTCCATACATTCCCAGGCTTTTTTATCATCTACAAGTTTGAGAATTAATAGCTGTGTCAGCAATCTGAGTTTTAAAATAACTGGTAAGATCATACTGGCTACATTTATACATGTACATAGTAACAAGTACTAACCTGTATCTTCTCTCCTGGGCGCGCTTTTTTTGTAAAAGATCCTCGTAAGATTCAAACAAGTTTTCTGCTTTCCGGTTACCACCTACAACAGAGTGATATTGATAATTTAATCAAATAAGAATTTTTAATAGCCCATGATCACTAGCAAAAATTTTACTGACATAAAGGACCTATGTGACGGGATTTTCATTCATTTTTTTAAGTCTTACAAAATTGCTTTGAAATTGAAGGAAACTTTAAAATAATAGCTTCCTAAGGTAGAAAAACACCTACTAGTAGGAAGTAATAGTAAACCAAAATAAAAATAAACAAGGATGGTGATTACAAACGACAAACTTGAAAAAATTGGCCCAATTTTTTGAAGATGCGTTATCCGTGACTTAGCTCCTAGAAGACTGTCAAGTGACTAACTTACGTCTTTCATCGTTGTCATAACTTCTTGTGGCATCCTGCAAAAAATAAGAACCACTGACATTACTTGAGGATGCAACCTGATTAATCCTAAAACACTTGATTTTGAAATTTCCGTTGCCTACCTACAAAGTAGATTCAATGTAAGAGCAAAAGAAAAACAAATGAATGGGTGAGAAGTCATGAAACTATGCTTGCCTTTTTCTTGCAAAAAAAATCTACCAAGTTCCTATTGTCTTTTCATTACTAGACTACTTTTAAAATTTGTGTAAGCAAATTAAAGTGGAAAGCTTCAAAATTTGCCTCCGACCTAACTGTCCACAAAATCAGAAGTGAGCAACTAATTAAAAACACAATCATGCCCTCAGCAGTTACCAGTATCTTTTATTAACGACAAACTCACATCAAAATTCTCCTTTCCTCTCCTACTGCTACGATAAGAGTAATCACCCCCTCCATTTTCGTCACTCCTTGGCTGGCCCTGAATTGAAATAGAACACAATATTATTTTGCTCACCCTCCTACAATTTGTACAGTGTACTATACACCATATAGCCTGAATTTATTGTGAGAGTTTTGTCTGCAAATAACATTCGGTAATTTTAAGGAGTTTGCTGGATCATACTGCAGCAATTTTGACAACGATGATGATACTGATGATGATGATGATGATGATGATGATGATGATGATGATGATGATGATGATGATGATGATGATGATTACTGGAGTTCTTCTTGGTAGATCTGAGTTCAACTCCTCAGTCACGCTTGTATAATTGTCAACTTGTCTGCCTCCCACAGGTTGGGGTTCTTTATGGTTTATGGATTATTTGTTACATTGTCTATGATGATGATGATGATGATGATGATGATGATGATGATGATCATTATTTCTAATTCCAGGCAGGTAAGTCATTGCCTTCTAGAGGCTTAAGATATTGAAAAACAGCAACTGGTTTTCAGGAAGTACCGTACTACGAAACTTTCACAGTGCTAATTCATAGTTGTTGTTTTTTTTTTTGACTGAATTCGAGGCTGTAATCTAGATTGTTTTTAGAATCTAAAACTAGTGATATTTGCATGGTAGTTTTTATAACGGGAGTGAACAAATTTGCAGTAAAATATTTCTTTGGGTACAATATAATTTTATGGATGTGTAAAAATACTTTACACAATATATATAGCACATTATAATCCGTCAAAATAATATTTCATTACGTCAGTAAATACTAATAATAATATAATTATTATCAGTGCTGGGAAATGCAAAAACCCAGTACAGGAAATGTTTTCAGCCAAAATTTTTTCAAGACAACTAAAAAATTTTGTATCCATCGTTTGGCTTTAAAATATGCATGGATATTAATTTGTTCTTTGGCATTTCCAGTTTATCACAAATGCAAAACGTTCATGCTAAACATATAACATACCAACTGAAGATGTAAAACCATAAGATTAAGTTCTAATCAACACCTATCCATGGTTTATCTAGCATGAACAACAAGTCACCAAAACTAACAAAATTAACAAATATACACGTAACTTTTCATGTTAAAAGTATTACCAACTGTTGACGATGTGCAGGAAGATCATATTTGTCAGGCATGTTGGCCTTTCCTCCAAGATGTCCAAATCTTTCAACAGTGCGACTTACTTCACAGAGCAACTCTAACTTTGCCCAGTCCATAAAATGTAATTGATGTTGAAACTTTCCTTCTCGTTTTCATTTTTAATCACCTGGGAATCTCTGTTTAGCAGCCACTGAAAATTATGCATTTCACGTATCTTCTGCAAATTTTGCCATCATCTCAAAATGCATGAACTAGTAAATTTTACACATGTAGTTCAAACTGGAAAAAGAGTAGATTTTTTTTCTGTGTGTTAAATGAAATAGTGCTCAAGTAATTAACATGGTTATAACATTTTTTACTCCTGTGTGTATGGATGAAGTCCCAGAGTGCTGTCCTAGGTTCTGTTTGTTATGCTGTACCAGGTGGTTCTCACTTTCCAGTCTGTGGATAAGACCCTAAAGAGTGACCACTTAAATGGAAACTATTGAGCATTACTTTCCTGTGAAGCTGTTTTTATGTAGTTCAAGGTGGCTCTCATATTTGACTAGCTGTAGATAAAATTCCTTAAGTGTGACCATTTGCTGTTATTAAAACAGTAACAAACATTCTACAGTACCTTGAAAAAGAAAATTGATTTGTTTTGTTCCTTTTAAAACTGGGCACTTTTCAGGAGTAAAATGGTAAAAGGGATTGATTGATATCTGCTAAGTTATATGCCACCTGCACCTGTTAATTGACATTATGCAAATATTTGCAAAGTTCAAACAACACAAATATTAATTTTTTATGAGCTCATATGGCATGTGATCAGAATTACTGAGAATTTGCTAAACCTAGCACACTACTAAGTTAAGGTTACTAATTTAATAAACAAATCCATGAAAATTACATGTACATTGTATTACATCATGTGTTACTTGAAATGTCACAAAAAAGGCAAAAACTATCAAAATGCAAGCCTTTGAGAAAGTGAGAAACACTGACAGAGGTAAAAAACACCCACTTACTCCAAACTACACATTATAATAATTATTCATTAGTTCATTACCAATACTTAAAGCCCAGACACAGTGCGGCACTATACGCAATGAATTAGTTGCAGCACATGCCTTCCTTTGAAGGAAGTTACTATTCTGTTTCAGGATTATTGCAAGCAAAATTGTGTGCAAGATTTCTGAAACTCAGGGTGAAAATATGTCATGGTACAAATAATCAAGTCAACACGTTCTACACAAATCTACCTAAGTTAACCCACATCACACCAGTCCTATATCAGCTTCACTGGCTACCAATCAAGTAAGCATCAAATTCAAAATTCTGCTCATTACTTATAAAGTAATTCATGGCATGACAACAGACTACATCTGCAAACTTTTCAGTCAAAAAACATCTACTAGATATACACATCGATCTGATAAAAAAAATTATCTTAGATGTTTCTCATGGCAGGATGCTCACAACACTTGGAGCAAGGGCATTCTCTTCTGCTGCTCCTAATCTCTGGAACAACCTACCTGGAGAAATTTGTGGCCTCAGTTCTATATCTAGTTTTAATTGCAATCTTAAGACATACCTTTTAATATACATGCTTTTAGTTTGTAATCTCATTATCTTAGTTTTTACTTTTTATAATTAATCTTTACTATGCTTGTAACTTTTGTACATACTTAAGTGCCATTTTTAGCTATTTTTAAATCCTTTTTATCTTTGTAAAGTGCATTTGATCATGTTTGTGTAATTTGCACTGTATAAATTTTAATTATTATTATCAATACTATTATTATTATTTAAAACAAAGAGAAATACATGTTATTTCAGCATACCACTTACGCTGTATTGCCAAAGTCTGGAAATGGTAACAAAGAAGTGACTTCTGAAAGTGGCATTTACATTTGTACTTTCTACATTAAATTTTTTCTAGAAAAACACAATTTGTGGTGTTAATTTTGCAGGATTTCTATTCCAAGGAGAGACTAAGGAATCAAAGAAATGCCCCAAAATTGCAAATTAAATTAATGCCCACAGAGAATTTCACATGAGTTGTTTCTGACCTCTGCAGTCTTGTGGCCAGAGTAGGGTGATCTATTGCTGTCTGATGACACAGGGTCGTCTTTTCCTGTGGAGCGAAAATTTTTCTGAAAGACAAAATACAACAGATAGATGGATAAGCTTACAGCCAGTCAGATAATAAAACCACATTGCTTGACTCAATTCTTTTTAAAAGAAAAAAAGTCAATAAGTAATTCTATGAGTTTTTAGCTCTGTACACCCTAAATGGAAATTATTTGAATTTCTCTTAACCAGAAAACATCAGTTTTATGGAGCCAACACAACAATTTTTTGCCGGCATTTTCTCAAGAAGTAATTTGTGTACAACACACCTCTGCAAGATATTTTCTGTACTCCTCTTTCCTCTCTTGACGTAATTTCTGCTGATGTTTTTCGTAACCACCTAGCTTCAGGCCTCCTATACTGTCATCATCATCAACAGGAACTACAAAAAACAAATTTATTCACAAATTTTAGTCCATGAGACTGAACTATAACCTTTTAATAGGCAAATTTGTTATAGTTTAAGTCCTCTTTCTATTATTCTTACGATTGAAATTTTATACTTTGTATAATAAAAATTTTAAGGTTTGTAGGATTGTAAGTAATTGCAGTTTAATATGTAATTCCTATGTTTTGTGTAATTTATTATTATTAATTTATTAAACTGCTCATATAATTTGTGACTGAGTGTCCCTAGTTAGCACCCTGATATTATATGGTCTAAAACTTCTTGAATTTTTTTGTTTATTATTATTATTATTATTATTGTTATTGTTGTTATTATTATTATTATTATTATTATTATTATTATTATCAATGTTTTTGCAGTTAAGATGGGCACTGGCAATTAGTCACAAAGGGGGAAAGCCACTGCATGTAGCCTTAGGCCTCAAGGATTTTCCTTAATATCCCGGCGGATCCCAGCGGTGCTGCTTTTTGCAACAGTTCTGTTCTTACAGTCACTCTAACCTTCTGTAGATACTCTTACAAGCTCTCTGACACCACACCCAGAGTACCTATCACTACTGGGGTGTCGGCCACTTTAATGCTCCAAAGTCGAGCCAGTTCTCTCCTGAGTTCTTGATATTTCTCCACTTTCTCTTTCTCCACAACCTGGTTATCCCCAGGCACAGCTATGTCGATTATGTGGCATTGCTGTTGCTTTGGATCTAATATCATGTTATAACATAGCTCGCACGCTGGTCCTATCAAATTCCTATTGAACCATCATGGTGTATATCTCTATATAAGCACGGCCGTACGTATATAACATGACGTGTGCAATTGCATTTAATTTTGATGCAAAGTTTCCGTCGAGTTTAGCCACGAGTTCCTGTTGCTAAACGTTCCGGCAGTCAATAGAAGAAACTAGCGAAGAATGTAGTACTGCCATTTATTTTAAAGATCAAAAGTCGGCTGATGCGGTGAAAAGGCAACTATCCGACCTGAGCAAGAGTATCGATCACACTCTTCAACCAGTTTTTAGGAGCCACAAAATTGGTGAAGACCTTAAGATGCGTGAGCCCAAACCACCCTTGGTTAACCAACAATGCGTGGTGTACAATTATCAATGTGATCTGTGCGATGTAGAGTATGTCGGCTATACTAGCCGGCATTTACACCAACGTATTGACGAACACCGTTTTTCAGCAATCGGCAAGCATCTAAAGAATGACCACGGCATTAAAACCATCGGCGACCTCAATAGCAACTTTTCCGTCCTCAAGAAATGCGGCAGAAAATTGGACTGTTTAATTTACGAAATGTTGTTTATAAAGAAGAAGAAACCAAAACTGAACACGCAATCGGACTCTATCCGCGCAAAACTATTTATTTAGACATACTTACCATGCACACACAATTACACGCCAAATATGTTACTTCATTGTTTACTTTTTTGACACCTCACCTTGTATATATTAACTCATCTATATTTTATTTTCTCACTTGAAAATGATGTCATGGAGACATCGAAACATTGTGTTAAACTTTTCTCGCTAATTTTTATCCTTAAATGTTTATCCAAATTCAATCTGATTCGATTATTATTATTATTATTATTATTATTATTATTATTAGTTGCAGTACCTCTCGTGTTTGGTTTGGGCCTTGGCTCAGATGCTGGAGTGGGGCCTCCTTGAATGTGCCTTGACAAAAACAAACAGGAAATTAGTCTGAGAAAAATAAAACCTTGAAACATTCATCTAGAGAGAAGTACTCTTCTGTTGACTGTTTATTATGCGCCGATCAATTCAAAACTTCAACATCCCCCCCCCTCCTGGACATACCCCGGGCATTTGACTGCGCATCGTGTTTGGGGAGGGGGGAATTTGAACGTTGCTTTGGAAGGGTGGGGAATTTGAACCGGATTTATCTCTTGTTCTGACGTGATAGGCCCGTGAGTTTTTTTGGTTTTTGCAGGGTTTGACGGATTTACAAGATAGAATGTCGCCTTTGTAAGTAAAATAACTCTTTCAAAAGGGTCTTTAAAAGACGTTTGAAGGTGTCGTTATGGCCTATCTCTCTCTGGAGGGCGTGTAAAGTGTTTGATTGAAGAGGAAATCTGTCTTTGAGGAGAGGTAGTTCAGTACTAATTGGTGGGGCATTTGAATGGCTTTTTTGCCCTGATGGGAGGGAATTTGAACAAGCCAATCTTCAAAAGTTCAAATGCCTGGGGGGGGGATGTTGAACTTTCGAATTGATCGGCGCATCCCCTGTACAAGTGGTTTGAGTCAGTAGCTGAAACCGTCAATTGAGATCATTAAACTGAAAGTGGCATATTCCTGTAGTGGACCGTTCATTGCATATGTTGTATAAGATTGTTCTAACTTTTGACTCTTATGTTTGAAATCCTCAACTACCAGGTGTGACCAATCAAATGCAACCTAGTGAGCAGCAGCACTGTAGAGCTGTTTCTAAGTCATGAAACTGAGTGTTCTTGCAAAACAAAGGATTAAATCCTGATGACACCTAGAGAGGTTTTAGAAAAACTGATAGCAAGATAGGTTCCAGCCTCTCTCCCTCTCCCAATCTCCATAAGTAATACATAGCTGAAAAACTGCAAGGATGTTCGTTGTATGTTTCCCATGGATTTTCCTATTATACAAGTTCATTAAGCACTGTGTTTCATTTGATTCACAACTGACTGTTTCCTCTTAATATTTGGGTAAGGAACTTAAGGTGAGGTCATCAAGACCTCAGGACCCTGGGACTACCCAACTCTGGAGATTTTATCTGAGGAACACTGTCAAGAATGAATGCTACATTGTACACTTAACAACAAAAGCATGGTTAGGAACGTTACCGGTCATCAGATTTGTATCCTCTTGGGCTTGTCCTGCTACGGTCCTATTATAATAACCGACACCAAAAAGTAAAAACTACATGTAAGACATAAGTGAATGATAGATCATTATTACATTAAACTCTGTCAAAACGACTAAAGACAGTGGTTCACTTAACTTCTGGCTTTCTAGGGAGCTACAGAAACACAAGAAGAGATTTGAGAGAACAAGATTTCGTGAGCCACATGTAGAGGCAAGTGTCTCCATTTCTCTTTCAAGTTCTCCACTCTTCTAAGAGTGTAAATCTTAGAACTACCCATCACTGTCGAGCATCACAGGGGCATTTTTCCACGTTGTCCTTCCCCAGGAATGGGCTTTAATCTACCCAGGAACAATTAATGGTATCCAGGAACAATTAATGGTATGTGATCTTGACCTCAAAGAACTGTGGCTTCCTTTTTAAAAGTGATAAGTTCATCAGCAAAAGAAAGGCAGTTTTGACCAAATGGGCCCTATATATGTGGGAGATCATAATGAGCTGACGGATCCACAGAATGAGTTGGTCACTAGGTTACAAGAATGCTGTGAAGTAGGGCTTCTCTGGGCCTTAGTTTGGTCTGAATTAACTTTTGGTGTCGCGTAGACAAGCACAAATTAAATTTAACTTTTTTTTTCCACTGCACTGTGGGACGTTTGAACATCTTATTTGTCCCACTGTAGGTCACTTGCTGATGAGCAATGTGTCAGGTAACTTGTCTGAAAACTATGTTGAGTACTATTACAATGTGAAAGTGACATGAAAAATTTGAGGGATGCTGCCAGGTGTAGGATCCCCTTTGTAGTGGCAGCGTATTCTGCATTGAAACTGGGACATTTCACAGTATGCTGAGCATCCTACAGAACATATATATATATACACCCTTACAGGTACACTTCAGAGTTGGCTTGGTAGTTCATCACTCAGTCACTGCTAAGATACCAAACTTTCCATTCATGGACTCCTTTTAAAAGTGATCCTGCATTATACTGCATTCAACTAGGGCAGTTGATCAGTTCAATGAAATAACCTAAAGTCTTTATTAGCAAATATGCTTTTCCCCAACCCACGCATTAACCCAATGGACTACCTAAATGGACTAGTATAACAATGATTGTTTAACCGCTTAACGTCCGTGCCGGCCTGAGCCGGCCTTGATTTTGCGTGTGTTCGCTTTTGGCCCCAGCCTCCCCTAGAAAGGCTTTTTTGGTCCCCTTTTGTCCTAGTTGTCTTCGGGAATGTTCAACCAATCAGAATCCACCAACTGCGCATATATTTGAAGGCTTGAGGGGGTCCTAGAAGGGAAGACTTTTTGTCACTCTCCAAGAAGATCACATTTCACTCAAAATGGCTGCCGTGCTCTTCACGCGTGAATTTTCAAGATGGCAATATCTCGCTCTCGGAAGGAAGGATTACCTTTTGAAACTTAAAAATCGAAAGAAGAAGCTCTAAGGAACACTCGACAAGTTAAGCGATGGAATTTAGAGCTTTTAGAGCGAAGAAAACATCTTTCAAGGACGAACAGCTGTTTTGTCAAAGCGAAGGACAATCTTGCATCGCAAGAGATTTTTCGAACTGCGGACTTTCTGGGAAATGCTCAAGCACTTCTACGAGTCTACGGTAGAGTAAATTACACATTTGATTGTAAATTTTTACCGAAATAACTTCTTAATTGAAGGATTCTTTGTATTTCTTAAAGTTTTCGTAAAAGTTTTGAAAAACGTGCACAGTTCACATCAGTAAATGCTCTTCAAAATAACTTGCACATCGAGCGAAATCGCTTGCGCATAGCTTCCCTCGAAGAAAGAATTGAACGCGTTTGGTTTTCAGAAACGAATAAAGGCGTGTATTAATAAATGTGTTATTTAGAAAAGCTTACTGTCTCCTCTTCTGCGAATCTTCGTTCATGAAATTTCCAAAAATAGTAATCTGACCTAAACACACACACAAATCCTCTGTTGTGGTTTGATTTCACGCGTGAGACAACATGTGAATCTCTTGCGTAAATTTTCAAAATTTTGACTTCAAGATTGTATTTTTGGCTAATTCTTAATTGACAACTGGTGTATTTTATTCGAAAGTTAGAAATTCTAACTATTCTAGATCAAGTGAGTGTTGTGTTTTCGAGCCTATAAATTGTCGTTTCGTACTGCACATGGAGTTGTTTATTACCAACTGCTAACTTAGCGAATCGATCATAAAACACGCGGCCGGTAATGAGTTAAAGGGAGTTCTAATGAAGGCTGTTAAACAACAGATGTTTCAGGGATAACCCTTCATCAGTATTCTGTCAGTACAGTGAAGGAGTAACCCCTGTAATTTCTGTTGTTTGAAAATCTTCATGAGCACTCTCTTAGCTTTGAGCTAATCAAAATGAGAGCTACGCAGCACAACCATCTTCTTCTTTGAAATTTTACTTCTTCGATATAAACCAGCCCCCTAAATTAGAGTCACGTAAGCTTAAATCTTACCTCAGTTTCTTGTGCACGCAATAATTCTGTCCTTTCTTTTTCAAGCTTTCGCTTCTGTGACTCAATAAAGCTTGACAGGTCATCCGCCATTCCCAATAAACTGTTTCTAGGCCAACGAGAAATTAAACCGCCAGAAAAGGACACCAAGCAACATATGTCGTCAGGCGCTCACCAGAAGTTCAGTAAGAATTTGCCGCCTCATCTCATGTCCTTGAAATTCCATTGACAACCTCTGAGTAGTCATCCAGCCAAATAAACACAAATTTATTGTAAATTAGCGTACGAAACCTCGTAAAACTGTCACTAAAACGACATTCCAAGATTGTTTTGCGTTCTCCGCCATGTTTTTGGTAACCAATACCCACAACGCTGTTCGGCTAATGAAGAGAACATGTTTTTGATTGGTTAAATTTTGAGCCAATCAAGAAGTGCCTTAGATTGATTCATAAAAGTCACAGGGCAGTCACGCATTGTTCAGTTGTCCAGAAGGGGAGGCGAAGAACGGACAAAACTTCGCGTTTTGGACGCCAAGAGGGAATAAAATCCAATTTTCTGATGGGCTTCCCCCAGGATAAAGTCAAGCTTTTGGTTGACGAACCCGAACCGACCCCTACTTTTTCAGAAGAAGAGGAGGACGATTTCGATGACGGCATTGGTGTCTGTCGTTTCATGTTCGTTTTGATGGTGTATGTACTGGTTTTGGGAATTTTTTTGTCAGCCTCGACCTACCACGGTGTTAAACACGAGGGAACATATCTTGAGAGAGGTTTGTTCATCCATGAATTTTCTCGTGTTTTCTTGCCAATGTAATGAATGATAGTCTTGTACTTTACGGTTCCGTGAACTTTTGCAAGACTAAAAGTCTTAAATGCAAATTTCTTTTCCATGTTTTTAGACAATAGACCAAATGAAGTAATTGTTTTCTTAGTATTACTTTATGGAATTTGGGCAAGATTATCTCTTAGAAACCTTAACAAGAAAAGTTCAGAATAGCTAGCAGATTAACGAAGCTTTAAAATTCAGAGTTCGACCAGATGGATTCATCTGTCTATCCAATAAAGGGGGTGAAGTATGTAACGCCTATCGATGGTGACTGGTGGGAGCAATTAGTGTTAATCATGTTCATAGCAACTCACTAGTTATGTCATTATTTTATTATAAAAGCAAATTACAACAAAAGAACATCTTCAAAGCGTTGTTGATATTCACTTCTGAACCAGTTCTGCAGTTTTGAGAACCATGTTAATTTACAGTTTTAGGTTCTGAAATATTGTTTGCATTAACAGGGTGTCGTTTTAATTGAATTCATTAGGGAAGATGTGTGGGTTTGAGAACAAGAAAACTGTTGTCAGTAATAACAAGGTGTCTATATTTACCAGATGTCTAGAAAGGGAAGTTTAACTGAATTCGTCTTCCTTTTTTCCAGAAACAGTGGAGGGAGGGCTTGGGGGAGGGATGGGGGTGCACTGGGGGCGGAGAAGGGACAGGGAGGCTGGCTGCAAATTGAGAGAAAAGGGGGGAGGTCAGGGAAGGCTCCGGGAGGGGGGTACTCCCTTATATACGTATGGGTATGTGCCACCCAGTAGGGTAGGGTTTTTGAGGTGCTCAGTCCTTAAATCGGGTATCCTTTTTGGTATTTTTTGGCTATTTTTTGGTATTTTTTAACAAAACACTATTACAGATTTAGGACTGGACCATGTTGATGTAGTTACAATAACAAAAGGGTTCAAGGATGAGAACTGGGGTGGGGGGGGGGGTGAACAAGAGAGGACATGGAGAGTAGGAAATTACCCCGACTTCCTCACTGAAAGCAAAAAAGATTGATCAAAATCTCCATGAGTTAGGCCAGCTGTGTTATTAGTGCAACGTACCATGCCATTGCCACATGAAGCAAGCTTTTGATTTGTTTGCTGACGGCTTATTAAAGTATCTTGCAAAAAAAAGTCTCCGACCAGACCAGCCTCTTGTCCAGTGAATGTTAAACCTGGACTAACAAATGCCCTGATCAGGGAAAAATTATTATTTGTAGGCTTGTAATTTCTATTCATCAATCCATTCACGAGAAGTCAACTAAGTTCCCCCACCCTCTCCCCCCTCCCGGAAAGGTCACGTAAACAGTCATCTGAAATTGGGTAAAAGGAAGCCTCATGAAGCAGTACAAGTTAGAGTGTTGTTTAATTTGTAGGTGACTCAAATATTTATTCATTGTCATCTTTAACATAAAAGAAATGTGTGACTTTTTTGTCTGTTTATTTGATATTGTTTCAGGTGGCAGAAGATATTATTTGCAACTCTTTAAACATGAAAGTGTCCGTACAATAGAACAAAGGCGTAAAGCTAAGCGGGACAAGGAGCAACAACTCATGACATTTGCTGATTTCACAACTGTGAAGTCATTTGTCCCACCTCCTAGATCAGAAAAGGCCAAAACAGGTGAGGAATTAAAGCAAAGCTCTGCATGGTTACACTAGCATGAACACATGTTCAGAGTAAACATATTTACACCAAACATTCTACCTCTAAGCCATTTGAATGTTATTGATTGTTCACATTTTTCACAGATGAAGAGCCATTTATATTTTAAATGGATATTCTTTGAATAAACCGTTATTATTATTATTATTATTATTATTAGTATTATTATAATTATTATTATTATTATTATTATTATTATTATTATTTAGGTGTCTGTTTCATTAGGTGAGTTTGCAATAGTAGTTTTAAATCATGTCACATCTTCGATTTCTTTGGAAATACCCATAAAAAGCTCATTTTCTGTACATCAGAGGCTTATTACCAATTTCCTCTCCCACCCTCTCTTACAACCCTGATGCTATTTTACCAGTTGCATTTCAAAGTTAAAGTAGGGCCTTTTGGAGTGGGTAGCTACAGGAAATGTGTCACAGTGTTAGTTGCCCCAGGATAAATCTAAAGGCTGGAAAAAGGGGAAAAGGCATATTAATTTCAGAGGGATGGCCATTTCCACTGAATAACTATAAATCACTGTGGTAATTTTCCTCCCCTAGCAAGGTACATTGTCCACAACTCCATCTGGGGATCAATCTCAACCATCTCTGTATCACTAAATGGAGCGCCATTTGGGGTAGTGATGTCCTTCAGTGATGGCACTGTTGATAATAGCACAGGGGTACCATACTTCTACCTGGCTGCTGTTGACCCTGTGGTGCAGAACATAAAGCTGAATCCGTGGGCAAGCTTGTCGCTTTCTTTGGCGCAGAGTGATTACTGTAAGACTCACAACTGGGACCCTGAGGAGCCCCTGTGCTCGAGAGTTACTGTTACAGGCAAGGTAAATTCAAAGTGACTATGCTAGCTGAAAACATGTTTTGTGATGAACTTCAAACTGCTTAAAAGTGAACCGATTTGAAAAGGGTCACTTTAGCCTCCAGGAATACCTTAAAAGCTGAGTAGGGGAGCAGTGGTGTAGCAGTTAGCACTTTAGATTTCATGAGGTCGGTGGTTCGAGGCCTGATCCCTGGCATCCTGTTGTTCCTTTAGACAAGAAACTTTACCCCACATTGTCTCTCTTGACTCAGGTGTATAAATCATGATAAAATTATGGGTACCATTGTTGGGGTTAACCCTGCAATGGACTGGCATCCAATCCGGGTGGGGAGTAAGCTTGTGTGGAAGTTTACTTTACTTACCTTAAGTTGAAAAACTAAAAGACATATTTGCATGAATGGACACCAAGACAAGAGCACTGAACCTGTTAACAATTCTTTCTGGCTAAGGATGGCAAGGACGTAAATGGATTGTAACTTAAAAATGTTAAACCACCTTTCTCAAGTTCGACCCCTGTGGTCTTCACTGTATTAACATTTAACCAGGACTTAAAGAAGAGCCATTTGTGTTCTATGCTGTGTTTCTAGAAAATCTTTTTCCTATCAGCTGTAGTCTGTTTTAGCCAAAGTGTAATCAATGACATTCTGAGATGTCAAGGCTAGATAAAGATTGATATCAATTACTTCTTATTAACCAAGCGCGAGGCCCTCAGTCTTTCTTGTACGGACCTCACTTCGCTCGTTCCGCACCAGAAAGACCTCAGGCAATATTCTCCCAATACGGTCCCGAGCTAGTGAGAGTTAATAAGAAGTTTAAGCACTTAAGTACTTGAATAGCAAGTTGTGGCAGATTGGGGTGAATAAAACAGTTGACTGAAAAACCTTCAAAACTCGGCAGTTTTATTTCACACAAAAAATGATATCGCACAAGAAAAAGTAGAAATCTTTAAAGAAACTGCTCTTTTCATTTAGCTTCAAATCATTTGAACTTTTTGAATCAAATGTACTTTTACATTTTCTATATTCCCGCTTCACCTGCCGGGTATTAACATAGCTCACAATGCCCAGTCACAGCGCATGTTATATATTTACAAGGTCTGGCCACATAATAATAGATGTTAATCAATATCTGTGAATTAATTCTTTGATGTCCCTAACTTACAGCTTGTTCATGTTGGTCATGATGAATTAAAGTTTGCCCAGAATGCTTTGTTTACAAGACACCCTGTGATGAAAACGTGGCCTAAGGATCATGGTGAGTTGCCAAGAAATATAATTGCAGTCCCATAGTGTAAATATTTAAGTGAGGTTAACCTAAAGACAATGCTGCCTGCACTGGTCAGCAGCAGATTCCTAATAGAGTATGTGATGTTCAGGGTGGCTCTTGTGAAGTTCTCAGGGGCTCATTCAAGGTTTGTGTCTTGCATGGCAGCCTGGCAAGTCACATTGTTGATCTTTGTGGGAGAAAATAGATACTGATTACTAGGGGGCTTGAAAGGTTAAAGTGGCCAATAGTGGTTCCTAAAGACCTTTTTTTAAATTCCTTTCACTTTTTCATCTTGTTTTAATCGTTCAAATAGAGATTCAAAACCCCTGGCATGATCTTGATCTTTGACTTCCCAAGCCCTATATTGGTTTCAGTAAACTTTTCTTTTCTTTTCTTTTCATTTTTCATTTTGTTTAGATTGGCAGACTCTACGGCTTGGTATCACCAATGTGTGGCTCCAAGATAACTATGGATCTGCTGACATCATTCCTGTGAAAGATTACTTCAACGTCACATTGTAGAGAAATTGAGTACAAGTTGCATTGCTGCTTAATGTGGCCATTTTTTGAACGGTTTTCCCATTGATGCAAGTTTAGACTACTAGCAGTATTGTCGAGGGCGATGGGGGGCAGGGCTCTAGAGTAGAGGGTACAGGAACCTGGAGATGACAGGGGGCGGGAACTGGGATAGAAGAGGGAGGAAACCAGGATAAAACTATTTAATTTTTCAAGGAGCTAGGAGAGGAAGAGAGAAGAAAAATTCACAATATTGTGAATGTATATTATGCAACAGACAAAAACACAGATGCAGGAGACTCCAAGGGAGGGTCGGTAACGGGAGTATAGGCTGTGGGAAGGAAGAAGGTATGACTTCCTGTCCCCCCAGCAGTAATAATAATAATAAATAATAATAATAATAATAATAATAATAATAATAATAATAATAATTTTTACAGGTAGTTGTAACCCACCCTTTTTTCCAACCATTTCTTCCCATAACTTTTACAGCCTGGTTTTAAATTTCTTCATACATACCTTTATTTAGTGCCCGTAGGTCACGTTTGCACCCTACATGCACTGGAACTTTCAGTGCATCTAGATGTGTTACCACCATGACATAATAATAATAATAATAATAATAATAATAATAATAATAATAATAATAACAATAATAACATTTATTGATAGTCATAGTGAAAATACAATGGACAGATAAGAATAAGATGCTAAGAAATTACAATCAATTATAATTATAATAATAATAATAATAATAATAATAATAATAATAATAATAATAATAATAATAATAATAATAAGCCCTGGTCCCCAGCTAAACGATCAAACAGTTTTGTCAAGCATCATTGCCAAAAATGGACAAGCATGTTTTACTGTTTAGCCACCTCTCTCAACTTTTCATTTAAATGGTTTTCAGTTTTCTGATGTTTGGTCAAACATTGTTAGATGGCTCACTATACTAGCATCTTGTCAGGCACATCATGTTTCAATGCTGCAGGCGACTTTCGTGCTCGCTTGCTTGCTTGTTTGTTTCCCTCGGCTATCCCTGAGCGGAAAAAGAGACTGCTTGTAGTTTAAAACATTGTTTGCCCATTTGCCTGTGTGACCAACACGATGTTGGATGAAAATATTTGATACATTGCGCTTCTTTGCGATTCTATGAGCTCCCAAAGTTAAGATTTTGTAAAATGCGACTCCGTGTCCAAGTTTTCTCCTCGTGGAGAAGACAACGCTTCTTGATTTTACCACTCATTGATCAGTTAAAACCTCTATTGTGTCACAACAGAAGCCGATTATAGGATTTCGAGTTCCATTGAAAGTTGTAAGCTTTTAAAGGAGTAAAATGGTCCTTGTTTAAATTTGAAGACTTCGATATTTTGTTAAAAAGCCTGTTTGAAAAAAAGGCTTCTGTTGTGGCAATCTACAATACACCTAGTTTGTCTGCCTGCTGTGTCTGTTCAGGAAATTCTATATCTGCGCTGTATTCTTGGACACAAAATTGGTGGTTTTAGGACTTCCGAAGGCTCACCGAATAAACACGAATGTTTAAAGTAAGATTATGCTAACTATGGAAATTAAATTCAAGCAGCTATTGTTCACTGTCCAGAAAAGAACAATACGTTGCAATTCAGAGATCGCAAATTTTTGGATTGAAGATTATAAGCGTTTCCCAAGGTCTATGTTAGCTATAAGGAGTATTATCGTAGTTTTTGTTTTGTTTTTTTGGAAAACTTGTAAAAAGTTTCTATTAACGTTGGAACGTAAAAAAAGCCGGAGTTCGGACTTTTAAAAAATGCTTAAAAGTCACAACTCCGTAGCACACGATTTAACGCACGTGCAATGATTGATTCAGAAACTGAAAGTTTTACTGAAGAGCCTATTCATGAATACTTCGCGCAATGTTGCTACCACTCGTCGCACTTCGTGCATACGCTTTAAATAAATAAATACTGATGACTTAGTTTCTCACCCGCGGCCTTAATAAATTAATTGATTATGGCTTGTAATAGAATTAAAATTTTATAAACTTTAACAGGAAATGTTCTTTCAATTACTGATTTTTCTACAGATGTCATTCACTTACGGTACGTTAATAAGTTGTGCATGTAGACGAGTAACTTTTTTTCCGTCCTACCCTCAAAGTAGAGGATTTCAGAGAAACAGAACAGAACAGAGTAGAACAGATCACTGTTGTTATGAGCAGGTCATTTGAACAATCAAGGGGAGGGATTCTAAAGTACACTTTGCCTCTATCTTACTAGCCTGCTGCGTGTCAGGTGTCAAATGGGGCGGGGGTGGCAGGCAAGCTTGCTCACTTTGGGAGTTATCCACGCGAGTAACCCGACTCGCTTCGCTCTGATCACCGGCTCACAAATGGTGGCTCCGCTGCCAAGTTACTCGCGCTAATAACTCACCAAGTGAGCTTCTCGTAGGCTAGGGGAGGGAAAGGGGGATTTGGTTCATGTTGGAGTCCCCCCCCCCCCCCCCCTCCGTGAGGGATTCGCAAATTGCAAGTTTGCCAGCAACCTCGTTTCCAGGGTCTTCATCTCCCCACCCTAGAGAGAGCGCGGGATGGGAAGAAGAGAGACCCTGGGAACAAGGAGATAGTCGAGGATTACGAACGAGCGAGGGAGTGCGAAATCGCCTGCCGCGCTGAAACGTGACGCGCGTGTCGAGCCGCAAGTGTAGTGAGCCCGGATCGACACGCGCATCACGTTTCAGCGCAGCAGCGATTTCGCGCTCGCTTGCTTGTTCTTAATCCTCGACTATCTCTGAGCGGAAAGAGAGACTGCTCGTAGTCTAGGACGGTGTCTGTGAAGGAGGACGCAACCTTTTCCTTTTTTGTAATGTGTGAATTTTAAAACGCAAGGGATACTAATATCTTCTGGGTCGTCATATGTTTCGGACTTTATGATTGTTTTTTCTGTTTCTGTAATAATCATGTGAAGGACGTCAACCCTTTGCTGTGGTTTGCTATCTTGAAAATTCAAACTCAAGAGATACTAACTATAATCTCTTCTGGGTTTTATTATATTTTGGATTTTATGATCTTTTTAATTATTATAGGTGGTTTGCAACCAATCCCCGGAGATCCAAAAGAATGGCGTTGCGACCATGTTCGAATAACAAAGGAAGCTAATGAGAAACCTTATATGTCCACCAACATGGCGGTGATTACCCTGCGAGCAGAGGCTCGAAGAGGCCCTTCGATCTTATCTAGGAAGATCAAAGGGCCTCTGCTCGCAGGGTAGGCGGTGGTGAAGTAACATGAGAACAGAGTTAGACTTAACGAGTAACCAATTACATGAAGGAACATCGAGGCTGAAGACAATGGATTAACGTACAAGCCCTAAGACCGAATGAAAGGTCTCAAAGCCAACGAACGAAACCAGCGAATGGACAAAGAGACAATAATTAAAACGTGAAAGAACATACAAACCCGACAATCGAATGAGTGTTTCTGTTTCCGTAATATGTGAAGGGCATTGGACCTTCACTGTGGTGTGCTATCGTTGATATTAGAACTCTGCTCTGTGGTTTATAGGACAATGGTCCTTCACCGTGGTGTCTTATCTTTCATATTTAAAGTCTGATGTTTTTGTGATATGTGAAGGACATTGGTCCTTTGCCTGTAGTATGCTCCCTTAATGTTAAAACTCAAGAGATACTATTCTCTTCTGGGGCACATAAAGGAATTAGCTCGAGGACGGAAGCGCGATGGATAAATTGACGAATGTAGAAGCCTTTTGATTGAATTAAAGTGTACCACGGTCAGTGAATGAATGAACGAACGAACCCGACAATCCAGAGGAATGAGACTTCACAACTCAATCACTAGGAAAATAGAATAAAGCGCTGTGAAATAGCCGCCTTTTTTCAAGTGTCCTCACAAGTGGCCATTAGCTCGCTATCTGATATAGCACGAACGTGGCTCTAACTTGTAGCCGGTCAGTCTCGAATTATAGACTTCAGGGACGTTCCCAGACACTTTTTGGCAGTACGCACAAAGCCAGGTTGATACTTAGCCCAAGGGAGACAAACATAGTTACACATGATTACAGTCAGAAAAAAGCACTTATTATTTCAATCGAATTCTCGTATTTTAACGTGGGAAATAGCTAATTGCGTTTTCCAGGGGTGTTTGGATTTCCTGTTATTCGATTGCAGGCACTTGTGTCAGTTTTACATGAAAGTACAAGAAGAAAGAATACAATACACTCATGCGTATTCTTCCGCAAATGTGTTGAAGAAAATGCCAATAATGAAATTGCACAACATTACCTTATGTACTCGTCTATATGAGTTCTTAAATTTCCTCTTCTGTATTATAACCCGTCAAATAAAGAAATATATTAAGAGTGAGAAATTCTGGTACACATTTGCGTATTTTGCGTAAAGGCAGGAACGCCTCTGGACTTAGTATGGGAAATTCAGAAGGAAAAAACAACACCGCGGACAACAGTATTTTATAGCAAAAACGGTGTAGTCGCTGCAGTAAAAGATTTTTTTGTCTTTAATGTCATGAAATAACAAAAACAAGACAATTTCAAAACGACTCCTCACTGTGGCAGTCAGCTTGCTAAAAACTCTAAACTTTTCCTGGGAAATTTTCCAAATTTTCGATTAAAATAAATGTGCTTTCTATTTTGCTCAGTGACAGCGTCGAACTGAGTTATGTTGTAATTCGCTTTGCTTCAGTAATGCAAAGAAAAATCAGTTATAAATGGTCTATTTTTTGTTTTGGCTTAACCGAAAACAGTTTTTAGAAATAATGAAAACATTGAGGCATAAGTCAATTGTTCTCTAATCTAGCCTGATCTTGTTCTCAATCGATATATCGTACGTGTGTTCGATCACATTCAATATTATGCTCTGAAGAATCTTAGTTGTTTAAACTAACTTCCTTATTTCATTACTCAGTTTTATGCTCTGAATAATGAACCACTTCCTTTCATGCTTAAACGAACTTCCCGTTCTTTCTTCAAATTCACAGATTCAACAAAAACGGCTGATAAGAAGAGTAAACTCTTCTCGGATTTATTGTATTTCGGATTTTGTGACTGGATTTTCTTCTTTTGTAACATGTGAAGGACACTGGCCCCTCGCTGCGCGGGAGTGCTCTCTTTGACATTAAAACTCAAGTCCTGGGTTTTAATATGTTTCGGATTTTACGATCCATTTCATTATTTAAGGATTTATGGGTAAACAGTCACATGAAGGGAAGATCGAGGCTGAAGGCAATGTATTAACGCACAAGTCCTGTGACCGAATGAATGGCCTCAAAATGAACCAACGTCGGCAAATAAACGAACAGGCAATGTATCATATGAACAAACGAACAAGCTCAACAATCGAGAAGACGGAAACTTCAAAACTCGATCATCTCCTAGTGAAATGGTATAAATTAGCGCTGTAAAATATAAATCGCCTCTTTACCGTTCCTGTACAAATATTTCGCGGAACTTGGAGCTCCAGATGGCGTTTCTGAGAAAAAATTTCCAGTTACCAAAAATCATTTTGCAGTATTTTTTTAGCAAAAGCGGTACTGGTGTACTCCTAACAGTAAACGATTTTAGTTTTTATTTCATGAAATAACAGAGAAAGAGTAGAAACAGTACTGTGTATAGACTAGTAGCCATAGTAAAAGGTTTTTATTGTCTTTATGCCAAGAAACAACCTAGAAAGAGTGAAAAGAAAAGACGGTGAAGAAACTTGCCGTGAGCGAAAGAAATACCTTGAAATAGACAGACGAGATTGACTCATTAAGGACAAACATTCACGTCACAATGTTGAATAAACAGCCGCCAAAAAGAAAATACGACAAACTTAGCAGGTGAAGGAATTACTTTCTATTTTGGTCAAGTTACACAAAAACAAAATAAAAAAGTTTACGATACTAATTTCAGAACGATTTATTATGGCATTCGGCTTGTTAAAACGTGTTTAACAAGTTCATTTCCTGGGAAAATTAACGCAAAATTTTCAGATCAAAGAAGTCAGTAGGTCTCTATTTTGCACGAGTAACAGTGTCGATACACCTGTACTTTGCATGGTCGCAATTCCATTTTTTTTTTCAGTAATACGAAGAAAAACCGTATTGTGAGAATAATATTTCAAAAAAAAAATAATAATCTACTGCGCACTGGATTCATTAGGATTATTAGATGCGAAATTCTCCAAACATTTCAGTGGATAAGTGAAAATATTGATAATTTTGACTGTTACTCATTTTTCTTGGGATGAAAAAATCCTTAAACCTCCAAAGCAGATCTTAAAATCGGTTTGATCAGGAGCAGTGATGGAGACTTTGATGGAGACTAAAATCTTTAACCCACATCACCGCTCCCCCCCCCCCCCCCTTTAATTGTATCATATTGAGGTAAGGCTTTGCTTGAATGTCCAAGATTCAAGCAAAGGGAGTTGCAGAAAAGTACAGTGTTATGGGAAAGTACGTCATAAAATAATATTTTGTCCTGACCTTGTTCTTTTCTTTAGTTAAAAGTGAAATGCCCATCTCTGTAGGATTCATATGGACATCAGTTATTATTGTGATTTAATCTTCTGCTTTCATTCCGATCGACATCATAATATGAATTTATCCTACATTAAATGCTCTCAATATGGTCCATTAGCTCGCCTTAGAATTGAAGCTTAAATTTTAAGCACTGAATGTAGTATGGTTGAATATTTTTGGTTGAATTTCTTAAACCTTTATGTATTGTGAGAAACGAGAGTCGTTTTTGAAATTAGTTGAATTGTTTTGAAGCAATTATTTTCTGTGAGAACCTCATCCGGGCAGAATAAGCTATTATAAAGTGTCCATTTTTTGCTCAACTAAAACATTTTTTTTAAAAATAAAAATGAAAACATCGAGGCAAACGTCAAATTGTTTTCTGATCTAGCCTGATCTTATGCTCATCGATATATCGTCTGTTCACATTCTGTTTAAACCAGCTCCCTGTTATTTTTCAAATTTGCATTTAATTTCATTCTATGGATAATCTTAGCTGCTTAAACTAACTTCCCTGGATTCCATGTTTAAACAAACTTCCTGTCCTTTTTTTTAATTTGCAGTCAGTTTTGTGCTCTGAATAATCTCGGCTGCTTAAACTTCCTTCCTTCCACGCTCAAACTAACTTCCTGTTTTTTTTTCTTCTAAAATTCACAGATTCAACAAAACTGATAAGGACAGTTAAAGTATTCGAAGAAATTACTTGTTTACTAAACATCGGAAAAAGTCTACGTCTTGCTTGGTTGAATTGTTTGAAGCCATTATAAACGCGCCCAGGAGAACTCCAAAATTTAATCCAGGCCGAATTCATTCTGTCAGTTCAGTGTTACGCTCGCAAACAAATGCCAAATTTGGAGAAATTCAGTCCAGTGTTATGCTCATAAGAAACAAAGGCAAACAAACACCCAGTTTTTCCAATGAAAATAGGAGAAATTTTGATGTCAATTAGGAGATATAAGGGCATTTATTCTTTAGAATGTTATCATTCTTTTCAAGGTTTTGAACCACCAGGAGGAACTCGCTGAATTAAAGACTGGGTGAGGTAAGGAGGTCTGCAGTTTTAGGACGAACCTTCAGGAGCTAATATTGATAGTCACAACTTACGTACGACAGTTCAGGATTTTCATTGATATAGAAGTTTTCTATTTACTCGTTTTTAACAAAAATGATCTGGAAACGTGTTTCTCGCTACCAATGTCGATTCGCTACACACATCGAATCTTACCTGTACCCCAGTTATTCAAACCCGTCCAAGGCAGGTATTAAAATGTACCCTACATGCTCAAAGCATTAAGGAAGGAGACAAAGCTGCTGTTGAAAATATCATTCTGTGAATATCTAGAATAAGTAGAATGCTGTAAGGTGTATAGCAGAAGGTCTTGTTAAGTTTGGTTTCATGCGGTAGAGAATCATCGAGCATGTGAATATCTCAATAAAACTGGAATTAATGCTTTTGCATACGAAGGTGGTATCGTTCGCGAAAATTATTTTTTCCTTTGAGGAAATTAAAGGTGGAAGTGTAGGTTCATACTGTTCAACTTTTTAATTGTGATATTTTATGTTTCCATTACCCAGAACTGTTAGTTGCGCTGTTTACCATGAAAACTGTTGGTGTTCTTCTGGCACTTCTGATGATCTGCGTGGCATCTAAATTGGGGCCGTCAAAAGGTAAGTAATGCGTACCAGAGCTGTAGGCAATTTAAAACTCTTTGCTGGACTGAACATGTACAACTACTCTACTCCAGATTTTTCTCCCTCTAGAAGGGATACAAAACGACGACGGGAATTGAGGAAAACTTTGCTCTGCGAAATGAAACCCGTTTCTCAAATGGTTTCGTTGAGTATTTCTCTCCCAGCCTCTTTTTTCAACCGGCCCAATTAAGTGCAACGTTTGTGGCCGAACGCAATGCAAATCATAAAACACAATTAAAACGTATTTAGCCTTTCTTTCCTTTTTGAAAAAATGTTCAAATGCCGCCTGCCTATGGATGTAAACGTTTGCTATTAGAACAAGTTATTAGTAGTTATTTTTTCGGGGAGATAATCAGTCCTGATCAGTGTTAATGAAAGTGAGATGTTGGGTTTTCTTTGTTCATTCCAATGTCATGTTTTCGGAAGGTAGTGTTTATTTTCATATTCTCTTTATTCTATAGAACTCAAGGCTGGGACTGCTGACTCTACAAAGGAGGTGAAGAAAATGTTTCGGCAGAAAGGTGCATGTGATTTTTTACTTCTATGCGATTATCGGTAGTGTTAGAATGGAATAGAAATCTGCCTTTTTTCGTGTAAAACAGTTAAAATCTGTTGGTCGACATTCAAAGTGGTTTACTGCCACCTTGATGCATGCAATGTTGCAAAGAGCCATTTACTAGTGATGTGTTTTTATCTCATACGATTGAAAGTCACCTAGGATGATCACTTGCCAATACAAACTAATTCTACTTTCAGTTTTGTTGCTAAGATCAGTCCTGAACAGAACTTCAAAACCAGCAAACCAGTGCATAGCGTGGGTGGTTGCAGGAATTAGGACTAGACCATGTAGTTATATATAATATCAAAAGGGGCAGGGGTGGCACTGGGGGGAACCACATCAGCTTCTTTCCCCTGATCAGTCGCAGTCCGCCAAAATCGCTTCTTCACTGCTCGCACAAGACGCCTCTGCGGCCAACTCGGAGGCAAACATGGCAGCACTACCTACACAAGTTTCCGAATATAACCGATAAAGCTCACCAAAAGAAACACGCGAACTCAAACTTCAACTGGAACTCCAGGCTTCGTCAGGCGCGGCAGGTCAGATGGTTTCCTCAGTTTTCCAACTGGTAGGCCTCAAGACCAGACAGGAGAGACCTGGGAGACCTTGGTGCTCCACTAGAACCCTTGTTGCTGAACAGTGGCCATAAATTCTAGCTCTAGGGTGAGTCAAAGCTGTACAAGTTGTGCCTAACAGAATTAACCACTGCCTACTTAGCAATTGTGGACAAGTGTTGTGATGACACACACAATCTCTTTTACTGAAGCATTTTAGCAGATGTTATGGGCCTTGCGTATACCTATCAGTGGTCAGCGGTTTGTGCTTGCCATGAGGGGATGAGGGTCCTTTGCGTTCTTGAAAATGGGCTTATTCTTTCAACGCTTTGAAGGAGCCTCCCACATCGCTTCTGAATCCAGCTCTCCAGAGCAAGACCATCTCTGTCATCAAGACAGTACCGGAGATCAATAATCCTGAGCTCTTTCTTTGCTCATTATTGTCTGTCAAAGAGGAGAAGATGCCTTCTTCCTTTTTCTTCCTTCCACACACATGCCCAGACGAAATTTTGGAGTCCTTTAGACACAATATCAACACCCTTGATCTCCTCGCCATCATGGCGGCTCTTAAGCTATGGGGCATGCTCCTTCGGGGAAAGCGTTTCATTCTAGAGTGCGACAACGAAAACAGTGCCGGGTTCTAAATTCAGGCTGTTCCCGGATATGTGGCATGCAAGGTTGTCTGAGAGAAATTTGGTTCTTGTCTGCCATTTTCGACTTCGAGCGAAGGAACATATTCCTGGCCACTACAACACCATCGCCAGTGACCTCAACCACTGAAACACCAGCCCATCTCATGAGGCTTATTTTCTTTCCCTGACCGCTGACCTACGGAGTTTTTCAATTTTGACATTCAGATGTGAAAGTTCTTTTTCTGTTATCCCTGGTTTCCCTTCTCAACGTTCTACGAATCCTCCACAGTCTTGGCTCAGCCCCAGCTTCATTCCAACTTCGTTTTTAGCCCTACCAGTACTCAACGCTTTAGTACGTGCCCAGGCCTATGCACCCAGAAGGATTAAGGGATACCTCAAGGTTTGGGATCCTTCAAGGTCTCATTAGTCAAAGAGGGCCTTGAGCATCTCCCCAACTTAGCAACTCATCAAAGCAGCCAATCTTTCCTGACTCTTTACTTCTGTTCAAATCACGCCTTGATCTCACCACGTCAGTGGTTGCCGCCACCTGGTGTCTCTTTGTCGTTGCCCCTGTTATGTTTCTCCAAAAATCAAAGCTCACTGCGCCTTCAGTACCAACTTTGATCGCAATTACCATCTTGGTTGAGAGGACATCAAGTTTACCAGAAACAGTGCAGTTCTTCACATCAAGTGGTCCAAGACCATTCAGCACAAGGATCGTCCAGCTTGTCTTCTCTTCGTTCCCTTGCCAAGTGTCCCTGGGTCGGATCTATGCCCAGTTTCTGCTGTTTTGCAATACTTGTACTTTGCAATACAATATCTTGGTCCCCTCCCCCCCAGCATCTGTTTCTTCTCCATGTTGCACCATGGCTTTTTGCGTGCCCCGATTTTTGCGTCCCCTGATCCATGCTGCCTTCACCAGACAACTCGCTACGGTCTCGTATCTCAGATAGGCTTGAAGCCTCCTTATTTCCTCCCTCATAGCATCCGACAAACTTAAGGTTGTGCCACATTTTTTATTCAGGTGGCAGTTGCAGAGCGGCTAATTCAACTTCATGGCACTTGACAGCCCAACACTTACCAGCATTTAACTTAATCACCAAACAGTGCTAGCTGAAGTAATGGCTGCTGGCCTTTTGGATCATTTTGATTTTGATTGGCATCAGCGTTTGGTACTCTTTATTTTTAATAGCCGTTGTTCTGAACTTTCCGCGTATATAATTATTTAGAATTTTCTCCTTTCATTTTTAGTCGTTATTCTTGTAATTTTTTTTTCTTTTCTTTCTTCCAGCGTTTGGGTCCTTAAAATGTTTTCCTTTAATTTTCTGGGAATTCTTTCCAGAAATAAGTTTTTCTTTGGACCCTTTCTTTCGTGTATCCCTTAACATTTTGAAATTAAGTTGTATTTTTTGTCTGTAGGTAAAACTAAATAATTTCTTTCTTTGCGATCTGCCTGTGTATCAAGTTTCATAAGTCTGGATTTCACAACCACGTGCTCTTCGCTAGTGCACATTGGCATTAATTTTGTACCCACTCTCCCTCCCAGGGGGAATTTCTTTTTCATGAAGAAATAAATATATTTTGTTTTGTTTGGCCCATATAGTAGTATTGTCGGCCTTTCTTTTGCGCATCGCTTATCATTTTGGGAAATAATTTTTGTTTTGTCTGTAGGTAAGATTGAAGATGTCCAGGACAAGGAACACCTCTTCGGGACATTTCGTGATTGTGCTGATCGACCTCCACCTAGCAAAACGGCCAAAACAGGTGGGGAATTTAAAATAAAGCATATACGTAACATGCTTAGAGTAAGCACTTTAAACAAAAAATATCGCAGACATGCTGTTTGATTATTCTGTGGTTTAATCTTACTTCTGGCACTCAATTCTGTCTTTTCTCGGTCACCATGTTTAACATGTTTCATCTAGCTTAGATCAAAACTACCTTGTGAGAGTTCAATTATGCTCAAAATAAACAAGTTTTGAGTGCGATATTCATGCAATATCACCACCTCATGTGACCACTTTTCACAGTGAAACGTGTCTCATTTGTGGTTACTAACCCCCTCTCCCCTATCCCTCTCGCAACATAGATACTGTGTTTCACCAGTTGTCTTTTAAGATAGCTCCTTCAGCTAAATAACAAATTAAGCTGTTATCAACAGATAGCTTCTGACAAAAAAATATTACAATACCAAAAAATATTTGATCCTAAAAGCCTTGAAGTCCTGCATAACCCATAATTACAATAAGAGTAGTTTATACTGTAACATCAGCGGAAATGAAAAGGCAAGTACATGTAAATACAAACAGTAATACCAAACCAGTTCACAGCACTTGACTGTAGACTAGACAATATAAACAAATTGCCAGTAATAAAATTACAAATTACGATTTTACACAACATAGCTATGACAGTAGAAGAACTTCTTGCTGGTTTCTAGCCTTATGCTATAGGAACATGAAGATGATGACTTTGCCTTTTTGACCTAGCAACAGTATCCAAGCCTATTGAATATATAGTTTGACTGGGCCCTTGGGAGCTTGTGGGCTTAGGAATGTGCGCACTTTCCCTTTGGTAAATCCACATTTAGGAAAAAAAAAAGAACATGATATGGTGGTAAGGGGTGGCTGCAATTACTCAACTATTGAATTATTGTGGTAATTTTTCTTTCCTAGCAAGGTACATTGTTCACAACACCCTCTGGGGGACAGTCTCCACCACTTCTGTATCACTGAATGGAACGCCGTTTGGAAATGTGCAGTCATTCAGTGATGGCACTGTTGATAATAGCACAGGGGTACCATACTTCTTCCTGGCTGCTGCTGACCCTGTGGTGCAGAACGCTGAATCGAATCCGTGGACAAGCTTGTCACTTTCTGAAGCACAACTTGATTGCAAAGACTGCGAAATTACTAACCAGACTGATCCTGAGTACCCACTGTGTGCTAGAGTTACCCTCACGGGAAAGGTAAACTACAGCATGCTGCACTTCAAACTAATTTGCATGCTTTCTTCAGTTCGATTATTTCGTCAGAATTTGTGGATAGCTCCCAGAAAACCAATTTAAGTCACCTGTGGCCTTGACTTGCTTTCCCTGAAAGCTGCCCTTGAATTCTGGTTAGATAGTCCATCTCAGAAAAGTAGGCAAATTAATTAGTGGTGCACGCTGACGCTTTTATGTGTCACACTGTAAAAGGACTATGATAAAATGCTTAGTCAAGTTGTATTTGAACAATTGGAAACGAAAAAAAAAATGATGGTCCGGTTTGTTGCTGGGATACTGAACCTGGCGGAGGGGACTTTATTAGAATCATCCTCAAGCAACATGAAATAAATAATTAATTGCTACACTGAAATCCAAAGCTACTGAAAAAAGGGGGAAGGGGACTTCCTCGTTATAAAAGTTAGTGACGGGGGTGCTTGTTGTACCTTTTCAGTGTTAAAATTTGTGGTTTGTTTCAAACTTTTGGATGAGCATTCCCTCGCGTCTTTTATGTTGAGTCCTTGCTAGAAATGGATACAATTTTCAATTTAAAAATGTTAAGCCAACCCACTTGGGCCTGGGAAATTAAAAATATATGACGATTAATGCCAATTATGTCAATCAACATTAGATATTTCATTCTTTGATGTTCCCAACTTGCAGCTTGTTAACGTTGGCGCTGCCGAGTTAAAGTTTGCCCAAGCCGCTTTGTTTGAAAGACACCCTGCGATGTACTGGTGGAAGAACAGCACACCGTTTCATGGTAGGTTCCCCCAAGATATTGTAGTTTAACAATCCATGTATTTGATTCGTTTCAGTGTACCATACATAGTTCCACGGCTCTGACAAAGATGAAATATTTGGCTTCATACATGAAAAGTGGTCCCAATTATTTGTGTGACTTCTAAGCTCACTATGGGCTCACTATGCTGTCACTCGAGATATTTATGGCAAGCTGGCTGGTGGATTTAATTGCCAGATTTTTAGCAGCCTTTTTAGCTTCTTTATTACATGCAATTAAATTTCTACTCGTTCGACAGTCAGTTGTTCTAGTGGTTAGTGCGCTGGCCATATGCTTCTGGTTTTAATTATTCACTTTGTCAACCTGTGTTTTTTTTTGTCTTTTTCTTGTTTTTATAATGATTGATTAAACCACAAGTTTTCATAAATTGTCTTGACTAGCCATAAGCTGTCAATTTAATGGTCAACAGGTTTGTTGATGAAACTCAGCAAAGCAGACTGGCAATAGACCGACGGACATTGGACTAACAAAAGGCGGATCGAAAAGCACCAATCACGTTTTACAGTTTTCACAACCATTATAACATCAAGGCTTTACTGACAGACGACCAATAACATTGTTACTTCGGCGACCAATCAAATCATATGACTATGGCCTTAAACCACTTACAAAATATGATTTTTTTGATTGATTGTTCCTGAGCTGTTCATATTATTTGTTAATTAATCAACAGCCAATCGAAAAATGTATTTTTTCAATTACAGTTGAACCTCTTCAATGCAGACACCATAGGAACAGAGATTAATGTCTGTGTTGTAGTTCAATTTTTATTTTCCTTTGTTCTTTTTTATGTTAATATATGATCATGAATATAAAACAAAAGCAAATAAAGTTGAACCAAGGATAAAATTGAACTACAACATCTGTATTCTGGAGGTTTCCCTATTACAGAGGTAGAGTTTATGTGAATTTTGGCTTATATCGGGCCAAGTGAACTGTCCATCATAGATAGGTGTCTGTATGGTAGAGGTATCAGAGAGGAGAAGTTATCTCCTAATGACGGTCGGCTGACTGAGGAGCCCATGGACTATGGGTTTCAGATTGCGAAGTTGTGGTCATGGGTTTTTTTTTTACATCATTAAACGTTGCTCTAGGCCAGATTCACTTTGACCAGTTAAAATCAAGAGAGGAAAATTAAAAGTCTCACCGGAGCCGTGGTGAGATTCTCGATCATGTTTGATCATGTTTCAATGTTCGAAATCTTTAATTGACCAAACCTGCATAGCAGGCGCATATTTAAATTACCGGGCGTGTTTGAAGCTCATGTGAGAGAAAAGGCGAGGGCTACCTACTCTCCTTTTCAAATACGCAAGCCTTCCTCTAACCCCTGAAATCGCACTATCCGCTACCGGTAATTTAAAGATGCCTGCTACACAGGCCACCGTTTAGTGTTTTCTAAACAATCTCTTTTTTTCCCTGTTCACTTTTTCATCCTGTTTAGATTGGCAGACTATGCGGCTTGATATCACTAACGTGTGGCTCCTTGATTACTTTGGATACGCTGTCACCGTTCCTTTGGAAGAGTACTTCAACCCCGAGTTGTAGGGAAATCCTACTGCGAGTTGCATTGGTACTAAACAAGGCAGTTGAAACGACCTTTTGGGGGGTTTTAAAATTAAAATTAAAATTAAAATGCTGTTTTGGAACTCATAAAATAGGGTCTATACATTGACAATAAACTGAACAATAATAGCGAAGCGAAAAGTTAGATTCAAATAGAAAGGCTAAGTTACAGATAAAATGCGTTTTAAGAAGTGAATATTGTATCGATTGAGTACAATATGACTTATTTGTTCCACAGCATAATAGCTATTTATTTGACTATGGCTGTAATGAGATTTAAATAAACGTCAACAGGAAATGTACTTTCAGTTGTTGATTCTTTTTTCCGGCAGATTTCAGTCACTTTTTATTAACAAGTCGTGCATGCAAACAGATAGTTTTTTCCGTGTTCTAAGGAGAGGATTTCTGGGAACGAAAACACAACAGAACAGAACGCTACGAACGAGTGTTTGATGGTAATCAATCTTTGTTCGACAATCAATCATTTCAACAATGTTGAGCGGTGTTGAGATCGAATGGAAAAGCTGAATGCGTTTGGTTGGCTCAGTTGGATTTTTTGGTGGTGATACCTTCCACGATTGAGGGTGACTTAGACCACCACAATAAACAGAATAGAGCGAGCAACTTTCACACCCTTCCTAGTAAAGTTTCAGCTGCGGTGAGTTTTCTTGCAATCAGGATTACCATAACAATCCAATGACGCCATGAGTAGTTATATAGTTGGGGGTTTCAGCGCATATTTGTGAAAATGCGCTCAAAACCAAACCCAACTATAACTACTTTTCCATCTGATGGAAATTATTTTATGGTTTCCTCTGGGGGTATAAAAAACAGTTTCACATGTTGGTAGGAGCCGAGCAGGCTCGGGAAGTCGTCACTTTAGTGACGAGTGAGGCTCCTTACAGCTTACTGTGGGTAGAGACGTAGTCTCGTAGGGCACAGTAGGCAACATGGTACCAGAGCATTTTTACATATGACGGACATTATTTTATGGAAATCTATATGTTTTTATTTTATGGAAATCTATGTTTTTATTTCATGTGGAATCTATATGTTTTTATTTCATATGGAAACGAACACATTTCCCATCGCGTGACTTCATACAACAGGAAGTCTTAAAATTCTCAGAAAGCAGACAGTCAATTAAACCACAAAACGCCACAGCTGTGGCGTGACGTCATTACTAATAGCTATTGTGTCAATGTCATGAGACGACCGTACGATCTCTATCTACCAATCAAAAACGTACCCATATATTATTTTTTCCGATAAATTTATCAGAAGTTTCTGCATTTTAGTTTTGAATTGCATAATGTCCGTAAGCGTAACTTGTTATTCCATCGTTTGCTATATATCGTTTATCGTCGAAACAGCTGAGTGACACTTTATTGAGCTCATAACTACCTAGTTGATGATTCATACTTCTGATTGTTTTCATGGTATGATGTATTTGTTTGTTATTAATTAATACATTTTTATAATCTTCATGTTTGATGTCGTTCTTTATTGTATTTTTCTTTATTCCTTTGGCTGTTTTTCCTACTTTCTGGTTGTCTTTTATGTAACTGTACATTTTTGATCGCAAACCAACGAATTCTGTGATTGGTATTCCAGCTGCTTCATCCTTGAATTTACCGATTACCTTCTTGTTTGTCTTATCGAAATACGGAGAGTTTTCTAGATAGTCGCTGTTGTCAAATCGATCTTTATCATTCCAAAAGTCTTCGTACACATCTTCAGCTTCAATCTCATATGTTAGACTGTCTGTGTCAGTGAATAGTAGTCTAGCCTTATTACCATACTTTTCTTTTATGTAGTTATAATGAAAATCATACATTAATGTCTTACTTTGATCAAGAATACACATACCCACATATGCCGGCCTATTTAGAGTTAGTGTTTCTTTGATCTTATGCACTGCTACCAGATTTTCATTGAATATCTTACTGCTTACATAAGTTGGTTTAGAAGCCATCTTCAATAGTTTCTTCTCATCTGTAATAAGTCTGACATCAACACGCTTTCTTATGTTCTCCATTGTCTTTCCAAATACTGAATTGTTCATTAGCTTGAAGAAATCTTTTTCGAATGAATTTTTCGCTTGAGTACGTTTTTGTGTATTGAAGTCAATGTATTGTTTAAGCCAAGGTGACTGATGAAATTCTAATACTCTATGCACTTTCTTTACTTTCAATCCAAGATCAAGATACAACTGTAGATTTCTATAGTGTAGGACATATTTTTCTTTGTCACATAAAGTAGGGATCAGTTTGTGTACTAGTCCAGTTGAAATATTGAATTTGTTTTGTATTTTCTTGCAATAATCGGATAACATGTTATCAGTTACTTTCACTTTTTCTGGACCTAGAGGATATTCATTATGTAGATCATGCAACTCTTTGGGGTATTCTAGATCAACTTCTAATATTAATCCCTTCTTGCAGTCATCATTGTATTTTGCTAAGTTGATTTTATTTATTTGTTTTTCTGTCATCCATTTGAAACCACCTGTTGGTAGGTATTGTGACATAGCCCAACCGTATAAATTGTTAGCATCAAGATACATAATATACTTTGAGGGCGCCTTCTCATCATATTCTTTCATGTATTTGTTGTTTGCTTTACCATATCGATTGGCTATATAAGATATACCACCACGCACACCTTTTTCAATGAATTGAAACATGTCTATGTCTGTCATTAGTTCCAATTTGATATTAGTCATCTTCAACATAGCATCCCAAGATAATCCTGGAGATGTAAAGTAGTGACAGGGATCAAGTTTGTAATACTGAAGACAGGTTTTACGGAAGTTTTCAAACACGTCGGCTAATAGAAGGATATCAGACTTAAGATATAGATTATGGTATTCACCCATCGTTTGTAATTGAAATGTATTCCACACGTTTTGAGCATGGCTATAATCCTCATCTGTTATGTGCTCATTATTCAATATGCTGTAAAATTCTTCTTTCGTTGGCAATTCTGTTTTATCGAATTTTTCAAAACTGTCCATGAAATCGTACGGATAAATACCTTTTTTCCTCATCAATTCGAATTTTTCTTTTTTGAATTTTTTGCTTGTATATTTAAAAGCTTCTGCCGGCAAATTACTGACTAATTTATCCAAACTTGAGCTCATAAACTGGAAACTATCAATGAAGGTAAGATGATTACCAAGCATGAAAGCCATATATTTTTCCATATTGTTCGGTATGGCATTGATATTCATTTGTTTCTCCTCTCCTTTCTTATTTTTGTATGCATGTTTCTTAACAATAGCTCCAATCTCTTGCATTATGAAATGGCTGTCATAACCTCTTAGATTATGAAATATAACAGGAATTTTTATTTCTTCAGGATTTATTCTAAGTTTCAGATTACAGTCTTGATGTGCTGAACCTCTGTATTCACCAGTAATATGACAATGATCTCTAACTCGAATATCTTTTTCAGCATATCTTTTATCACAGATGTGACATTCTTCCGCTTTTTTAAATTCCTCTTCATTATCTTTTGTCATTTTTAATGGTTTGTTAAAAAATGTTTTCATAACTTTTTTACAGTATTTCACTTCTTCTAGCATCTTCTCCATAAATTTGTACACAGCCTTTTCACCTCTATATATTTGTATTGGTTTTGTATATTTATCATCATAACAACAAACGACTTTATAACCATATCCACAGTCTGTATGCTTCTGGTATGCTTCAGTATATGATTTGTCATTATTAGGCTGACATCCATGAATCTTTTCCGTTATGGCTTCAAAATCTGCATAGATAACAAATGGCACAGGTTGCTGCTTATGAAAATTATTGAATTTCAGTATGTTATTATCTTTAGTTGGCATATTTACTGCTTGTGTTCCATTTACTTGAATGCAATTATCTTTATGATTGTTTAATACTCTTTCAGAACTGAAACATTGCAGACAGTGCATACAAAAGTGTTTCCTCTCTTTGTGTTTTGTTTGATTGTACATGAATTTATTAAAATCCTTTATGAGAACATAATGCTTGTTTTCATCTTTCGTTACTAGTAGTAGTTCCATATGATCTTCATACTTTTCTTTGGAAACATAGATCGGATATGGTTGTTTGTCTTCATATCCGAATACGTTTATATTGATACTGTTTTGCTTCTCGATTTTGTTGAACTGCTTAATAGTTACTGGAAATTCAATTCCTGAGTAGTCTAACTTCTCAATATATGGTTTATCGACTTTTTTGATTCTTTGTGGGTCTTTATCTTGTGGATTCAAATGTCGGATATGACACCAACGGAAACATTCGTTATCTTCGTTTTTTATGTTGATTAATCCCTTCATTCGCAGTTCGGAAGGTAGTTGGATATATGAGGATCCTTTCAATGGCTTGTATTTAACTATGTTGAGGTAATGACTATCAACTGATTTGATTGTCCAACCAGATCCTTCTGATATCCATTGAGCTATCTTATTCATTATCTGTTGTTTTGATGATTGTAATGAATCAGCGATTTCCATTTGGTTGATTATTGTTTGAGCTGTACTATTGAAATATGCTGACTTTTCAACTATTTCATCACCTGAATTTTTTTCGAAAGTAACTTTCAGTGTTTCAACGTATTTCAAGCCTTTCATTTCATTCAACAAAGTTATTACACGATGTTCTATAGCCTTTCTCGTGTTTTGCATTTGGGCTAAGGGGTCTTTATTGTTTTTGATGCTGATTTCATAAGACTTAGTGTAACCTTTTAAGGCTTTGTCTGTTTGTTCTATTTTGGTTCTTGGTGCTGGAACTGGTTTATCCATTGGCTTTTTGGTTCTTGGTGCTGGAACTGGTTTGTTGTCTTCATAATCTTGGACCATCTGCTTAACACTCTTGCGAGGTGTTGGTACTGGTGGTCTTGGTTTATAAGTCCTTGGTGTTGGAACTGGTTTATCCATTGGTTTTTTGGTTCTTGGTGCTGGAACTGGTGGTTTTGGTATATTGTCTTCATAATCTTGAACCATTTGCTTAACACTTATAGGTGTAGGCACTGGCTTCATATTTGCCACCATATTTTCAAGCTTCTTCTCTTGCTTTAATAGCAATTTGATAAGTTTTGATTTGCTAAGTTTCTTTAAACTAGCTTTGTTCATTTCTATATAATTATATTCTTTTATTTCCATATATATATACTATAGTATTGATATTCTTTTAAAGAGGGACCCTGACTATAAAAGGACCTTTGCCCTGGGCAAGCCGTCAGTCATTTCACTCTAGACACCGAGCTGTCAACTTCAGCAGCTAGCGGTAGCAAACTCACGAAACATAAAATTGATATACTGAGAGGTACTGAGTCGAAGAAATCCCCAAACATTGTCCGGGGAAGAAATTTCGCAAACCCTATGCTTGCTGTTACCTTTTCGACGAATTTTTACAGAGCTACATGTGAAATTGTGTCTGTTGCAGATTCAAATTATAAAGCAACTTGATACCGTCTGGACGAAGAAGGCATGCAATCTCGTTTCGAACCCAGAAAAACCTTCGTTTGACTGAATTTCAAAATGTTTTGTACAAAATAAATCAAAGTGCCACGGTTGATGTACAGCGAATCCTTTCTGTAGTATAACTACATTTCTCCCAATACCTCACAAATTGTAAAGGTCAATATCTCAGTAAAGGACAAAACCGTATTCCTAAGTCATCGATCGATATCAATGTAGGAGATGGACACACACGGGCCATAACACGTATTCAATGCTCGAATGATCTAGCAAATCATAGCAGTAAATTGTTTCACTGTACCTCAAATTTGCTTTAGATTGTCCATCAATAGTGCCTCAAGGAATCCACCTCAAAAAGTGATCGGCAAAGCAAGACGGCTATGAAAGGTATAACAATTACCCGTGTACTAAATTAGCGCCAACTCTTTCCACGAGCTGCTTCGTCCGGTCTTTCGTTTACAAATAATCATAAGAAAAGCTAAAACCAGTTAACGAAGGGTCTGCATCTGCTTGCCGGATAGATGTCCAATAAACTGGTGGTTCAGGGACCAAAACCAAAAGCTTGCGATGTGTGGAGTTTCTTGCTTCATTCAGCTGTGTAGCTTGATCGAAGACACAGAACCTTTTTGTCGTGCTCGGGAAAGTATCGTCTGGGTTTTTTGCTAGAGAATCGGCCATACTTATATCGAATAGCGTAAGCGAATCGAAAGACTGCTTCAATATTTAACGAGAGGCAACAAAAACGCGCGCAATAGGGTTAGATTCAAGACAGAAGTTTGCCCTAACTTGAACAACTCCAGCCATGAATCCGACCAGTCTTTCAAAAGATTTACTGTATTTGCAACAGTTAATAACTAACCAAGGCTTTGAGCATGGCAAAATAAGGAAGAACACAAGCCATTCATTTTGTAGGCTCAAGAAGACTCAATCTGACTGAGAAGAGATTGTGCGCCGTTGTGAACCTCTCGCAATTGGGTGACCGTTACGGGCGCGAAATTCAAAATTTGCCAAACTAAAAATATTAGCTTCATGCTGAGAAAGAATGAATGAATGTTGGTTTTAAGGTTCAGTTTGCCAAAGAGGATATTTTACTTCAGATTAATGCAGTGAGGGCAGGATTCGACTTCTTTTTCTGGTAAATGGCTTTCTCCCCTCCTACTCGCAGAGTCCGCCATCTTTGATAAAGACGTTGGACAAGCGATTGTGTGACAAAGAGGGGGAGGAGCTATCCCTTTTATAGTCAGGGTCCTTGTTTAAGCCTTTTTCAATCTGCGTTTTAAATGACCGAGAATTCAAATGATCCAATTAATAGATCCTTTGAACTATATACATCATGTTAATTATTTTCATCGGCGTTTGTCCTGTGCATTTTTGTGTTCAAATGACACCATTTACCAGCCAAAGTGTAATTACAACCAGTGTTGCAAACATCACAATACCACTCTTTATTTAGCATGTACTTGGTTTTTTGTTTTTTTTACAGCCTCGTTCTTCTCTGCTTGAGTTAAATACTTTATTGGTCTTCCACGACCTCTCTTATTTTTTTGATTCTCCATATATACATACTATATGTTTATCCTTAAATGACTTTGACTTGTGCGTTTGAATTCATTCAGGAACTTTGTAATTTCGACCAAATTCTTTTTTAAGTTGTTTATCAACAAGATAACGTTTTTTTAAAAACCTCCAAAAATCTGTATCTTCAATATTTTCCATCAATAGTTCATCTCGACGTATTAAATATTCTTCTTCACAATCTAGACGTTCTTCATTCTTTTTATGAACTTTAGTTAGAAGATGTTTATCCTTTCTCTTCAAACTATATTTCTTCTTACAAATATCACAGAACCACTGCTGATTTCCAGTATCCATCTATATATATATATATACATATAATTTTTATTTTATGTTTAAACCTGTTCACCATAACAGATGATAGCTCCAGAAATTTGGTGAATTCTTATCTTTGTATGTTAGGTTACCATTTTTGTCTTTTATCTTGGACGCTCTTTTTCGGTATTGCGCGCGTCTTTTTGCGTCTTGATGTGTCAGATAATCCTCATATCGATCATCCCCAAAATGAATATTATTACCATTTTTAAGAGTGACCATATATTTTTTATTCATTCTGTTGGAGTATTCAAGGTTCTTGGCACCATATACGTTGATTGCTCTATGTTTTAATAACTTGAATTTTTCACCGGTTACGGTATTCATATAATAAGGTTATATATTTATAATAGCCAGAAACAATTATATTTTTAGCTACCAGAAGCAAATAAACAGTATATACTGTATCAATCTATATAATATATGTTAGATAATATTTGCTTAAGCTATTTTATATATCCTTCAAGTCCTTCAAGTCCTTCAAGTCCTTCATTGGAATCCAACTGTTGAATTTATTGCTATACCCTTTCCACTTCACCAAAGCTTGCTTCTTTTTATAATCCCTTCGAATGACTTTGTCGATTCTGAATACCTCTTGTGTAGCTTTAAGCAATTCGGGCTCATAAAATGATCCCTTTATGTCCTCATTATTGAGATCCTTCAGTCTGTAAGTGACAGGAATAGTGGATTGGATTTCATCAACTGTAAAAACTTCCTCAGACCAATTTGGAGTATAGCCTTTATCAAACACATTCCGTTTATATTTGCTTATTCTGACCTTATCACCAACCTTGAATTTTGGTTTCTGCTTTGATGTTTCCATATCACCATACAGATTAAAGTAAACAGTCCCTTCATTCTTTTTCTTTGAGGCCTCTACTGGTGTCATCTTTATGCTTGAATGTTTTGTGTTGTTATACTGTTTCAATATTTTAGGTAGTATGTCTAAATATCGCGTATTGCCTTGGATAGTGAACTGCTTCCACACCCTGGTTTTAATTGTTCTGTTCCATCTTTCACAAACTGACGACTTTTCCTCATTCTCAGTTGAGTACAAGGTTATTTTATTCTTTTCTAAGAGGTCTTTCATGTGTTTGTTGTAATACTCTTTGCCTTTGTCTGTCCATAAATATTTCGGTTTTCTACCTTCCTTAAAGATAGTTTTGAATGCTTCAGTTACTGTTTCACCCTTTTTATCTTTTAATGGGACGATCCAACCGTATTTAGAGAATACATCAAGTACCATAAGAAGATATCTATAGCCAGCGTTCCATCGACTAAACTTTTGCATCTCAATAAGATCTGAACACCATATCTCGTCAATGCTGTTTACTAAAACACGCCGCCGAATGAAGTTTCGCTTTATTGGTTTATGAAGCTCATCAGCTAATTTTTCTTGCCAGTTTTCTTCACTCGACGGCCTTTCCCGTTTTTTGGCTTCTTTTGTTTGAGACCGAGGCCCAGTTTCTGTTTTGTGTTAATCATATTTCTAGCCAGCCAATGTCCCCATTGTCTTTCATTGTAAGGCACACTGTCTAGAGCCTTAACCATTTTTCTATCAGCTTTATTCTTGCATTTTTTGTCATCCTTGCAAACCGAATATTCAACATCATGCTGGATACTTACAGCATCTGTTTTACCTGTCGGCTGTTGATATATCTCAAGTATTTGACCAGTATTTGGATCATATTTCAATTGCTGCTCAAGCGGGTTCCCTGGACCGGTGTACCGATGCCCAGGCATTACAAAACCTTTTTTTGGTGCCACTTTAAGAATAGCTTTATGGATATCTAAACTTCCACCATCCAAATCCTTTCTGTCAGTTTTATACTTTCTATTCGGTCTTATTTTAGTAGATAATTGATCAAGAGCTTGACTTCCAACATTTTGAATCATTGGATTCAACTTATCCAGAGCATAATCGATAGCCTTTTTCTGCAGTTTTGGGTTTCTCAAGGCTTCTGATCCATAATATCTTCCCATTTCAACAGCCTTTTTTCCCAGCCAAGGAATACCGTGGTGAATCAATAAATCAGTACCAGTTGATGCTACTGCATCTAGTAAGCCCGCCCCTTTCGACGGGCCAGCCCGTTTCCCTGGTTTTGTTTCACGAATTGAGTTTTAGTTGAATGACAGCTGATGCATGTCGATTTCATCATTAATCTGTTATTCTTTGTTCTAACGTAATGTTCAGAACCTGGTACTGAATTTGTCAGCTTCCTTTCTCGTACACAATAACTTTTAACCATTATATATAATATGATTACATATTTTTGAAATACTGTTCTAAGAATTTCTCATTATTCGTCGTATCATATATGTCGAAAACTTCCAACAGATCAAAATATGATTTGCCCTTATTCATCTCATTCAAAACATATAAACAGAAGTAACCGCATGTTGTCGTCAGTAAATTTTGTATTTGATTGTTCTGATGAAGCAATGTTAAGTTCTTCTTTTTAGAATGATTAACCATTTCTTGGAAGGGAGGCAAACCAAAGCTATCAAAGTAATTGATGACTTTGTCCTTAACATAAGTAGCTACCCAATGACTCCCTGACATATAACTCGGTTCAAGATTGTAAATGAATAGAGCCTGTCTATGATTGTGAGGAACATTTTCATCTCTTGACAATACATCATTAATTGGGATATTCAGATATTTACACCATTTTATTAAATCATAATTGCTTAATGGGACATTCTTATGGAATTTTGGTTTTACAACAGAATGTTTAACAGTGGGACGTTTTTGAAGGGTGAATTTTTCCCTAATAGTAGACCGTTGCCCTTTTCCTGAGCTTTTTTTTTGGAGCTTTTTTTTTAATTTCCCATACCTAATGTTTGATCAGGCCAATTTCCATAAAAAGGCGGTGTTCTATACATTGGGACTAACAAACCACCATCCTGATTATAATTGATTGGTTTTGGTACAGATCTGGGTGGTCTTTGTTTTGGTTGTCCCATCTGAGGGGCACCTTTACCAGTCATCTTCTTTATTGCCTCAATAGCTAAAGGGACTCCAATTGATGCAAGAAGAGTACCTAAGAACCCACCTGTTTGTACTTTTGTTGGTTTTAAATGAACACCAGAACCGGTTTGTAGAGCATTTAATATATCCTTCTTTTGTTTGGTTGTTAAAAGATGTTTATATGTTATCAACTGATCGATTTTATTTTGTGGTATGAGGAACCCACCGGTTTGAACACCTTTTCCGGATATCTTCTTAACAATCTGAGATGCTCCTTCACTAGCTGCTCCAGCTAAAGCCGACAATCCAAGAGTCTTAGCAATCGTTGGACCAAAAGTTCTTCCAAGCGTCAGAACTGTAGACAGAAGAGATCCACCTACTTGCTTTCGAATGTTTGTTTTAGAAAGTTTAATGTCCATTCCCTTTTTCAATTTTCTATTTTTTTCCAATCGTTTAACTATATTCTGAGGTACGTATAGAGTGTCATTCCCAGATAGAGAGTCCTTCGTGAGCCTTAGAACTATTGTTTCTCTTTTATGATACGCGTTACTAAGATTCTTTTTCTGGTTTGGTGATAAACTAACTTTAATTTCGTATAGTTGCGTCATATAATATATGTTAGATAAATTCTGTTTTAAAAAACATATTCATTTAAATTTTCATCAATGTTAAAAAACTTATTCATTTAAACTATCATCAATTCGTTTCCAACTGTCTTAACAACAACCTCACTCTCGTAAAATACGATGCTATGAGCTCGGACGTTTGCTGCCGGGGCTACATTGAGACGATAATGGAGAATCAACTGTTTAGGATCTCTCGTCACTACCTCTTTCTGATATGACAAATCGAAATACAATAATCCATACAAACTAGTGAAATTGGATACATTAAGCTGTGTTCCTGAATTGTAATCGTTCTTACGAAATGCATATGACATGAGATCATTAAATATCCGTATTTTAGAGTCACTATCATATTCCAGCTCTGGGTAAAAAACGTTATTCCCGTATTCAAGCCTACAGCTTGATAGAGAGCTGTTAGTGTCAGCAGCATTCAACTTAAAAGTATCGAACAAATACGGACTCCTCTCTGCTTCATCATCATTCGGTCCGTCGGTTCGCTGGAGATAAATAAAAACATGTTTAACGTTATCAATAGCTGGACTGATTTGAAACATATTCTGAATAGCTCTGGTATTTGCTGACTGATTGTAGAGATCTCGCATATATGTCCAGGTTGTTGGCTTAAGAAACTCTGAAACGAAATTACTATACATGCTGTCTTTTGGGATTAATCTAGGGAGCCAAAGATACAATCTCTTTACTACAACACGACCAGCGTCTGCTGCTGCTGCTTTGTGAATCAATTCATCATCGTCGTTAAATGTAAGTTCAATTGTGAGCTGCATCGGGGGGAACATTTTTCTTTCTAATTCTTGGAAATAGCTGTATCTGTTTAACGGAATCATCTCGTTAATCGATTTAGCTCCTCCGCCGCCGTTATTCTGATTAGCCTGGGTTAAAATGCGACGGGCCTCGAAACCGGTGTTTGTATTTGCTGTAGTTCCATCAGTATCAAGATACCAGAACGAATTCTTTCCAACGGATCTACTATAATCATCGCTGTATTCAAAGAGATTTTTGACATTCGTAATTCTATGTAAATTATCACTCTCGTATACTATTTTACCAGACGATTTAATAACCATATGTCCGATTAGACTGTGAGATCCGTTTATCATGGTGATGCGATCCGCTTGAGCATATCCAGCACCATCTGCCCTTTTTTGAAGCTCTTTAGTTACTTCGAAATACCCATTGAAGAAATCAAACATAGTCGACCGATCGTTGATTGTGAATCTGTAACCCGTCTTTTTCTGGCTTTGATTGTTAGCAGGTTGCTCAATGACATTATCCAAATGGAAACGAACGTATTCATATCGTTGCAGATTTTCATTTGTTCTGAAACTCATTTATATGAGTAGTTTAGATAAAATTCACTTTTTAATAACATTTTAGCGTCTTAATCCAGTACCAGATATAAGTCTATTCAGAATCGTGTTGTAGTCTTCTTGTTTTGGTTTAGTAGGTTTGGTTGGTTTCATTGATTGTTTAGTTGAACCATGTAATTTTCTCATAATAAGCTCTCCGCTTTTTTCAGCTGCTTTTTTTCCCAGTTTGTCTCCAGCATGTGAAATACCAGATTCAAGCGCTTTTTTGGCAAAAGGTTTTAAAACCATTTCTGGAACTTTACTTAACACCCTTCCAACCGGTTTGAAAATGTTGTCAACAATGATCCCATTTCCTTTATGTTCATAAACAAATCGTCCAAGTTTTGGATGATAAATTCGCTTGTATTCATATGATGCCATCTATAACTATTAGTTAGATTAATCTCTCTTCTCTCTTAAAATCAAACTGAATGAAGTGTCACTATGATTAAGATCTATAATTCTTCGTTTACCGTCGGTGATATAAATCCGAATTTTATTAATCGTATTTTTATTGACAGGATTGAACTGTACTCGTCGAGGCTCTTGTGTGAAACTATAACTCGGGGTGAGAGTTGAGGTACTGAAACTATATATAATATCTGACTCTTCACCATCGACAAGACTGTCACTTATCAAATCACAATGAACATTCAATATTTCTCTGTCTTGTGAGAGATTAGGAATGTAATCTCCGACATTTACACTACTTGTTAGAATCTTTTTATTGAAACCAATAAGATCATTAAAATTACTTTGAGTAAGATCTAATCTGTAATTTGAGGCCAGTGTTATTATTGTCCTGAATACAGTATCGTTGAACTCCAGAGTGATTGGATATTGAGGGTTTGATGAGGTTCCTGTTTTTGTTTTTTCTTTGATTAAATTGTCAAAATCAATGTAATTCCATACTCCAGGGTTGAATATAATTTCCGTCCAATTAGCACCACTATCTGTTGAATATCTTATTTTCTGATTATTGAGTTCTTTTGTCACATTAAACCAAGTGAATGACATCGAAATGATTCGGTCTAGGCCGATTTCATATTGTCTGTTTGAATCTAGTATTATCGGATTACGGTATTTGATTGTGAAATCCGATGGTTTATTACCATTTTGGTTTTTTACTGTATGGGATGATAATACAAGTTGTCTATTCATATATATGATTAGTTTAGACTAAAATAGTTTTTGTATATTTTGTTATATTGCGGCCTGTTCAAAATAGAGTTTTTCAACAAGATGTCGAGAAGTGCAACACCTGTGTTTCTTAGCTCTATGCTATTATTACCGGCAATCATCGATCCGATAATCAGTTCAAGTTTTTTAATCATTTCTGTCGGATTATTGAAAAACATTATCTGTCCACCTCTTTTTATTTTTTTATTCAAACCAGATCCTTTAATATTTTTTAATCTTTGATCATTGTAATTGATATAATCAGTAAGAACCTTTCTTGTATCTTGAATAATTTTTCTTCGATATTGAGCCTCAGCTTCAGTGATTGAACCACTATTTAATTTTTTAGTGATATCAGTCGAATAGCCATTTAGTTTATGCCGTTTCTCTTTAGCTATCTTCAAGATTTTGTTCAGATAAGATTTCCTTTTTTGGTCATTCATTTCTTCTTCTTGAAGTCGTGATTCTATATCATCATAGTTAGGAATTTGAAGTTCATCCAAAACTGGGTTAATTGCATCCTCCTCGAGAATGTTATAATCAGGTCCTTCTTCTTCGTATTCAGGTGGAAGATCTTCAGGTTCATACATAAATGCTGGATCTATATACATTTGTTTTTCACCTGATGCTAAATCCTTAAGGACATCTTCATAACTTGGAGGTTTTGGAACCAATCGTTTGTCATTTTGTGGTAGAACTTGATCACCAAATAGATCTTCCAATCCATAATCAGGCACTTCATCATCAATAGCTATTCCATAATCTGGAACAGGTCGCTTTTTCTTTGGTAATCTTCTCAATGGCATTTTTGGAGATGTGAGTTCCTTTAATCCTGATGTTATAGGTTTGAAAAGTTTCTCTGCCTCAACTTCACCCATTTGATCAGATATCGTTTTTTGTTTTATTGTCTCTCTTACTGTGTTAATCTTTTTACCAAGCTCAGATCGTTTCTCAGCCATTTCTTTCCATTTGAGTAAACTCATATATCATTTGTTTACATAAAATTTCGTATTTTGTTCGGAAAAATTAGGGTTGTCATATATAAAAACGCTCGCATAGCGTGTCGCATAGCGTGTCGCCATGCGATAAAATTGTATAACATATTATCATATGAAGATTCAAAATTATGACATTCAAGATGATGAAAACAACGATTTTGTTCAATTAAAGAGTTTCATGCCAAACCGATGTTTCAGGATGCTTATTTGTGCTCCCTCTGGTGGTGGCAAGACTAACCTTTTGCTTGATATGATATATAGGCTTCTCTATTTTGATAAGATATACCTTTATGCTCGAAATCTCTCCCAAAGCAAATATAAGCATCTGTTGAAATCTCTTGAACCAATATCAAAAGAGGTCGGTTACGACGTGATAGAAGCAAGTAACGATGAAATCATCCCTCTGACAGATTTGTCTGATGAAAACCAAAAATTAATCATATTTGATGACTATTTGAATACAGGTAAGAAAAATGACGAACGGATACGAGACTACTTCACCAATTCAAGAAATAAAAATTGTTGTTGTATATATTTGAGTCAAAGCTATTACGGAACCGATAAAACAATAAGACTGAATAGTTCACATTTTTGTGTTTTTGATTTTCCTTCTATAAACGAGCAATCGATGATTTGCCGAGAACTGAACATAAATAAATCAGATTATCAGAAAGCTACTAAGGATCCATATAGTTTTTTGTATGTTGATAAGGTCAAAAAAAAGGTAGCCCGAAATTTCGACGAAAAAATCTAAACTAATATTATATGAGTTATACAAACGGTATTCTTAATCATGTTGATTCTCAAGGACAAGGTCAGATAGGCCCTAGAGGGTTGCCTGGGTTACCTGGTCCTAAAGGTGATAAAGGTGATAAAGGCGACAAAGGTGATCGTGGACCTCAGGGTAGTGCTAGTGGTTCATCTGATATTGACATGCAAAATAAGTACAATATTTTAAGATTAAAAAGCAACCCTTATCCTATCCATGGTGATCTGACAAAGGTAATAAACTATCAGGATACGAGAAATATCTTTCTTTCAAAAAAAGAGGGTGGACAAATGGAAGCAAATATTGATATGGATAATCATACAATCTTTAACGTCAAAGATCCATTACAGGCAGATCATGCAACAAATAAAAAATATGTCGATAACCAACTTGTGAAAAAATTGGATAAAGGATCTGATATTGATATGAAAAATAAATCAATTATCAATCTTAATCTTCCAACGAACCCGCGAGATGCTGTATGTGCCGAATATGTCAACTACAGAATTAGTGAAACACAAAAAAATTATCTCAAATTGGATGGTTCTGCCAATATGACTGGAGACTTAAATTTAAATAACAATAAAATTGTTAACTTACAAACCGATTCAAAAAATTCGAAATCCGCAGTTAATGTTGAGTTAATGGAAAATGAAATAACAGATTTGAGAAATCTTGTCACTCAAAAAATTCATGAATCTCAGATTATTAATTCAGGACAAAAAAAAGACGCCTTCAGATACTTGATGGAAGACACTGATGAATCTTCGAGTGAAAACAATATTGTGGTTTTGGGTATTGTTGATTTTTCCAATTCTCCACATCAAATTAATAAAAAAGCTTACCAACTTAAACTCTTGTTTGAAAAAAGCTCACCCAACCAGTACCAGTCACGCCTTGGTTTTAACCTTTTTAAACTTCCAGTCGGTTACTATACTTTGGTAGTTGAATGGTTTCCGCCGGAAATGAGTGAGTTGAGTGTGGCAGTGCAAGGCACTACGATTTCAATTTCTAATTATGCAACAAAAACGTTCGAAACGTACACCAAAACAGTTATCAATTTTCACAGATGGGGTAGCTCACCTCCACAATTTATTTATTTAGATCTACACGGTACAGTCAGTAATCCATCATTTTTAACAATTGGTCATCTAATTGTTTATGGTGTAAAAGAAACAATTTCAAACGTTGATCCAAGTGTTTATGACACCGCTTTTGTTATTAAAAATGGCAAGATGGTAATGGAAACGGATCTTGATTTAAATAATCTTAAAATAATCAATTTAGACGATCCATTAAATGAAGGTGATGCCTGCAATAAACGTTCTTTGAATATTGTGGAAACAAAATTAAATGATTTATCTCATTATACAAAGGATTATATATACAGAACTATTTCGGGAGTGATTTTTATGATCTAGAACAAACAAGCAAGTCTAATCTTATCAAAGGTGTCAATGGGGTTGTCATTAGTGGATCACGACCTAATTTATTTCTTGGTGCAGATCGTTTTATAAATGATTATAGCTCAAAATATGGTTTAAAATTAAATACAGGTACACATATTAGAACAAAAAATTTCAATCAAAATACAAGTTTCACATTCTTCATGTCTTTTCTTCATGATGTAAACAAAACGGTTAATATAAGTTGGTCAAACACTGTTAACAATTCAAAATACTTTCCTGTATAGATGGTCACCAATAATAAAATAATAATTAGGGTTCCATCAAAAAGTTATAAAAGAACATTCACAAGCGACTTTCAAAATAAGCAAAATTTCATTTGGATCTGTTATGATAGCTCCACTAATACACATAATATATCTTTGAGCAATTACTCATCGCGTGTCTATAAAACATTCACAGCACCTGTCAACTTCCAAACTACACATTTTGAAATTGACTATGACGGTTATGTCAAAAAAGTAGGTTTCATTGATAAATTCATTGATATAGATACCGTGGAATTTCATAAAATAATATTAGAGGAAAAGAGAAATGGTGCTTATCTAGAATAATTATATAAACAAAGAATATATGTCAAGTTTCACAGACTATGAAAAACATCATTTACATAAATACGTATACACTAAACAAGAGGTTGATAACAAAATGGCAGTATTGAAGTCTGAAATACCTGTTGTTGTTAAAGCCAGTGAACTATCAAATTTGTTAGAACTTTATTCTGGGAAAGTTATCAACAAGCTGATTGCTTATACAAAATAGACCGAGGTATCCCATCTGAGGTTGCTTTTGATAATTCAACCAGAGCAGTATCAGATCTTTTTGATCAATCTCTTAAAGAAAATCATTCTGATCAAACAACACAATCAGCAAGACCAATTTTATGCACAAAAGCTGAAAAAAACAATTATCGATATTTTTTAAAATTCGATGGTACTCAACGACTGTTATCAAACATAAATTTGAATCCTGGTGCTGGACAAGATGATATTGTTGATGTTTTCATTGTTTATAAAATGAACTCGTTTAATGGTAAAGGTATTTGGAAGAACTGCTTATTTGGACACGTTGATAGTGGGTGGGATAAAATGGTTTGGTTCGATGGTACTCAACGACTGTTATCAAACATAAATTTGAATCCTGGTGCTGGACAAGATGATATTGTTGATGTTTTCATTGTTTATAAAATGAACTCGTTTAATGGTAAAGGTATTTGGAAGAACTGCTTATTTGGACACGTTGATAGTGGGTGGGATAAAATGGTTGGCTTTGCATCATCAGGAGAATTACTTGTAACAGGTACCACTTACAGTTATATCGTCATAGGTACTAATACTTTTCAAAATAAACAACCTATTGCTAATTATCAAACAAAAGCCAATGCTGGTGAACTGAATAAATGGATTTGTTTGTCAATTCATTGGGACGTACCGGCAGGTGCTAACAAATCCAGTGTTTGGTGCAACGGTAAGAAACTATGTAATTTTACTGCAATAACAACGGCGGGTGCCAATCGAATGACATTAGGAGATATAAACCAGAGTGGTAATGTTGGATTAGATGGTTCTCTTGCTTTTTTTACGGTGTATAAGGAAAGAGTTATATCAGATTCTGATATCAAACTACACCATCACATTCTCTGCAAAAATTGGTATAATATCGATCATGATCCGATTTCATTCAATTAATATAATAATATTATATGAGAACAACTTTAATAAATGAAATTATTGTCAGTATCGAGAAATTGGTCCAAAACATCAAAAAATTATACAATAGCATTAAATTATCGCTCAATAATAAAAAAAATATAACCGTATAATATATGCAGAAAAATATTTTCAATTGGAACCATGTGTCAGAAAATTTAACTGATGATCAAATATCCGAGTTAAAATCGTTGTACAAATTCTATCATAAAAAATATTGGCTTTTCAAAATGACTTTTAAACATTTCAAAAAATTAGATCTTGCATGTACTCTTGGATCCGCTGTATTGGTTATAACAGGTACAGTAGTCGGTAGTATAACACTAAACCCTCTTCCTCTCGGTTTAATATCAGGTTCTGGGATATTGCTTAAAACATATTCTGAAGCTAAAAATTACAAAAGAAAAATTGAAATGAGTAAATTCGCCTTTACAACTTATGCAAAGATTTTAACTGATTTACGATCCTTTATGAGAGGATTGGAGTATAATCACAAAGAATTTCTAGATTATGTCAAAGTTATTGATGAAATAATCATTGATATGTGCCCTTTAACTGACAAATTTGAAAAGAAATATAATAAGGTGTTCATCCAATAATAGATTTTATTTTATCACCGATAAGAGACATAATTTTATCCCAATATTGATCATAAAAAGCTAATGTTTTTTTCGATTTACTAATTGAAATATTTTTGTAAGATATTCCCATCATCTTAAATATCTTTCTCATAATGTAATTGACACTAACCATTCTCTTTCTTGAACCATTAACTTCATCGAGAATCTTTCCAATTTCAACATATACTGCATCAATCTTATGTTTATGACTGTTTGATATTTCAATGCCGAAATTTTCTTCAATTTTCAGTAACATATTGTTGATGTGGTACTTTCGATGGTACACTGATTTTCTTTTGAACTTATGTCTATTCTCATAGAAATCGACATATTCTTTCACATAATTATATCCTTGTACGACACCACAACTTCGGCAAACTTGCATCCCATCAGTCGTTATAAAATCCTGTTCAACACAGCATTCAAGATCTTTCGGTTTTTCAAGGGAATCTTCCAATTTTTGGTCACAAAAAGGACAAACAATATCTCCTGATTCTTTCAGTTCATCATGTATATCTTTATTACAATTCATCTATACTATTATATGAGATATTATTTTATGTAGTTTCTTAAATATTATCTAAATTATATATATGAAGTGGAAAAACATAAACCGAGAAGAAAAAATAGTGACTGTTGTTGAATATATTGATGAAAGTAAAAAAATAACCACAGATTACAAAGCTTTTTTCGACAAAACAGAGATACCCGAGGTAGTATATAAGAAAATCGAATATATAAATCCTGACGGTAATATTGATGAAGACAAATCAATTTATCTCAGAGGATCTCTCCCTTATGATTTCAACAATGATAAGACCAGTCAAAAAGAACACACAGAATCTGACTCTGACTCTGACACAGAATCTGAATCTGAATCTGACTCTGACTCTGACACAGAATCTGAATCTGAATCTGACTCTGACTCTGACTCTGACATATGAAATAAAAACATATAGATTTCATCACATTATAGGCGCCCATCGCTCTTCGAGCTCTTCCCACCAAGGCGCCTTTTGCAATAACGAATCCTCCATCCCCGTGACTTCGTCTTTGAATTTCTTGCTAACGCAAGCCAATCAAATACTTGTCATGCCGAGGATTCTATTGTCGTGATGGAGCCACGCTATGGAAAATGCGTTCGGTACCATATGAAATAAAAAACATATAGATTTCCATAAAATAAAAACATATGGATTTCCATAAAATAATTTCCATCATATGTAAAAATGCTCTGGTACCATGTTGCCTACTGTGCCCTACGAGACTACGTCTCTACCCACAGTAAGCTGTAAGGAGCCTCACTCGTCACTAAAGTGACGACTTCCCGAGCTTGCTCGGCTCCTACCAACATGTGAAACTGTTTTTTATACCCCCAGAGGAAACCATAAAATAATTTCCATCAGATGGAAAAGTAGTTATAGTTGGGTTTGGTTTTGAGCGCATTTTCACAAATATGCGCTGAAACCCCCAACTATATAACTACTGCCATGGTTGCTTTACATAAAGTCGATTTTCTTTTGTTCAGGTACGATTCTTGTAAGTCTGATACAGCTGCCTTTCTGGGTACCGAGTTTAAGAAAAAACTATGCGAGCGTTTTCGAGAAATTTGCAGCTGAAGTTTTTAGCTTTAAAAATGAAAGAAATTCATTCGAGCTGCTCTTACTTGTGTTTGCCGGGCTTGAGGGAAACACGTTTTCATCACGATTCTCAGTTTCTTTGGATTGCTTTTGAGACGTCAATATAACTACGTGTTGACGTCTCAAAAGCGAGCCAGCAATTGGTTGAAAATTTCGCTGTCCGTTTTTGTTAGGCTCCTCTCGTTCAAAACAAAAAATTAAAATTTCCTCATTAAAGACGGCCAGAACTGTTAATTACATTGTAGTTTTAAAGATAAAGGAAAGCGATATTCAACTTTAGAATCCACATTATCGAGAAGCCTAGGTAAGACGAGGATTAAAGCCCCTGGTTTTAAGGACGGTGGCCCCTAATAGGAAGGTTTTTTTTCCTGTTTGTGGCCATGTGGGATTCGTTACTAGTACCTAGGGCTATTAAAATCCAAAAAGAAAATGGGGAGTCACCGTGCATTTTTCAGAGATAACTAGGCCCAAACATGGTAAAAAAGTGCTGATTGAGCATTTTTTAAAAATTAGGAAAAAAAACTTTTTAAAATAAAAGATAGCCATTATTTGACTTAAGTAGGAGATGAAGATGTCTAAACTGATAGGCGCTTTGTAATGAATAACAAAGATCTAATTCTCAACATGCTGCCGAATTCTATATGCGAATTTCCTGTTCTTGGCGGGCCATTATTTGACCCAGTAGATTGGAACGTTTTGTAAAATAACTTTTGACAGACGGTTTTTCTTCTGAAAAAAAATATTTCACAATACCTAATAGTTGTCTGCTTTTGATTGATTACATAAAAACTAGGGGTAACCGTGCATTTTAAAAAGTTGTCACTTTTTCCTAACTCACGCACGACATATTTTCCATCAGTGACGATTTTCTTGACGCTCTCCTCCCCGATGGGGAATAAAATGTAAGTCGAAGTGATGGATGCTGGGAATCGAAGATGGCGGAGGGGACTCATGGTGAAAGGATGCAGCAAAGCAAAATTCCCGTAAAACGTCGATTGATTTTATCTCTGCCGACTGTATGGGGATTTTACAATTGCCTTATAAAAGAACATACTATAACGGAGTGCCGTTAGGCGATTTCATTATTCAATGAACGTTGTGCAGCGAGAAATTCTTGATTGTTGTTTACATGCTTGGAAGTTCTAGAAGGCTACTGCAAATTGTCAGTGGGGTCAGACACCAAGCCTCAGTAATATATATATATAGCTAGGCTAGCTAGCCTAACCCCGGAGCTCCCATAAATAAGCTGATGTTCGTTTCTCAAAAAACCCGAAAACTCTTCGGGCTCAAAAATTTTGCGAGGCTAGTTTCGGGCGCGATGTTCTTTCGAAAGTGTTTGCACAGCGCCGCAAATTTTAGCAACATTTTCCCTCTATTTGCTCCACAACAATCCGAACTCGAAAGTCACACTACTGTTGTTATTAATTTTTTTCGAGCTTCAAACTGTCTGCATGAAATATTTTCTTCTTCTTGCGCCGTGTTCCTTGGTTTTTACAATGTTTCAATATCCTGTCATTTAACTGTCAAGGCGTGTCAAATCATCTCAAACTTTTTGGCTGTTTGTTTGAATGAACTGGAAACGTCGCTTATCTACAGCAGCTGAATATATCTTAAGTTTTGGGTTTTCATCGTGCTCGGATCTTGACAAATAACACGAAATGCCATTAAATCGGAATCTGTAGCTCTGAAGCGAACTAACCTAGCTGTAATCGAAACCTGAAATTTCTCGTCAAGTTTTCGATTTGTTCCTTCTCATTCGGCTAGATCGCTCAGTGGAGTTATCAAAATCGGCTACTGGTCTACTTCAGCAGGTCAACCCGATTTCATTCCATCGGTTGCTGCAGTTTATAACAGCTATCGACATTTTTCCAGACTCGAGAGGAGGTAGGTTTTCTTTTAATATTTCATAGACTATCGGGCGGGTCAGTTAGGTGCCGTTTTGTTTTTCTTTCAAGAAGTTGCTTCACAATTTGTCTACGCTTTTGACTCTTTCTAATCTCTTACGAACAAATTACAAATGGAAAGACTTTTCATCAGATGTAAGCCTAAGATAGGTTTCCTTTCCCTCTGCTAAGAAAATGCCACACGTGGAAATGACAACATGTTAGTACCTTAAAAATAGGAGTGATTATTTCACTGTAAAAGATCTGAAATACAATACTGCTCAAGTGTCTGAAACTTTCGGTTTTCGCGTTAGGTGAGACACAGTTTCAATCTAAAAAAGTAGTTTGCTTCAACTTTGTCCTCTATACAGTGTCTTTTTACGACTTTCACTTTGAAACACTGTTTTAAAAGCATTCTAAAACAGAGAGAGAGGCCATGCCATCATAAAACTTCGTACTTTTCGGCTAATTGTTCTGCGTTTTTATCCTTATCACGCTAAACACTCATACACTGGAGTGCATTTGTGGTTTGTAAAGATTCTTCTCAGCTCATTGGCCCTTAAAATACAGTACATTTCAGTTGTTATTCGCCAAAAGATGAAAAACGACAATGAGAAAACATAAGTGTAAAAACAGAATGCGGACCGCTGAGGAAACAGTGAAGTTGACCTATTCTTCTTCAAAAGCAAGACTTCAGCACAACTTTCACAGGCAGCTCTTCTTCCAGCATTATTTGGAAAGCTAATTAACTTCAAGGAGAGTACTCGTGAAACTACAGTTGCTCTAATAATGCCATTTTAACTTGCTGCCGGTAGCGATTTCACAGATTTGTCAATGTAAAGACGAATTTCTTACTGATTCGCATGCATCCTGCTGGCTGTTAAGTTCTGTCAACCATTAAACAACTTTGCTAAAATAAATAGTATATCTACTGGCGGCATCTGGCAGTTTACCGGCAAAAATTACCCAAAAAAGGTTTTTGGAAGCTTCCAAGCACATGTAAATTATGGAGGAAAATGGCACAAGTTTTTCGCCTGCGAAGTGTTATTCGGCAAAGAGATTTAACTCGCGATCAGTTGCTGTATTATTTTGTTCCAAAGATTTAAAAAATTACTCGGAAGCAATTCCGTTCGATCATTCACTTTAACATCTTAAGAATATCATTTTCAACATAGGAAGTCTCTCAATTAAACAATTCTTATAATATGTAAATCCACAATCAAATTGGTAATTTTCTTTACCGTGGAAGTGGAAGCGAAGTACTTGAGAATTTAACCAAAAGGTTGACGCTCTCGTGGTCTTTTCAGAAGGTCGCTTTCCAGATATCCTCTGAAAAACAAGTCTGTTCAGCTAACACGCCGACATCCACTGTTCGTCCACCTTCTCGCCAAGTCAGCTTCGTCCCTCCCGCGCTACTTTCCTTGTTTCACTTGTTGTTGGAAGCCGGTGTGGATGCTTGTTTTTTGTCGTGCAAGCGCTGGCGCTTCGACGGCCCTGATTCTTTCATTAACCTACCATTTCGGTTTTGGTTTCACGTTCCCCATTTGCGGGTCAACACTCCCACAGCGGAAGCGAAATACAAAAACAACAACTCAATACACCTAAAATTTTATTTTCGCACCACTGCACATACAGGAATCGCGCGATCGCGCGGGATGAACGCACGATGCGCAGAAAATGTGCGCGTTAGCAATAAGGGCCACCGTCCTTAACAGTTTGTTTTTGTCGCGGTGTTGTTGTGCGCGCGTTAATCAGGCAAACATGTTTTTGAAAAGTTTTGTACAAAAAGCTCTTCGAGTTTGCATCGTTTTACCTTTTTTGTCAACGTCTGACACTTAAGGAAACTACATAAAGATGCAATTTCGAATTTGTTTATTCAGAGGACCGACTTACGGCGAAGAAAGCCCATATTTTGATAACTTTTCTGCAAAAGAAAGATTTGATTACGCGTACATACATTCGTGGTCAACACTTGACGGCATGTAAGAATTCATCTTTCCCTCAGTGTAAGAAATTCTCAGTTTTTCATTCTTTTGCTTTGCCCGAAAAACGATTGAATCAATAATAATAAAGTGTATATCGTTGTCTCACGATGTAGTCACTTGAGTTGTAGATCGCGACGTTTCGACTGTTTAATACTGCTAGTCTTCATCAGGCGACGAGGTCGACTGGTTACGCGTCACCATGTGAATCACGATGGTCGGCTGTGATTGGTGCGTTTCGATCTTCATTGTTTCGCTGTGAAGTTGTTTCCCGAGAGGTCCGATTTGAAGTTGTTCCCTCGGCGGCTCGCTAGCGTACCGGTTTCCTGCTGTGTTTCTTGATTGTTGGTATCAGGAGCCATAATCGGGGACGGAGACCGTATGCGCGGGGTCCACGCAGCCCCATCGAAAAAGATAAATGTGCTATTTTTAGAGAAAATTGCGCCAACCTCAACGTCATTAACGCGCGTGGGTACACGCAAATTTGCGTACAACGTGGATACGACCAAGATGGTTATAATTATTTGATATCCAGTATGCCCGAGTACATAATTGTTTTAATTTATACCTAATCGTACCTTTTTGGTACGCTTCGGCGGCATATCAGGCGAGTTTGGTCGAGCCATGGTTGGTATTTTGGCGAGACCGGTCGAGCCAAAATACCCATGGTGAGACCAAATGAGCTTGATATGTTGCCGAAGCGTACCAAAAAAGGTGCGATTAAGTATTTACCGTACCCAAATTCGTCCTAAAACCCGGCGTTTTTGTTTTTTTTTCAGTTACCGTGATCACTCAGGCGTTGTAAAGCGACACGTATTTACACTTTTCTGGTCGTCAATACTCTTCTCTAACTCCTCATCTGCCATTTTATTTAATTCTACTGTTTGGAGTTTTATTTTCTGAATCTTGGAAGTCCAAGTTAAGAAAGAAATTTGGAAAATCCAGCTCCATTTTGAAACCAAAAAAGTTTCAGCGCTGTCCGTAAAGTTCACGCGAACGCCCGCCAGTGTAGCCGCTTCCAATTTTGGCGCGAAATTGTATTTTTTTCCCTCTCTTACTGTTACACAAATTACTTTCTCGTTTAACAAGTGTAATAGTTTTACGTTTCGTTGTATTTCTGTTGTAATTTTTGCCTCTAAAGTCTGCAAAAAAAGAAGCGAGTTTCACAAACTGTCCATGATATCGTAGGATATCAGGTCAATGACTTGATATCGTAGAAAATCATGACAGTAAACAAGGCTTCTGATTGGCTAATTCACAATTGGGGTACGGTAATATTAGTAACACGATCACTAATTGCTAATATATAGATTTAGCCAAGCCTAAAAGCGGAACTCCATGTCTACCTGGTTACCATCGGCCGCCTATAAATTCTTCAGAATTTCTTGTTTACTGTTATCAACCTAGGTACTTGACCTCGTTAATTACTGTATAATTTGAGTCTCTTAAGCGCATCATTTTAGTATAAACTTAGAGTTATAATTCTGTTTTGTGATTCAAGCAAATCTCAGTAGCAGTTATCTCTCTGTGCTTTCGCTTTAAGTTCGTTGGGCAAATTCATTCAATCGTTTATCGGCATTTTCATTTGTTTTGATTGCTGTTATTTTACTTGTCGCTTTGTGTTTTGTAATTGGAGACGCGTGTTCGTTTCGAAACTACCAGAAATTCTCTTTTGGTTTTGTTTACAGATTATTGCACAGTATTGCACACATTTTGTCGTAAATTCAGTCTGTTTATTGTGAATAACTTTGATTCTGTTTTACAACTGTCAATTGTTCTATGTTCTTTTTAATTCTGTTTGGTAAAACGGATTCGCTTCATTCGTTATTTGTTCGCAAATTAGTACTTTTCTGCTCGACTTATAAGCTTGATTTTGCTCTAACCTTACAACCTTGAATGTAGAATCCTGTTTTTCATCATGTTATGGCCGTTAGATACCATTTTACTGTAAAATTATCCATTGTTTTCACGAGTTATTTTATCGCTACGCGAGTCGCTTGTGCAACACGCGATTCCTCGCACGCCATTGGCTAGAAGCTGCGCGAAAATTGCTTGATATAAGGAAGTCATGAAATGCGACGTACGTACGTACGTACGTCACTCGCGCCCGCGAGCCATTCCGCTTGCCATGACCATAAAAAATTATCAGCACACCTCTTAGTAATATATAGATTTAGCCATGCCTAAAAGCGGAGCCTCCAAGGAATAAACTGGTGCTCGTTTCTCAAAAATAGTCCTGAAACTTTTCGCTCTGAAATATATTTCGGGGCTTTCTTTGGCTCGTTCCCTTTCGAAAAGTGTTTCTCAAAAAGCCCGAAAGTGTTCCGAATTGTCCTCCAATATTTTGAGGATCTGTTCTGTAAAACCAAGCTCGAAAGGTCATTCTAGAGGCTGAGCACAGCTTAACTTTTTTTTCGGGCGTCAAACTGAACACATATTTTACTCAGGAGCAGTCTTGCTTGGTTTTTTAAATGTTTCCATATCCTGTCATTAACTGTCAAGGCTTGTCAAATCTCCTTGGATTATTGGCTGTTGGCTTGAATGAACTTGAAACGGCGCTCATGTACAACAACAAAATAAAACTTATTCTGAAGTAAATGGGTTATCTTCATCGCGTTCGGATGTTCAGTTAACAAATAACATGAACTGCCCCTATTAGTCTGGTCAAAATTTATACCATCAAGATTGAAAACAAGCAAACACCAAACACGCTTTATATTATGGCATAAGTTTTGCGGATGCGAAGTAAGCCTATTTAAAGTTAGGCGCTTTGAGGAACGCAAAAAAACTTGTTTTTCGGAAGCTTTTCGGATAAAATAGCCTAAACCGACAACTGCTTCGCTTAAAAGATTATTACTATTGAAACGTTCTAGGACAAGAAAATCGACAACTGCACAAACCGATCCGACAGTTAAAATTGAAAGCAATTATTCGCCGTAAGTGATGCTTGTGCAGTTGCCTTGCGCCTGTGCTTTGACCTACTGTTATGAATAAACAAACACAAAATACTAAACAGAGAAATCATTTTTGAAAAAGTTTATTCGAAAACCCGTAAGCTTATACAATTCGCGTTACACTTCCAGCATGGCAAAATATTCTAAGACTACATCTGTCACAAATCTGAGCTCGTTTTCTAATAATTTTTTGAAGTCAAAAGTAAATGACACATTTCTAATGACATAAATTCAATTTCAAAATGTAATTTCTTTGTCCGTAATAAATACTCAAAATCATACACCTTAAACCCTTTAAAAACTTCACTTACTCGGCTGTGTTTCAGAACAAGGCAAGCTCTCCACCGCGAAGAAAACAAAGCGATGAGGTCCTTTGAAGGCAGCTTTCATAACTTGAATTTTTCGCCTACTACCAGTATTCTTTTGAACTTTTTCTTTCCATTTATAGGTATTAAATGTTTTTTTTTTCTCAAGTTTAAAACTACAGTACCATTGAACAATCGTTTTGCTAGATAAACTTAAACTTTTTAAAGAAACCTCTTTTTCAAAAGCGACGATGGTCATGCGATTTCCCGCCAAGAAAAACGCCGGTTGCCCAAAAGCACCGCGCGATTTCCCGCCAAGAAAAGATGGCATTCTCGGCATTCTCCACTCCCGGTCGGGTTGCCTTGGGAATTCCCTCCCCCTCCCCCAGAGTCTGTACGGGCGTCCGCTGACGTCACAACCAAAATTTTTCGGATCGATAGATTACCGACAGGGACAGGGCTGAAAAACGACTGCGCAAGTCAATGTCCTGCGGTAACGATTGTGGGCTCAGGCGCGGGCTCATTCAAAATGGAGGCCTCTTCGCGGGAAAAAAACAGCCCGAGTTTAAAATGAAAAAATAAGGACGCCGTTAAAAAGATAATAATTTCGTTTAAATTTTTGAAGAGGAACAACATTTTTCCAAAAATTTAGAGGGTGTACAAATTATACAAAAATTGTTCTCGCACGGAAAAACGACCCTTCGCGTGACATAGTCGGAAAATTGCGAGCCGGCTGGATTATAGGGTACTGTTTACAGTATTGTTTTGGCTTTTTCTGACCACTTTCTCATCTGTTTTCGCAAACTATTGGTTTGCTGGGAAAACCAGAAATGCCTAAGAGTCCTGTTTTGGGTGTATTAGGCCCTTAGGCGCACTGTGCCTCCGGAGACTTAGCTTGTCTAAAACATCGCCGATCGATCGAGCGTCAGGACAGTCGATGATCAGTTGAGTCCTTTACTAAAAGACAATCAAAACAATTTCAGACAGTTGTAATTTTCAGTCCGCCTTTTTAAGATTTTGAACAGCCACGGAAAAGGAAAAGAGAATCATCATTTCACTGGAGTTGACAGCATTTTAAAAAGCCCTGTACAGACACTAGACAACCGCTCCAGAAAAGAATATTATACTGAAAAGCAATGAAGCAGTTTACTGATAAAACAGCCCTGGACTCTTGAAGGACCTCCTTGCTTATATTACGAGTAGCTACCAGGACAGTCATTTACCTCTGTTTCACCAAATTGAGCACTATTTTAGGTGTCATATTTTGATTTAATTTAACTGAAAGATGGGTTTTTAATTCAGTTAAAGTTCATGGGTGATGGAACACTGGAAACAAATTTTCTAAACTTCTTGACAGACTACATTACAAGGACTGCATTACAAAAGGGAAGTGGACTCTATGCAGCTAGTTGTGCCATATCCTTGAGGGGGTTGTCCATAGGTCAGATTTTAGGATACAGCACCACACTCAGGACAATAGTTCACCCTTTGGTGACTTCCTTCGAAATAGTTATTTTTGGGATGTTTTCATTACTTGATGACTAGTCCTTTGCTTTTCATGCAATTGATTTTGCCATCCAATGAGTCACTTTACAGCTAAATAAATGAACATCAAGAATATGTTGGTTCATTTTCAATTGCTTTTATTAACTAATTTTAAATGGTAATTAAAGTGCCACGCAACACACACTCTTATGGCATAAATTACCAGCAAATGTCTTTCTTTACGGGAAACTGAAAACTGTTAAAAGAAAAGTTGTAGTTTATAATGTATTGCAGATCATCTCTAAAAAAATGAATGAAATATTCTGAAAACTGACATAATTATGGCAATAAAGTCCCTGACTTGACCCTTCAAGTGCACAATATTTGTTTGAAAAAAAAACTGGATTATTGCAAAGCTGATCTCAGGATGTATGGGCCTGTCAAACCCTAGATACAAATAAAAACTATTCACAAGTGGGAAATGCACAGATTTTTATTTAAAAGAAGCTCTGCATACACCACCAGTCATGTGAGCCCCTAAATCCAGCACATGGAAAAAACAGGGTGATGTACTCAGAACCAGTGGTATAACACTACCTCTGGGATTTCAAGGAAGCCCTACCCTTATATCAACCACCTATACAACATGGAAATGTCCAGAAATCAGTCACAGTGAGGAAAGTGTTTGCTGTGTATGGATCATCTTGAGTTTTAGCCTTAGGTGTGGATGGCAGTGCAGCTGGTGGGGCTGTCGGAGAATCACTGCGACAACACCTTCCACTGTCCCCATTTCACTCTTGATGGCCTCTGTTGGCTTAGTTCTAAGTTCTTCTTATACTTCCCCTTCTGCAGGGCCTGCTGGTTATTTCTCACAAATAAAAAAAACCAAGATCCTGTATCATATCATGATCCTCATGTTTGCCAGAACCACTCCGCAGCACTAAAGCATTTTCCTTGGAATATGGGTCACTGAAAAATAAACATTTACCATAAGCTTTCACAAGTTTGTAAAACTATAGGGAAAAACTATAGGGCAATGTAGTAGCAGAAAAAACTACACAAGATAAACATTTTTGTGCACAAGCCCAATCATGATCAGAAATAAAACAATGAGGTATGATCAAAGGTCATAATCAAGGAATGGTAAAATTACTGATTCTGTTACAGTTGATATAAATAATCTTATCTGGCAGTCAGCTGCCATTTTCCTTCCACATATAAGTGTTATGGGTATGTGACACTACATGTTTGACAACAGTTTTAGAAGAGAGAACGACAGGCCAACACTTAGCTGCACGAATTTGTAACTGAATACAAATTCTATTGTCACACACGAGTCTATTGAGTCTATTGTCTCAATAGAGGCAAGCACTTTGTACACAAGAAAGACAAATAATTCGCTTTAATAACCTAGGAAATAATTCTGTTGAGAGGAATGCTTACGAACGCTCCGATAGAACCCTTTATTCACCTGTGGGTTTCATTTCTTGTTTGGGAGCCAAATATCTGTTTCGCAAGTATGATCGCAAAGTTTTGTTTTTGGAAATAGATTGTTTACCTAAACTTATTGGAAATTATTGTCTAAAACAAACCTAACTCTATGAGTGTGGCACAAAAGTTTGGTAAGGTATAGCTATAAAGTGCAATGCTAAATTTAATCTGAGGACTCACTCACCGTAGTGCTGCAGCCGATGATCTCAAGAATTCGCTGGGTTTCCACGACTTTTAAAACAGCCAAACAGTAGATAGACAAGTTCCCAGTTTGTCTGAAAAAATCTCCACCACAGAAGTACCTTTAACTCGCATCCCAAGTTCCATCTTCTCGAGTGACACGACGCCAAAATCGACCGAGAAATCAAGCTCGCATGGCGCCAAACAAACGGCCGATCGAACGATTTTGAAATATTGATCTCGAGCATGCGCAGTCGTTTTTCAGCCCTGTCACCGACAGGTCGACACAGCGGCAAAATGAGTGCGCATGCTCGGCTTCTTGGCGGGCTTCCGGTCATTTTCTTGTTTCCGGTTATGATCAGAAAGCTATTATAACAGAGAAAGTTCCAGTTTTGTGTAGTTCGTGACCAGAAAGCAAGAGTCAGCGAGGTGAGTTTGGTTTTGTTGAAAGGGTTTGAAACTTGTTGTACTTTGCATGTTAAGGGTTTGGTGCTTGCAACAAAAGTTTAGTTCATGATTAGTTCGGAGCCGCGAGTGTTTGATTAAGCTTATTGTGTGGCTTGTGTTGGATGCAGCGCGTTGATAAAAATGCATGAAGAGAGAGAAGACCGAGACTAAAACTCTATTGTGTCTCCATAGATTGTTGCTTTAATGTATCAGAAAAGTTCACTCGGGCTGCTCAACTTCCAATGGACCGCACTGAAATCTAATTCGGAAAAACAACAACAGTTGCTCGTCTTCCTAAAACTTGTTTACGATCACGAGCGCTGCGAAAACAGCCAGTTCCATCAAGACCTTTCGACGTTTTGGGATGATCTGGCAAATTCAAGTTGAGGTTACTTTAGCACCGATACAAGGTAGATTGTGTTACGAGCGCTTGCCAAGAAAGAAAGATTGTCACGCATCAGTTATAAACAGCTGCATGGATCACCATTTTTTTAATCGCCATATTTTCGGCTTGCATGAAATAAACATTCAGCATGCTTTAGCTCTTAGAATCATGAGCGATAATAGTTTCTTTCTTTTTGCAACGAATTTATTTCCAAAATCATTTAAATTTAAATTTATAGATTTGTAGAATAAACTCTTCCAGTGCTGCGGTGTGATGCCAGAACGAAGATTATATTTTGCACATTTATTTAATTATTTCAACTTCGCCAATTATATAAACCTTTTCTGTTCGGTGATTCTAGAGTAGTTCTCGCTTTTATTGCTTTATAAAAAAGCTTCTTAAAATAACAAACTTTCCTCTCTTTGCTCTCTGTCTGTAAAAAGTCGATTGATTGCAAGTTTGAGTTGTGACTAAGGACACCTTGTTTAGCATGGAAACTGAACCTAGGAAAAAATAAGACTTCCCAATAATTGCCTTAAGGTTTCAGAATTTTATTCCTGCAGCTATCATGCCATTTCAAGTTAATTAAGCACCTTAGAAAGACGAATAAGTCAGAATCAATTTTATACTTCGTGATGAATAAAGCAAGCAAAAGTGTCGTTTCCTCAGCGGTCCGCATGTTGTTTTCGCTTTATAGCCTGAATTTCAGACGAGTTTTTCTGTGGATTTAATTTTGACTACCAGCTTTTTCAATCATCTTTTTCTTGCAAACGGACTTATCCCGAGTTTTAGCCCTCAAACAACAGCTAAGTAATTTACCTTTAGAAAAGGCGAAAGCTAGCACTGCTACGGCAAAAGTATAAGACTTAAGGTTATCTGACACAATTCATGTTTCACTTACGAGCCACTGACTTCGAGCGAAAAATTTACTATGGTAGCGAAGACAATTAGTTTGCTAAAAAAGATATGTGGAAGAAGAGTCTCTCTAGGAAGTGACTTCATGGTGAAAACCTTATCTGTTTCGCGACGGCCTTATCTCCGCGAAATGAAAACATATGACGGGAATTTTTGAATTGCCACCATTTTCTCCCGAATGGTTTCTCTTGAATCCAGTCTCTCTGCTTGCGCCCGCCCGCGAAAATGGCGGGAACGAGTTAGCGCACGCGCACTCATTTTGCCGCTGTGTCCGACAGGTCTCAAAAACCGCTGAGCATGCGCGAGCTGTTCCCGCCATCAATGTTACAAAATGGCGGACGACAAATGAGGTTTTGCCACGCAGTTTCGCGTCCCGCCAGTCTGCTCGCGGAGAACTTCTCGTTAAAAACATGGGCTCAGTGGAACGAACAACTCTTCTTGTTTATCTAGGAGTAAGTTCAGAGAAATCGGTAGTCATTATCCACATGATAATTCCATTTATCTTGCTCCTTTTGGTGAAAATGTTTGCAACTACTCGAAAGAGAAGTGGGCTTAGTTTTTCGTGTTCGTTAAGGTCAGCAGTCGCTGGATAAGCTTGAGATTTGGACTACGTTCTCGTCGTTTCTTCCACGAAGAAATATCAAAAATGACTTTTTTTTCATTCAAATGGTCTTGAGAAAATGCTGTACGAAGGTTTATTATCATTATCGAGCAAAGGAAGCCACCCTTTATGACGCTGTAAGAGCTGGCTAGTATAAGATATGACTCCGAAGAGAAACGTGTGAGTACCTTGATTCGTCCCTTTACTCGTTTTCTCGACAGGAAATTAAGCTTACCTTAAGAATCTTACGAGATCTTTTGCAAAATTATAATTTCCAGTAATTTACTTCATATACGACTGTTGTATTAAAGCAGTAATATTGTATGTCTCTTCGTAAATGCTAATGAACAGTTTGGTTGTTTTTATAATTTGAGTTTATGGTACTGTCTTGTAATCGTTCTCGTAGCGCTGTGGCCGACACCGACAAGGCCCGCGAAAATTTCCCCGACAGCGGCTTGAAAACATTTGCGTGACTTGAAACAAAACGGGGAAAACCCATCTCAAGTTAACACCAAGTTTCACTCTGTGTGTTCATCACAAAAGTGTTATGCGCCAAAGAACAACGGCTGCTCCAAAGCCGGAAAAAACAAGAATGTTTTCCACAATACATGTGCTTAAAAACAAACAGCACCACAGGATCAGCAGATTTATAAACCAGCTTCTATTTCAATGGTCACACCTAACTCGAGATTGTAACTCTGGGAGTGAAAGGGCTGAAGAATAGCGAAGTGAACTTAAATTCTAACCCGTTAATGTATTCCCTTCGAGAGCACCTCGCCTAGGAAATAAACGACCTCCACATATTGAAGCTAATTGGCATTTTTGGTGAAAGAGCTTGAAATCGCTTCCCAGTGAATATTTTTAAGTGATAAGATTTCTAATGAATACTTGTCAGAGAATGTTATGTTAGAACAATTCCATCTCTAATCACTTCATCTGGAATCAACCAAACAAGAACGTCTGTTTTTATCACTGATGGCAGTCATGGGAATTGTAATGGAGCATGAACAAAAAAATCTGTCAAACTGAGCTACTGAATACACGAACAGCACAAACACCAAAAACACCTAAATGTATTTTATTAATGCATAAAACGTGGAAAACTCATGGAAAATGCCGTGATTTTAATAGATCTGGAACAGGACAAAATAGTATCTTTCAAACACAAAGTACACCCCCCTTAGCAACAAAATTGTCATTGCAGCATAACTTCATTTAAAACACACTCAAAAATGTAAAATTATAATAGCAAAGCAAAGTGCATTTCCTTGCCAATACAAGTGTACTCATTGTTTCTGCAGCCACCTATTAGTTAAAAATTAATGGAAACACACATTTAGGAATGTATCAGACGAACCCTTCATTTATATTCCAACAGCAGACAGGTGCAATCCTTTGTTTTTTTAGAGAACTAGGCTGACAGTTGTCAGATGAATCAAAATTCAGCAACTTTAGGCTAATCCTCGTGAGTAATTAATGAAAACTTCACTATTGCAAAAGGAAATTGTTGAGCAGTATATTAACCAAATAATCTAAAATAATGATATCACACAGAATTTAAATTTGAATTTAAAAAAATGGTTTAGAAACACAAAACACTGAGGTAAGTTGCTTCAGAATTAAGTTCACTAATTAGGAGCACATGCTGCATCAATCAATGTTCAATGCTTCAAACGAGTAGTGTCTGAAAAGTGCAGATAGAGCAAAGACTTATAAAAATGGTTATAATCATCATTCATGCCCCTCTCACACAACTGCTTCTGACTCCCTTCCAAAGAAAGGTTGGCTACAAAATTAATGTAGGATGGCTTGCAAGATGGAAAAAAGGCACAAAGATGTTGGGCTTTATTTCTCAAATCTTTATATACATGCTTTTCACACCACCTTTCGTCAGGAGCATTATAAAGGCGTCTATCTCAAGACAGGCCTCAAAACATCAGTACACTCCACTGGACTGTTTCAGTATCAATGAAGAAGGTTATACAGCCAAAGAGTGTAGGGCAAACAGACATATGAAAGATCAATTAGAATAAATATTTGAATTGAACACTAGTGACTTTTATGGCTGCCACTCTCTGCTTTCTACCAAGAACTCAACAGGCTGGATAAGAACATATCACTGAAGTCAAAAGCTGTGATAACCTGGAGAAAAAATGTAAAACAAATTTTACTTCATGTACAATTGATTAAAAAACTTCTTGGCAAGAAATGTATCATGATGCTGGCACTCAGTAAACTTAAACATTAAAAAACATTCTGCAAATAGATTAAATCTATTTTGCCCACATGACCTGGTTTGATCACACAGGTCTTGAAAGTACAATGTAAAGGTGAAACCTTGTCTTACCAACCACTTTTTACCTGCAAATATTTTATGACACTTCTTTTTCAGGGCCGTAGCTAGCCGGGGGGGGCAAGGGGGGCAGCTGTCCCCCCCCCCACCTGGACCAGTTGAGCCAGACAGATCAAGTCTGTGGACTGAGGATTTTCATTGTTCAAAGGATTTGTTTTCTTTAGACTCAGTTATTTTGATTGTAGTGACTTGCACTTGTTTGCCATTTTCATGGCCAGGGAATCGGAAATAATGTTGTAAGCACTGAAAACACCTGCCTTTTCACACTTATTCGAGGTCGATTTTTCGGAGACATATCTCATGACAAGTGCTGAAAATAGCGTTTCAGAGCCTCCAAATTTGAAAATTTTCTGGGGGAGGATACCCCAGACCCCTCCACCAAGGCTCGTGCCCCCGTTTACAAAAGACCTGGCTACGGCCCTGTTTTTAAGCCCAGAAATTAACTCATCCAGTTATTCTCTGACTGAAATACTTGCTGAATGCAACAACCATTTTTTAATTAATCATTTAACATCAGGCCCATTGATCAGAGATCATATTAGTGGAATTCCCCTGTAAACATCAATCAACACTCTGATCCAGCTATTTGCAAAAGGTTTTTTGCCCAAAAACTAATACAGTTGTTTCCTATTACTAGAATACGTCCTAAATGCAAAAACCAGTTGAAGCATAAATATTTTATCCACCATTAGCAATCATACTAGGGTTTTACTTTGAAAATTGTGGAGCTGTATACTGGTTCAAGTATACAAATAAATTTATTGCAAAACAAGTAAAATGCTGACAAAGAGATGGAATGGATCTTCATGGGAACAAAGTATATGGGAAAAGCTAACAATGGACAGATCAATGAGCAGAAGCAAAGCTTAATAAAAATTGTCATCATGTATTGATCAACAAGTGTGTTGATTAAATTTGTTAACCAATTAATAAAGCAAATAAACTTGTTCGGTGTTGCTGACCTAAAAAGACTGAGTAATTGCAATTAACAAAATTCAAAATAATTATTTGATTTGCTTTCTTCAGAATTCAACACACGACATAAGGCAGCATTTGTCAGTTAACAAAATTATGCATCACAGTGTTGACTTAAAGTATCAAAAATTCCAAGCACAAAAGGCTTTTAACTGATGTCAAAAAAGGGCACTTTTGAAGACGGTTTATAGCATTATTTGAGCATCAGGTAACACTCTCTTCTTGCCATTAAAGCAATTGTCAGTTTTTAAAAGAGCAGCACTCCACGTCAACATACTCGTACATTAAATGTGCAAAAACTTGATCAGCAAAGGAAAACATAACAACCACCGAGCGAATTCAGTATGTTTTACGATGATCAGTTATGAAATAGTACATCAATAGATTACTGACCTGCAACCATGAGATCACCCCCTTCTGCATGCCTTGTCCACGACAAAGTATTGACGGAAGATAAAATTTTAATGAAACAACGAGATCAATCCTTAACGCCGTCAGAAGATGCAGTTTGATTCAAAATTGGACTGCCGATAAGTATATTCAGTTTCTGAAGTGTACGGCGGCCAAAATGGCTTCTTTGAAACCCACTGAAGTCAATGTTCGATTCAAACATCATTTCCAGTTTAAAAAACTGTCTAACGTAACTTCGATCATCCGTTCAAAGTGAAATAATATTGCAGTTCCCGTGCATAAACAACAACAGCCCGTCCGCCATATTGAATTTTTCAAGGGTGAAAAAGCAAGACGCATGCTCAGTAACAATTCCGTGACGCTTTTGACGTAATATCTTTAAACCAATCAGCGGTTTTTGAGACCTGTCTAGATTACCAAATTTCCTTAGCAATGGAGCTCCGCTGGCGGGCTTTGCCCGCAGGCTCCGCTATGAGTATGGGGCTCCACTCCCGCGGCCGCGGAGGAGTTCCGCTAGAAAATCAAGAAAGAGAAAAAAAGAGAGAGAAACTCCGAGGGAACACGAATCGATCGCGATCACATGCCTGACCGAAAAAGGCGCCAAAACCTTGCGAAGTGTTGCAGCGTTTCTTTGTGGAGCTGAATGAATCAACGAAACTGCTCAGAAGTGAACGTACAAGCACAAGGTTTGGGAAAAATCTTCCAATTATGGGCTCTGAAATGTGGTACGTGTTTGATTTTTGCTGAAAATTGTTGTAATCGTCGTTCAAAGCGGATTGAAGCTGTACGATCTCACCGTTATGGCTGCTGGAGTTCAAATGAAACAGTTTGTAATCGCTCCGTTCGCACAACGCTGACAACGGAGCCATCATGTGTTTGTTTGATCGAACTGAAGATAGAATTAATAATTAAACTTGAACGATAATTTCTATGCAGCTCACTGAAACAAGACTACGGAGGTGAGGAACATTAGAATTCACCATCTTACTTTTTAAATGCAAACCACAAAACGCAATTGTTCTCAGTTTAGAGCCCGCGGACGGAATGGTAAAAACAACACTCAAACAACTGTGAAAGCGATTCAACGTATTTTACTTGGCACCCGACTTGTGTCTAAATGTCTGGAGCTGCTCAAGGGAACACAGATAGAGCCACAACGAGTACAGGTAAACCAGTGTCAATTTTGCGTGGTATAGCCAAAAAGTGTCGTTTTTTCTGGTACTGAATTTGTTCAATGCTTGTTGTTCAGACTGCTGCATGATTTTTGTACTGACTCGCCATAAATAGTGTGACAATTTTTATTAAATGCTTCTCTCCTATTTTACTGTGCTTTATTTTGTCTTGTCTCGATATTTCCTAGTCAAAGCCTTCCGTATAAAACCTATTGTTTGTGAAATTTTAAGAATAAGTGATTGAGTTGACGATGAAAGAAACTGTAAACACGGCGCTAAACGCTTAAATTTCTATATCTACAGTTTCTTTTCGTCCTATGAAATCAAGCATTTGTGTCTCAGTGACGTTCAGTTGTAATTTCTCCTTAATTTTGCTTCGATACAAAGTGATTTTTCTCTCCGGGTTGCTGGCGGAGAAAAAAAAATTAAGCTCACTTCTCTTGATTCTCTTTAGCGACGCTAAACTCTTAGGGGTAACCATTTCAAGCGACCTATCTTGGAACGCGCATATCACAGAAGTGATAAAGAAGGCAGCCAAAAGGCTCTATTTTCTTATCCAGCTCAAAAGAGCCCGAGTTTCTCAGAAAGATCTCTGTCTTTTCTACGTCACATGTGTGCGTTCCGTTATTGATTATGCCGCACCTGTCTTCCATTATTCTCTGCCGGCTTACTTAACGCACGAAGTAGAGCGCGTTCAGAGGAGGGCGATGCGAATTGCATCTGTCCCGGCATTGAGTATCAGCATGCTCTAGCGCTAGTGAACCTTCCAACTGTAGCGAAGCATCACAATGATATTTGCAAGGACACCTTTGAGAATATCTGTAACGACAGCGGCCACAAACTTAAGAAACTTTTGCCACCCTTATATGATTGTAAGTACAATTTAAGGCACGCGCGCACCTTTAACTTGCCGCGGTGTAACACAAACAGATTTAAAAACAGTTTTATTATGGCGTCATGCTCTCTGGTGAATGCAAAAAGTGAATAAGTAGGTTTTTAATGCTATCATTATTAGCGATATAGTTTTTAGATATTATAATTATAATTATTAGTATTATTAAATTTTATAATAATTATTATTATTTTTAGATTTTAGATATTATAAATCTTAAATTTTAAATTTTGTAAATTTGTGTCATAGAATGTAGAATACGCAATTCAGCTCCTTGAGCTGCAAAGTATTTTAATAAAGTACCTACCTACCCCCACCTACCTACCCCCTCACTCTGTCGTTGAAACCCTTGCCACGTCCACTGCGCTAAGAATGTATCCCTTCTAGGTTCGTAATTTGCCCAGAAAGTACTATTCAGTACTAGGATAGCATCAGTGAAGTTTCACTAAATCATTCTCCTTCTCGTCGATGGAAGTAGTTTTTCTCTTGGTGTTTTTCCAGTTCTCTATTTTGTCGACGATTGATAACGCACCACGAGAGCATTTGATTGAAAACAAAGCGCGCTTTTCACTATTCTTTTTCTTCATTATAAACATTTCGGCCATTTCGGTAAAGGCGGGTATTATTTCAGAAAACATACGCTGAGAAATCTCCGCAAACGTTTCCTTTACTGATTCGGTATTTGAATCTATGTTACTATTTTTCTTGCAGTGGAAAACGTGACAACGATTTATCAGTGCGTTACTTTTCTTCACAACGTGCTTGGAAAATTATTTTACAGTCTTTGCAGCTGCTCTTCAATCCGCTCTGTACGTCCTCAGAGGAAACATATATATTCGGGATGTATTTTCCCTTTTCCTGCCTGGTTCGCCTTCAACTGATTTTTTCGTAATTCGACGCCTTTTTGCCCGCAAAACGTTTCTTCCGTTTAACGGGGAAAACCTCGTCCGACATGTCTGATGCCTCTTCGCTACAGGATTTTTCTAACATATTTTCACTGCCATCATCGGAATCACTTGTACAATCCTCATATCCAGAGTCACTATCCAGAAAGTTCTCCCCAAGGGCTTGCCTCAAATTAGGAAGTGACACTGATGACAGAAATTGAATTTCTTCATCTCCAACGAAGGTAATTTCCGACGCCATTTTGTTTGTTTTTCTCTGCGCGGAGTCCTCGCAACACACACGCGCGTGGGTCACGCGCGATGGCGCAATTTTTTCTAAAAATAGCACATTTGTCTTTTATCGATGGGGCCATGTAAAATGCCGAATAGAGTACAGTGCCCAAAAGAGTACGACGCATAAATTATGACTTATTGTGCAATATCTGTCTCAGCAGGAAGTAATTTAGTCTCACATTGTCATCCAACGCACGCTTTCTACATTTTTAAAATGAGCCAGCTTAAAAGCCTTTTTCTCCCCTTTCAAACCACGTACTTACGTGATGGGCGCTTCCTCGTTAAAGATTGTTTTTATTATTATTATTATTATTATTATAAGCGTTTCCGTAGGGCTTTCCGTCCGTTGGAGGCGTTTTTCGCTTTTTGGCTGCGCAAAAATTGGGGCGAGCGCAACACTGCTGGAACCGCAGCCAAAAAAGCGAAAAGTGCATTGAACGTGCGGAAACGCTTGCTACGCAGGCTACATTCACCCTGACTGTGTGTACAATTGTCACTCGATCTTAAAAACCATGTCACGCATACCCTTGACATGCTTGATACAGTGCAACCAAAATAAACCCGATGTGCTTACATATTGATCACGCCAGCGACAAAGCGTTTTAAAATATCTGCACTGAAAAGTAAGAGTTTCGCGTCTCGGATGAGCAAGTGTAAGCAAAGGTTGACAACTGTACAGTTCGCATGGAACCTCCTCCGGGAACTGGAAAGCGAGATCATGTCAGGCTTAAAAGAATCGCTTGTTACAAAGTTTCACAGGTTAATAGCCAGATCTAAAGGAAATAAAAGTGTACTGCTTCGTGCAGAATAGAGAATGATGCTTGTCTACCCTAACGAGTAACAGGCAAATCCCAAAGCGTACCAAATAGAATACGAGAATGATGCTTGTCTAACCAAGTGTTTAATAGGCAGATCTTATTGCGTGCCGAATAGAGTATGTGAATGGTGTTTGTCTACCCTAATAGACAATAGGTAGAACTAAAATTGAAAAAAGAAACACACACACACTAAAAAATGGTGTTCTCGTGCCGAATAGAGTACAAGAATGGTGCTTGTCTAGCCAAGTGATTAATAGGCAGATCTAACGGAAAAAAGGTAAAACAAATAGGGATTGTAGTGCGTGCCGAATAAAGTACGAGAATAATGCTTGTCTAACCAAGTGATTAATAGGCATATCTACGGGAAAAGAGTAAAACAAATAGGGATTGTAGTGCGTGCAGAATAGAGTACGAGAATGATGCTTCGCTAACCAAGTGATTAATAGGCATATCTAAGGGAAAAACAGTAAAACAAATAGGGATTGTAGTGCGTGCCGAATAGAGTACGAGAATGATGCTTGGCTAATAAACCAAGTGATTAATAGGCTTATCTACGGGAAAAACAGTAAAACAAATAGGGATTGTAGTGTGTGCCGAATAGAGTACGAGAATCATGTTTGTCTAACCAAGTGATTAATAGGCATATCTAAGGGAAAAAAGTAAAACAAATAGGGATTGTAGTGCGTTCCGAATAGAGTACGAGAATGATGCTTGGCTAACCAAGTGATTAATAGGCATGTCCAAGGGAAAAACAGTAAAACAAATAGGGATTGTAGTGCGTGCCGAATAGAGTACGAGAATGAAGCTTGTCTAACCAAGTGATTAATAGGCATATCTACGAAAAAAAACAGTAAAACAAATAGGGATTGTAGTGCGTGCCGAATAGAGTACGAGAATGATGCTTGTCTTACCAAGTGTTTAATAGGCATATCTACGGAAAAAACAGTGAAACAAATAGGGATTGTAGTGCGTGCCGAATAGAGTACGAGAATGATGCTTGTCTAACCAAGTGATTAATAGGCATATCTACGGAAAAAACAGTAAAACAAATAGGGATTGTAGTGCGTTCCGAATAGAGTACGAGAATGATGCTTGTCTAACCAAGTGATTAATAGGCATATCTACGGAAAAAACAAGCATCATTCTCGTACTCTATTCTGCACGCACTACAATCCCTATTTGTTTTACTGTTTTTTCCGTAGATATGCCTATTAATCACTAGGTTAGACAAGCATTATTCTCGTACTTTATTCGGCACACACTACAATCCCTATTTGTTTTACCTTTTTTCCGCTAGATTTGCCTATTAATCACTTGGCTAGACAAGTACCATCCTCGTACTCTATTCGGCACGAGAACACCATTTTTCAGTGCGTGTGTGTGTGTTTCTTTTCTTAATTTGAGATCTACCTGTTGTCTATTAGGGTAAACAAGCATTATTCACGTACTCTATTCGGCACGCAATAAGATCTGCCTATTAAACACTTGGTTAGACAAGCATCATTCTCGTACTCTATTCGGCACGCACTACAATCCCTATTTGTTTTACTGTTTTTTTCCGTAGATATGCCTATTAATCACTTGGATTCTTGTATTCTATTTGGTACGTTTTGGGATCTGCCTGTTACCCGTTAGGGTAGACAAGCATCATTCTCTATTCTGCACGAAGCAGTACACTTTTATTTCCTTTAGATCTGACTATTAACCTGTGAAACTTTGTAATAAGCGATTCTTTTAAGCCTGACATGATCTCGCTTTCAAGTTCCCGGAGGAGGTTCCATGCGAACTGTACAGTTGTCAACCTTTGCTTACACTTGCTCATCCGAGACGCGAAACTCTTACTTTTGCAGATATTTTAAAACGCTTTGTCGCTGGCGTGATCAATATGTAAGCACATCGGGTTTATTTTGGTTGCACTGTATCAAGCATGTCAAGGGTATGCGTGACATGGTTTTTAAGATCGAGTGACAATTGTACACACAGTCAGGGTGAATGCGGGAATACATAATAGAAACTGCCAAGTTTGATTTTGTAGTTGTGTGGTTGATTGCCGCCTTAGCTTTTCATCTCTTTTCTTTTGATGGGTGGGTTTGCCCGATACTGGGGAGAAAAAGGCTTTTAAGCTGGCTCATTTTAAAAATGTAGAAAGCGTGCGTTGGATGACAATGTGAGACTAAATTACTTCCTGCTGAGACAGATATTGCACAATAAGTCATAATTTATGTACTCTATTCGGCATTTTACAGGCCAACGCCACTACTGAAAATGGCTCCTGTTGGTATCCACGCTTCAGGAATTTCAATTCCGTTGTCCCTGTTGATGTTATCGGGGTGAAGTCTTATGTGGATAGCTTCATTGACCCTACGGGCGTACCAGTGTGAGTCTCGATCAATAAACTTTACCTCGTTGCAAAGCGGGTGCTGGCCGGTCTTATTGGCACGCTCAGAAACGGCGGAGGTCTGGGTACGGGCGAGTCGTATATCCCTGTCATGCTCTTTGATCCTCTCCTGCCAGGAGCCCATTAGAGGGAGCGTGAATCTGGTATCGACCGGTGTCACAGCGCGTTAGATTTTCCGGCTATTTTTAGATGATATTTTCCCCGCGAAAAGTTGCTGTTTCCGTGAAAGTCCGCAGCATCCAATATGGTGGCCGATCCGCTTGCCCCCTTCTCACCATCCCTCCTGTTCTGTTTCTCCATAGACCAGTTTCATGAGCTCCTTCCAGTCCAAATTTTCCCCAACACTCTTAAGCATCCCAGACATCTTTGCAATACGCAGCTGAATTAAAAAGAAAAGACAAAAACAAAATATTGGCGAACGTCGCAGCGACAGAATCTCTGGTATTGCAAGACGGCGAGTGGTGAACGTTGCAATGACAAACCGTAGGAAGTTAAAATATTGAAATGGACAGTATGAGTTCGCCAAAAAGGTTTTTATCTGGCGACGACAACTACGAAACAAGGTTAAGTTTCGAGCGAAAGAAGCAAAAGAGTGGACGAGATGCGAACACAACAGTAGTGGATGTTTCCATTGCTGAAGACGATAAAAGCGCATCTATTCGAGAAAAACTGCAGTGTAAACTTCTAAAAAAACAAAGCAAATCTGATCAAGACAACTCTGACCTTGAGGCGCTGGATGCATGTCGAAGAAAACTTTTAGCAACGGTACATGATTGCTGAGTTAAAAGACTCTGCAGAGAATCAAGAAAGAGAAAGTGACCAAGCGACTGCTGGATTCCTTAATTAAAGCTTTCCATAACTTACTTGAGGAAGGGTTTCTGAGTCATCAAAGAGTAAACAACTTGAACAGTCCTGTTATTCACAACATTCAGAAAGAGATGGAATTCTTTGAAGTGTGGTGTCATAGGCATCAGCAAACAGGTGATTTAGCGTTGTTAAATATGTTCATGTTCATGCACATGCACCAAACCGTGAAACCCTCGTTTATCAATAAAGAAATGTTCTCAAACAATATCATGTTATTTCAATAATTATTATAATATTATGTTTTTTCAACGCAAACTTAACAGCAAACTACTTGACATCAAGAAAACTGACGCTATTGACATTCAACGCTACAACAGACTGAGGTGCCGTGTACCACAACCACCGAAACTTTACGGACTACCGAAACTGCACAAACCTAACATACCCGTGCGACCCATAGTCTCATTCTGTGGGTCCCCGACTTACCAACTGTCCAAATACTTGACTACCGTACTGAAACCTTTGACCGACGAATCACGACACAAACTACAGTCGACTGAGAACTTTATCGACGCAATCAAGACAGTACAAGTACCTGGCGACTACAAACAAGTGTCTTTTGATGTGAAATCACTGTTCACCAGTATTCCACTTCAACTGGCTCTAGACTGCACTGAGACCGCCATCAACAACTCTACTATTGAACTACCGCTACCTACAGACGACTTAATGGACTTACTGAACCTTTGTCTTACTTCTACGTATTTTCAGTACAAGGGCACGCACTACAAACAGTTGCACGGAACAGCTATGGGCTCACCAGTTTCCGTTGTTGTTGCAGAAATCGTTATCCAAAACATCGAGGAACGAGCCCTCGCAACTTACAAACGAACACTACCACTCTGGCTACGTTACGTTGACGATACCTTTACAGCCGTACACAAAGACGAAATCGACGATTTTCACGAACACCTCAACGGACAAAACGCCGACATACAGTTTACTAAGGAGATCGAGGAAAATGGTAAAATACCTTTTCTAGACTGCTTAGTTACCCGCGACAAAAACGAACTACGGACGACAATTTACAGAAAACCGACACATACCGACAGACTACTCGACCAATCATCTTACAACCCAACTTCTCACAAAGCTACAACTATACGGACCCTGACAAGACGCGCACAACTAGTTTGCGACTCACCTGACAGCTTAACGGACGAAATCAAGTAGTTAGACAACGTTTTCAACAAGAACAATTACAACCGGGACTTTATTAGACACAACACTTACAGAAACTCCGAACCAAACGCTACGAACACTAACACGACACCTGTCACTACTGCAACCATACCTTACATCAAAGGGACTTCTGAAACTATCGCACGAATCCTACAACCCTACAACATCCGCGTTGCTCACAAACCTATCGCTACTTTACGACAGCTACTGACGAACGTTAAAGACAAAGACGAACCGAGCGACAGACGGGGAGCAGTTTATAAAATCAAATGCTACGACTGCCAGGCCACTTATATTGGTGAGACCGGCAGAAATCTGAACGTCCGACTGACTGAACACAAACGAGCGACTAGAAATGGTGATATCAACAATCACATTGCTGAGCACCATTTAAAAACAAACCACAGAATCGACTGGGACTCTGCTGAATGCGTTACCTACAGTACGGACTACTATCAACGAATCAGTCTGGAAAGCTGGTTTACTAACTTAGAACAAACACCACTGAACCGTTGCCAACAGCTACCTGCACCTTACAAACGACTGATTGCCGACAATAACAAGACAGACAAACAATAGACAAACCGACTTATTTGACTAACAATAGACCAACGGACATTTGACTAACAAAAGACGGATCGAAACGCACCAATCACGTTTTACAGTCTTCACAGCCAATAACATCACGGCTTAACTGACAGACGACCAATAACATCACGAGATCGTCAACCAATCAGGACAACGACCAGGGACTTATAACATCTACTGACGATTCACAGTTCACTTGACTCTGATGATGACTTCCGCTCAGGTTGTCGAAACGTCAGTCAATGTCACCTCAAACAGTCCTTCTCAGGACTACACTCACCCGGACGATCACAATTTACCGAATTATAATATTATGTTTTTTGTTACAGAGTATACAAAAAACACGAAGAGAGGCATGGCAAAAGAAATTTCTTGCAATTTTGGCAGGTTGGTTTACAAAACTAATTAAAGAATAAATATCTTTTGCTGACAATTACAGCTTCTATTTCTGATACAGTTTTAAATGATATTAATTTTTAAAGGAAGAATTCGCACATGTAGTGTAGTACAAAAAAAATTCAATCGATGATTCGGAAAAACCTTATTTGAGTGGTTTCTTGGCTATTCTTATATTTTCATCTTGTGAGACAAATATCAACTTCCCTTATTTAATTCCTTTAACCTTGGAAAAATTCATCATAACAATAATCACAATAACAATAACAATAATAACAACAATACTTTTGAGTCATAATGGATGAAACCCAAACTTCAGAGAATTGAAATGAAAGCTATTGGGCAGCACTTTCCTCTGGTACTTTTTGACTTGCTTTACAGAGTGCATGGTTCTTACCTTTGAATCAGTGTTGTGGATAAATCCGCAGTTAACACACTATCTTAGTACCTTTTAGGTGTTTCTTTCAAGCCTCTGACAGGCACCCCAATCACTTTTACATGGGAGTCCCCCCCCCCCCCCCCGTGGGATAAGATATCATAACTTGCATTATTTCTTATTTATTTCGCAGACATGGGACCTTCTGAGATTATTGGTACATCGCTTTCTGTCATTTTGCAAATGTTTTTTTTTGCAAACATTTCACCAAATGGAAGTTACTTCATCCATCCCCTGAGAGTAAACCGCAATGCACTGGAATCTGTTTTCAGCATGCTAAAGCACACCTCTGGTGGCAATTTATCAGCTACAGGCTATGGCCCAAGAAGAGTGGACAAGCTAATAAATACTCAGAGAAAGCCTACAGAGATGTGCCATTAAAAATATTCTTTAGTGGAGAGGAAAATGCAACTCATGAAACTGTAACTGTGCTTGGCAAGAAAGTTATAGGCTGAGAAAACAGCTGACGTTTCACGAGGTCGCCACTTGAGCCCTCGCAAAACGACGTCTGAGTAATGAGCTCAGAAATCCCATACTGATGACGTGCTCAACCCAGATCTCGGTGGTGCTTCTGATTGGTTGAAAGAAAATTCCCTCGCTGCACAACCAATTAGTGCACATCATCAGTATGGAATTTCTGTGCTTGTTACTCAGATGTCAGACGGGCTGAAGTGGCGACCCGCGAAATGTCGGCTGTTTTCTCAGGCTAAAAAAGTTAATAGTGGATGTATATTGTTTGCATTTCCACCCTCAATTGCAAAATCTGAATTAGGTGGTCGTCAGGGAAGTAATGCCTGTACAATTATTTCAGTCAAATTTGGTACTTATTATTTCAACTACAAATTAGATGTATCTCTTTTGTGGAATGAATTTTCTCAGTTATGGACTGGAGCACTTATCAGTGCGGTGTGTGATGGCAATGCCATATATATGATGACCTCTTTAGTGACACTGCAGTATTTCTAGATGCGGAAGACGTAGCAAAGTCAGCTGGTACAGAATGCCAGGTGCAGTCCTGTGACCACATCTTTGGTTTCAATAATGCCAATAATTTTTTACAAACACATTTGGCAATGTCAAGCTGAATTCTGTTGTAGACCATTACAGAGTGCTCATTGCATGTGATAAATTAGTTGGCAATTTAGTAAAGGGCAATGGCCTCTGTGCCCTTGTGGATAGTCATGTGCACCCACCAATGAATGCAGGTGCAGTTAATTTTAAAACTTCTGATAGCTCTCAGCATCTAATACAGGAGTATGCTAGTATGTTGCTGGCAGAGGGCCACACACTTAACATTGTAACTCTGAATTGGGTAGAGCATATGCCTTCCAGAAATGAAATTTTAATTTCAAAGTATTCATTTTAAAAGAATTAACAAGGTGCCAAAGGAGTGCTTTCAACAGCGTATATTATGAGCAAAATTAGTGATCCTCACAGCTATATATCAACTAAGCGGTTGAAAAAGCAATTACTTAGGTGCAACACTCTATCCACTGAGCTACCAAGTCACATGGATAGATAGTCAATTGTGAGTTTGTATTACATATCCACTGATGGTGAATGTATCATTATATTTTACAGTTTTCAGTGTAGTTATTTGCAGCAAGTGACATTTCAAACAAAAATATGTCTCATTGAGCTGTATGTTTATTACGTAAAGTATATACACTGTACATAACATATGTACATACAACAGATAAAGTACACCATGCTGGACTTTGTTATGAAAGGGCAAACTGGCATTGCCAGGGACATCAAATAAAATGCACTGGTACAATCAGCCCTGTAAGTTAATCGTAAGGGGGGAGGAAGGGTTCCCATATAAAGATGACTGGGATGCTCATCAGATATTACAAAAGAAACCCATACAAGGAACCAAGATTTTGTTTTGTGGGCGTGGCTACCATTTTTTATCCTTGAGAGGTACCAGAGTGAAACATAACCTGGTATTTTAATTGTTTGTATATGTGATAAGGTCAGTTCTTCTATTGCACACTTTTGTATTTTCTAAGGTTTTAAAAGCAAACTGTTATCTCTTTTCTTATACCCCAAAAGGCAACACGAAAGCTGTGCACAGCTGTGGACTTTTAGAAACTGAACTCTCTAAGAGGTACAGAAACTATTTTTAACCCAGAAAAGATACGAAGAACATCTTCCTTACTTTTATATGGGCTAGTTTCCCCCCGGAGTTTAATACTGAATCTTGAAATATCTTGCTCTATAGGATATAAGAGCAGGTTTCACATGAATAGAAAATAATATTTTTGTTTTGTATTTACTTAACTATTTTGTTCAATCACCCACAAATTTTCAAAAAATAAAAGCAATATCGCAGCTTGGTTTTTGCTTGAATTTAGCTTATTAATGTTATTGGTTCCACTTCACAGGAAACCATGCAGACTTGTGACTTTCAGCACAGTGGGGACAACCAAGATTATCATTCGTTCTTGAGTAGCTTTCCCGATCTAAAAACTTGACAAGGATTTCATCCACGTTTTGATAGGGCAGCTTTTGTATATCCTTTTAAACTGTTCTCATGGCAGTCTTTTACCAAAAGAGAAAACTTTCGACAAAACCCAGTCACAACCAACTTCAAATTTAGTGATTGGGAAGCATTTAATAAATGCGTTGCGAACGTTTGTCGCTCATCTTTGCTCTTAATTCGCTTGCAGTCTAAGAGTGTTTTTCTCAGTTCTTGCTCAACCTTTTCGGTTTGTTCAGAGGAAATATAAGTCCCGAGAGTCTCTCGATTTCTCCGTTATTGTCTATCTTTGTCTCCTTATGTCTCTTTCTCTGCTTACCTGCAGCAGGACCACTGAAGGTTTTCTTATGTCGCACCGCCGCCCGATCGGAAGTGAGAGGCAAATACTCGCTTTCCCGAATCCTCAGCTGCTCGATTCTTCACCGTTGCTATTATAGTTCTCTTCCCTAGATTCGGAACTTTCTGCTGAGTCCGATAAGCTCTCATCACTGCCATGTTTGGACTTTCAGTTATTTTGTGCTGATTCCGATAAGTTTAAGCTTTCTTCGTTCAGACCATCCGCAACTGATGTTTCGACTTTCAGATACTTTCTGCTTAGCTATAAGCTTTCTTCACTTAGATCATCCGCCATGTTTCGACTTTCAGCTTCTTTCTGCTAAATCCGATAAGCTTTCTTCAGTCAGATCATCCGCCATGTCTCGACTTTCAACTGCCGACCTAATTTCTGCTGAAGCCAACAAGCTCCGCGACACCGCCATGTTTACCTTCTCGCGCAGCTCGCGCAGCTTATTTTTTTGGTTTCTGACTGGTCAATCGCATTCTTCTCTGATTGGCTAATAGTTTTCGCGCGAAAAATTCAATCTAAATTTATCCTGATAATCTAATGCGCTGTGACATATACCCTATATGGGAGATGGACGCTCCATAATAGGCTCCTGCTCCTGCATAGATCTTCCTGTTTCGCCAATGTAAACTTTTCCGCATTCACAGGGAAAAGATTAAATCGAATTGAATTGAACGATTGAATCGTGATACACAACTAACTGCAATTTTGAGACGATTTGCTTATTATTTCAAATAAGTTTCATTTTTACGGCAATTTAAGACGTTTTACTGTAACATTGTGCGTCTATCATAAGAATAATGCTTATATTTCATTGCTAGTAAAAACTTTGTTGAAACAATGGGTGTCTCTGGTACAAGGATAGGTTTTTTAATATTGCTGTCGAAAGATAGCAAAGTACCTATCTACTACAGGCCCATAGCGTGAAATCAGACTCGGTGACCCCCTCTTTTCATGTTCTTTTTTAATGTACTAGGTGTAATTAATAACTGTGCAAAGTTTAAACAAATTTTGATTACAACTTCTTTTTCGATAGAATCACCTTAAAGAGCTGGTTTAAGAAAGAGAAAAATACAAACGAAGAGACAAAAGGATAAATGACTAAGTACAATGTATAGGTTCGGTGAATGGATTGACTTAATAAAGGACAACGGGGGGGGGGGGGATTAAGTTATCAGTTGTGTATTGAAAGTCGAGATTAAAGTGTTATTGTACAGTATACATACTTTGCTTTGTTGTCTTTGATCTTTCATGTTTCGCTTCCTTTATCTCTTAGCCTTTACCTAAAGTCCCCAAGCTGTTCATCCCTTCCGTGGCGTGTCCCAAGTGTTTCTACGCAAATGATGAGTCTTTTAAATACTGTCAACAATGTGGCTATGCGAGAAGGTCGGCCGCGGAGCTAGGCTATCGCTGTTCCGGGGATGTCAGGCCCCGAATTAATGAAGAAACGATAAGTCAGAGACTGGATGAACTTGCGAGACAACGCAGTTCTTCACGCTACGCCAAACAGAAAAGTTCTTTGGAAAATGAGTTAGTTGGTTTTCTGTGCAACCTTTCAACTCCTAAATCGCTCGTTTCCGCCCTGCCATCGGATATTGTAGCCTTTTTGATCTGGAAAGATAAAGGCGGGAAAACCCCGGGTCCATCTGTCTGAATGTTTGAGTCGGGCTAGAAGCGGCTCTTGTGATTGTCCTAAACGACTGGCCTTTGGTACAGTAGATGCGTTAACTGGCAAATTGCGAGCAATCGTTGCGGCGCATGACAGAGGCACAGGGTGGCAGCCTCTTCTGGGGGCTGGTAATCCCGCTGCTGGCCGTGTGGTGAAGAATTACTTGGCGGACGTGAGGGAGGAACAATTGAAAACTACGGTTGTTGCCCAGCAGGCGGAACCTGTCCTCTTGGCTGACCTTGAGGTGATTTCGCGGCACTTTCATTCCAAACTCCTGGTTTCTTCATCGCTGGAGCCAGTTCAAACCTTCATTTTAGCAAGAGATCAAGCGGTTTTCAAGGCGTTTTTCTTTTCAGGGGATAGGGCTGCAGACCTGCTCCAGCTCAAAACGGCTGATGTGTGACGATTCCCAGATAACTCAGGCTTGCTGCTCAATCATGTGTGGACTAAAACTCTGAGGTCTGGTGACAAGAATGTTTTGGCATTTAAAAGAGGCTCCAATAAAACAGTTTGTCCCGTGGCTGGCCTTGAGTTATATGTTCGCCTTTGTAACTTGTTATCGGTTGACCTGGGTTCGGGCTATATTTTCAGTTCCCTGTCCAAAGAAGGTAAAATTTCTTCTCGCGGTTTGGAGGTGGCAGCTGCCCAATCTCGATTAAACTTGTACTCTGCCGAACTAAGCGGTCAGCTTTCCAGCGAGCGATTCACTCTTCATGGCTTCCATAGTGGATCCACAGTCTCTCTAGCGCTGGCTGATGTTGATCTGAACGACATTATGGACCATGTTGGTTGGAAGAATAGTAGAACGGCGCTGCATTACATCAAACTCAAGCAGGTTGTAGACCCGGCAGGTGCTGCTACTAAGCTGGCAGATTTCCCCCCGATACAGGCAAAGTTTACAAGTCCTTGGATTGCTTAAAGGGATACTCTCAGGCTTTCGGCCTTTGAATCCGGAAACAAAAGAATAACGAGAGATCAAAACCTAAATTCGATAGCCTTGTACCTGTATGGATTTAAACAAAGTGTTAGGGTCTTTTAATTTCTTGGATGCCTTTGCGTCTTTATTTATTTCTTAGGGTCATTATTTGAGGGCTTCCTGGGCTGGTTTGAAGCTTTTTGGGTGAGAAACTGACGTTTTTATTTTCCATGTTTGCTAAAAGTTTAGAATCAATTAAAGGCAGGAAACAGTTTGACACTGCACCCCACTTAAAGTTCGATAAATTCCATCACAGTAAACGAATCGCCATAAAACTTCAATAGTGTATTGTTGGGTCTTTGGCCCTGACCTCTGGTCTTTCCTCAAATAATGACCAATTCAACACAACAAAGAAATAAGGCAAATTATTTTCATTTCGAATTCTTTCTTATTTGTGGCAATTTAAGATGTTTTATAGCATTTCCATACAAAACTCTTAAATGTTGCCGATGTCATTATTATGCATAGCGTGGAAAAAACAGTCTAATTTATGCGCAGCTCTCAACGTCAGCTTGGGCTGCCTGTGTCGTCAGCATACCGTATTTTCTCGACTAAACGCCGTGTATCAAAGAGGGAATTGTAAATAAGCCCCTCAGAAGTTTCTTTGTTGTGTAATAAACATTTAAGTTTATTATTAGAAAAGATTTAAGGGCAAAATACACGGCCGCCAAGAAAAACAAATAATGACCCTTTCTTAAAAAATGGCGGGCCCAAATAAGCTACTGTTTCAAACAAACGCCGGGTCCACCATTCCAAGTTCGAAATAAACGCCGGGGGCGTTTAAGTGAGAAAATATAGTATGTATTTAATTCTACAGTTTTTATATGTAAGTATAAATCGTTTATGAATAATATTCGTCGCCAAAATCTTTAGGGAAATCTGTGTGGAAAAGTACAGATGTCAGTTCGTTTTTAAAAAAAAGTGACCTGACTGAGTCACGCTATGGTCAAAATATTTTGTCACGTTCTTCTTCGCGAAGGCTAGAACAGGTGGATGACCAAGGAATGAGGGATGGGGTTCATACTATCAGGGATTCATGTTATCACAGGGAGATGGGTGCGGGAAAGACGTAGCGGGGCAATGGCAGCAAACACGTCCAAGGTACGATAAATCACCAACATCAAAAATTTACACCACATGGGCTCGTATCTTGAGTGACCGTTATATCTGTTGTATCCTGAGGGAAGGACAAAAAATGGCGGGGTCTAATGCCCCTGGAGCTTTTCTGGTTTTTCATGGTCACTTGCCCCAGACTCGGTTTTCGCTCGGCCAAACTAATATTCGTCGCAAACTTCAGTCACACCGTTTGGGCTCGTATCTTGAGCGACTGTAATATATTTTGCATCCTGAGGGGAAGTGGAACAAAGGCGGGGTCTAATGCCCCTGGGGCTTTTCTTGTTTAGCGTTTGCTATTTACGCGGAAAGGGTTACCTCATTTTTAATACGACGAGTCATCGGAGCCAACCCCCGCGAATATTGTAAAAGTTGAAAGATTCAGTAAACGCCTTGACAAAATTCGATGACATGACTGTCTCTGCTTTTCCACTTCAATTTGAGCTGTAAATGTGAAGATTGGCCTCGAATTGGCCATCTCATTGCTTGAGACCAGAAACTCATAGGGACTTCAAACGTGTAACTCGCATATGTAGGTTTTGACCGATGCTCGTAGTTATTCATTTTGGCAAGTACCATATTTGGAACATGAAGAGAAAGAGCACTGACCAATCAATCTTCGTGAACGACGTGACGTAATTTTTACACCAAGTTCGCGGGCTTGCTCAAAGAATGGCCAACAAACCGGGGAAAAAGAAGCCGAAAAAGCTTTCAAACGTTGGAACGACAAAGCGAAAAGAAATACTGGTTTGGAAAACCGAGCAGGAAATTTTTGAGGTAACAAAATTGGTAATTGAAACACAACATGGAGCAAAGGGGCTAGCAGTAGATCAGACTGCGAAACCAAACCAAACTAGTCTAGCGTTGTCTTTACGATTTCATTCACCGTCGCACCATCAACAAATGTTCACAAAAGGTAGGTTTTTTTTACACGGAAATCTTTTGACACCAAAATATCAAGACATGATACAAAAATAAAACAGTAAAATTGAAGAGAAACGCTTATTAAATAATATTAAAGTGTCACACGATTTCGGTGATTCGCTGCCAAAATCAAGCTAAATAAGCTGAATAAGAAAGGCCGACATTTTCTTCGGCTATAGGCTACACAAAAAAACATCGTTTTACCTGCAGTCGATGTAGCTCTGCTTTCAAGCAGCTCCAAATGTTCAAATAAAGAGAATGTAATGCAAAATAAGTTGAATGATAGCTTTCCCAGTTGTTTGATTCATTGTTGTTTTGCCATGCACATTCCGTCCGCGGCTTCTGGACCTGGAACCACTACGTTTTGTGTTCGTTTCAACTCTCCATCTACAATGCTGAAATCATACAGCTTCAATCCGCTTTGGACGATGAATACAATAATTTTTCAGGAAACTCCAAACCTGTACCACATGTTAGAGTCAATAATTGGAAGACTTTTTCAAATAATTATTCTCGGACGTTCACTTCGGAGCAGTTTCATTGATCCATTCAGCTTTGCAAGAAACGCTGCAACACTTCGCAAGGTTTTGGCGCCTTTTTCATTTAGTCATGTGACCGATTATTTTTCCTTTTTTTCTTTCTCGTTTTTTTTTCTCTTTCATTCTTAATTTTTATGGCAACTAGTGATTGAGTTTTGAGTTTTGAGTTTTGTAATTTCAAATTTCAATGGAAGCGAAATGAACTGCAGCATCCTGCCGAGAAAAAGTACTTTTTCAGTAAGCTCATAATCGTTTAGTTATTAAGTTTCACCAGGAGCCATAATCGGGAATGGAGACCGTAACTAACTGCCATTTTCAGTATTGGCGTTGGCCCCATCGAAAAAGACAAATGTGCTATTTTTAGAAAAAATTGCGCCATCGCGCGTGACACACGCGCGTGTGTGTTGCGAGGACTCTGCGCAGAGAAAAACAAACAAAATGGCGTCGGAGATTACCTTTGTTGGAGATGAATAAATTCAATTTCAGTCATTAGTGTCACTTCCTAATTTGAGGCAAGCCCTTGGGGAGAACTTTCTGGATAGTGACTCTGGGTATGAGGATTATACAAGTGATTCCGATAATGGCAGTGAGAATATTTTAGAAAAATCCTGTGGCGAAGATGTGTCGGACATGTCGGACGAGGATTTCCCAGTTAGACGGAAGAAACGTTTTACGGGCAAAAATGGCGTCGAACTACGAAAAAATCAGTTGAAGGCGAATCAGGCAGAAAAAGGGAAAATAGATCTCGAATATGTATTTCCTCTGAGGATGTACAGAGATTGAAGGGCAGCCGCAAAGACTGTAAAAGGATTTTCCAAGCGCGTACTGAAGAAAAGTAACGCACTGATAAATCGTTGTCACTTTTTTCACTGCAAGAAAAATAGTAACATATATTCAAATACCGAGTCAGCAGAGAAAATGTCTGTCGAGATTTCTCAGCGTATGTTTTCTGAAATAATGCCCGCCTTTACCGAAATGGCCGAAATGTTTATAATGAAGACCAAGAATAGTGAAAAGCGCGCCTTGTTTTCAATCAAATGCTCTCGTGGTGCGTTATCAATCGTCGACAAATTAGAGAACTGGAAAAACACCAAGAGAAAAAAAACTACTTCCGTCGATGAGAAGGGGAAAGATGAAGTGAAACTCCATGCTGCCCTAGTACTTAATATTACTTTCTGGGCAATTTACGAACCTAGAAGGGATACATAGCGCAGTGGATGTGGCAAGGGTTTCAATGACAGAGTGAGCTTAATTATTTTTCTCTGCCAGCAACCCGGCGAGAAAAATCACTTTGTATCGAAGCAAAATTAAGAAGAAATTACGACTGAACGTCACTGAGACAAATTGTTTCAGAGTGCTTGATTTCTTAGGACGAAAAGAAACTGTAGAAATAGAATTTTAAGCATTTAGCGCTTTGTTTACAATTTCTTTCATCGTCCAGTCAATCACTTGTTCTTAAAATTTCACAAACAGCAGGTTTCATACGGAAGGCTTTGACTCCGAAATATCGAGACAAGACAAAATGAAGCACAGTAAAATTGGAAAGAAGCATTTAATAAAAATTGTCACACTTTTTATGGCGAGTCAGTACAAAAATCATGCAACAGTCTGAACGACAAGCATTGAACAAATCCAGTACCAGAAAAGGCGACATTTTTTGGCTATACCACACAAAATTGACACTGGCTTACCTGTACTCGTTGTGGCTCTATCTGTGTTCCCTTGAGCAGCTCCAGACATTTAGGCACAAGTCGGATGCCATGTAAAATACGTTGAATCGCTTTCACAGTTGTTTGAGTGTTATTTTTACCATTCCGTCGGCGGACTCAAAACTAAGAAAAACTGCGTTTTGTGGTTTGCGTTTAAAAGTAAGATGGTGAATTCTAGTGTTCCTCACCTCCGTAGTCTTGTTTCCGTGAGCTGCATAGTAATTATCATTCAAGTTTAATTATTAATTCTGTCTTCAGTTCGATCAAACAAACACATGAGGGCTCCGTTGTCAGCGCGCGTTGTGCGAACGGAGCGATTTCAAACTCGTTCATTTGAACTTCCGAAGCCATAACGGTGAGATCGTACAGCTTCAATCCGCTTTGAACGGCGATTACAACAATTTTCAGGAAAAATCAAACACGTACCACATTTCAGAGCCCATAATTGGGAGATTTTTCCCAGACCTTGTGCTTGTACGTTCACTTCGGAGCAGTTTCATTGATTCATTCAGCTCCGCAAAGAAACGCTGTAACACTTCGCAAGGTTTTGGCGCCTTTTCCCGTCAGTCATGTGATCGTGATCGATTCTTGTTCCCTTTTATCTCGGAGTTTCTCTCCCTTTTTTTCTCTTTCTTGATTTTATAGCAATTAATGATTGCGTTTTTAATAATAAAAACAATTGTGTACTCGGGCATACCGGATATCAAATAATTATAACCATCTTGGTCATATCCAGCACACCCTCGTTGTCAAATTTGCGTGTAGCCACGCGCGTTTATGACGTCGAGGGTGGCGCAATTTTTTCTAAAAATAGCACATTTGTCTTTTTCGATGGGGCCGCGTGGACCCCGCGCTTACGGTCTCCGTCCCCGATTATGGCTCCTGGTTTCACAACGTTGGGTTGCCAAGTATGTTACCATCTCCAGCTCATAACTCGTGCGTGGACTGGAGCGAGGGGTTTCCAAATATGGTACTTAGAAAAATGAATATTCACATTCTAGAGGCTGAGCACCGCTTGATTTTATATTTTTCGTCCATCAAACTAATTCCTCGCGAAGCGAGGATTATAAACTTGTCGCGTGGGGATCGCGCGAGGACCGCTTAGGGCAGTCAAATCTCGATCTGCCTATATATATATATCGCTAAGGTGTCCGCACAGTTGCCTAGCAACAAAACCAAATCGCGACCGCTGACAGTTGCGCATGTTTCTTCGCTGGGTACATTCTTCGCTGGGTACATTTGTGTGCCTGTGAACAAGTTCTGGACTAATTAGGCAGCACGACGTGCCTACTAGGCACGTCCGGCCGACTCATAAAATGCAACGCACATCGCTGGTTTGGCGGTAGTCAGTTCACTTAGTCTCCGCGCGGGCTCTAAACAATCAGGCTCGTTATAATGACGTGGATTTTGCGAGATTGAAAGCTAATGTTTCAAATACCGGACGATTTGTTCGTGACGTGACCATTTTTGCATCTGAAGCGTAATTTTGTTGTTTTGAGTTTCGCGGCGTATTGAAGTTGAGTAAAGGTAAGCGTTGAAATGTTTATTTCGCTGTTTTTGAGGACATTTCGTTTTTAAGGGGCAGTGTTTACAAAGGCTAGTGAGAACTTGGGAGTTGTGCGTGTTGTCAGTAGGTCGGCATAAAAATAGTTTTGTATGTGGTGTTGTTTTGCTGAGTACCTGCGAGATCGTCCATGACTCATGGAGACTATTGTTAGTAGTGGTTACACAGTGCTTTCAACTCGACAGGGTGCGAAGGCGATCATAAACTCCATTCTTGAGTTTTGCGATGATGTAAAGTAGAGGAAGGAAGATAGTGTGGACTGTACTCGTTAAATAGCCGTGAACAGTAAACATCGATCTTTATAAACACAAGTGTAGATAGAGTATGTGGAGAACTTCAGCACGATTTGCAGCGACCACATTTTTAGTTACCAGAGGAATCGGTTAGGGGTCATTTTCACAATATTTAATTTTATGGGGGTCATATCTAAAAGACAATGATGGAGTGGGGTGTCAGTTTGAAAATCCTCTAAGGTTTCCCATTTTATCAGTTAATCAATGCCTTAAATACTGGACATTCTTGGGTAATATGTTTACTTTCATTTAATTTAAGTGTGTGGGTAGAATTCATTCGGAGGTCATTAAGCGAGAAAGTTCTCAAAGCAAATCTGTCATATACGCGACATTTCTTTCGTCACATTAGCTTTGTTGAAGAGTTTGGAGGTGAATTTTTCATTTGTAGCTATGACGTAAGCAGATAGATTTAGTGATCCATGGGAGAACTGTCATTTGTAAGAGGTGTTGTGGACGAAAACATGGTTGATTTGTTCTGTAAGATGATGACATTGATTAGATAGAGGACTGTGCGCGGTAATTGTGTAAAGGAGGTTAGCGAAGACCAATAAGACTGTTTTAGTTCTTTGTTTGAAGTACACCACAATTCTTTCAACCATTAAATATCCACTTAAAAAATGAGAACTATTTATACATAACAGCCCCGGGAAGGGAAGCTGAGAGACTCTGCGCCGCCTGTAAATTCCCCAGAATTTCTTGTTCCTGATGCAAATGAGGGAAGACAGCAACGCCTGATTTAGCAAGTGGCTGGAAATCCATCCCGGGGGAGAATTACCACTGAAACTCAGCGTGAACGCCGACTTGAAATTCAGTGCGAAGCGCAAACGACGAAGGCGAAAGAGTCGACGACAAGAAAGCACGGTAGAGAACATCGTTTACCGGTAATAGCCTAGCGAAGAAGCCTTACTGGTCTTGATACAGTTCTTGTAGTACTAGTGCAGAGAACGTCTTTCTTCGGACATTAACACCATTCATGTTAGGTGATCAATTCCTTCTGATGACCTAATTAAAGCATTACTCTTTTAGGGGGGTGCTGGTCACTGGGGCTTCAAGGGTTAATGTACATGTATTATGTTATTGTGACAATTACCTAATCCAATTTTTATAGTATGTTTTATAGTATGTTGGGGGAATGAATAAACATGTTACCACATCAATATTTAAACATTAATATATGAAATAATCATATATTTGAACTACGGATAAAGAGAGAATTATATAAGGATCATCGCAGTGAAGGTGTTTCAACTTAAGAAGCTGAAAAGAAGAAACCTGAAAAAATTCAGGCTTGAACGGGAATCGAACCCATGACCTCTGCGATACCGGTGCAGCGCTCTAACCAACTGAGCTATATCAAGCCAACTGGGAGCTGGTCAATTGAGAGTTCGTATTTATCCCGTAGATGGAGAAATAACCATTAAATTTAAACTGCGGATAAAGATAGAATTATATAAAGATCATCGCAGTGAAGGTGTTTCAACTTAAGCAGTTGAAAAGAAGCCTGGGGTCAACTGCTGGGTTCAACGGCTGAACGTATTTTTGCATCCAGTCCCATACAGCAGTTAGCTCAAATTAAACCTGCAAACTCGTACCAAATTCCTGTGCACTAGATTTTAAGATGACAGGGGATTGGATGCAAGTTACATGGAAGCGACTGGGGACCAGAATGTCGAGCCACCCATCCAAACCTCCAGTTAAACCGAAATTCTATCCCCTCCACACCCCGTCGCTCAACTTTATGGTGCACTCTTGCCCGAGCTTTGCGAGGTTATGCGAATCACGTATTTCTAGTTGACACATATTTTACTCGCGAGCCGTCTCTTTCTTGGTGTTTGCAATGTTTCCATATCGTGTCATTTAACTGTCAAGGCTTGTCAAATCTCCTTGGATTATTGGCTGTTCGCTTGAATGAACTTGAAACGGCACTCATTTACAACAACAAAATATAACTTACTCTGAAGTAAATGGGTCATCTTTTTGGGTTTTCATCGTGTTCGGATGTTAACAAATAACACGAACTGCCACTATTAGTCTAGTCAAAATTTATACTGGCATTTTACTGAGATTACCCGAAAGAAGCTTCCAAGCACCTGTATTAAAAGTATCAAAGAAACGTCTCGTAAGTTTAGGGGTCGCGAAGAAGTTCGGGCGCTTGAGGAACACACAGAACTGTTTTCGGAAGCTTATCGGATAAAATAGCTTTAAACCGAAAACTGTTTCGCTTATAGTTACTTAAATAACGTTAATATTTCGTTCTCCAATTAAAGACCATCGAGATTGAAAACAAACAATCACCAAACATGCTTAAAGTATGGCTTAAATGAATTTGGGCGCTTTGAGGAACGCGCAAAACTGTTTTCGAGAGAGAGAAACTGCTTCTCTTAAAAAAGATTATTACTATTAAAAACTTCTAGGGCAAGAAAATCGACAATTGCACGTACAGGTGACATCTCACTGAAGTGATTCTTGTGCTGTTGTGTTACGACCGTGTTTTGACCTACGGTTGTGAATAAACAAACACAAAATGATGGAAAGAGAAATCATTTTTGAAAAAAAAGGTCTACACTTCCTGCATCGTGATGGTAAAATATTCAAGACCACAGCTGTCTCATATCTGAACGCGTTTTCTAATAATTTTTTTAAGTCAAAGCCGACATAAATAAAAGGTAAATGACACATTTCTAATGAAATAAATTAAATTTCCATTTCAAAACGTAATTTCATTGACCGTAATGCTCAAAATCATGTACCGTTAACCCTTTAAAAACTTCACTTACTCGGTTGTGCTTCAGAACAGGACAAGCTCTCCACCGTCAAAAAAACAAAGGTGAAGTCCTTTGAGGGCAGCTTTCGTTACTTGAACTTTCCACCTTCCACCAGTATTCTTTAAACTTTTTCTTTCCATTTTTAGATATTAGATCTTTTTTCTCACGTTTAAAACTTCAGTACTGTCGAACAATCATTGCTAAATAAACTTAAGCTTTTTTAAGAAACCTCTTTTTCGAAAGCGACGATGGTCATGCGATTTCCCGCTGAGAAAAACGCCGGTTGCCAGAAAAGCACCGCGCGATTTCCCGCCAAGAAAAGATGGCATTCTCCACCCCGCGTTGGGTTACCTTGGGGCTCCCCTCCCCCTCCCCCAGAGTCTGTACGGGCAGGGCACGTACGCTGACGTCACAACCAAAATTTCTCGGCTCGATAGGTTACCAACCTCGTTCCCAGGGTCCTCTCTCTTCCTCCCTCGAGAAAGTACCCTGGTTTCGGCTGGTCACGTGTCTCGCTTAAGCAAACAACTCCCCACCAGGGTGGACTCGCTTTTCTTCAAGAAGCGAAGGGAAAAGCGAATGCAAATCTTTTCAAACTTGCACGAACACAGAGGAATGGAAGTCATTAGCTCACTTTTTTTCAAAGACAGGGACGCTGAAAAAATCTACAGTCTACTATCTGCGGCGTTTCAGAACCACAAATAATGCAGATTTCCCATCAACAAAATATTTTATGGTAGGCTCGATCTATTTTGAATTTGCCGAAGGCGTTTGATAAGAAGCTGCTCGTATTGCCCGAACAAAATGTCACGCACTCATTTGTTTGCTATATATTTTATTTATTGGCCTAATAATGCAAGTAAAATTCTGATAATAAAAGCCCACTGCACTTGTGTATTTTTACCTGCAAGCTTCAATGTAAAGGTATAATCCTGCAGACCAGAGTACAACCTTCTTGTCAACAAAGCTCTTAATTATAAATGTTATTTAGTTTAGCACATTTTTCATTTTGTCATGTCACTGTTTTGTGGTGAAAAAAGTTAGATTTTTTTTCGGTCAATCGGCGGTGTGAGAGCAATTTCTCCTACTCGACAGGAATAAAATAAAATTACCTTCAAATTCTTACAAGAACGGTGGTTTCAGTCGGTTGGCGCGGCGTATTTAACCTGATTTTATCATCGCGCCGTTTGTCTGTCTTGTGTACGGTTGCCGAAAATTCTGCTGCTCCTTGGAGATGCCAAAAATAAATTAGTCCTTCCTAATCCTTGACACTCCATTTCTTTTCGAGCTCCGTAAAGCGTAAAGCCGACGGCTCTCCTTGTTGTAAATTTGTTATGTTGTGACTCGTGCCGGCTTCCGTTGACTATGGCGATGGTTAGCGACAGTGTTTTGAAATTCAGACTTGTAAACGTGTTTTTCTGAGTCGAAAATAACATGGACCGCTTCGATGTCGAACTTTCGTATGTAATGAAGAAATACTTGTCTATAAAAGGAGTTCTAATCACCACAAATATTCCTGAAAAAGCTTACATCACCTCCGGTACTTTCCACCATTCTGACACTAGTGACAATCTTACACTTTGCTACCCCTCCCCTGTAGCACATTCTTGTTAGCACCTAGATTTTGGGTGCCACGTGACCAGCCGAAACCAGGGTACTTTCTCGAGGGAGGAAGAGAGAGGACCCTGGGAACGAGGTTGGATAGGTTACCAGATTTCTTTACCCATGGTGCTCCGCGAGCTCCGCTACAAATTAAGATAAGCCGGTAACACTAGGTTCGCGACCACCTGGGTATTATTTGATCTAGAATTGTACCGTGTAAATCGGCCTTAAAGTGTGAAAGGCATTTGTCCTCAAATTCACTGTGTTATGCTGTCATATTATATTTATACTGAGTTTTACCCACTGAAAAGGCGCGAAATAAATTTTCGTTCACAAGCTGGTCTAAGTAGCTGAAAGCCAACCAAATGTCACGTTTCTTTTTTTCACGTGTGAAGAAAACGATACATCCGATCAGGTGCCGCGTATCATGTTTTTTGACGTGTGGGCCGTAACAAGGTGATTCTCATTCAGGCTTTCAGTTTTCAAGTCACTCGCAAGTGTTGAAGTTAACGTTTAAGCTTAAAAACACGAGCGGGAAAAGATTTCTTGCCCACGATACTTCGGTTGAGGATTATGTGGAAAAGTCTCGAAAGCAAAAACACAAAAGAGGAGAAGAAGTGAGATGTGAAATTGTTGGAAGAACGACGAGCGAGAAGTGCACACTATAGCTATATGACCAGAAGAATCAAACAAGTATCTTGAGGAGGTTATTCGCTCTGTTAGACATAAAGACAGAGAAGATTATGAGCCCTCAAGCTTAAAATGTCTGGTTTAAAGTACTGAGGGGCATTTGAAGAAAAATAACTACCACATGTTGAATTGAATAGAATTGTCTACAGTCAAAACATTTATATAACTTGCATCTTTTTTGAGCTTTTGATTTGAATCTGCGCAACACAATTTGTCGTTAAACAAGAATTTAAACCTCAATATGTATATAATAAACATAATACACCATGGAAAGTGTATGTGTACAGTATTTACGCACTCGCTGGTTTGTATCAGAAATCTCACTTGTTCGCTGCACTCACTCGTTCGATTTCCGATACTTGTCCACCTCGTGCGTAAATACCGTATGCACACACTTTCCTGAAGTATTCTAAATTTAAAACTCAAGAGATACTATTCTCTTCTTGTTTCTAACTTATTTTCAGTTAGCGAGTAAACATTCACATAAAGGGATTGGCTTAAGGATGAAAGCAATGGATAAATTGAATAATGTAGACGCTTAAATCGGCAATGTCAGTGAATAAACAAACGCACAATATATGAATGAATGAACAAACCCGACAATCAAGAGGAAAGAGACTTCGAAATTCAATCATCTCCCAAGGGAAATAGAATAAAGCGCTGTAAAGTAGTCGCCCTTTTTTTATTAGGAGTTCTCACAGGCGGCCCATTAGCTCACTATCTGATAGGACGTAAGTTCACTCTAACTTGTAGCCGGTTCTCGATTTATAGACTTAGTATGGTAAAGTCAGGAGAAACAACACCGCTAACAACGGTATTTTATAGCAAAAACAGTGTAGTCACTGCACTAAAAGATTTTTTTGCCTTTAATGTCATGAAATAACAAACAAAGTTTACAAAAGAAACTTGCAGTAAGCAAAAAAAAAAAAAAAAACATAATAAAGAAAGAAAGATGGTAAATTTTAAGCTCGGAAAGAAATGACAAAGATGGAATATTCAGTTTGTCACGAGCGTGGGACAAAGAAAAAATCTGAGTCCCCGACGGGAATTGAACCCATAACCTCCCGTACACCGGTCGGGCGCTCTGACCACTGAGTTACAGGGAGACTCGTGGCGAGCGAGGTCATATTTACTGAGTTCGTTGTGACACGTGTCCTACAAACTGCTGTACGGGAGATCATGGGTTCGATTTCCGTCGGGGACTCAGATTTTTCCTTTGTCCCACGCTCTTGACAAACTGAATATTCCAAAAAAAAACATCTTAATTGAAACAGAGAGACTCAATAAATAGAATCATTCAAGACAAAAAGTTGAATATCACCAGTAGTGGTGACCTCGTGAAACGTCGGCTGTTTTCTCAGGCTATATCACCAGCCATGACGTATACAATACTCTCCCAGTGCTCGCTGGCGCAACACAGGCCTTAATTCCCGGGGGGGGGGGACTCCCATATGAAACTGACGGGGATGCTCGTCGGAAAATTAGAATTAAACCCCTAAAGGAGACCAATCTGGGCGTGGCTCAAGCGTTATTTGAACCCTAAAGGAGACCACGCCAAACAGACAACCAAATAAAAGTTACAGTGATTTTTAGTTGCGCTAAAGATTGACGCTAAAGATTGAAGGCGTTTGGTTTTTTCATATCAGTAGATATTTCTTTACGCACAACCCTAAGCGATACCTGTACAGGTAAAAGTATTGGCTTTCCGTCCTGTGAACCCTAAGCAAGACCAAAATCTGCAATTTACACCCCTAAGCGAGACGACGAGCATCCCCGTCACTTTCATATGGGAGTCCCCCCCCGGGCCTTAATTGTGGCCAATAACTAGCCAGAGTTTTAATTCAGGCGTGCGTTTGGTTATCTCCCTTGGGAGTGGCTTTCTGTATATAAATAAACACGTGTAAAGGTGAATTTGTCCAGTTTAGCAGCAAGCGCGGAAGAATTCTGGATTCCTGTTCGTCTGTTTTAAATCCTTCAATATGGCCGATGAAGTCCATCCTGTGCCGGTCGTGGTTTTGCCCGCAGATGTTCCCGAGCGCCACCCGCTGTTGTTCCTGCTGTTCCTGCAGTTCCTGCTGCTGTTCCTGCTCCCGGTTGGCGAAGAAAATCCGGCTAACACTGCTGTTGCCGCCCCACAAGAGGTAATTTGTTTCTTTGCTCATTAGTTTGCTTCGGCAAGGTTTACACGTCTCATCAGCTTTCCTTAGTCGTTGTTCCTTATGTCGGTACATCAGCCGGTTGGGGCCGAATTGGAATTTAGCTACTTTAAGTTTCTTTCGTTCTGTCAGCGGCCGTTCAATTTTGTTGTTTTGTACTAGTCATGTCTCTATGGGACGCTCGTGTCATGCCTCTGGTTTCCATTTGCTCGGTTGCGGCCTAGGAAAATTATTTTTACGTGCCTGGTTGGCTGGTTACTTGTTATGGTGAACATACTTTATCATTCTCGTCTTGTTTTGTTTCGCTCAGTTATGGCCGAGAGGATTTAGGTCGCATGCTCGGTTGAGGTCGCGTATAGTTTTCCGTTGTAGCTGTATTTCATCCTTTGTATCTTTTCCTTGGTAGTGGCAAAGAAGAAGCTGTTTTAAGTTCTTGGCTCTGATTGTTATTGTTGTTCTTGTATTTGTAATGGACGCGCTGTTATTTTCTCGTCCGGTTATGTTCGGTTGCGGCCGTGAGGAATTATTTTACCTGCTCGGTCGGGGCCGAGTACAAGTTTCCGTTGTACCAGTATTTCGTTGTTTGTAGCTTAGTCTCGGTGGTGGCCGAGAAAACTCTCTTTCCGTTTGTGGCGGGGCAATTTCGATGGCGGATGTACCGTAATTTATTTTTCTCGTCCCTTTATACTCGGTTGTGGCCGAGAAAAAAAATATTTTCCGTGCTCGGTTGAAGCTTGATTTTCCATTGTGGCCACATTCATCTTTGGGGTCTCTTTCTAGTTGGTACTTAGAAATTGGCTCACGTTGTTTCGTTGTGTCTGGGTAAATTCCTATTGTGGATGTACTTTATATTGCTATTTTTGGCGGGTCGCCTATAATTATTAATTGTTCTATTTCTTTCACTCGATTGCGGCCGACAAAATTATTTTACGTGCTTGGTTTTACGGGGTAATTTCTACTGTCGCTGATTTTATCTTTGTGTTTTCCGCTGAGGTCCGACAAAAAATTTTGCGTTAAATTTTTTATTTCTTAAACCGCGTTTACTTAGTTTATTTCTCGGTTTTAGCTCTGCTCGGCATGGTTTGGTTGTGTGTGATTTTCTCACCTGTTTTGTCAGTTACGCGCCACGTCCGTGTGTTGTATATTTTCACCACCCTGTGTTATTCACTTTTTCGCTGTTGACCGGTCGGAACTCTTAAGTTTCGCATATCTTGCCTTTCCGGATTTCGTAAGTTTTTGATGTTGTGCGTTGTTTATTGACCGCTCGGCCTGTTTATTTTCCCTCTGCAATTGTGTAATGTTATATACCCCTAGTGACTGTGGTTCCCCCTTTCGTATTTTGTAGTTGGCCCAGCAAATCTAAGATCTAAAAGAGCAGCTAACCACCCTTAAGGCAGAAACTGGCAAGGGTGCGGATATTACTGTTACCCTCCAATTGGTTCGTCAACTGGCTTCCGCTCCTCAACACCTAAGAGACCCTTTTGCGATTTTGGCAGCCCTTCAGAAGCTGGCTGATGAAGCGAGAGTTTCTGCTGACCCTTCTGCGTCCAGATATGAAGCAATCCTCCGCCAAAGCAGACCCCTCTCCTCTTCCCCAGATTTTGGAAACATCATTATCCAATAAAGAGAAGAGTGAAGTTGCCAACTCTATCGCTAAGGTGACGAGACAACGGGGCCCTGGTAGTTTTCATCCCTATGCCAGGTGGAATTCGCCGCAACGTTCGGCAGTACCTGTACGGGATGTTCCTACCGCGTGGTGCGCGTAGGGGCTTCAGAGCGCGGGGAGTACGTTTTAATTGTGGCCAGCGCGGGCACTTCCAAAAACATTGTACGTCATTTTGATTATGAGACGATGTCTTATTGTAACAAAAGAACTTGTATGTATTTCTTTTTTGTTTTGTTCTTCATTTCTAAGTTGTTAACCCCTCTTGTGTGCCAGATTTGTCGTGCCTTGAGTGCGGGTGTCTAATGCCTTTTATGCCCCTTTGGGGTTGCTTAGCAATTCTGGTGGGCTTTTTCTCCCTCCCTCTTAGCTTTTCGTTATTTTATTTCAGGGCATGCCTCCTTATAAGAAGTTCAAACCCGACTTCTTTACGTCCATTACTAACAATTCAGTGCCTCATGTCACGCAAAAATGGTGCAACTGGGAGGGCAAGCCCACCAGTTTGTCGGCCCGGTCCCTTCACCTCAACAAGTGGCTGCCTTGCAAGTTCACGCCAGTCCAAGTATGCTTGCTTTTAGAGACCCGTCTTCTTTTGTTCCCGGACAACTTCACAATAACCGAGCGCAATGGGAGTTCATCTCGGAACAATTTCCTTCCCAAGATGAGCCCATGTGTTTCATCCGAAATGAGGTGGATGTGGCTTCTTTCATAGTTCCGTTCAAAGGCTAATTCGGGGACAAATTTTACGAGGCACCGTTTCCCCTGAGAATGGAATTTCCTAATAATCCTATTTGCACTTAGTTTGGGGATTTTATTTCCACCATGATTATAGATCACTTTCAAAATGGTGCGCTCATATTCTGGGGCAAGTTGGGGGAAGTCCAACCCCCCACATCTCGTTATGCCTATAACTGTCGAGCCTTCAAAACCACGGATGTGCCATGATGAACGGTTTCTAAATTTATGGATCAAGGATTGCCCCTTTTCTCTCGATTACCTTTCTGTTCTCACTAGATACGTTGGTCCTGGCCATTATCAGACGGTTTGTGATGACAAAAGTGGCTATGATCATATCTGTTTAACTCCGTCTAGTAGAGCCCTTTTCGGGCCTTCTTGGAGAGGTTGCTATTTCGTGTACAATATCGTTCCCTTCGGCTGGAAGGCGAATGCCTACGTGTACCACACGACCAGTTTGTTGGCGACCAGTTATATTAGAACACTTGGCGTGCCCTGCTCTCAATACATCGATGACCGTCATGCAGGCCAGCTTGTGGCACACAAGAAGCCAAACCTGCCAGAATGGACCAATTTTGAATTAGCCGAAGCCGCTGCTTTTATTGCTGTTTCAGTTCTCACTTCCCTGGGTTATACCCTTGCCTTGTCAAAGTCGTCTCTCGTCCCTTCCCAGTGTGTCCGTTTTTTGGGTTACCTTTCGGACTCCGGTTTACTGGCGTTTGTCCTTCTGGAAGACAAGAAGTTCACGTTTAAGGCCTTACGAGAATCCATTCTGTCTCAAGAAACTGTGGATGCAAAACTACCTCGTTCTCTATTGCAGTTCCCGTCGCTCGGCTTTATACCCGTGCCTCGTTTCGTGCTATCTCTTCCTGTTCTAAATCACCCCATAAGCCCATTAAGGTCTCAGGCGACCTATTGAGAGAAATCCAATATTGGAGATTTCTAGATAACTGGCAAGGTTGTCTTCCCTGGTTTGACGAGAGGCATATAGTGATAGCCACTTATTCCGACGCATCGAATTCAGGCTGGGGTGGTGTCTTCCCCGACAAATCTGGAAATTCTATGGAAGTGCGTGACTTCTGGTCGTCTTCGGAAAGTACTCAACCGATAATCATCAGAGAAGCTTTAGCACTCAAAATACCCTCGTTGCTGGTGCTAAGTCGCTTTCGGCTTCCCGAGTAGACGCCCGCCTGGATAGCCTCCCGCTAGTTCGCACCTGGACAAATCAACGTGGGAAGAGCAAAGCTCATTCTGACGTCATCCAAGCTATCTATGAAACTACTCTGCAATTTAATATCGCCCTGTCCTTGGTGTATGTGCCTTCAAAGGATAACCTCGCAGATGCCCCCTCTAGAGTACTCTCTTCCAATGACTGTATGCTATCCCCCCGGCGTTTGGAAAGAAATTGAGAAGCGTTGGGGCCCGCACTCCATCGATTTAATGGCTTCAGATTCAAACGCGCCTGTTGATGCTCAAGGCTCCCGCCTGAGACATTTCACCCTCTGGCCGACCAAAGACTCCGCCGGACTTAACGTTTTCTCTCAGACCCTCCATCATTTGGACAATGCCTACGTGTTCCCACCGTTAGCTTTAGTTGGGATAGTGCTTCGGTTCCTCGCCTCCCAGTCCTGTCCTTTTACCATTGTCGTGCCTGACCCTCAGCCCCGTCGTTACTGGTGGCCTGTTATCTCGGGGTGCGCTCAAGATTCTGGCCGCCTCGACGTTTTGGGCGTCCACGATGTGCTTTTATTCCCCACTTCAGATGGTGCATTCCTTTCTCGTCCTTTACCTTGAACCAATTGACGTTTAGAGTATCTTCCTAATTCCAGAATTTTCTTTTAGGGCACCCTCACGGTTCCCCATCTCTGGCGACCACCTGCCCAGTGTAGTGAATGTTCGTATCCAAACGACGACTGTTTTCAATTTTGCCAACAATGTGGGTTTCAGAGATATTCTGGTAATTTGAGTCAATCCTTCAAGAAGCTTAAAATTGACTTCGAACAGATAGACACCAGAATAAACGATCTCGACTCCGCCAGAGCTTCTAAGGCCTATCAACGCCAAAAATCGCAGCTGGAGGCTGAGTTTTCAGATTAACTGGCTTCTTCACAGCCGCAAAAGACTTTATTTTCAGCCACTCCCAAGGATATTGTTAGATTTCTAATCTGGAAAGATGGCAAAGGCAAAACAAAGGTGCACAAAGACTCGTGTCAGTTCCTGGGCTTACAGGGTAAGCAGGCCTGTAACTGTCCTACTTGGTTAGCAGCTGGCACAGTGGACTCTCTCATTGGGAAATTGCGATCCATTTTCACCGCCCTGGGCCGTTCTGGTGACTGGAACGACCGCTTTGGTTTTGGAAATCCGGCCTTGCATTTGTCAGTCAAGCAGTATCTTAAATCTGTTCAGTCTGAACAGTCACAGGCAAGAGTGTCCCCTAAACAAGCTACCCCTGTCTTTTTTGACAAGTACAAAAAAATTGTGTACCACTTGAGGAACCTTCTGTAAAGCAACAGTATTTCCCCTACAGAACGTTACATTTACGCTCGAGATCTAGCGTTTTTCTCGCTCGACTGATTTTTTCTCTGGCGACAGGGCATCCGACCTTGGCAGGATTACGACAGTAGACGTGTTAAGACACCCTGATGGCACTAGCCTCCTGTTTCACCAACGCGTCGGCAAAACGTTAAGAGGAAAACATTCAAGAGCGTTTGCAGTCAAACAAACTGCTAATCCTGCTATTTGCCCTGTGCGGAATTTGCAGTTCTTCGTCAACCTTTGTACATCAATGCGCCTCGACCTTTCCTCTGGTTTTCTTTTCCGTCCCACATCCAAAAAAGGTGGCATTCTCAATGCACCTCTCCTCGCTTCTACCGTGCAAGCAAGGCTCATTAAGTACCTTTCATCCCTGGGCATTAACGACGATGAATCAGTTCATGGTTTTAGAGCCGGGAATTCTATCCTCCTTCGGCTTCTCGGTGTGTCTAGAGAGGAGGTAGCGGAACACATTGGATGGAAATCCACTGCCTTGGTCGACTACTACACTCAAGTTCAAAAAAGGTTATGACTTCATCCACCTCTTCAGATGCCTTGGCTCGTAGTACTATTGACAGTGGAAGCAGTTCATCAGCAGAACATCTTGGGAACACTTTCCGTAAATGCAACATTCTTGCTGGCTTTACGCCAGCTTTCTTAGATTCCTAGGTTCCTAGATCCTAGATTCGTGCTTGTTTTGGGATTTAAGTTTTGGAATGCAGGAGTTTAGTTACGGGTTTATGGGGTTGGGGAGGCTGGTGGATACCTTTCATTTCATCCAAGGCTGTCTTATGCCTCCGAGCCAAGGACTCGCATGTTCCGTAACTCAACTCACGTGTCTTCAGGCCTTTGTTAAGCGAGTTCCCACTGGGAATAGATTACTATTGCCAGTGCTCGCTCGCGCAACACAGGCCTTAATTGTGGCCAATAACTAGCCAGAGTTTTAATTCAGGCGTGCGTTTGGTTATCTCCCTTGGGAGTGGCTTTCTGTATATAAATAAACACGTGTAAAGGTGAATTTGTCCAGTTTAGCAGCAAGCGCGGAAGAATTGGATCCCTGTGGAGTCACCCCCCTCCCGGCGCCCGTTTATCTGTCTTGTACGATTGTTTTCCCCTCCCTCCCTCTCCCCTCATTTTGCACCCATCTTGGTCTAGTCTTTTTGCCTTCTCGCCTGCGGGCTCGCATGTCCCGTAACTCAACGCACGTGTCCTCAGGCCTTTGTTAAGCGAGCGCCCACTGGGAATAGATTACTATACAAATTATCAGGTGAGGGATTCGCTTTCTGTTTTGTTTGAGTGCTAGTATCAACCAAAGTTTCACAGCAATCCAAATATATTTTGTTTAGAAAACAAGACAGAATTTCAAAACGATTCACTGTGGCAGCCAGCTTGCTAAAACCTCGAAACTTTTTTTACAAGTTCATTTCCCGGGAAATTTTCTAATTTTTCGGATAAAACAAGTGCTGTGTGTGAAAGTGCATACTAAATAAGCCACTTTCACACACAGTACATAGCAGGAGCCATAATCGGGGACGGAGACCGTAACTAAATACCATTTTCAGTGGTGGCGTTGGCCCCATCGAAAAAGACAAATGTGCTATTTTTAGAAAAAATTGCGCCATCGCACGTGACACACGCGCGTGTATGTTGCGAGGACTCCGCACAAAGAAAAACAAACAAAATGGCGTCGGAAATTACCTTCATTGGAGTTGAAGAGATTCAGTTTCTGTCATCACTGACACTTCCAAATTTGAGGCAAGCCCTTGGGGAGAACTTTCTGGCTAGTGACTCTTAATATGAGGATTATACAAGTGATTCCGATGATGGCAGTGAGAATATTTTAGACAAATCCTGTGGCGAAGATGTGTCGGACATGTCGGACGAGGATTTCCCCGAATGAAACGTTTTGCAGGCAAAAAAGACGTCGATCTACGATAAAAAAAGTTGAAGGCGAATCAGGCAGGAAAAGGGAAAAGACATCCCGAAATTATATTTCCCCTCAGGACGTACAGAGATTGAAGGGCAGCCGCAAAGACTGTAAAATGAATGTCCTAGAAGCACGGTGTGAAGAAAAGTCACGCACTGATAAATCATTTTCACTTTTTCCACTGCAAAAGAAAATAGTAACATAGATTCAAACTACCGAACCAGGAAAGAAAACGTTTGCCGAGATTTCTCAGCGTATGTTTTCTGAAATAATGTCCGCCTTTACCGAAGTGGCCGAAATGAAGACAAAAAATAGCGAAAAGCGCGCTTTATTTTCAATCAAATGCTCTCGCGGTGCGTTATCAATCGTCGACAAAATAGAGAACTGGAAAAACACCAAGAAAAAAACTACTTCCATCGATGAGAAGGAGAAAGTTGAAGTGAAACTTCATGCTGCCCTAGTACTGAATATTACTTACTGGGCAATTTACGAACCTAGAAGGGATACATAGCGCAGTGGACGTGGCAAGGGTTTCAACGACAGAGTGAGCTTAATTTTTCTTCTCCACCAGCAACCCGGCGAGAAAAATCACTTTGTATCGAAGTTAAACTGAATTAAGGAGAAATTACAACTGAACGTCACTGAGACACAAATCTAAGTTGTTTCAGAGTGCTTGATTTCTTAGGACGAAAAGAAACTGTACAAATAGAAATTTAAGCATTTAGCGCTGTGTTTACAATTTCTTTCATCGTCAAGTCAATCACTTGTTCTAAAAATTTCACAAGCAGTAGGTTTTATGCGGAAGGCTTTGACTCCGAAATAATGAGACAAGACAAAATAAAGCAGTAAAATGGGAGAGAAGCATTGTCAAAATTTATGGCGAGTCAGTACAAAAATCACGCAGCAGTCTGAACAACAAGCATTGAACAAATTTAGTCGAAAGGGCGACATTTTTTGGCTATACCACGCAAAATTGATACTGGTTTACCTGTACTTGTTGTAGCTCTATCGGTGTTCCAGCAGCTCCAAATGTTCAGATACAAATCGGGTGCCATGTAAAACACGTTGAATCGCTTTCACAGTTGTTTGAGTGTCGCTTTTACCATTATGCATGGTTCAATTTTACCTGTTACCATCCCCCCCGGGCAACCCCCGGGACAAGTCCAGCCCTTCGGGCCCGGGGGTGGGGAATTGTTTGAATCGGTTTTGTCCCGGGGGTAGGGGGTGGGGCAAATTGAAAACAACTTCTCGTTTTTCTTGTGAAGCATGTCACTAGCTTATCACTTCTCATTTGACACAATGGCGCCGGACCGCGTAGAGAAGACTGCCTGTTTCCAGGGAAAATCTCTAGAATTTGTAGCAGACTGGTTGGACAAGAATAATCTCTCGAAATTAAAATCTGTATTCAAAGGCACGTTTATTATAAATTGTTAAACGAAAGTGCCTTTGATGCGTACTCGAATGGATGGCGTTTATCACAAACATAGAAATATTCCTTCAGCGTATTTGTATGAAAAAGATGCACGGCTTTATACTAAAAAGAGATCTCAGTCCAGTGTTCTTGTGAAACAAGCTAAGAAAAACTCCTTTAAAATGCTGTCATCAATTTGTTCACTGGACCTCTTTTGCCCATGTGCTAATAAAACACGCGGTGAAGAACATTTCTTTACTCGCCAGCAGAATGCCAGTGCAGTTAGACTTTTTTCTTCAGTTTTCTTCTTCAATGTAGTGTCCATGTTTTTTAATACTATGTAATATCCTTCGTTCAGGAAACTCTAGAAAAGAGTTAAAAGTTCTTGTCAAAACGTCTGGTTGCAGGTTGAGCTATTGTACGGAAATCAATTTTGGTCGATGAGGAGTCCCGGGGGTTGGGAATTGTCTCTTTCTGCGTGCCCAGGGGTGGGGAATAGACCGCCAAGTAAGAAAAAAATTGCAAATCCCCGGGGGTGTGCCCGGGGGGGGGATGGTAACAGGTAGAATTGAACCCTGCATTACGTCCGCAGGCTCTAAACTGAGAACAAAGTTCTGCGTTTTGTGGTTTGCGTTTAAAAAAGTAAGATAGTGAATTCTAATGTTCATCACCTTCGTAATCTTGTTTCAGTGAGCTGTATAGAAATTATCGTTCAAGATGAAATATTAATTCTGTCTGAAATATTAATTCTGTCTTCAGTTCGATCAAACGAACACATGATGGCTCCGTTGTCAGCGCTGTGCGAACGGAGCGATTACAAACTCGTTCATTTGAACCTCCGCAGCTATAACGGTGAGATCGTACAGCTTCAATCCGCTTTGAACGATGATTACAACAATTTTTCAGGAAAAATAAGACACGTACCACATTTCAGAGCCCATAATTGGAAGATTTTTCCCAAACCTTGCGCTCGTACGTTCACTTCGGAGCAGTTTCATTGATTCATTCAGCTCCACAAAGAAACGCTGCAACACTTCGCAAGGTTTTGGCGCCTTTTCTTGTTTACTTTTATCTCGGAGTTTCTCTCTCTTTTTTTCTCTTTTTTGATTTTATAGCAATTAGTTAATGCGTTTTTTTATTTAAAGAATTATTCTACTCGGGCTTGCTTGATATCAAATAATGTTAACCATTTTGGCGCGTACGCGCCTTGTTGGTTATCTATCATATCCAGCGCACCCTCGTTGTACGCAAAATTGCGTGTACCCACGCGCGTTTCTGACGTTGAGGGTGGCGCAATTTTCTCTAAAAATAGCACATTTTTCCTTTTCGATGGGGCCGCGTGGATCCCGCGCTTACGGTCTCCGTCCCCGATTATGGCTCCCGTACATAGTTCATAAGCTGTGTTCACACACTCCATTCAAAAGCCATTGAGAAATTGACCCCGCTGTATCCTTTCTGGTGTAATAATGGCGGACCATTAAATCGGAAAATTGCAGCTTAAATGAACATGCAGTCTTCTCAAAAATAAGGCTTAAAATTTCGCTTGGGGAGTGTTTAGTAAACATAGTTTCGAAATACGAAGAAAAACTAAAAGGGACTTTTTGATCGTAGTACGTCTTTAAACTAGTTTCCTGTTCTTCCAGTTTTAACCCTTTAACCCCCAATATCCACATGCATATTCTCCTTACTGTTCTCCATATATTTCTTATGTTACTAGTTGGGAGAATTTGATTAAACATCAACACATTTCATGTCTGGTGATCATTCCCTTTATTCTCATGACTCGTATATTTGATCAACTAGTGATACTGTAAGGATCGAGAAATTAGATACCTGTCACTCTTGGGGCTTAAAGGGTTAAATTTAAATTCACTTTTATGCTCTGAATGACGTTACCTGCTTAAAACAACTTCCTTTCATCAGTGCTTAAACTAACTTCCGTTCTTTTTTCAAATTCACAGAGTCAACAAAAACGGCTGATAAGAAGAGTTAACTCCTCTGGGATTTATTGCCGGATTTCGGATTTTGTGACTGGATTTTCTTCTTTTGTAACATGTGAAGGACACTGGCCCCTCACTGTGGAGTGCTTTCTTTGACATTAAAACTCAAGTTCTAGTTTGATATATTTCGGGTTTTACGATCTTTTTTATTATTTGAGGGTTAATGAGTAAACAGTCACATGAAGGAAATTTCGAGGCTGAAGGCAATGTGTGAACGTACAAGCCCTACAGCCGAACGAGTGGCCTCAAAACGAAAGGAACGAAACAAGAGAATTATGATGGACAGGCGAACGGACGATAAAACATATGAACAAACGAACACACCCGACAATCGAAAGAACGGTCCTGTTTTTGTAATATGTGAAGGGCATTTGTCCTCAAGTTCACTATGGTATGCTGCCTTTAATATCAAAACTTAAAAGATGCTGTTCTCTTCACGGTTCAAATATATTTCAGACTTTATGATCGGTTTAACTATTTAAGTATGTAAACAGACTGCGAGTCACATAAAGAGATTTAAGCTCGAGGCTGAAAGCAATGGATGAATGATGAATTCGCAAGCCATGTGACCGAATGAATGGCAAAATGAATCAACGTCAGCGAATAAACGAACGGGCAATATATCATATGAATGAACGAACAAGCTCAACAATCGAGAGGACAGAAACTTCCAAAATAGCCACTTCTTTACCAATTGTGTTGTACCGTTCCTGTACAAATATTTCACGGAACTTGGAACTCCAAATGAAAGAAATGTCAAGAAATAACAGAGGAAGAGTAGACAAGAAAAAACGGTGAAGAAACTTGCAGTAAGCGTAAGAAATGCCTTGAAACAGACAGACTGAATTGAAATGCGTTCATGTCAAGATCTTGAAGAACCAGCTGCTGCCACAAATAAAACAAAATTTAGCAGGAGAAAGATTCCCTTTCCACTGGTATTTTGGTTAAGTTACCAATACTGTCAATCTTTAGAATAAGATAGAATTTCAAAACGATTCACTACGGCATTCGGCATGTTAAAAACTCAAAACTTTTTTCACAACTGAGTTCATTTTCTGGGAAAATTAATACTCCAAATTTTCAGATAAAAGAAGTCAGGCAGTCTATTTTGCTCGAGTAACAGTGTCCGCTCGATACACCTGTAATAACTTGTAGCTTGGTTGTATTTCTATTTTCTTCAGTAAGACGAAAAACCTAACTGCGAGAATAATTTACTGCGCACTTAATTTGGATAATAGAAGTGGGTTCTACTTTGCTTAAGTGAAAATATTGATAATTTGACTGTTATTCATTTTTCTTGTGGTGAAAAAAATCCTTCAAATCTCCAAAGCAGACATTTAAATTAAGTTTGATCAAGGGTGGCAGAGAATGTGATCAGGAACCAGTCGCCTTTACCCACATTAGTCCCTTCCCCATTCAATTGTATCATAGTGAGGTGTGACTCTTTGCTTGAATATCCAAGATTCAAGCAAAGAGAGTTGCAGAAAAGAATGGGTGTTATGAACAAAGAAAGTAAGAAAGAAAAGTCACAAAATTATATTTTGGCCTCACGTTGTCCTTTTCTTTAAAAGTGAAATGCTGATCTCTACAGAATTCGCGTGGACATAAGTTGATACTATGATCTAATCTGCTTTCTTCCCGATCGATATCATAATATTAATTTATCCTACAATATATGCTCTGAATATGTTTTATTAGCTTGCCTTATATATAAAGCTTACTTGTTTGCAAATGTAGGACGGTATAATATTTTTTGGTTGAATTTCCAAAACACTTTACTTGTTACGAGAAATGAGGATCATTATCAAATTAGCTGAATTGTTTTGAAGCAACTATTTTCTCCAAAAACCTCACTCGGGAAGAATTAGCAATTATAAATTGCGCATTTTTTTGCTCAACGAAAACAGTTTTTCATGAAAATGAAAATATCGAGGCAAAAGTCAAATTGTTTTCTAATCCAGCCTGATCTTATGATCAATCGATATATTGTATGTTCACATTCAAATTTCATGCTCTGGAAAACTAAGCTGCTTAAACAGCTTTCCCGTTCTTTCAGTTTCAATTCGCAGTTAGATTTATGCTGCTTAAGTTAATTTCCTTTCATGCTTAAACAAACTTCCCGTTCTTTGTTCAAATTTGCATTTAGTTTTATGCTCTGAATAATCTTAGCTGTCTCAACTAACTTCCTTTCATGTTTAAACTAACTTCCCGTTCTTTTTTTCACATTTGCATTTGATTTTATACTCTGAATAACCTTAGCTACTTAAACAAACTTCCCGTTCTCTGAATAATCTTAGCTGTCTCAACTAACTTCCTTTCATGCTTAAACTAACTTCCCGTCCTTTTTCAAATTTGTTTTCGGTTTTATACTCTGAATATTTAGTAATCGTAGCTGCCTAAACTAACTTCCAGTTCTTTTTCAAATTTGCACTCGATTTTATACTCGAATAATCTTAGCTGCTTAAACTAGCCTCCTTCGATTCCATACTTAAACTAGCTTCCTGTTTTTTTTTTCAAATTTGCATTCCGTTTTATGCTTTGAATAATCTTAGCTGCACAACTAACTTCCTTCGATTCCATGCTTAAAGTAGCTCACTGTTCTTTTCTCAAATTCACAGATTCAACAAAAACTGATAGGGAGAGTTAACTTGTTCCAAGAAATTACATGTTTACTGGACACCGGAAAAAGTCTACGTCTTGCTTGGTTGAATTGTTTGAAGCCATTATAAACGCATGCAGGAGCAGTCTAAAAATTTAATCCAGGCCGAATTCAGTTCTGTCATCTGTCAAACAAATGCCAAATTTGGGAGAAATTCAGTCCAGTGTTATGCTCACAAGAAACAAAAGTAAGCAAATGCCCAATTTTTCCAATGAAAATAGGAGAAATTTTAATATTAACCAGAAGATATAAGGGCATTTATTCTTCAGAATGTTATCATTCTTTTCAAGGTTTTGAACCACCAGGAGGAACTCGCTGAAAGACTTGGGTGAGGTCAGCAGGTCTGCAGTTTTTGGACAAACCTTCACGGGAGCTAATATTGATAGTCATAAGGCCGGTATGTACGCCACTTCAGGATTTTCACTGATATAGGAGTTTTCCAAACCGCGCTTTTTTGAAAATTGGTCTTTATCGAAACTGATCTGGAAACTTGTCGATTTGCTGTACGGCTCGAAAACCTGTCCAAGGCACGTATTGAAATACACCTTTCTTGTTCAAAGCATAGGAAGGAGCTCACAAGCGTTGAAAATATCATTTTGTGAATATCTAGAATAAGCAGAATGTTCTAATCCCAAAGAGAATGTGTGGCAGTAGGTCTTGTTGAGTTTAATTTTCATGAGGCAGAGAATCATCGAGGATGTGAATATCTGAATAAAACTGTAGAACGTGGTTACTTTCATGTAAATTGTTTTTCCTTTGAGAAAAGGTGGAAGTGTAGGTATATTCCGTTCAACTATTTAATTGTGATATTTTGTTCCCATTACCCAGAACTGCTAGTTGTGCTGTTTACCATGAAAACTGTTGTTGTTCTTCTGGCACTTCTGATGATCTGTGTGGCATCTAAATTGGGACCATCAAAAGGTAAGTGATGCGTACCAGAGCTGTAGGTAACTACAAAATCTGTGGTAGGCTGAACATGTATAAACTACTGTAAATCTTTCTTCCAATGGAAGGGATAGAAATGGGGAGGGGAATTCAGGAAAACGGGAGTGTATGATAGTCTTCCGCTACTTCATTTCCTTTGCTCTCCGAGATGAAACCCGTTTCTCTCGGAATCGACTATTTTTATCTCTTTATTAAGATCTCGCTTTCTTCAACAAAGCTTGGCTTTTGTGGCCTATCTCAATGCAACTCTTGAAACACAATTAAAATGTATGTGTCTGTTTTGAAAGAAAAATTCCCACTCAAATACAGTCTTTGGATATCCTTTTGAAACAAGTTATTGATCAGTGTAAATGCAAGCGAGACGTGGGGTTTTTGGTTGTTCATCGCACTGTCAGGTTTTGGGAAGGTTGTTTATTTTCATATTCTCTTTCTTCTTTAGAACTGAATACTGGGATTGCCGAGTCGACTAAGGAAGTGGAAACACTGATTCAGGAGAAAGGTATATAATTGGTTCGCGGAAAACATGATTGGATTTCTATGATTATCAGCTGCGTTAAAACGGAATACAAATCTGCCTTCATGGAAAACAATTAAAATTTATTGGTAGTCATTCAAGGTGATTTTTTGCCACAACGAATGCAATGCTGTAACTGTAAGGGTAATTTCATGAATGGAGAGATATGTTAGCATTTATACGATTAAAAGTCAGCTAGGATGATCACTTGCCTAAACAAAATTCCAATTCCAGTATTATGCCAGAACCTCAAAATCCGGCAAACTAGTGCATAGTGTTAATGGGAAAGCTGCAGAAATTAGGACGGGACCATGTAGTTGTAATAACAAAAGGGTCAGCGGTGGCAAGTGGGGGGAACCACATCAGCTTCGCTCCCTGCTCAGTCACAGTCCGACGATCTTGTTTCTTCACCGCTCTTATGTGACCTCCGAGGCGAAAGAGGAGTCAAAAAAGGCAGCACGACCTCCACACGTGCACAAATATCGCCGACTTCTGCTCACCAAAATAACAAGCAGACTGGTTGTCCAGAAGCTCAAACTTCAAATGGAACTTGTAAAGCTCTGGTCCTCAGCGGGCGTGACAACTCAGGTGGTTCAGAGACGAAGTTTCCCACCAAATTCGCTGAAGCCCTTAACGCTACTGGCCAGCTGTTTCTTGATCTCGGTCTCCAGACCTCCCCGACAGGCAGTTCCCTTGCCTTCCATGGTTTTCCTTGGCTTTCTTTTCAACACAGTGGACATGAATATAGGTGTCACTCCCGAACGTTGGTCTAATCTCCTTTCTCGGTCCCATGGCACTCTTCTTAATTCCACAATTACACTGTCCAACCTAAGATCTCTCCTCTGTGTGGTAATTTCCGTCACTGCTGGTGTTTGCCTGGCTCGTATTTTCGTGAGGCCTACACAACACCAGTGGTGTTGACAGTAGCTTTCCTCCTCAGTACAATGGCATCTCTATCATCAAGGCAGCACTGTGGTTTAATAATCTTTTTCTGCCGGCCAATCCCTGTCAAACAGGAGTGGGAGTTTTCTTCAAGGTATATTTCTTTCACGCACCATTGCCAGTCAAAATTTTGCATTCCTTTGGACACGATATCAACACCCCAGAGCTCCTCACCATCATGGGGGCTATTAAGCTTTGGAACATGCTCCTTCGAGGCAAGCCTTTCATCCTACAATGCAACGACAAAAACAGCACCCCGCTCTAAATTCAGGCTGTTCCCCGATCGTCTTGACCTCACCATGCCAGTGGATGCTGCCATCTGGTGTTTTTTTTTGCTGTCACCTTTTTCCCTTTTCTCCAAAAGTCAAACCTTACTCTGTCCTCAGCCACTGCCTTTGACCCTACCGCGCGATGTCTGTCACGACAACACCCAGTTTACCAGAAGCAGTGCAGTCCTTTGCATCAAGTTGTCCAAAACCATTCAACACATCGATCATCTTCTCTTTGTTCCTCTACCAAGTTTCACTGGGTCAGATCTATGCCCAGTTTCCGCCGTTTTGCACATCGCGCAGAATGGCCGGACATTCGTGCATATTTATAAACTACAATGGCGAGTTATTCGAGCGTGAGCGCCCTAACCATGCGCCACAATAAGGAAGAAAAGGGTCGATTTTGGATAAGAAGGCTGACAAAAATTGTCATTTTGCAGTAGTTAGACATGGGTTTTCAAGTATCGAAAAGCTGATTTTGTAAATCAGACAAAATAAACGAGAGTAAGTTGTAGACTTTTGGCTCTCAAAACTGTGCTTTTTCTTGCATTTCTATTATGAGAAACGACACTCATTAAGATTCAATGCTAATTTTTGGACGAAATAAGTAGCAGTCTTCGCATCAAAGAGCGCATTGTTGAAGATGCAAGTCTTCCTTTCTTAAGAATCCTATGTTTATTGAAATTCGAGAAATAAAAGTTGTAGACTTTTGCGATTAAATTTCTGAGGTTCAAAACTTGCGCGCCTTCCAAGTGAAGTCTTTGTTCTTCGGTATGACAGTGGTTACCATGAATTAACAATAGGTTAGACAATTGTATTCAGAATGCACTCATCTGTAAACTACAGGCCATTATATTGCTAATCATGAGCGAAAACAAGGAGAAATAGACCACGCACGAAATTTGAACAAAACTAACACTCGCAGGTCGCGCGTGAAAACGGTACTGAAAAGGAAAAGCAAAAATTACCGATAAAACCGTAAATGATCTAGACCAGGAGCTCTCCTTAGAGCTCATAGAACACGTGGTCCTGGTCCAAGGGAATTCAAAGCCTCAAAAAAATGGTTTCTGTTCGGTCGCTCATGCAATAGATGCACACGGAATCGCTTGTGTGTTGCAAATCCTTATGTTCGCTACGATCGCTGACCACGATCGAACTTTAGATGTTTGGCTCTGTTAGGGAATGTAAACTCACTTACCCGCTGTTTTGTTTCACATAAAAGTAAAAAAGTGGTGCCATTTTGCCATTTTGCCATTTTGCCAATAGCCACTGACCATACCCTAAGTTTTTAATTTCCAAGCACCTGCACAGTTTTTTTTATTAGTATAATTTTTTTATAAATAGCACCTGCACAGTTTTTTTTATTAGTATTATTTTTTTATAAATAGCACCTGCACTGACGCTCACGAGAATCCTCATTAAGGAGGTGGGTTATCCGAGGAAGAAGAAGAAGCTCCCTAAGACAGAAGCAAAACGTTACAGTGTCTGCCGCTTGCGCACGCAAGCCACAAACAAGCGAAATGCTGAATTTATTTACGACACATTCATCTCGCTCGCGCAGTGATGACTCGACATGGCTTTCTTTCTGTGTTGTAACGTCTGCCCAGACGAAACCACTCTAAAATGTCCATGCAATACCGGATCAAAATGGAAAACCGTTTCATGAAATGTTCTACGCGAAATGTGCGCATATGTTCGAGTTCAGTTTACGAAACAAAAGGCGAAACAATAGCGCGCTCCCTTTATTGTTTAGTTTGCCGCCTACATCACGACAATGAGCATCGCCGTGAGTTCATGGCAACCAATGAATTAAGTTCTTTCTTAGCGTCTATGAATAAGAACGTGTGATATGACAGATCTACAAACTTTCTTGAACTGGAAGTAAATGTCCCGAGAACAATAGGCATTCTGAGCGATGAACACTTTGCCGACGAAGCAAAGCCACATTTGCGTTTCAGGTGGGAGTTCCAGAGTGCCTAATTCAACGGCATGGGGATTGATGGTCCGATGCTTACCAGCGTCATTTAGCACTGCCTCTTCATCACCGAACAGTGGTGGCTGACTTAATAGCCACTGGCCTTTTGGAGTCATGTTAAGTTTGAATGACATCAAAGCCTTTTTTAATAGTCCTTATTCTGGACATGCCACATATATAATTAAACATTTTCTAGTTTTTGTTTCAATTATAGTCATTAGTATTTTCATCTTAATTTTCTTTGTCTTTTCTCCTTCCATCGTTTGAGACCTTTAAAATTTTCCCTTTTGATCTTTGGGTATTTCTTTTCTAGAAATAAATATTTTGCTTTATTTGGCCCAAACTTTGTCGTCTTTCTTTTGTACATTCCATAGCGTTTTGAAAATAATGTGTGTTTTGTCTGTAGGTAAAAATGAAATTGTCCGTGATTCCACAGATGTGGAGTCATTTAATCCTCCTTTTTTTTGGGAGAAAGCCAAAACAGGTGAGGAATTAAATATAAAGCTACGTTCACACTAGCAAAAACAACATGTTTAGAGTAAAAACAATGGTAAAAGAACTTCTTGCTGCTTTCTAGCCTTATGCTAGAAACTTGATGATGGTGACCCGGGGATGGTGACTTCCGTTGTCGATCTAGCAATAGTATCCAAGTCTACTGAAAAAGTTTGACTGGGCACCTTGGAAGCTTGGTGGCTAAGGGGATTTTCAATACTTTCCCTTTGGTTGATCCACAGTGAAAAAGTGAGGGAAAAGCACGATAGTTTCAGCGGGGCGGCTGTTACTACTGGTATTGAATTATTGTGGTTTTTTTCTTCTCTTAGCAATCTACATTGTTCACAACACCCTCTGGGGAACAGTCTCCACTATTTCTGTTTCACTGAATGGAGCTCTGTTTGGGGTAGTGCTGTCATCTCCCTAAAAAAGGCTGAATAACGGTGTTTACATAAGATGTCCGTTTCAAACACGTCTCGTGGCTGGTTTTAAAATTTATGCTGTTTTATGGAACATGCATAGAATATTCATAATCACACTTTAACCAACAAATGGAGCTCAGACATGCCGTTTGGTTTATTCTGTGGTTTAATCTTACTTTGGACACTCACTTCTGTCCCCCTCTCAGCCACCATGTTTAAAACGTTTCATCTAGCTTAGATAAAACTAGGTCGCGAGAGCTTCAATCATATTAAAAATAAGCACGTTTTCATCATGATTCATGGAATGGTCACCACCTCATGTGAACACTGATCGCAGTGAAACATGTTTCATTTGTGATCACACTACTAAGAGATGCAGCAAATTAAAAAAAGTTTATTACAAATATAATTAGAAACAACTTGTTTTGGTGTCACCGGTTTTTTGTCTATGTTCCCATAGCATAACCAGTTGCAAGTGACGGACTATTGCCGGCCGAGCTCTAATTGGCTGCACAGGGGAGGTCTTAGTGGACCAAAGACTTACTAACCTAGTCTCCCCATCCCCTCTCACAATAAAGATACTGTGTTTCACCAGCTGCATTTTGAAATAGCTCCATCAGCAACTTAAGCTGTTTTTTTATGGCCCTATGGCATTAAAACTCACTATTACAAAACTGAAAAATATTTGCTCCTAAATTAAAAGCTTGCAAAATCCTTTAATTCTAGAATCCCACATATCTTATAATTACAATAATTAAGAGTAATGACTATACTATGATATCATCAAAAATGAATTTACAAATACATTTAAATGCAAAAGCGCTTAACTTAAAAGACTGGAAAATATAAATAAATAGGCGCTAAAAATAATCACAAATTACGATTGTACACAACACAGCTGTGATATTATAGGAACTTCTTGCTGCTTTCTAGCCTCGTGATAGGAACATGAAGATAGTGACTTTGCCCTGTCAAGCTTGTGAACTTAGGAAATGTGCCACACTTTCCCTTTGGTAAATTCAAGGAAGAAAGGTCGGGAAAAAAGCGCGGTGGTTTCAGAAGGGTGGCTGTTACTACTAGTATTGAATTATTGTGGTAATGTTCCTCCCCTAGCAAGGTACATTGTTCACAACATCTTCTGGGGAACGGTCTCCACCATCTCTGTATTACTGAAAGGAGAGCCTTTTGGGACAGTGCAGTCATTCAGCGACGGCACTGTTGAAGAAAGCACAGGGGTACCATACTTCTTCCTGGCAGCCGCTGACCCTGTGGTGAAGGACACTAAATCAAACCCGTCGACAAGCTTGTCACTTTCTGAAGCGCAGAGTGATTACTGCAAGGCTCACAACTGGGACCCTGAGTTGCCACGGTGCGCTAGAGTTACTCTCACAGGAAAGGTAAATGTACTGAGCGTGATGCGCAAAAAGTGACTACTTGTAATTAATTCGCATACTTTTGTGAGTTCGACTTAGTTAGAATTCGAGGATAGCTCCCGGAGAACCAATTCAAGTTCACTTGCTCTTGAGTTGCTTTAACGGAAAGCTGCCCTCGAATTCCGATTGGTTTGTCCATCTCAGAAAAGTAGGCAAATCAATGAGAGGTGCAAGCTCACACTTTAATATGTCACGCTGTAAAGGCACTACGTAGAAATTTTTAGTCATGTTGTATTTACACGTTTGGGAATGCAAACATAATGGACCAGTTTCCTGCAAATTATTATGTGAGTGTGTTTGGCTTTTTATTGCAAGGATAGAATATGGGGGGCGGGGGGTTATTGCTAAGGTGATGGGGGTGCTTGTTGTACCTTAATTCAGGGTTAAAATTTATGGCTTGGTTTCAAACTTTTGGATGAGCATCCCCTCCCTTTTATGAGAGTCCTCCCCAGAAATGGATAAAATTTGCAGCTTAAAAAAGTTAGGCCAACGTTTCGGCCTGGGAAATTGATGATGTATGAAGATTGACCTCAATTAAATTAAATCAATACAGATTTACATTTAATTTGCTGATGTCCCGAACTTGCAGCTTGTTCACGTTGGCCCTGGTGAACTGCAGTTTGCACAAGATGCTTTGTTTGAAAGACACCCGGCGATGAAATTTTGGCAGAAGCTTCCGTTTCATGGTAAGTTCCTCCAAAATATTGCTGTCTCATAATCCATACAATAAAATAAATAAATAAATAACCTTATTTATACAAGGTATCTGTTAAAGCCTTATGCATAGGCTTGTGGGGCCATGTATACGAAAATAAAACAGCTAGAAAGAATTAACAAATCGAACATAACAAGCAACTGAGAACCCCAGCTGGCCAGAGGCAGACCATTTGGCTATCTACAAGCATGGCTGAGGAGTTGAACTCGGGATCACCGAGAAACAACTCCAGCTAGTGACCAGAGCAGGATTTGAACCCGGGGCGACCGAGTGGAATTCCAGGACCCTAAACCAGTTGGCCATGCTGCCTCCATGTGTTTCTTAACACCTTGTATAGAGATGGGAATACCGAAATAAAGTTTTTGTTGTGTTTGACTCGTTTCAGTGTACCGTACAGAGTTCCAAAGATGAGATCAAAGATGAGATATTTGGTGTCACACATGCCAAATGGTCCCAATTGTCCCAATTTTTTGCCGCTACTAAGCTCACTGTTCTATCCTCGAGATGTTAAAATGGCAAGCTGGCTGGGTGAATTTGCCAGATTTTTAGCGGCCTTCTTCATTGCACACAATTAAATAATTTCCACTTGTCAGACATTCAGTTGTTTTAGTGGTTAGGGCCTTGGACATATGATACTGGTGTCAATTCTTGCACTTTCGCCAACGTTTTGTTGTTGTTGTTGTTGTTGTTAAAAGTCTTTTCCTTGTCTTTATAATGATAAACTAAATGACAAATTTTCACAGATTTTTCTTTCGCAGATTTGTCAATCTGATGGTCAACAGGTTTTTTGACCACATCGACAAAACAGAAAAATATCAGACAAACTAATTTTACTAGCAATACTGAGACCAAAGGGCATTTGACTATCAAAAGCTGATCGGAAAGCACCAATCACGGTTTTACAGTCTTCACAGCCACTTAAAATCACGACAAATATCATCGTGACTTCATCGACCAATCATTTATTTATTTATTTAGACAAATTCCGAATCACATTAAATTGCACAAGACAATCTAATGAATCTGAGGTCAGCTTAAAACAGAATACGAGGTTCCTTGGAATAAACCGCCTAAACTATCACAGATTGTCTCTAATAACTAGTTGTATATCATCATCATCATCATCATCATCAATTTCCATGTTTCCCCAAGTGGGAAATTGGACCGCTACTAGTTGTATATACACAGAATTAAGTTAAATTGCAATAAGAATAATTTATCATAAGTACACAAAAAGAAATAATTACAATAAAAAATTTGCATTATTTTTGTCATAAAAGAAGGCAGTCAAATTCTTACGAAAGACTGACAAGGTGTTCGACTCCCTGATATTGAGAGGTAATCTATTCCATTGGCGGCAAAACCGAACAAAATCAGATCATTAACTGGAGACTTCATACCGCCTTCGATTTGCAGGACGACAGTTACCTGCACAATCGTACTTCAACAACTTATGACTCCAGGGTTCAATCCATTTACAAAATATAATTTGTTTGATTGATTGTTACTGAACTGTTTGTATTTTTTTCAATTACGGTTCAACCTCTTCAAGGGATGAATGTCTGTATTGTGGAAGTTTCTGTATTACAGAGGTAGTGTTTATGGGAATTTCGGTCTGTGTCGGACCGAGTGAACTGTCTATTACAGATAGGTGTCTGTCAATATAGATAGGTGTATTGATAGAAGTGTGCAAAAGGTTATCTCCTGACGACCATCTGCTGACTGAGGAGCCCAGGGACTATGGGTGCAAAACTGTGAGGCTGTGGTCATGGTTGTTTAGATGTTTGTTAACTGTTACCTCATTAAACTTGGTTTGAGCTTGAGTTGCTCCAGATTGTGCTCCAGGCCAGATTTACTTCGACCAGTTCAAATTTGAAGTCTCACTGGAGCCGTGGTGAGACTCGCGATCATATCGGTATGGTTGGAATCTTTGATTGGCCAAGCTCCTATTGCAGTGACCTGCAAACTCAGGAGCGTATGTAAATTATAGGTTGTTTGTGTGGCTCACGTGAGGGAAAAGGCGAGGGGTTCTTACTCCTCCTCCGTGTACGAGCCGTCTGCTGACCCCTGAAGTCGCACCCTGTGATTTACAGATGCTTGCTACACAAGCTACACTATAGTTCTAAACAGAATTTTCTCTTCTCTTTTTCATCCTGTTTAGATTGGCAGATTATGCGGCTTAATATCACCAATGTGTGGCTCCTAGATTTTTATGGTTCCGCTGACATCATTTCGTTGGAAGATTACTTCAAGGTCAAGCTGTAGGCACACCCTTGCAATGGTGCCAAATAAGGAGGTTGAAACAATCGTTTTGGGGGGGGTGATGAAAAATAAATTAAAATGCTGTTTTGGAACACATAAAATGGGGTCTATACATTGACAACAAACTGTATTATGAGTAAAATTAACAAGTAAAAGCAAAGTGAAAAGTTAAAAGCTAAGTTACAAGTGAGATGCGTTTTAAGGAAGTGAATATTGTAACGATTCTGAACAATTTGACGTATTTGTTCCACGGCATAATAGCGATTTAGTTGAATTGATTGCAGCTTGTAATGAGATTGAAATAAACGTCAACAGGAAAAGTACTTTCAGTTGCCTGTTTTTCTGCAGATTTCAAACACTTTTAATTAATGAGTTGTGTATGCAATTGTTTCTTTCCCTGTTCTAAGGAGAAGATTTCAGAGAAACAGAACAAAAAACAACGGAACACTATTGTTATGGGGGGGGGGGATCATTAGAAACGTTAACGGGAGGGGTGATGAAGTGCACTTTGCCTCTACCTTACTAGCCTGAGTGTCAGGTGCTATTTAAAATGGGGAGGAATCGGGGGACTCACGAATTGCGAGTGAAGGAGGAAGGTGGGGGGACCCTTTTCCCTTTCCTTGTGTTGCAAATTCCCCTCTCCCTCTCTTTTGGCGCCGGCCACGCGGGCTACTACATCACAGAAATGAAAAAAATGCGCCTTTATATGAATGTCAATACCATTCCTTTACCCAACCCTACTTGCACTTTTACGGCACGCACAAGAATTATGCTCATTACTGAGGTCAATCCTAACGCCTCGGTCAAACAGTTCAACATCATCAAACATTGTTGAACTCAATTTTGTCGCGCAAATGTTTGATGGTAATCAAACTTTGTTCAACACCATTCAAAATCATTCAAAATTCTACCGAATCGTTTAACATCATTCAACATTCTTCTGAATCGTTTAATATTATTCAACAGGGTTCCCAAACTCGTTTAACTTGCCGAATTTAACAATGTTGAACGTTGTCGAATTAAAAAGCTGAATCCGTTTGGTTAGGGCCTGACTTAATTAACTTGCAAAGGCAAAGGCTCTCCACAGTAGCTTTACAGTGGATTCGGCTTTGAGCAGTCCGCTTCACTTGATTTCAAAACATCCATTAACATCCCAGTGCCCTTGTATTAATTTCCTCCACAACTCCTTCGCTCTGCTCTTCTTCCTGGCCCCTTGACGTTTCCAGTGTGAAGTTGGTGGGCGTGGTCGATACAAGTCCATTTCCTTCTCCAGGTGGTGACCTCAATCCTTTCCTCCTGCGTAGTTCTCTGCTTAAGACCTCGTTCGAGATTACCAAACTTACACTCCTGGAATTTAGGGACGATACGTTTGGTCAGTCCTTAAGTCTCAGATCCGTAAGAAAAGCACCTACTTGACGTTAGAATTAAAGATTCTCAGCTGCTTTTTACAGAAAGATGTACCTCAAAAGAAAGAAGGAAGAGCTTGTGCTTCCCGCGATTGACCTCATAATCTTCCTCTGTGCCGCCAGTGTAAAACACTGGCACACTGACAACGTGAGTGATAGCAGTGGACTGAGCAGTGCTGAAACATAGGCGCTCATCCCCAAAATAGATGATAGTGTGCCTTTAGTGCCCTAATGAATTTCCCTCTTTTGAAACGATAACCTGGAAAGAGATATCGTTTCTCTTCATTGTAAAATGGCTACTGGTGTGATTATGACAGCAGGAGAGAAACTCAAGAAAGAAAATAAGAAAGAAGGAAAAGAGTTTTTTTATTTCATTTATTTAGTTGTTTATATATTACATATTTACACAAAGTGCTACGGATACTAAAAACGGTAAGGTCACTCAGACGCAAATCCGCATAAACCACCAGCGCGCATCAGAAAAGAAGTCCGCATTGGAATCTTGGCCCAAAACAAATGCGGGTTCAGTCAAGTTCTTCTGTTGAGACCTGTTTATTCTGGCCACATCTTAAACGCGGCCGAGATTTCTGCCGCCCGCTGGGCTCCACTGAACAGCGCACACGAAACGTGCGAGTGGCGGGGTGGCAAAAATTACCTGCATCGTGTGAATTGGATCAGTCCGGGGTGAAAGGGGAAGACGGGGGAGGGGGGGGGGGGCGAGAAAATTATCTGTTTCCACGCTCCAAGCAGTTTTCATGTTTGTGTTTAAATTCGCTTCCACACTGACTTTGCGCGACAGAAAATAAATCCTGCTCGTGGTCTGCTAGCCGTATATAGCATTTGGGGAGGCACGTGGAACTACTCGCAGTCTTGTCTTTGTAAATTACACCCTAACAGGATCCCATTCCATGGAACCTTTGTAATATTAAAAAATTCAGAAACTTCGTTTTGGAACTTGTTACAAAATAAACAGCACCACAGCAACTTAAGTAACTTTTAAGAGGCCTCGGCCAACAGGTACAACATTCATCATTTACAATCAACACCGTTCAACATTCAATAGTGTGATATCATGTGAAACTCGTATGTTTCACATGATTCTTTGGTTCTCAGGTGTGAATTGTGTCTTGATTTCATTTGGCCACCTTGTCCATCACCGTACAGCAAAGTTGCATTCAGCAATGCTAAATCGTTGAATCCGTTTAACCGATCACTAAGTTTTAACCCTTCAAGCCCTGATATAAAAATGCATATTCTGCTTACTGTTCTCCATACATTTCGAACCGTGGGTCACACTTTACGATTTTATCCACAGATTCAATAGTCAGAACCACTTGTAAAACGCTATAAACAACATCACAGAAAAGTAGGTTTCATTTTTCATCCACAAATTCAAAACCTAGAACCATGGACCAAGGTCTAACTTAAAAATGTACAGTACAGAGAACGTGGGGAAACAATCCTTGAATTTCATGAAAGAGGAAGCACACTACATACAGGAAACTAAAATTGTATCACTTCATTTCCATGCAAAAATTGCAATGCAATTTGGGATAGCTTTGTACATTGATACGTTGCTCCGATATCCCTTATTATAATTTATTATCAATCTTTAAAAATGCTTTTACTCTGTTGGATGAATTTGCTTTGATTTAAACCATTCATATATTATTTACTTTTGAACAACTATGATCTAAGGTGCAAGTGGAAATTCTGCTACCATCCATTAGGGTAGTTCAGCACAAAAAGCGAAAAATAATCTTTCTCTTCTCATCTTCGAAGAAATATCCAGGTTGATAGGCCAGCGCGAAGCGCCGACAACGCACATATGTACTTCCCGTGCGTACATGCTCTCAACAAGGCTCACACGCACGCATGCCTCGCTGGAGGCGCGCTCTGGACCTTTTCCTCGTGGGTCGCGCGCATTCCTACGCCTAACTACCGAAATACAGACTGTCTTGTAGTCTTAAAGGAATGAGAACGGAATAGCCTCCAACGCCGACAAGCATTGGCCTTATCACTTACAATAACAAGTAAAAAATAAAATAAAAACCAGTCTGGACGTAAGATAAATTAGGTAACTTGCAACCTGTTTTGCGACAAGATCACAACGGTATTTTTAGATTTTTGCGCTGGTTTTATCGTGAATGCGTACTCATTCCTGCACGTGCTCCGTCATAAGACCCTTGCTTCCTCCTATTAAAATCCATCCATTATCAATTTGCAGACACGCTGAAGACAAGAAAACTTTGTGGGTCCTGAGGAGTAACAACTGCCTAAGAGGCTAGGTTTCAAATAGTTGTTTATGGGGTAGAACAGTCTTATTTAACGTATAGCCTTGTTCACTTCAGTGAGGCCCTTTACAAAGGGAATTATTCGTGCATCGGTTTCTAACAGGCCTCAGTTATTAACTTATTGTCATAAATCACATGATCAGTTGCTACCGAGCAGGGCCCGGAACACGTTTGATACTATGAATCTTGGGTAACAGTCGTGGTACATGACGAAATAGACATGTTCTTGTGCGCAGTCGTAGACCGTCTGTGTCGGCTGATCCATCATATCTTCAATCATCTGGCGAGTTTTGTGGTCTATGCTGACCTGCGAGAAATGCAAGAAATATCAATTTCAACAGAATTAAAATTCAGGTAAAATTAAAAAGCTCATGAAAATTTAAAAATACTGAACGTTTTCTATCATCAAGATCATCATCAGAGTATAAAACGGCTTTGATGTTAAAGCAAATTGAGATACTACTCTAAGACTATCCCCTCCCACCCCAACACCTCGAGGCTGAGGAAGTCTCAGTCCGCGACGGAAGCCGGTCATTTACTACTACAATCCTTATTGTTAGAAAAATAATACCGTATATAATCGAATGATGTGGATGACTGATCGCAAGCACCGGTTTCTACAGCACGAAGTGTCGACCAAGAACATTACTATTCCACTACCGATGAGATGATAGTCCCCAACTCAGGGTTACCTTGAGCCTTGTGTTTAGTTTCCCTATCGGTTTGCAGTATCCATTTATACACCTGCGCCAGCCTAGTACCCAGGCTTTCTCCTCCCGCTCACTCGACTCGACTTGGTGTGAAATGCCGTGACGTCACCGCAAGAGGTCCCCTGCGGTGTGCCATTCGGTGACGTCACGAAATTTCGCGCAAAGTCGTGTGAGCGAGAAGAGAAAGCCTGGGTACTAGGCTGCACCTGCGCATTCGTGGAGAGATACAGTGAAGGAGAAGTATCTTGTCCAATACTCTGGCCAAACGGAGTCAAAAGTTGACGCAAGTTTTCAACTTGCTTCTGCTCCGTGCTTGTGACTCCGTTTAGCACTACTTGCGCGTACTTAAAATAACTAGACTAAGAGCAAATTCTTTTTTCTCTCAATTTTCCCCTATCGCGTGAGAAGTCCAGCTCAAGAAATTCGCGCGACGGGTGACGAATCGAAGCGGGCATGACTCGTACAATTTTTGTATAATTCATACGAGTCAAGCCCACGTTTCAATACTTCAAGCATTGTAACGAAGCGCGGGACTGACTTGAATAATCTATACGGTTCCGCTCGCGCGAAGAATCTGAGGAAAAAGAAACTATTGCTCGCAGTCTAGCTGTATCTTGCAATGATTCGCCTTTCTTTTTCTGCCAGGGCTTAGGGAAACAGGACGATACAAACGGCAGATCGCTAATCACATAACCGCTGCGCACCAATTACATAACAGGTGCACTGGGGTGGTCGTCGGCCTCCTCATCAAGTATTCTTTACTCACCTCTTTAGGAGATTCCGCTGACAAGTAATCGCGGTAAATCGACTGCGCAAGTTCTTTGACAGCCGCCTGATCTGTTTCTTTCTTCAGTTTTTCCACCGCTAACCAAAACAATAAGTTTTCTTCGGAATACTGAGACTTGAGAAAGTCGTGGAAAATTTTAACGCCAACTAGAAGTAAGATGGAAAATAACGGACTTAATGTAAGCGTCATAACACCTCCCCTCAGGTCACCTGTCCGCTTTACAATAAATTGATACTTCGTTTAACAAATTCAATTAGATCGACGATTACCGACAGAGCCCCGAAGCAGCGCTGAAATTGCCGATGATTCTTTATGTCCTGGTAGACAACTCGCAAGCTTCCGCTCGATCCAGGTGTGCGTTTCTCGAAAGCCCCAAAACGTTTCGGGCCGATTTCGGACACGAAACTCACACTGTATCTTGTAAACAAAGTTTCTATTAAAAAAGCATGAAACTTTGCTAGAAGTTAAATACTTTTCTTTCTTACAGACATGTTAAAATAACATCTTCGTAGAATGAGTTTTTCATTTTTCACAAATGGCTTTTCGAGGCCGAAATGTTTTCGGGACTTTCGAGAAATGCACCCTAGGCTCATTAGTTTCAAACGGACAAGCTTGGTGAGTATTGCAATTGGTCGTTTCTTTAATTGACTGTACTAAATTTTGGTTTTCCTAGTGTGATTATCATACTAAGCTAGCACAAAGAGTCAGAATGGTTTAGAGTAAGTTCCTTAAGATCCTAAGTTAAGAGTAAGAACACGAATTCGAGTGTGATAACTTCTTTTTAAACCTAGTGCGCATGCTTTAGATTATCGTAGAGCCTCCTTCTCTACTGGTCAGCAGCAACACGGAGTATGACGGAGGAGCGCGGAGGACTCTGGGAACGTGACTGGTTTGAAATTTCAAAGTGATTCAGACAACTGACACTTACTTTTGTTTTTGAGCAGTTTTTCAAAGCTTATTGCCCATTCCTGAACTTCCTCCCTGCTCGGTCTTAGATACAAACAAAAACAACAAAATGTCACTTGCAGCTATGTAACAACTAGTACTCTGGCTGTTGTTTTCTTGTCTTGTCTATCAGTCTCTTCTCAACTTAGTGATCTTATCTTATCTTATCACTTTTTCTTGTTTCCCTTTCAGGTTTTCAAGGAAGCTTAACCTGTTAACAAGAATAGAACAAAGCCAACAATTTTACAAAAAAAATTAGGTGAAGGTTACTGCGTTAGGCGGCGATAAGTTAGTTTTACGATTTTTCCCCTGAAGAGTTCAGCGACCACTAATCTGAGCGATTTTGACGGGTTTTGACCATTTTTAGACTGTCAATGAAAATGTGATTTAACTCAAAGATGTCAAAGATTTGTAGTTAGATATTTTAAAAACTACCTTATTCGAAAGCGAAATTCAGCAGTTGGCTTTGAGGAGTAATCTACAGGTTTCGATCCTTTTCAAGTTCAACTTCAAACTGCTGATTGATTCTCCCTAGGTCTTGCCTCTATTTCAATTGTTCTTAGTATTGAGAAGATAGAAGTGCATCATACAAAGCAATATTCCCCAGGTGATATTTTTCTTCTTGTCATCTTTTACAGGTGTTCTTGCAATATTTCGATATTGTGAGAAAGATAAGATGCTGGCTCTCTAATTAAATACAATACTACAAATGTAGCTCAAATTATTGAAGACAACAAAAAGCTAATTTAGATGCATTCAAAATGTATCGAAATGACTTAATTGCGTGATATTGAATACTTACGGATGGAAGATCGTGATTGAATACAGTCCCATTAGTACATTAAAGATTAAAAACTTGTGTTCGATGCGAAACAAATGTTGTTTCACCAGAAAGGATCAGGCTTTATAATCTTTTGATTCCTTAATTAAAGCACCGACATCGAAAAAAACTAAATGGTCGGTTGAACTCCCAAAAGTACATGTGCTTCGACGATAGCACAATTAAGATTGTGTAAACTTCGGAAACACAGCAATGGTATTTCTTTCCTGTCGTTTGTAGTGCAGTTCTTATCTGAAAGCGGATGATATTTTCGATTTCCGGCAGATATCCCACGCACTAAATTCTCAAAAACGTTTAGAAAGGCAAAAATTTCATTATATTATCTCAAATAAAACGATTCTGCTTTTGTGTTTAAACCTAACTTCATCCTGCAATAAAAGCACACTTTTCGCTTATTGTTCTAATTGTTTCTTTCAAAAATGGGAAGTTCTGTATATGTTTGCGTCGAAAGCCGCTTGACTATAGGTCGCTATAGTGGCACAGAATGCAAGAACAAAGTTCAAATGGCCGAAATCAACGCGTGCAGGAACAAGATAAAACGAGTTTCGTAGACCAAACAGACATCGATTTTTGTTTTCCTCGTTACATAATCAGAGAAATTGTGCCAGCGACGAGCCGACCTCTCGGGTTCACTGAGGCCTGAAATAGAAAAAGCACGGCCTCTTCATCGCATTTCAGTGACAATGTTAGCGCCAGAGTCAAGTACTACAACAATGAAAGGAGAGAAGACACAGCGTACAGGTAGAACATCAAACATGTAAAATAAATAGGAAATTTCATTAAGTACTACTTACGTAGGGTGGTAGTGGTCATTCGTCGAGGGATCCATGTTTCCAACTCTGAAACGCCGCGCAGGGCTGTTCAGGAAACAAAGAAGAGATTCAAAATCCATAAGAAATATTGGCTCGCCAACGCTGATCACAGTCATCTGACGAAAGCAAATAAAACAAACCAGTATCTCTGTTTTAGAAAATACGGAAGCCTTGCGGTCAGGGTAATAATTTACATCTCTGGGCGAAACATCCTTGACGACTTAATTCCGACACGAAAATCCGACCGCAAGGCTAATGTGTGCCGCTGGGTGACAAAAACTTCGATTTGAAAACTCTCCAGCTGTGATTTGATGTGGTTTCGAAACAAAATCGATTTATATTCACATACAATATTTTTCATTGAGATATTTTACCCGTGAAATTAGTTATGCTGACGTTGATTTCTAGACTGGATTAACCTCGGAGATCTTGAAAGGTTTTAAATTCCTTCTTAAACAAAATCGTCTTAAAGAAGGAGAGAAAAAAGGACTTATGCAGATTTTATTCGTGTTCTATAAATTCTTGACGCTAGGTGATTATCCCAGTTTGATTACTGTGATAGCAAAGAGTGAATTCAAAGTCTTTTTAGACTGAAAATGGAGCTTACATTTAATTTTTTTCATACATATTGAAGATCGGTTTATTCTTACATTTGTTCATTATCACTTGACTCGATTCTCTGTTCGCACTTTTTCAAGCTTTCGCTTGTGGTTTCGCGGATTGTGACAACAGTGCATATTAAAAAGAGGATAAAATACCTATCGCCAGTACATCCATTCAAAACAAAAACGGAATAATGGCCATTTATCATTTAAGGCGGGACACCTGTCAACAAACAAAGTGCGTGTATACATTAGCAATTCACACGTTTTTCGGTGCAGTTTTCCGAGATTTTTGTGCGGCATTCTTCGTACCGGTGATCCCGGTAAACTGGCGCCTCCAAAACAGGGAAACAGGGATAGAATAAGCGGATAATTCCTTAATCCCACACATATTGTAATCGACCGAAAATATCCAAAACAGAAAATTCCGAACTGATAACGAAATCAAAGAACGCCCACTGAGAAACAAGAATAGATCTAGCATCTTGCTGTTAAATGTAATGAAACAGGAAAAATGTAACCAGTATAGCTTTGTTCAAAAATACAAACTAAAATGCAAGCAGATTTTTGAAAGACTGATTACAAACAACGAAATAATTAAAACTCCGCAGCAAATGGTTCTTCCGGTCGTTTTTTAGCAAAAGGCTTAGAAAGTCAGAGTTGTTTTACTTTGTTTCTTCACCATTTTATGTCTTTTTTAATGGGTTTCAAAAAGGTAGTACAATTTGATAGTATTTTTAGCTGAATATTGAAGTGGGAGATGATTAGGGGAACAGAGTCATATTCCCCAAATTTTCGAGCAGCTTTTCCCTTTCAGAAATCCGTAGCTGACCCCGCGACATCACAGCCATATTTTTCTAGTTTTCCTTTGCTACTGAAAGTTCGTCTGTAGAAAAAAAAACATTATGGTCTTTTTAATCAATTAAACCAGAATATCATGCGAAGGCGATATAAGAGACCGGCTTTCGAACAGATATAGTATGTACCAAACCAGTGGATAGTGTTTTTCGCGTGCTTTGATTGGCTACTCAAACTATGAATAGTTAACAATTATTCACCGCAGTGGAGGTGAATACTGGTGGATATTTACCGAGCGAAATTGTCACTGCGCCTGCTTACTGATGTAAGCATGCGTGGTAACTTTTCTCAGGTCTTGAGTCACCGAACATCGCGAAAATTTCACCAGCGAGGGAATTACTGGAAAAGTTTGCATGATTTTTTCCGAATTCTAAAAATTGCGAACATTAACTTAGGCATTTAAAAAGTAAACGATCCGTAAGGTTCCTCAAAAACTCGGTGTACAAACAATTGTGAGGTGAAGTTTGGACGTTGATCATTATATCATTATCGGTCGGTTTAGCTTCACAATCTGGAATGAGGAAAGAGAAGACAACCTGAAATTTATTGATCTTAGTTTCAAAGCTCTTTTCCCCAGGTCAAGTTAAAATGTTAAAAGGACACTTTAAAAAAGGCCATGTCGCCGGAATTTTTTCGGTAAATTCTCAAAGGGAGAGTAAGCTATAGTTAATCTTGAACGTTTATTCAGTTTCTCAACTTAACAACAGCACCAGCGGCAGACGAAAGTTTAAAACATCGGGCATCCGTAACCAAATGCTTAATGCACTTTAGTAGTAACCAGTTTGAATGCATTGGTATAGTGGACCAATATTTTTGGCTTTTTGTTTATGCAAAGGCGACTTATATGGTTTTCAAGGGGTTGCTAACTGAACAGCTTGCTTTATAAATAATCTGTTTAGGATATTTACATTCTTAAAATAGAACAAAACTTGCTAATAATGGTTCGAAAAGAAAGAAAAACATAAACAAATCACTCGGACGCCACAGAGGCGAGCGGATGCATAACTACCCTATGGAAGGGATGTTACTGCATCGCAGGGTTACAGACCCTACGGTTTACGAACAATACGTATATACACCTAGACTACCAGCAAACTGCCTTCCTCACTTAGGGGATAGTTGGGCTAAAAGAACACGCTAGCCGAGCGCAAAAATCGCCTGCCGCGAGGAAATCTGACTTGTGTATATAACCCTGCGAATGGCCTGGATGTAAATGGGTGATGCTTGTTATTGTGTTAAAGTGGTTCTAACTTTTCAGTCTCTGGATGATATCGCACATCTTAAGTTTGACTATTCAAATGAAAGTTATTGATCAGTATTTTTTTCTGTGATGCTATTTTTATGCTGCAAAAGGGTGACTAGCGACTGAGATGAAAGCTAAAGATCTCAGCAGCACTTTCCTGCGGTATGTTTTTTTTTTAATTTTTATCACGTTGTACAAGGTGGTTCTAACTTTTCAGTCTGTGGATAAAATATTTGAGTGTGACCATTTAAATGAAAGCTACTGAGTAGAAGATTTCTGTGGCTCTGGCACTATTCGTTTTCAATATTTTGCAAACCGGCTTTGTGTACTTTAGGGAATAACAGAGTCAAAGATCATTTATAATTTGAATTCCAGCATTCCGAGGCGTCAAAAGATATCCGTCCGGTGCACTCCTACACCCTCTTCACTCCCATAAAGGTCAAGGTAGAATTTGAAACAGATTATCAAATTTCATTTACATAAAAAACGACAAAAACATGCATAGACACAAAAGTTAGGAAAGATCGCATCAAGAGCAGCGTTAAAACTCGTTGAGAACTGAGTGAAATGCCATTCTTGTAACTATGTCAAATGAATCTATCACCGGGTTTCTTCTTTTCTTATTTCTTTGTTTCATTTTTGGCAAATCATTTAAGAGATTGCCATATCAACAATTTCGAGCAATTTCGAACTTTTGCATCAATGAAATTCTTGGCCCACTATCTTGAGTTATTAATTTAAAGACCTGTAAGAATTCAAATTAAACTTCTACGGAAAGTGAAAGCGGGAGGCTAATGGCAAAGTGTGAGCGGCGGAACCACGGGAACGGCGAAGGGGGCAGATGGCTTTGTTTTCGCGGCTTCGCCGCTCATTTACGCGCCGCGGTTCCACAGCCAAGAACTGAAATCCTTCGCAAGTAACACGTCGGCGTTGGCACTGGGATTGAATTGAAAGCTTAGTTTGAATCCTTGTAGGGTAGTTATGAAAAAGATGACAATGACAAAGTTGTGCGGGAATTTACTGAGTAAAACGTTTGAATGCAGAGCACCACACAACGCACAAACTGATACTCTACTGGTATTCATTTTGTTGTGAGGATATCCCTTCGTACTCGGAAGTGCAAATAAGCTCAACTTATGGCAAGCCTGGTTCAGTATGGCAAAAAGACAAGTTTACCTGGCTGTATACCTCTGCCCCCCCCCCCCCCCGAAGGAAAAAAAATTTTTTCCTCGAGGAATACGGGGGGGAGGGGGAGAGTGGGTGGGTACGGCTACACCAGGGCTAAGTAATAGTGTGAATGTAGCTTTGCCTCAACGCGTTTAACTGAAGGACAATGGTTGCACCCCGGGGGGGGGGGGCACTCAGCAGATTCTCGGGTAGGGAGGTGCGGCCCGGGTGTTTAGACCCTGACCCTGTTTAAGACAAAAATCTCTGATTTTGCTACCCTGTTTAAGACACATTTCAGATGTTTTGTACCCTGTCTAAGACATTTAACTCAACATCATACCTCCTTACGGCTAGAATGGACTAGTCAGAGACTGTTTCTCATTTCAATATGCTGAACATTGGCAAAATTTGGCTTTTTGTGAGGGTTCTGTAGTTAATGAATACATAAGGTCGTGTAACGATACCCTGTTTAAGACAAAAATTGATGAAATCGATACCCCGTTCAAGACAAAATCCTCTGAAAGCCATACCCTGTCGGGCCGCACGTCCCCGTTAAGGCCATATAGTGGAGTATCCCCCCCGGGGGTTGCACAAAAAGAAAAGCAAGGAATTACGTGACTCAGAAGAGACTGATGGAAAGTGAAAATCATGATGAACCGAACCACGAAAGGTGTTTACTCTGTACCTCAGTGACATGAAGTAAGGGGAATACTTTCTTTTATTTAGTATTTTCATTTCGAGCTGAATTGGCGGCGCCGCAGAGTATCAGCGGGGTTATTTTTCAACGGAAATGATTTTTCGGGCTTAACCTATTGTGGCCTTGTGACAGCGGGTGACCAAATTGAAGGGGAGTTTTACATAACAAAATTACTTAAGTTCGGGCCAAAAATAAAGTGGAGGTAATTTGAAGTGGGTGACCGTAAGGCGAGATTTTCTACTGAATAATTGCCCTGGCCAAGAAGACTAGTTGTTCTAGTTGAAGCCTTTGCCATTCTTAAGACCTTAAAAACGCTATTGAGGTCGCTCTTTTGCCGTAGTGACAGCCTTTCAATTAATATAACTTAACGAGTTTTTCTTACCAGTACCAATCACACGAACAGCAGAAGCACCAGCACAGACAACAATAATCTTTCCGCCTCGATTCGAATATCGGGTCACGCGCGACTTCCTCGAACTCGAGAGTGGCCTTCTTGATGTTCGTCTCCTTGAGGTAAATTTCCAGCTGCGTGTTGGTCTGGAGAAAAGTGAAAACCCAGCTGGTCATGAAATTGTTAAATCTAGAGCTTGAATACGATGAAAGCCACAAGAGTGGTAAAGGGGTCATCTGATATTTGACTCGGCGACGAATCGATTCTTATCACGGGATAACCATATTGCTAACCACGCGATCGGTAGCAATGGACTTGTCTGTTCAAGCGTAAAAGTCGCCTTTCACGTCTTCAGATAAACTGTAACTTGCACAAAGGTGAATTTTATCCGAGAAAAACGTCATCTAAAGATAAGAAAGGTAAACTTCAGTTCGCGCGATCGTCAATTGAAATCAATCCATTGCAAACTCAACCGTCGACAAAATGCTCATCCGTATACTAAGAATCGAGTTGCTGCCGGTCGCTGCGACCATTTTACTACCCACTTTAGTTAGCCCCTCTGCAGGTATCTCTGAAGAAGGGAAAAAGGACCGAAAAGCTTGAAGGAGTCTTGGGCTTCACAGCGGTCAAACGCACGGCGCGTGCGCAGTTCCTCCAAAATTTTATAATGGAAAATACAGACAAATGTCGGTCAGAACGTCATGGTAGCCCACATATCGAAAGACTTACTTTAACAGCAAAACTTAAACGCCGTTTCTGAAAACGTAAGCTGTTTACGTTGAGTATGTGTTCGAAATGAAGCAACTCACATCCACTAGCTTTGTCGGAGAGAAATTTGGTTTGTCAGGACATTTTCTGCATCGTTTTCATACGAACTTCACGTTCGTAAACGTTTGAACTGATTCAAACTTCAAGGCTCTGGAAGACCGGAAGTGACGCAACTTTTTGCGTTTGACCGCTTTGAAGTTTTGGGTTAGAGTTAAGCTGCCTCGTCCCCAGTCGCTCGCAATCACTCATCTGGGGCATATTTTAGTTAATTATTGAGGAAAGTGGACCCCCCGCTCGTGCTCCGCTCTTGTTCCTGATCCCCGCTCTGGCGAGATCCATGCTCGCTTGGCCTTGGCTAGAGTTCACAGCGGTCAAACGCAAAAAGGTACGTCACTTCTGGTCTTTCAGAGCCTTGAAGTTTGAATCAGTTCAAACAGTTACGAGCGCAAAGTTCTTATGAAAACGATGCATAACATGTCCCGACAGAACAAATTTCACGCCGGCAGAACTTGTGCAAGACAGTTACTTCATTTTCAACACATACTCAACGTAAAAAGCTTAAGTTTTCAGAAACAGCTTTAGGTTTTGCGGTTAAAGTGAAACTTTCGACATTCGTCTGTATTTTCCTTTGTGAACTTATGGTGCCAAAAAGAGAAAACACGTAACCAAGGCCACGCAAAGGGGAATGATGCAACCGCTTTCAAGCCAGCGGTTGCATCAAGCAAGGGCCGGGAAAAGGGAGGCGTGCTTGCCGCATGTCAGTTTTCTTGCACCTGCCAGATTTTACGGTACTTTTCGTATAACCCAGGGTAGGGGTGGTGCGCAACAGATGCCCTGGCAGGGAGATGTGGCCCGGGTGCTCAATCCCTGACCCTGTTTAAAACACAGATCACTGATTTTGCTACCCAGAACTTCGATTTTTTCAGAGCTTCTCTAACCCAAAATAACACCTGTTTTCGGACTGGAATGGAGAAAGGATAAACTGTTTCCTAGTTTAATGCGCTAATGTATTGACAATTAGAAATCTATTTACATCTTTATAGAGTGACTAAGCTGTTTGTGGTGATTACGTATACCTTACCCTGTTATACCCACGTTAAGGTCAGATAAGGAGTACCCACCCCCCCCCCCCCGGGCTGTATAACTCACCCGTGTCCTATCTGGCTGGTCAATCGGTTGACTGAAGTCGTAATACCATGATGTATCCTGATTTCGACTCTGCTGTGATTCTCTCTGCAACACAAAAGAGTTTAATTCCTTGATCAATTACGATGTCCCACAAACGTGTAAAATGCCCGGTTAGTATTTCCCATATTGGGCTTGCTCGTAGGAAATTTTAATTTATCGTTATTTGTTAAACCCACAGAGGAGAAATGCAAAAGCTTGTTTGCCTGCCACAACACAAATACAGTGTCTTGTATAACAAAAAATAAAATAAAATAAGTGGATACGATTTTGTGACATCTTTGATAATAAACAATTATTGGACGAGGTTGAGTTGCAAATACCGGTGTACAATTCAGTATTTGGCGATGCTTAAGACAGAGGCAGATTATTGATCTAAGAAGCACGGGCAAATCACGACATTTCGATAATTGTGTTATCTTTCAAGCAGTCGGTTTCCAATTGAGAATTGTAAAACCAAAACTGAAGTGAGCTGCTTGGCCGATCACGACAGTTTCAAACAACACAGAGAGTAAAGCAAACAGAACCCGAAGCAAATACAATCATGTAACTGGCTGAGCCAAGACCGTGAAACGTGCGACCAAGACAAAATCGGCTTTGGACTTACTTTTATAATTGGTTGAGAAAGGCGCGAGGTTTTTTCAACAATTATAAACGTAGAAAAGCAAAACCGAAGCGTACTCGAATTATTTTCGAGCCGTTTTAATACTCCTTTGCAAACTGCTCAAATTCCTCAAAATTATGTGTTTCACTTTTGTGCTAGTCAAGCAGTAGAAACTGGATTGCAAAGTTATGCTCCACGCGAGTAAATTGGAAGATGATTACGTTTCTCCCTGGGTGTATATGTCCCCGTGTTGCTGAGAATGTTATTATTATTATTATTATTACTATTATTATTATTATTATTATTGAGCGCTGATAACTAGGCCAGCTGATTTCAACCAATTAGAGATAATGAGTAAAATTTCTTCTTGATATACGCAACAGAATGCATATGAATGAAATGCGGTGTACCCAAGTTTAACAGCGCTCAAAGAGCGCTTGGCAGAAGCGATTTTCTGCATAAGAAATGTCTGTCAATTTTATTCTCTCAGAAACGAACTTTTATTTTACCGTCTATTAACAACGAAGAACCATTATGACATCACGATTCTTCTAACAGCACAGCACAATAAAATGGCATAAATGTCACAACCATAGTGACGTTTAAAATGATTGAAAGCAGGGTGATCTTAGTCAATATATTGAGAAACTAGATTCCAATTCTAATAACCGTTTTGTTTTGAGCCTACCACGATAGTAAATTTTTTGTAATGTGCTGTTTGACGAAAATGACAGAAAACTGCACGGGGAAATTACAGCTCGCTAGTTTTTGAAATAACGCTTTTAATTTAATGGTCACAAACATCATCCACAAACTTATAAGTCAAAAAACGCTTTACGCCATAACAAAAACGCTATAGGAAAGTACGGATCAATAGCTTTTTTTTTTAATAGTCACGTCGGAGTTCCATAGACCAATGGTTTCGAGACTTGATATTTTAAAAATGTAAAGAAAAGAAAAACAGATTTACTCAATCACTTCGTAAGAAAAATTAGATGGTCAAAAAAGTGGGAATAGCATAAAAGTAAGCTAACGCAAAAAAGGCTTTTTTCACTTAAGTTTTCGTTTCTTACAATCTTAACTTACAATCTTAAATAGAACAATGAAAAGAAGTGATCGGCCCAGGGTGACCAATAAATTTTTTCTTATTGTCTCTTGCTTTTAGCAGACTCATTTGAGTCGCGCATAATTTTGCCACGTTGGTGAAAAGTAGCTTTGGACAAGAAAACATCTGCCTATGGCATTCTGTATGCAACATGTCGAAACGAGACAGGCCCAGATACCATCTAAAACAAACCACTGGAAGAAAACGCCGTTATAGCGAACAAAAAAACTCTATTCTTTTCGAAACAACATCTAATATAAGGAACTTCATTATAAACAAGGGATTTGGAGCAAGATCTCTTCAATCTTAGTGGCTCGTTTGCCCCATTCAAACCAGCCTCGCTGAACTGGGCACCTCTGTCTAAATATTGTTTAAATAAAAAAAAAAATTAAAAAAAAAAGATGTAAATCTTCAAAAGGGCGCCGCTTAGAAACGAACGATTTCTTTGGTTTATTAAGAGGATGAAATGTATTTCAGAAAAACATTGAAAAAAACCAAAGTATTGGCAGAATGAAGTTAAAGAGCCTAGGGCAATTATTCCATAAAAAATATGAAATATCGTAAAATCCCTTAAGGCTTTACAATTTAAAACAGATTATTTTCTTGTATTGTTTTAATATATGCTGTTCTAACCCAAAACAATTTTGTACATTGTATAAATCCAAGCAAATTTTACGCCCCAATTACGTACGTAGTTCGCAGTTGAAATTTTCTAAAAATTAAACCTCGTTCTAGGGTTTTGAGGTCTTTTGATCTTTCGCCGCCAGGATTTTGTTCATCGTATGCCATCTTTGATGCTAACCTTGGCAAATTTCGACAGGAAATTATATTTTTTTATTCTTTGCATGCTTCCTAAAAAGCGGAGTGTACAATGTTCCATGCTGATTTTCTATTATTAATTGATACCAGATTATCTTGAAACCTGAAAAAAAAAAAAGATACGATTTTACCTCTGTTGAAAGGCGACTGCTGTTTTAGTCCGATCCTTGCTGAAACAAAATGTGGAGGCGGTCGACAAAGCCGGCGATTCCAGCGGCTATTTTGTCTCGCAACTAATCCCGAAATTTCCATATCAGGTAGTTTGCAAACAAAAAAGTGTCAACGACATTTGCTTTCAGGCCACAATGGGCTCGTGAGCCAATCATTGGCTGTGTAAATTTACACGGCTGTTTTCTTTTAAACAAAAGGGATTTAATTAGTGTAGGGATCAAACAAAACGTTCTAGACTTTTGAAGGAAATCATTAATACAATGCTATCTATAGAAGACCACAGTTCCGAGACCACTCATCAACTCCGAGAATCAACTATTATCTTAATCACACAGTCCAAAACCCAGTCAAACTCATAAGCTACGTTTTGTTCACCCAAGTCTTAGAAAAGAGAATAAGTCGTTGAATTTGTTTTGTACTTCAGTGGGCTCTTTAGGTCTACGGATTAACTCTTGAAGTTTGACTGTTGATGTATACTACTACGTGACCCTTTTCTCGGTTCTGTTTTTTATGCTGTAGAAGGTGGTGTTTACGTGGTTGCTATTGAGTTTTAGGTTAAGATGAACGCCGCTTTAGTGATCAGAGTGAGAAGTAGACGCAGCTGGCAACGCGAATACGCGCTGATCAACAAATTCGCATCCGCCGCGCACGCGTGACGTTGCGTTTGGCCCAGACTAGTACCCAGGCGTTCTCTTCATTCTCACTCGACTAGGCGCGAAATGTCATGACGTCACAAAAGTTCGCAGCAAGTCGAGTGAGAGGGGAAGGGAACTCCTGAGTACTAAGGAGCCATTATGGCTCCTGGCCCTACATCCATACAAATGTAATGCCGTTCACGCAGAATTCTTCATGCGTTTTTGCTTATCTCTCACACTACAACTCTGATGAAAACGGATACTTGGATACTTTAGAAAACCAGGTTTCAAACTGTTGGTAGTGGAGACGTTTGAAAAACGCATTGTTTTTAGTATGGACGGGTGAAAACACAATCTGTTTCAAACAGTCAAGTGTTAGTGTATGGATGAGTGAAGTCCATGAAAAAGGAGACTTTTGAAAACGCCCTACACAAACATTTTAAAAAGGCGTTTTCACTAGGAAAAAGGAATTAGTTGGACAGGTGAAAACTGATACGGAAACGTTTGCGCGGGACGATCATATTTTGGTACATTTTCGACCAAAGGAAAAAGGAGACTTCTGAAACTGCATTACTAAAGACGAATGCCACTTCTCCTGTATTAATGAATACTAACTCTGGCATGGCAATAAAGAGCAAGCGCACTCATTCCTCTTTCAATTTTTCTATTGGACTCACCGCGACAAAAGCCAAGTATAAGCACAAGTGCGAGGAAAATGAATTTTTTTTATGCTTGTCTTTATAATTCGTATCAATAATGATTTGCTTAGACATAAACAAGCAAAAATAAACGATAAAAACGGACGTTACCTTGACAATGGCGTCGTGAAGACAGCGAAACGTCGGTTTTTATCGTTTATTTTTGCTTGTTTATGTCTTTATAATTATCCCTGCATAGAACCGTTTGACATAAAGCCTGGTTTTCACTAGCGACGCATGCACAAAACCAAGTGTATGAGCGAGCACAATAGTCCAGACAAACTCCTTGAAATGCCAGCAATGGGTCTAAAAGCTTATACAAGGGTCGACATCGTTTCCAGCTTCCTGCTTACTTATGTGCGGTGCTACACCGTGCGCTAAAATCGTGTGGTTCATTTACAGGAAATTTTCGCCGTTCTTCAGGACGTTCAATCGTATTGCGTCCACTTCTTCTCGGCTGCGAGCATGCTGTGCTTTTTCCGTCCTAGTGAAACAGGTGAAAGTTGCTATTAGATTCTCCATCTACTTATTGACTCGAAACATGCTACTATTGTAATGAAAAGGGGTCATCCCTTCTTGCTTCTTGTTGATGTCAAAATGCTGAAAGTGTGATCCTGCTGAGTGAAAATAGCACCGTGCTTTTATCTCGCAGCGCCGGGTTGTTCCAGTGCATTAGGTTCTTATTCGGCGCGAATCAGCTAAAATTAGTTTCCCCAAAATATAGGGTTTCCAAATATCACTTGCTTCCGGAACATTTTGTCAAACATAGAGCAAGCTGTTTAGAAAAGAAAAACAAATTCAAAAATTCCGTTTAAGCCTGTTCTTTTTTGGAAGATTTAAATCAGGTGCCATTTTCGTTTCGTTTGTTTACCAGGGAAACAAAAATAGGCGGGCCTGATCTCAGCAGGGATGAAATACTGAGCCAGTAAGACTCGGCAAGCTTGGGTGTGAGTTGACGCCCGTATACAGCGAGCGGAGTTTGAATTGTTTAACCATATAGACATGCAACCCCTGGATTATGAGAAATGTTGTTTAAATTTAAAGATACATCTCTTTTGAAAAAAACATTGTTTTCCTCGTTTGCTTAGCGCGACTTCTCCTGTCATAGGATGCGAGCTGTTAGCCTCTTAGTAAGTAGCCATCCAGAGTGTGCGCATGCTCATATCCAGGGCGGCACTATAAATACAGTCGAACCTTTTTGATATGGACACTGGAGGGACACATATGAAGGTCTGTTCTATGAAGATGTCCGTATTGCAGAGGTAGAGTGGTCTCTTTTGGACAAGCGAAATTTCCGTAATAAGGAGATGCTCGACTGCAACTGCTAAAATTATGGTTTTTTTTTTTAATATTTTGTCAAGAAATTCTCCCGAAATCGTCCGAATGACCCTCAAACAGGTTTGTGCTTTTCAAAGCACCTGGTTTGTACTTTAAAAAGAACAAACCAGAAATCTCTGGATTACCACTCGTTAACTGATCTTTGTACCAGTGGACCTAAGTATCAGCTACGCGAGAGGTGTTCTGCTCAACACGTGTAATAGCTAAGTCGACCTGAAAGACGTTCCTCAGTAGAAGGTGACTTTGACGAAAGTACAACCGGAGCTGCAGCCTCTGTCTTGCTTTGCAGTTGAGTGTAAGATAGAAAGAAGTGACTAACAGAGTGAATGCCCTTAATATAACAGCTGACTGACTAATCTTCTGTTTACGTTATACTACCGAACTAGACATAGCAATTCTTGGTGGTTGTCACGATAATTCGGTTAAACTGAAGGGAAGCTGTCTCAAATCTTAATCCCTATTGACGTTGTTTTTAAATGTGCCCACCTGTCTTGATATATGATCAGCATGGCCAAGGCTACTGAATTTTCAACGTGAGCTTAACATCCAGATTTAGCACAATCACGCAGGTGTGTCTAGAATTATAAAATACAATGGAAACCCGAGATTTCAGTGCGAAGGGACTGGTGTTCGTTATAACGGGGGCTCGTTATATCGGGGTCCTTTTCAATACATTTTAGTGGGCTGAAGAATATGATGGTTCGTTATACCGGGTCTTCGTTATATTGAGGCTCGTTATATCTGAAAATAATTGATGGATGGCATAAGTAAGGCTCGTGGCGGATCATTTTCTTGATACTTTAAGGAAGTCACACGAAAACTGGCAGGCTTCGCTTATCATTTGAATGATAGCTAGCAATGAAAACCCCAAACAACAAAACTGAATACTCAAATAATTTAAACAAACCAATAACTTATACTTAAAACTGCGTCATATCTGTGTCAACTGGCTTTACGGGTCCTTTAAGTGATACGGATTAAAGATCAAAGTTATGAGTCCTAGCGGTGCACGATGTCCCCGCTAGCTGTACCGATATCATGTGTTAAAAAGAAGGTAAACTGAGCCGTGACCGAGCGGAGTCCCAAGTTATCGCAAGTTGAAAGCCTGCGAGAGTTTGCAATTCCATTTGGCCATGACCGGCTTGCGGGTACTTGCGATGGCTTACGATGACCTGCACGCGTTCACTTTGAATTTGCACGCAAGTAAAGGCAGATTTTTACCCGTTTGGCCACCCAACGCAAGTCGATCCAAGTTGCTTTCAGTATATCAGAATATATTTTTCTTAGTTCGGGTAGCGTGCTAGGCTGCACTGAAATGGCTTTTCGTTTTTTGCGAACTTACGTCGAACTTGCATCTATTTGCGAGTCCGTTCAGTCACCCCTCGCGCGTTTGTGTACGCAAGTTTGCATTTCGTAACTTGCGTTGACTTGCGACTTCATTTGGCCAGTGCATAAGGCCGTTCGTTTGTTATTTCTTTCTCAGTAATATTTAACCACTTCGTTCCAAATTAAAAATCATACTGCTATGCGACTGCTACGTTTATGTAAACGCAGCGAACGTTATCTCATGAAAGTCGTACCCAGGTATCATTTAAACACCCCCTTGGACTTGTTTCCTTGTCGTGTAAATCTTAATTTACACTGACTTGTATTTACAGACTCGCGAGTCTCCCGGCCCTCAGGGCCTGTGAATGTTAGATTTTATTTTCTCTTTCATTACAACATGGGAGAAAGCTGAAAGTCACCTCAGTAAGGGCCGGGCATTTGAAAACTATTTTATAAATAAATTTTGCGGAGCCTTCCACAACAAACGAAAGTACAGAAAACCGGCTTTGAAAACGTTTCCTATTCATCAAAGTATTTTGACAATCCATTCAACATACATCATAAAGGTTTACTTTCAGATTGTTTAAATTCTTACTGAATTTCCAATTTCCCCTTTTCCCTTAGCTTGTTTATGTTATCGAAAAATATAAATTCGAAACTGTCGCACTGATTGCATTAATGCTCAAAGCGGGGAGCTCTATACTTACGCCACAAAGTAATTTTACGTGTTTTAAATTAAAAGCTTTAGTTAATGCAAAAATACCTAATGCAAATTTCTACGTACAGTCGAAAATTCTTTGAACAGATAACTGAAAGTTTACGCTTTCGTTGAAGAGGAAGAGAAAAAATTTGTCGAATTTCATATCGGCAAGACGTATCGACCGCAGCAATATACTTGCATGTTAAAATATACCTTAACTGATGAATATTGTGGAAAATACAATTATTTCCAAAACATTCCACAAAAAAGTCAAACATTTGCTTTGACGCGTTTAACGAAGTGAGAGATATCATTTCCCATATTTAACCCTAAAATAAATTAAATGTCGCCTTCAAAATTATCAAGTCTGTCACTTTATGATTACTGGTGTCACTTCTGCTCAAAATGACGTTCACGCTCTAACAAAATATATTAACATTCGGGAAAAATATCCCTTCTTAAGCCGCTAGTGTTTAAATCGAGTAACCTTATTTGAGCAAGGCGGGCTTTAATGCTAAACTTTAGCTCAGCCGGCGTGAAGAATGATTTTTCGATCTTAGAGCTTGCCACAAAGATTCACACTGTTCACAGGACGTAAACATAATGGCGTTTTGTGGCCGCGCTTAATTCTATATTTTACTAGAATCATACAACGCAGGCCTAGGCAACAGAAAGTATATTTATACAATATCATCATCTTCCTAAAAGGGTGTAAGGAAAAACACAAGGATACGGCATAACAACGAAGCTAAAAATAAACAAGATAGCGATGCTAAAATAATCTCTACAAACGTTTCGTTACTAAGACGAAAATTTCCCTAAAAACAAGCAATATTTGTTAGTTACCTTCCAACCCTGCGCACTCATCCCCCAGGAAAACAAACAAGGTCCGATCTTCAGTTCGTTTGGCGTTTATATTTCTCCCAGCCGACCAAGGAGGAAGTTAATTGAACCGTTGAAAATCTGTAAAATAAAACACAAGAAAAACTGGGATTTAAAACTGGTGTAGTTTCTTCCGGTGTGATAGTGACTTTAGGGTAAACTGAACGAACTTAATGTCTAACCAACTGTAAGTCAACTGAAGCGTTTCACTGAAAATGGATTAATGTTGCGGTACAAACGCAACATGAGCGTAAAAAAGGCATGTTTAGTTCTACACAAGGTGTAATGCTTACATGAATGAAAGGAAATCTTAGAATCCGGTTCGACGCTCTTGAATTCCCACTAATCTATATGCCAAAAAAGGTGACATTTTCAAAACAGAAATGGATCCCGAACGAAATTTGCATAACACAAGATTTTCTTGATTTCAGAAGGACAAGCGAGTGTTATCAACCTACCAGGAAGAAACGACGAACTTAAGTCTCTTGCCTGTTAAATCCATGTTTCTTTTAGAGTAGGCTTTTTTGACGCGAAGGCTCATTGAACTCACCGCTGCTCGCTCAGCAAGCTAAAGAAACTGAAGAAAAGAATTTTGGTTTCGATGTTATTACATAATGTTTTTCAATGAGAAAGCTTGCGGGTTGGTTGGTTATTTGTTTATACAGCTTAGGAAGCAAAAACGCAATTAGCAAAAATTTGGTGAAGTAGGAATTTATTAACGATTGGTTGGTAAAATTCTCGAAGTCACAGCATGGCTGTGGTTCAATAACCTTTGAAGAAAAAATTTCACGGACGTTTTTTCCCGTACTTCATTCTTCGTTTCCCGGAAAACTTAAGCACAATGCAAACAAGCAAGTTTGCAATGCGAACTGAAAACACCTGGCGTAGTAAAGTTTTGACAGCGAGTAATTTTTTATACTTGCAAAGTGAACGTCAGTGTTTGACGTCGTTCTAGCTGCGCACTGACACGCAAAAGGGTATTTTTAAAAACTATCATTCCCCGATGCAAACCTTGCGTTGTACAATGTGGTTCTAGATTTTGAGTCTGTGCATGAAATCCCAAATGGTTACTCTGGTTCTAGAGGGTTTCGTTCTAAAAGGAAATTGAGCCCCGAAGCGGCGGCTGCCGGACGCCTTCTGTCAGTCACCTCGCTTCTAGACTCGAGGTCGCTACTTTTATTAAAGGATGGTAAAGGTAATCATTCAATAATGAAATAGCAATGTTCCTATGATCCGTTGACTATGTTGTGCAAGCTAAGGAGGTTTCACTTTCTGGCTGATCTGCCGAACTTTGCCAGAAATCCTCAAGTGTGACCAACACATTTCTAACAGACGAAAGTGAAAATCAGCTAGACTATCGCCGGAAGCTCTTCCCGTGATGAGGTTCACTATGCCAACAAAATAAATTAAAATGAATAAATTAAAATGACAAGTGACTATTGTGGTGAAACCGTAAATACTGAATCCGTTTGGAGCTTGGACACTTGAACGGTCTCCAGGAATGAATGAATTTCATTTACACGCTGAATTTCATTTATTTAATTATTTTTCCCAAAGAATTTTTTAAAACAAGAATCTTATCACTACATTGTCCAGGTCAACTCTTAAAATAAATTTATTGATAAGCAGGAACGGAATATTGTTTGTGAATAGCTCAACAGCATATTTGGAATTTATCCAGCAGGCCCCAGTTGTTCAAAGGTTGGATATCTTTATCCACCGGATAAATCACTATCCAGCGGATAAAATGCACTCGAACCAATGCATTTTATCCGCTGGATAGTGATTTATCCGGTGGATAAAGATATCCAGCCTTTGAACAACTGGGGCCAGATCTATATACCTTGTTTCGATGAGACTCACTCCATTCACAAATGAAAGTCAAATGTCGCCGAGTTTTCTGCAATCCTCGTGTAGGACAAGTCCCTTTCTCTAAGCTAAACCTAAGACAATCTCCTTTTTCTTTATGGCTGTCATCAAAAGTGTACTTACGAACACCAGAGGGGAAAACTATGAAATGGTGAGGTATTGAGCACGTACGCAGTTTAATTATCACGCAGTTTAATTGATGCACACGTATTTTCGAAAAAATAACTTATTTTCAACGCTACTATATGCACTAAATGTCAGACTTCCCAAATAAATCCCTTAACAGGGTGACAGGTGTCAATCACAGATCCTTCCTAATGATCGAAATCCGTTTTCCAAACATGTTATTATAAAAGGATGTCTTTTACAGTATTTAAATTTGGTATGCCATTTGTAAACAGATCACGTTTGTCAGTTGTCTTTTGTAAACCGAAAAAAAGACGTTATTTGGCAAAAAAGTAGTTGGTAGGTTTGTAATAAATTACTTTATTTCTTATGGATCTCACGAAAAAACAAAAGATTAAAACCAAGCAAGTAAAAATCCCCCCGTCTTGTTATAAAAAAAAGACTTTCTACTGCAGAGATAAATTCCTTATAATCAGACATCAGTTTCCGTTATCCTAATCTACCACTGTCGACAAAAATCTTGGGACATCTACACATTTTCTGGGATGGCAAAAATAATTTTTTTTGAAAACGACCCCCCCCCCCGGTCTTCCCCAAAACGCGCACGCAGAGGTTATTTCCAGTTAAACAGCATTGTTTGAGGAGAGAGAGAGAGAGACGGTGGGCGGGGGGAGGGAAGGAAGCAAACTGTTTTGCATGTATCAAAAGAGGATGGAACAGGCAGTATATACATATATGTTTTTTCGAAAGAGCAAATTGAGAATTAAGTTGTTTAGACTGGGTTGTTGCTGGATCGTGTTGTTACTAGTGGGCAATTCTGAACACGGGAATCTGATTGGTCCAATCAACATCTACTGTTGCGAAAACGTTTTGAACTTGAACTTGAACTTTATTTACATAACACGGTAAAAACAACAATATGTGTGTTTTCACAGAGTTATGACAACACGAGTGGGAGTTTCGGGAGAACCAGAGAGGCTTTCGCAGCGGCTGCAACTTCTCCAAAACAGTTCACCTGTGATAACATAACTCGATCCCATAACCTTATGGAAAATAGGTAAATTCCTATTGCTACTTTTACGTCATGTGACATCATCAAAATTCTAAGGCCACAACAAAGTTGCTCTTTTAATATATTCAACACATTAGTGAGATAAATCTTCAAGGAAAGTTTCATGTCGACATGTTGCTTCATTTTACAAACAAAGCACCATGAAATTTGATCTAATTAGTTCCAATTCATGGCAACTCGAAACACAGGAATTCACAAAATGTCATGAAACCGGTATTTTTACTTTACTTTTCGATTTTCAAGTATTGTAATGACGTGAAATGTCATCTACATAAGAGTGGAGAGAAACTAGTAATGTTGATTTCATTGGCTGCCTTATTTCTTGTGTACTGACTTTGATGGTCGCCCTATTGGTGCTCCAAAGAGGAACACCAACATGGCGGACGAATACTGTGTCTTGTAATTTTCTGAAAATTATTTTCTCGATAACTGTGATCTGAAGAGTGCTATTGACCCAGAAATTGTTGTCGGTGTTTGTTTTTACCCACCGTTTAATTCCTTTGTTTCTGAATGCTGCTCGTGCAAGCAAACTCATTCTATAATAACGATGAAAACCAAGAATTATGAAACAAACACTAAAAACGGAACACTTAACAGCTAATTTCGGTGTAAAATCTCTTCGGAAAGCATTAACCGCCACAGAAATTGGGAATTATTTGTAATGAAAAGTTAGACTTTTCTTTGGAGAAATTTCACCTCAGACTTTCGTATCATGGAAAATGTAATTAATTCCTTTGATTTTCAAAAGGACAAATACATCGTTTAGAGTGTGAAATCAGACGCAACTAGCATTTTCAGAAAGCTAAAGAATCCGAGTCAGGATGTGTTAGAAGTTTTCGAAAAATTTTGTGCTGGGTGGCTCTCGTAAAATTCCGAATATGTTTCTGTAGAGTTGTGGTTAAAGTTAACAACCAGTTTGAGCGCATGTAGTATCTGGTTTATTTTATAATTTATACTGATAGTTAACGATCGCGGGGGCTGCCGCATGTCTATTACTTCTGAGGAGACTGTCAGCTATTTTAATCAACACTTAGAAAAGCCAAAAGTCACATTTACATTTATTTAGTGAAGACCCTGAATTAATTGTCTAGTTTTGTTCAAAGACACTACTACTAAGTAAATGCAGTGAAATTATGAATACGTGTGTTTGGCCACGGATAACCAGAATGGAAGTGGATTACAACTTGAAAATGTTGGCCCGACGCTTTCAAGTTCTGCGGTTGCGTCCTGGAAAAATCGTTAAACCAGAAATCATCATTATCGTTATTTCAGTAACACGGTATCACATTTATTAAAATATCATCTTTCTAGTGAGCCGTGATAAATAATTTTAAAAACTCTAAATAAATATAACTATTTGAGTCATATTAAAATAACTACATAACTACTAAAATACTAAACTTCAATACTATATTACTAATTTCTTTCAAACTTATTATGGTTTTCTCTCTGCGAAAATTCACTTGATATTTTACACTTCGTGTTCTACGAGCACTCATGTGTGAGCGAATGTACTTATAATCAATTTTAGCAAGATTTGACAAAACACCAGCAAAATCCCCATGACATAGTTCCTTTACGGCTTGCGCATTGGACACCACTTGTTTGATAATCACAAGCACACAGTGAGAAAAAAAATGAAACTCACCTGTAAGTCGAAGGTTGACTTGGACTTTTATGAGTCATCAGCCGCGAGTGTAGTAGTTGTACAAGAGAGAATGCAGCACTTGCGTCAATTCAGCCTTTAGAGTTCTAAATTATGATCTCAATGACAAAGGCTACAACTAAAACCTAAATTGGGTGGTATAAGTGTGTGATAACTGGGAGGGCGTAAAACTCCTACACTCCCGGCTGATGACGCAAGGAACTCAAATCAACCTTGAAGAATTTTTAATTCTATTTTGTCATAAGGTCGTTGCCTGAATTTTTTCAGGTTTCTTCTTTTCAACCGCTTAGGTTGAAACATCTTCACTGCGATGATCTACGTATAATTCTATCCTTTATCCGCAGTTCAAATATATGAATTTCATATATTAATGTTCATTTAGTCAAGAATGTGTTGTGTACATTAATATAAACGTTTTTCAGCGGTTATAGCCAGCTTGTCATTGTGTGCTTGTGATTATCAAACAAATGGTGACCAGGCTTAACACTTCCAAAAATATATAAGGTCCTAATGACCGACAAGGAAGTCAACGTGAGCTATTTATCGATACTGATAACAAAACAGGGAAAACTTAACCTATCGAGGTTAACTTAATGTGAAAAAGGACTAAAACTTTACAAAGTGCTGTAAAACTACAGATGGGTACCATGAAGCCAGTGTACAGAGACACAGATCAGTACCGTGAGAGGTGTGACGACAGTTAAGAGACTACTGTTGGGAGAAGGATATCAATATGGCCTCTCCGAAGTTGAACTCGGTCTCGGGCGGTCTGGGGTGTGACTCGTCCCCAGTCGTCTTCATGTTGCGCGACGTAAGAGAGACAAAAGAGACTACTGGGGACGAGTCAGGTCTGGGGTAGTATTGTCGGAAAGCCTTCTCATTAGACCACCATGCAGAATGTAATGTCTTTATAATGTCTTTATTCTGTCATTGTCAGCAAGGGAGAAAGTTGATGCAGCTGTTGTGCTGTGGCCTTTAAACTTGAATACCGTATTTTCTCGATTAAACGCCGGGGTCGCTTATTTAAATTCAGCCTCGTAGACCCGACGTTTATTCGAACCCGGCGTTTATTTCTTAAATGCATTTTTCAGCCATCCATTTCTTATCATCAGTACTGGAAGTTTATTGAATTAAGAAGCAAATTTGAACAAGAACGTTAAAAAATGTGAAACAATGTCACCAATCTTGTCTTATCTCAGTGAATCTGGTAAGTCATTTATCATAAAACACCACTGACAGGAACAGTGATTGAACTTTTCTCAACGTTACATTTCTCCTTGAAACACACGTAGTACCCAGGCGTTCTCTTCCCACTCACTCGATCGACTTGGCGCGAAATATGACGTCATCGAATGACATACCTCGGTGACGTCATGGCATTTCGCGCCAAGTCGAGTGAGCGGAAGGAGTACGCAGGCTGGATATACGTGACTAACGGAGCAGTTGGATGCAGGTTCCATTTCGGAGGTCTATTGTCCTTTTGTGGTACTCCTTTAGGTGTGTGCAGAGGTTCAAAGCGGTCAAAAGCACGACTCGTGCGCAGTTCCTGCCATAATCAGTTACAAAAGAAAACACAAACAAATGTCGAAAGTTTCACTTTATCTGCAAAACGTTTTACTTCGAGCATGTGCTCAGAATGAAGTAACGGGCATCCACAAGTTTTATCGGCGCGAAATTTTATTTATCGGGGCATTTTATGTATCGTTTTCATACGAACTTCGCGCTCGTAAAAGTCTGAACTGATTCAAACTTCAAGGTTCTGAAAAACCGGAAGTGACGTTGTTTTTTGCGTTTAACCGCTGTGAAGTGCAGTGTGAAGTGTGAGGTGTGTGATAATACAGAACTTTCCATCATTTGCGCAGAATTATAAGACGAGGTTTGTGATGTGGGTACCTGCGCAGGTCTGCTTCACTTGTCAGTAATTCAACGCTTGTTGGTAGACAGTTCCATGTTATCAGTGGTCAGATGCCTACTGATTGTTTGGCATCTCTGCCCTCCGGAGGAGACTCAACAGGACTGTCAGCCTTAATGTGAGTTCCCTCAGGTGAAGTTCTGAGGCTGGCGTACTTCCATGAAAATGGTTCAGTCAACACAATGCTCGAGTCATGGTTTGATTTACATCGAAGTCGATCGAGGCAATACAGGGCGAAGCTCAAAAATTCCTTTCGTTGGTTAATTGTCCTTATGGGTCACGAAGCATCACATTGGAGCTTCTCCTGCAATGCATTTAAAACCGAGATGAGGGTTTTAGAAGTGTCAACGTCTTCTAACTGAGGTTTATCGGGAACGACAGAGGCGATTTGCTCGTTTTCGTTGGCGGCTGTGACGCTGTTCCTAAAGAAAGGGTGGGCAAAACGGTAAAGAGGAAGAAGAAAAAATTCAAAAATTTAAGGCAGAAACGTAACACTTAACGTCTCGCACGCGTAGGGCTAAATTCCTGTAAATTCCTAGTGAATGCTTGGAGACTTGCATGGAGTATTGCACCAGTTACCACTCGGCAACGACCTTGGCTGATGACGAAATAGAATTAGGGGTCGTGCATGCAAGTTAAAGCAAGATGCAAAAGGAAGGGACGAATGTGTTAACCTCGGTGCCACGTGCTCACTCTATACATTTCAAGCCTGACATGAAGTCATTAAAGGTCACAACAAATGAAAATAACATATTTTATTGCAATTTATCTTTGGGGAAACCATTAACACAGCATTAGTAAATTTAAACTCCGATTTCTCCTTAGTTATGACAGTGACCATTCACAAATTTCTCTTTGACGATTATTACTGCCCACTGTGAACAGAAAAGTGAGGAGAATTTGTATGTCTATGTTCAAGAGGTCAAAGTGAACCATTTTTAAGAAATTCAGTCCAACTCTAACCTGCTTAAACTCTTTAGCTTATCGTATTTGCTTAAAGTGCTTGTAAAGTTCTTTTGTGTGTGGCCTTTCATCTTTCTCGATGACTTGAACTTGTTTACTGTTCGCGTTACATAAAAAAACATAGAATACTAGTATTGTTAGTGATTGTATAAATTGCAAACCGAAACATTAACACCAACATCTAAGGGCGATTTGTGAGGGACATATTTCGAATTGAATGCATTAAAAACCTTTGCTCTTCCGATTTCCAAGTACAGAAAAAAAAAATACAAACAGCCAGAGAAAAAGTAATGACTTCAAAATATCCGAAAGTTGTCCCATTGAAACGCGCCCCTTTATATTACTTAGCTCCGCCATTGGTTCTCTACTAACTATGCATTGGCCAACTACGAGGCTAAAACCGCGGGCTCAGAGATGAAAGCTGTATAAATAAGAAAATTAGAATTTCATTTGCAAAGCTTGTTGACAAAATTGTCCCCTTCCTGTCATGTCAATTAGTAAATAAATGATCCGAGCTAAAGCTAGCCATTGAAAGCACTTTATTTAGCCTGACGCGATTGTTGCGCGTGAGTTACGCTGCGTCATATTTTATGACTTGTGCAAAAAAATTCATTTGCCAAAAATGGAAACAAAACGAAAATTGATAACAAACGAGCTTAAATGATAGTTGTGTATCATTGGTTACCATAATTTTAATATAAATTTTGTTTGGTTGCTTAATATTGTTAATAGCTATTTCTTTTTTTTTTTTTACTTTGATAATTGTATCATGACAGTTACCTCAAGACAGTTATCTACCACCCATTTTACACGAATATTTCTTCAATAATTAATGACATACTGCACAATATTTTCGAACTTTTGAATATCTGAACGCAAAGCTTACCTTATTTTATTTTTATATGCAATCGACACCTCTTTCAGCAAGCAAAATTCCCTGTAATAACTTCTCCCCTTCCGGCAAATCCCGCCTCAGAGAAAACCTTTCAAACAAATATTTACCCAGGATTCATTGCCATAAAATAAAAGTAAGGCAAACGTCTAGCACGCATTATCATTTGGCAATTTAGTCTGTTTCTCAACGGGTCTCTGTGTCATTTTGTAACACTAGAAGCGGACATAACAAGTAAAACAAGACTAAAAAATGAGGCTACAACTGAATCTCTCTGAGCGGCTATCTCGTGAATGAAAAGCGTTATAGAACCCATTCGAATCAGTTCGAACCTAAACACGGTATCTGAGGGAGTCATTTATAAAGACGGTCTATTTAAAAGCATACGAATGCATTGACCAATGGCCTGCGAATACATCAACCTTTTCATTACCAACAACCTTAAGTCTTTCATTCTCAAAATCAAACCTTGTGGTTATAATTTCAATTTGAGTCAGTGTATAAGGCCCTCGAGTCTGGCCACTCAAATGCCGTGCTTTGTCTTGCCATATTTCACAAAATGAGGTTCCTCTTTTTAGGTTGAGCACGACGCATTCGGAAGAGAAACTGAGAACTAGGAGAGCGATGAGAGGCGTCTGTAATCGCAGGCTGTGGTCAACACTAAATGTAGAATATTTATCGCGCAAGGGCAGCTCGCTTATTACCATATCGTGCTTTGTCGTTTGCTTAGAGTCCTAATCGACTTGATCTCAGCCACGCGAAAATCAGAGTTACGTCGAACAGCTTGGACCGGAAGTACAACATCACTCCCGTTTAGAAACATCTCACTTCCGCTTCGCTCACTAACTGTCCCAAAGGAAACCCGCCTCAGGTCCCCTGATCCAAACTTTGTCTTACTTCGTCTTCTGCACGGTTTAAGTCCAGCACTACTCTCATGGCCACTGTCATAACTTGCAACGTCACTTCCGCTAAGTGAAGGATTACTTCCGCTTCCGAATGATGACCGACTGGAGGCGCTGTGGTAATCACTTCCGTCAGAGCCCAGGCTTCCTTGGCTGAGCCAGCGCTTTGGTTTCAGCGGTTTCTCCATAGTTATTTCCTGATGCTCGGATTCGTTGGACCCCAGACTTCCTCTACTACGCCAGTGCTTTGGTTTAAGAGGTTTTTTCGTCGCTATTTCTGTATGATCGGATCGTTCAGAGCCTAGACTTCCTCGGCTAAACCAACGCTTTGGTTTCAGGGGGTTTTCCATTGTCACTTCTGAATGGTCGGAATCGTCGGAGCCCAGACTTCCTCTACTGCGCCAGCACTTCGGATTCAGCGGGTTTTCTATGGTTATCTCTGCGTTGTCGGATTCGTCTGAGGAGTCGAATAATGAAGCATGCTGGGAAAGCTTGAAATCCTGGATGCTGTTGTTTAGATTTAGGAGCTGCTCAAGTAACTCCATGTCTTGTCTTCTTAGAGAGTTCTAACGAAGAAATGGGAAAACAATATTAACAATGAAAATAGTGTCTATTACACAAACTAGTGAGTAGCAGCATTCGGTGTTGGTTGATAACAAAAAATACAAGACATACTGCTGAGAATTATAGCAAAAACCCTAAGTGACCCACAAGGACCAATAGTTTATATTGTGGCTCCTAAAATATCAACAAGAAAGGTAAAAGAATATCTAAATGAGTGGTCTAGTGAAAACGTTTTAATATTTTTTGCCAGTGAATTGGGATGGTCCGGGGTGATACCTCCGGGTTGCCTGACCCTTTTTGTGTGTGAGGTTGAGCGCCAATATCCACTGATGCTTTTGCCGACTGGTCCTGACACGCCTCGTATGGGTACAAATTGTTAAACGGGAAAAGGTTTGTCTTAGTATCACCTTTGGCAGATTTCTTTCCCAGTATTTTGAAAGATTGGCACCAGCTAGCTTATTTAAGAGGCGCTGACTGTAAAAATCGAGAATCGGCGGACAAGCTCAGAAAATCGAAAATCCTGATAACTTGCCAGAAGAACACTTTTGGGGAGCTATCTTCGAAAATATTACTTAAACCTTCTGGAATTCCATTGTTTTCGGGAAATTCGGAAAAACGGTTTTGCTTAATTTATTACGCAATAATCAGGCTTAAAACTAAACTAATTGAAAGCGCTTGCTTTTAAACAGTTTGCAACGCCAGAAAACAATTTTAATTTTAAATGATAGCAATACTCTTCTACTTACTATCAATGGGAATTGCATGGAGTTTTGCGTTATTTATATCGTTTGGTGGTTCTTTGAAACAAAGGCATTTTGCGCACTTCGGAAAAAGGCAAAAATTGGTAAACTACAGAGGCTTAAAATGGGTCTTGGTATGTCTAATATTGAACTGAAATAAACACTGTGATAAAGTTTGGCCCTACTTCTATTGTGATATGAAATAAAAAATCTGGGCAATTCAGGCTCGCGCTGACAAAAAGAAGAATTCGCGAACCAGTGTTGCCAAAATTTGCATAATGAAATGAATGAAATAAAAAGTAGTAGTTTGGTGAGCTCAATTTAGAGGAGTTTATTTACTGAAGACACACAAAGAATGAACTAAAACATTCCTTCAATCTGTTCTTGCATTGTTTTGGGCTTATACTATTTCTACGTAAAACTAAAGAGAAGGCGAAGAAGTTTTAAAAGTTCTACACAAGCTGTTGCGTGACTTGTGCCTCGTGAATGTGTTTTGTCAACTTGTCAACCTACTTGTGGCAGTTTTTAAATGCGGTCTCCTACATTGGCCGCTGTTTTATGCATGCATGGCTAGTTCTCCAGCGAATACCGTACGCATCCAGGGTTGTGTTTGGGGCATACTGCCATGTGCAGCTGATATTCTACTGGGACGAAAATTCCAACAGGCAAGTCTGGAATTAGTTTCGTATACATGTAACACCATTCTCTTCGAGAGAAGAAAACGGCCGTTGACAAAACCTAGATCGGATCGGATCGCATCGGATTGACAAAACCTGGATCGGACTCACAAAACCAGGATCGGATCGGATTGGATTGAAGAAACCCGGATCTGATCAGTGAAAGTATCCCCACTAAAAATAGTCGTGTGGCACCTCTGGATCAAGATGACAAAATAAACAATAAGTCAACCACATTCTGCGGTCAACCACATTCTGTTGGATCTCTGCCACATTCTGTGTGAGAGATCCAAGCGGAAAGACAAAGAGGAATGGAGCCTAAAGTAACAATTATATCAAGATAATTCGCGTCTTTACTGTCCTTTACTTGAAATTTTAGCTATTAATGAATCGAGCTGTAAACTATCTGTGGCTGAGGCTTTCTATCTCAATCATGAAAATACACGATGATTTTGGATTTGTACACAAAAAATCTGCGAAAATTGGTCATATGACTGAAGGATCTACCCCCTTCCAAAAATCAGGGACAAAAATACGATTAGTAAGGACAAAAATATTTCAGTTTGAGACCCTGTTTTGTCATATAACAACTAATGAAATTTTGCATATAAATTGTGTGTCGGATGTGTGTTTTCTTTAGTTTACGCTAAATCAAATTGTTAAAATGAACCAGAAAAGGGCTGTGGATGGATATTTGTGTTCATTGTAACGTCTTCAAAACATTTTACATACAAAAGTTTCCAAAGCTAAGATAATTTGACTAGACACTTGTGAATATCCGGCGGAAATGAAACTATAATGCTCCTGAATGAACACGGCTGTCACTTGAAAATAAACTTCGAGCATACTGTCATTACTTGAAAGGGATTTTTCACAAAACCTGAGAAACAAAATCAATAATTAAACCTACATTTATATTAGAAAACAAACGGATTAGTTTCTCATACAGTGATAGCTTGCATTGTTTAATAGGTCTAAAGTAACTACTATTCTAAACTTACTACCTTAGTAGAACACTTTTTTTTTTTTCAGTTTTGATAAGATGAAATCAAGCCTTTTGCTCAAACTTAACACCTTTTTCGTCATGCTGGCTAGGAACACTATACCATCGTGTGAATCAGGCTCGTAATTGTCGGCGCAGATCTCATATTCCACCATTCTAGAATCGGGACAAAAACAGAAGCAGATATCCTTGTTATACGGCTATTCTAAGAGCATTAAGTTCCGTTTTATTACACTTTGTGAGGTAGCTGTGGTTTCACTCTAAAAACCTTTTAATCATATATCAATGGGTTCAAGTTCCAAGTACGGAGTGACTGAATACGCGAGTTATCTTGATATCTTTGTTACTTTATGCTCCATTCGGTACTGACTTTGAAATTGCACATGCTTTGGCACACGTTATCAGTGCCTCAGTTTCTTCTACATAATTCCGCCTAGATCTCTCCCTCTAGAAAAAATATTCTTTTCATTAAGTAGTTTACAGAGTGTAAATCCATAACAATAAACAAAAAGTCTTCACGACAAAACAGAGAAGAAAGAGCATAAACAGTGCAATGACAATCACTTTCTTGATCTCTCTTCGACATCTTGATCGGCACAGATACCACTTGACCATTCTTAATGGGAATTTGAAATGTGCCTACCTACGATCCGGGTTTTGTGAGTCTGATCCGATCCGATCCATCCGATCCGATCCGATCCGATCCGGTCCGATCCGGATTTTGTCAACGGCCGAAGAAAACTGCGACATAGTATGTTGTTGTGTACGTGACTCGATCGCTCTTTTCAAATGGCTACTAAGATTTTGGGCGACTTGTTGAAATGACGCTAATTTGGCCAGGAAGCAAAAAAGCATCATTATTATGATTTATATGTATTTGTCAAAAAATGTGCTGTTTCTATCAATATTATTACACTTGTATAAATATGTCTAAAATTAAACGCAAACCACGAACGTCCTGGCAGCGGGATCGGTATTTAATATGAGTTCTTAATGCGGCTGTATATCTAAGAGATATCAATACACAGTTTGTTTGGTTTTACTTTGCAAAATCGCTGAGTACTCTTTCACAGTTTTGGAGGAAAAGATTTTCATTGAAGAACATTTTCACGTTTGAATGAACGTGAAGTGATCGGTTGCGTGACTGGATTATTACGAGTGGTACTTTGTGTTCCTTACCTTACACAGCCATTTTAGCTCTCAATTTATACGCGTACGTCAACTTTAATGATTTATTAAAGAAACGGTTTGGATTTTCGAGAACATTAAGTATTTTCCCAAAGAAACTGCAAATAACAAAGAAAGGCCACTGGTGCTGCAGAGTATAGACATCTGACAAAATATGATAACCTTCTGCACTCTAGTTTCACCAACAAGTTTCCAGATTTGTTCGTAATTCTTCAGAACGATAAATGAAGATATGATACCAGCGAATGCATCATCTAGTAGAAAGACCATCTGAAAATAGTTACGGCAAACGATTTGTCATATTTCAAGTCGTCCTTCCATTACAGTTTTTTTTTTCTATTATCCAAATTATGCAAATTTTGGCAACACTGGTTCGCGAATTTTGTCAGCGCGAGCCTGAATTGCCCAGATTTTTTATTTCATATCATAAAAGACGTTGAGCCAAACTTTATCACAGTGTTATTTCAATTCGATATTAGACATACCAAGACCCATTTTAAGCCTCTGTAGTTTACCAATTTTTGCCTTTTTCCGAAGTGCGCAAAATGCCTTTGTTTCAAAGAACCACCAAACCATATAAATAAAGCAAAACTCCATGCAATTCCCGTTGATAGTAAGTAGAAGAGTATTGCTATCATTTAAAATTAAAATTGTTTTCTGGCGTTGCAAACTGTTTAAAAGCAAGCGCTTTCAATTTGTTTAATTTTAAGCCTGATTATTGCATAATAAATTAAGCAAAACCGTTTTTCAGAATTTCCCGAAAACAATAGAATTCCAGAAGGTTAAGTAATATTTTCGAAGATCATAGCTCCCCAAAAGTGTTCTTCTGGCAAGTTATCAGGATTTTCGATTTTCTGAGCTTGTCCGCCGATTCTCGATATTTACAGTCAGAGCCTCTTAACAGTTTTGCAAAACCATAAAACTAGAACAGTCTCCTTTTTCCTCTTGCGTGCGAAAATCACCCATCGCGTGGAACTCGCGCGCGACCTTGCGCGTGTTGCGTGTTTCTAGCCATACCCGAGAAAAAGGTACTATTTGAAGTCTATAAAAAGAACTCACAACCGAGTTTACGTCAAATCTTCGTGATGCTACCCATGAACGTGCTTTAGGGACAAGACGTTTAATTTCCAAAGTATGGGGTTTGTTTACCGCAGGATTAAGTCAAGATTTATGTAAAAGCCGAATTGACTCAAAAATGTTTGCCTTAATTCAACGGAAACAAAAGTGACTATTCCCGGAATCTTGTTGTTCTCAGTTCAGAATAACGATTAACGATTTCTACAAACAAAACTTTGGCTCATTGACGCAACAAGGAATGAGAAATGACGTGATTTAACTCATGCCAAAGGAGGACACCGTGATGTTATTTAGAACATTCTATAGTAACAATATGTGTAATTTCTAAGATATGTCGTTTGTTTGTCCAAGATTTATGCTACAGCTGAATTAACTCAGCGCTGTTTACCTTGACCTAATAGAAAACAAGAGTGGCAATCATAGAACCCCGCCACAGCGATTTTTTTAGCATTTAAACGGACTTTTGCACCGATAAGACTGGTGAACTTTGAAGTCACAATTTCCTCTTAATACAAAGAATTTGCTTTTATGTTGCAACCGAAAGTTATCCTGTAAATTCACTTGGAAATAAGAAACACTGAAATGCCTTATATAAGTAGGCGTACACATATTTAACATTCAGCAAAGTATCAAAAAGTCTTGTGGCATGTTTCCAAAAAGGCTCTTCTAAAACAAAGTGTTTCAGGAAATCTAGAAAAGTGGTGTTTTGTTGTCGGAATATTTATGACTTTACAGAAGATAAAAAAGAAACTGTTATTTGAAATTGCTCCTGATAAACAACAAACAAAACAAACAATATTCTTGGCGCAGAATATGTCTATTAAGTCGTTGTCGCACTATACTTGACAGTTTTTGGTTGTCTTAAATTAGTCCAAAGATATACTTAAAGCTTCCTTGGCATTGTTTCAATTTTCCGGTTGGTAAAGCCCTCGCCCCCCTAAATAGCCGGCAAAAGCTGCTTTCGCGTGTTCTGCCCAGCACGCGGCCTTAAAGTGAAATAATCATCCAAAAATTAAATTGGGTTGCTTTCGTATTCCTATGGACAAAAAAGTTCTTGAACTTCTTCTTATAGTCTCCAAAAGTTCTTTTGGCGTCTTACATGTGGAAACGACTAATGTCGCTAACCATTTGAACGAATAATATAACTGAATCACTTTTGCTAGTTGTCACAGCTTACGAGTTGAAGATTGAAAATGCGACAATTTCTGCCATTGTAGGATTAAACGTTTGTTGAAGCTTATTGTTGTAGCAAGATCGTACAGGAACTCAATGATGCTTTCTGGAAACAGAAACAACTGTCCCCTTGGAACATAAAACATCTTGAACATCTCGAAGGTAGGCCATTATTGTCCCTAATTGCGACCATTTTACCGGTATATAAAATGACATAGAAAAGCCGCCAAAATGCGCTTTGTGAAGACAGAAACAAGACAACCTTCCATGCACATGTTTGAAAATGGTCGATTTGGCATCCAGCTCACAGAGGAAATCAATTTTCCTGCGACTTTTAGGCAATCTATTACGCGATTAATTTTCGTGTAATTTTAAATCGTAAACCTTTGAAAAACTATTTAGCACTACAACGGTTTTATTGAAAGCGGTTCGCATGTGAAGACAACAGTGAATTTAAAAGAAATTCACACTTTTAAGGCACAAGAATTAGATCTGAAACAAAGGACGCAAAAAGCAAATTCTATAGATTTTTATAGCCATTGTGTTACGTAGACATCGCGGTCAGAACAAGGGAAGGAAAATCTGCAATGTACGCAAAATTTCATGCAGACAGAAATACAGAATTGGGTTGAATAATAGTAATAAAGTGAATGAAGGAATCATGTTTGGTTTCTCGCAGAACGGGAAAGTTATAACAGCTCACGTTTATGTTAAAGAACATTGCTAAGACTACAAAGACGTATCGCCATTTCTCTATAAAACATGCTGCTTAAGATCAATTATCGATTGTGATTTACTCACCATTTCGTGGCGAAGTTTTGCAAGCGAAACATCTAGAGAGCCCTTGCGTCGATTTAGCCCGCTTCTTTCTGGGACCTTATCTTCGGGATCGCCGCACTGTTCCACTTTTCGGGGCAAACTTGCCATCGACTGTGCTTTTACAAGCCTCGGGCTGACTTGAACACTCGCAGGCTTTAGATTTATGTTCAAAACACTTCGTTTTACCTCAGGATCGTTCTCCAAAATTTTTGTCTCTGCGACATCTCGCGCCATTTCGCTATCGGATTCTCCTATCCGCTCACGCGTAAATTCGTAACTTCCACACACATAACCAGTTTTCATTTTGCGTTCTTCGCTTTCAAAGAACGCTGAGTCTAAACAAGTCTCACTTCGCCATTGTTGAGGCCTTTCGTTAGTAACCTGCTGCCAATCTAATACGGTAATGATTTCACTTCTTGGACGAACGAAGATTTGCCTTCGCGGTATCGCTGTTGAACCCATGCTGACCGGTTTACCTCTACCGAACATTAACCCACGCTCTTTCTGGGCAAGTTAAAACCCGTCGTCGGTTAAGATATTGTTGTGTAACGCTCACAACTCGCCGAAGTCAGAGATCCGGCGGAAATTAAACGAAAAGGTGTGACGTGATTTATCTGAAGGAAACAATCGGCCATTGACCTCATGGATTTGGCACAATTCTTTTGTTCTGCAATTCAATGCGCAAACCGCACACCGCAGCAACAATCAAAGCAGTTTCTTTGCTAAATCCGCATTTTAATACCGGTAATTTGCTGGAGGCCCAATGAGCAAAAAAAGGCAAAAATAACTTGGACAGTTATTCTTGAAGGAAACAAAATAGAGACTCAGCTTAGAACTTGCGATAACGAAAACAATAAAATTTCAACTTAACTCGAGTTAAGTGCTGTTTTGCCTTTCTGAAAGCTTATTCTTTTCGCACCTCCACGTAAAATGCTCTTCAAGGGTTGAAAGCATTCTTTCAATTTCTTCTTTATTATCAAGAACAATCGCTATTTGGATAGCAGGAATCGAGGTGCCATGTTTAAGGCGAGGATTTTTACATATGAATACTCATTCGTGACGAAGTTTTTTAATCCCCCGCAAATAAAATTAAGAGAAATTTACCGTCCACGCGACGAAGCACGATTTTCTTGCAGGGTGGCAAGTATTTAGTGAGTGTTTATTTTCTTCCAACTTCATAACTTGAAAAAAATGTCAAATTCCGTTTCGCAAAACATTTGAAAACGCTAACTTGCTTTCATGGAATGACCACACTTAAGGATTTCATCAACTACAAGATTTGACCGTGAGAATTAAAAGCTTGACAAAAAAAATCGCCGATTTCTGATAATTGAGGCCCCGCCTATAGAATCTTATTTTCCAATTATTCAAAGTATGTTTTTTAAAAAGCAACAAATCGTTATGAAAAACGTCATCGGTCATTGTGTAGAATAAGGAAAGAATTTAAATTTAAACTAGAAAACAAATATTGATATAGAAAAAAAAACAGCAGCATTATTTTAGCGGATTCCGCCAGCAAAATTTTGGAGATAAAAATAATTCCTAGCCGGACCAAAAGAACAAAGGTAATTCGCCTATCATGCCATTCAGTTCAAGGATATTAAAAAATTTCTTGTAGTGACGAAATCAATGCTAAATTTAGTTCAGAAAAGTCTCGCTCATGAATTGTGCAAACTCAATGGATACAATCTGTTGACAGATAGCCTGCGTAGCAAGCGTTCCCTTTTCCGCACTGTTCGAAGAATTTTCGCTTTGGCATTCCTCCCATTTTTTTGCCCTTGCCCCAATTTGGCGCGGCCTCAAAAAGGGAAAAACGCTTTCAACGTGCGGAAAAGCCTACAGAAACGCTTGTTACACAGGCTATTTCACAGACGTTCTATTGTCTTAAGGTTGTTTAGCGCGAGAGCGGACGGTCGCGAGTTCTATTAACCAGCGCAAGCCCAGGGGTAGAGGAAGAGAAAATAGAGTGTAGGTTTTTTTTCTTCTCGCACGCTCGCATTTCCATGGAAAAAATAATAATAATTAAATAAAAAAGACGGCAACAGACTACAATGTATAAATCTTTAGTGGAAGGAATTGGGGAACGGTGACGGATAGGACGGGGCCCTTCTCATTTGCCATAAACTTTGCTCCTGGGGCTTGCGTCTTTCGCGGCGGCTTCCAACTCTATGCCCCTGATATTTCAAAATAACACACTAAGTGAGCCTGCTCGTACGCCATTTAAACGGACATCTCCGTAACTACGGACTCCTCTATTTTAAAGACACTCATTCGCTTGATCCCGAAGAGGCACACTTCCATACAAATTATACCTCTGTGATACGGACACCTCCATAATAAAAACACTTTGTTCTATCCCTTTGATGTCCGTATAAAAGAGACAGTGAAGAGGTTCGACTGGTCTTACAAACGTCCGCCATTTTGAATACGGAGAACTGAGAGAGACTGGGTTCTCTCTCCAGTCCTTTCTAAAAAATGTAGGCAAAACAAAGGACAAGCAAAGGGCAAGCAAAGGACCATAATTGGGTTACAAACTTCTTGCCTGTACAATAGAAAGGAAATCAAAAGTCCTCCCCCCCCGCGCCTCCTTCGGTGGGTTACCTGACCCAACGTAAAGGAAACAAGTTTTCAAAATGGGCGTTTTGCAGTCCCGTGAGGAGATAAGAGGTAATGGAGTGGTTTGTATTATAGCCAGGTAGTGCTTCGAATTGTTATAATGAAGTGTGTGGATTGACAAACAATAATGATACAGTTTTATTATAAAAAAGAGTCGTTAAACCAGATTACAAAATAGACTAAAGGTGACTTGGATAAATAATTTTATGAAAGATATGTCTAAATGCTGTACTCAGAAAACATCTGAGTCTCCAGCGGAAATCGAACGAACCTCTGACCATCCAGGTACGGATTGGATGTTCAAACTAGCGAGCTAAACTGAGACTCTTGGTAAACAAGGTAATACAACTTAACAAGACATGCGTCATAGAGCGCTTTTCAAATGAGTGTCGTAAAACCAAAACCAAAGTAATTACCCCAGCCAATCACAACAAGCCAAAATTACCCAACGAACCAATCAGAACTCGAAGCAAATACATGTAACCGGCGTCAAGCGCGGGAAAACGCGTGCGAGCGCAAGCAAGTCGCCACTGATTGGTTTGACTTTTACTCCTGATTGGTCGAGAAAGTGGCGCGAAAGGTTTTAACCAATCACAGAGCGAAGTAAAGCAAAACCAAAGCAAAACACGAATTACTTTCGACACTCAATTGAAAACCGCTCTATATGAACCTAGTTGCATGATTTTGCTGGCCACGAGTCTCTCCCTAGCTCAGTGGTTAGTACGCGATAACATAGCAACCACGAGAAAGAGTGTTTCGTGAGGATATCCAAACACCGAGAAGTAGGTTGAGCCGAGCTTTTTAAACCGACTTCGAGGTGTTTAGATACCTGATGAAACACTCTTTCAACTGTTTAATATAGCTTCTCAAACCGTTTATAATGCTTAGACAAAATTAAAAGCAAAAGTTTGCAAAATTTTATGCTAATTAATGAGCTTAAGAATAGGTTAACCAGTACCTGAAATTTCTGGCGAACTGGACTCGATGGGCTTATCTTATTCGTAATACAATGAAAATGTAAGACCCTAAAGTTCCGATAGTTAACACGTTCCTAGCCTGCGTGCAGACGTCTCCTATTTCCTTTGCTTCTGAGTGAAGCAAAGGAAATAGGAGACGTCTGCACGCAGGCTAACAGGGTCCTCGTTTTGCGATTTTGACCCTTAACTGCCTTGTTGAAGGTGTCGTTGCTAGTGTCGTTATAGAATATTGTTTATGAGATACCTTTTTTTTCAATAGCAGTTCTAACGTATCAGTTTTTCCTTGATTTTGCAACCTAATAGTGTTATTTAACAATTTCCAGATCCTAAATCCCAGTTCGTTAAAGGTGTATTCAAAAGCTTTCTTATAAATAATGAATCCTGAGAAACCACCTTAAACCTCCTAACTTTTGACACCGGGAAAAACCGGGAAAAATTATATTCATCCATTCAGTTGAAGAACTTCGTTACTTCCTAATAAATGACCTTAAATTTTCTTTATAAGCCTGATATAACGAATAAAAATGCACTTGAATTTAAATATATTTTCTTCAGCCTCCTACCTGCGGAGGCTTATATGTCAACTTAAAATTTACTTTTGCGCATTTCCAGATGCGGTTACTAGCTATTTAACATTTTACGTTTATTATGATAGTTGCCTATATCGTAGCTTATCTGGAACCACGCACGTCACGTTTCCACGAGGCAAGCGATTTTCGCACTCGCTGGCGACATTCGCGCTCACTGGCGTATGCTTTTCGCTCGACTATCCCTAAGCGGAAAGAGAGACTACTCGTAGTCTAGTAACGCCATCTTTATTTGTAGTTTTTACACCTACTTTTAATTTAGTTTAATATTGTGTCTAGTACATTTATGTTGCCCGTAAATTTGTGTTATATCAGTATTCCATTTTAAACTAGCTATGCTAAACTGATGCTCCTGTATTAATATTGATTTAAATAAAAATAAACAAAAAAATAGTAAACGTCAGATCCCTATAAGTTCATCTTGCCTATAACGAAATGGGTCAAGATTCTCATTTTGTACCGGGAATTTTATACTCACAGCACTTAAACGCATTGGTTCGTTTCATGCTCCCGTTAGTTTTGATAACCATTTCATGTGTTGCAAAATAAAACTTATACGTACCTCTATGAAAAATTTTTTTGGTAATATAAGTTCCTATCTCGTGTCGGAATGAAAGTCGTATCGGTCCGCAACACTGTAACAACTCCTAAGTTAAAGTTAAACAATTTCTAGATCCTCGACATCATCAGCACTGCTTTTGGAAGTTTTCTCCGGTGTTTCACCAGGATGAGTCACCTTATAGCTGCTCCGGTGTATCCTTTGACGAATTTTTTCCCAAGTTGTCTCAGTGGGCTGTGGAAAAAAAACTTTCACATTACAAGAAACTCTTATCTCTACCGGTAGGTAAAAAGTAATTAAGGAAAACAGAAAAAATTTGGCTGGACAAAAATTTTTTAATGAATTTCCCTCATCCACACTAAAAATAAGGTTGACGTCAGTTTTCAATTCTTACTAAATTTCATCAAAGCTCCCAGTCTTAGCCGAAGATTGGTGAGCGCCGTCGTCCCTCCTCCGAGCTCGACAAATTTTTGTCAAAGGTCAAAACACACTGAGGCTACATCAATCAGGTAAATTTGATCTCGGTTTTCAGTTTTCCAGTAGTTAAAAGTATTATACAAGGAGCTGAAGGCACGACTATGTGAAGAGCAAAAACGTAACGATCACCTCAGACATAAAGCCATGTTACTTGAGCTCCTTCGCGATTGATCCAGTCTGCTCAACTTGACTTGCTCATCAGTTGTGAATGAACTATTCAGGAACTTAATTGGTAGGGACGGTGTTCACGTTAAGGAATAAAACGAAAAACAATTGCTTGCTTGTGTTCACGTTCTCCTTGATAGAACTTTGAATTTGAATAGGTGACGTCGCTGTTTTGCAGAGGAATGCACACGTGCAGAGGCATTGTTTTGCTGATCATAGGGTTTCTCTCTTTTTCCCGTCCAACGAGGGCACGCCCACGTCAAAACTTAAACTTAGATGCATCAAATTACGTCACGAGTTTTGCTCAAGGCCAAAAAAAAAAACTAGTGCGAATAGATCCATTAATTTAGAATCAGTTCAGTCACTTACACTGGTTTTATTTTGGACACTTGTAAATGCATCTGCTGCTCTTTGAACGGTATCAACCTTGACTCGCCTTTGTCTCATTTTTACCTATAAAAGACGAAGAAAATTCATCAGTAAGAAATATGATCAGTTTATAACGACGAAAAACATATGACAGGGGTGGTGTCTTACCCCAGGTGCGTTTTCTGGGAGAATCCGATAACGGATTTGGAATCTCAGATGACCTGCATTCACCCTTACGAAAAAATGAACAATCCGAAGAAGGATTACTGGCTAGGACAATGCAGGGCCCGTAAGATTGGTCTTGCATTTGTACCTTATCCAATTACTAAAAAAACAGGCACTATCTCCAGTATTGGCCAAGAATGTGCTGCAGATACCAACATCTTTATTATCAGTGTATTATCTCAGCTACTGTTTCAAAATCACTAAATACGTTAAAAAACACTCCCACTCACAGAAATGGTATACAAATGAAATGATCCTGACTAATAATGATGTCTGCTTTTCTAGAGGAAAGTTTTTAAATATGATTACGAAATCATTACCAAAGTTTCATTTTCATGAGACGAATACTATGGCTAAAAACAAAATGGTGGGACAAGCAAGTCTGCACGTTGGGAGACCGCTTGTCAAAAATTTTTTTTGAATCCTTCCCTCCCCTCCCAACCCCCTCCCCCCCCCCCCCAGAGACCCGCAGATCAGGAATCTCAAAAATATGGATTTAGATTTATTTGACCTGAAGATTCCGGAAGCTTCTTCAGTTCAAATCTAAGTCCTTTATGGTCCGTTGTCAGGATTTTAAAAAAACAGCAACAACAACAGAAAGCAAAAGAAAAAGAAACGCAAAACTGACTTGGAATTTGGGTTTTATCAGACACACACAAGCGAATTCATGACCTCACCGTAGCATGCGGTGGAAACCCATTCTCGAGCAGATTGAGCGTTTACCAGTATTCCTATATGGACTTTTCAGGGAAAAAACTTCAATAACGTCTGAGTTTGTATCAGAGCTGACCAATTTAGATGGTGTTCTGCATTTGTGCTTTAGTCACCTGCGAAAACCGGGCTTCGCATTTTCTACTTTGTACTTAGCTTTGATATTCTTTTACATGTAAGGCTTTACCTCGAAATCTTCATCATCCTTTACGTCGTGATCAACTTGTCTTGGCTCCATTCTCTAAAGATAAATAAGTAAATAAACAGTTACTCGAAAAATCCTCTCTTAAGGTGAGAAGGAGGGGGCTGGGCTCGAGGAGCTGAACTTGCCGATTTCCGTACCTTTCTTTTCCAGTTTCCACCCCTTTCATTTATTTTTATTTTAGTTTATTAAGCTTCGTCAAGTTAATAAACAACACTATGACGTGACAAATACAGAAATACAAGAGCGAAATGTAGGGCGCCCACTACAGTGGCATCCGCTTCGCAACACAGTTCCAGCCAGGCCAACCAGCCATTTATTTAAACTCTCCACAAGCCTAGAAGCCCACAACTTGTTTTCTTTAGCACGAAGTGACAACGGTAAATACTACTCCCTCCCTAGTCCATCACAGGGCTACCCTTGCCAGGAGTTTTAGGTTTCCCTAACAGTTTTGCAGTATCCATTGATACCTCTGGGTGGTGAGAGATAATGTGGGAAGACATTTTTGTACATTTTTGTCTGAGGTAACAACACGACTGCAGAGACCAGGCCTGGAGCTATCGACCTTCAGGGCGACAGTGCGAGGCATGTAACACTCAACCGTCCTTATGAAAAAGCTATCAAACAACGTACTTTTGTAGTTGTGAGAGCAGATGCTTCCTGTGAGTTGGTCGACGGTAGAGCTCCCTCGAGAGGTGCTTGTTCGATAACACAACTTATGTCTCCTGGATCTACGTCATGATTAATTTCCGCTGTAACTTCTACAGATTCCTCCTCAGAATCTGACGACGAGGAAGACGAGCTTACTTTCGGGATACGACGTGCTGCGTCACGTTCTTTTGTCTTTTCTTCAAGCGGGGAATCATTTTCCTTTGGTGTTAAGAGGAATATGTGCTTATTCATCCCCTCCATCGAGCCCCTATCAATAGCTGCAAGCTCTTCATCTCTCCTTGGTCCCTTTAGTGAGCCTGGATCAGATGTCGAAAATGAAGGGCTTTCTTTCGTAGAAAGAAGAGCTGCCTCGCTTTTCTTGTCCAGTTCTTTAAAGGAAGGATCATATTTCTGGGGTGTTTGAAGGTATATGTGATTGGCCGCCCCATCTATCGAGCCCCTATCTCCAACTGCGGACTCTTCACCTTTTCCCGGCCCCTCTGTGGATTCTTCTCCATTTGTTTCTATCGCCTCCGTGTGCAGTATTAAAGAGTTCCGAGAGGTTATTTCCTCTGAACTGTTCTCTTCAGATACAGAAGAAGGACCGTCCTCCAAGGGTAAAATCTGGTCACTTTTTGCGGGCAAATCATTTGGTTCTGCTGGCGCGTCTCTGAGATGTCTTATTGCCTCCGGTAGCTGTTCATCGGGGACATCAATTATCGCGTTTTTGTTTGCCAGTGAGTTAGACGGCAATGTTGACACAGTGTTGGTGTTGACCATCATCTCATAATCATTCTGTGCTCTGTTGGATCTTTTCTTTGGCGCTGAAACTAAGAAATAAAAAAAAAATGATAAGACTTTACAAATATAGAACGCAGTGATGTTTGGTTTATTGTTAAACCGAGTAGACGTACTGGGATGTTTAGAGGGGAACATGTAGAGCATAATACGCACGTTTCGAAATTTCCATCGACAATTCACTTCCAGGAAACTAATTGAAGTTCACTTTTGGCCTTCCGTTGGTTTCCTAGAAGCTATTCTTGGATTGTGATTGGTCAGTGGATCTGCACAAAAGCTTGGTGAAGTCTTTTCCAGCCTATTGGCGATTCGCGCTGTTCAAGTGTGATGAAATTAAAATACATTAAGATACCTTTTCCTTGCGGTTTCACAGCATGTTTAGCAGGAAGAATGGGAGAGGGCTTGCTTTTAGGAGTTGATGACACGACACCAGAGCTGCTTTTATCCCTTCTTCGTTTGATAGCGTCCTTTATCTAGTGGGACCAAGAAGAGGAAAGCGTTACGTCACGCAGCAACAGAAAATAAAACCCAATTATGATGACAACACACTTCGTCACGTCAAGAGAATATTCTCTTGACCTTTGGTCAGTACAACCCGCACGAGATACGACTAAATTAGTTTCTTTCGTAACACAGTGGAAACCCATTACAGTCTATCTACCAATGACACCAATCTGTCCACTATTTTGAAGATTTGAATGAAGTCTCCAAATGTACGTGTTAAGTTTGTACGAGTTAAGTTTTCCACGGTTTAAATCAAACAATGAAAGTTCTAAGTGTTAGGTTAGGTGTATTTCTTCATCGAAACTGACGCATATTTTCGAGACTCGATTTAAATCTTCAAAATCTAGCACTAGATATACGTGATGTAATACGACCAGCAACAGGCAATGAAACCGTCGCTGTATATTGAGGAGGTGGTCCGTTTGATGACGATTTTAAATAAGGACATTACTGTAATTTTCCCTTTTTTGAGGCTGAAAAAAGTAGTTAACACCGGGATTCCTCTGTACCACGTGACAAAGAAACAATCCGAAATAAGAGCCTGCTTCTGACCAAGTCCAACCCCATCTTTATGTGTGTGATTTATTTTATATGTTTTCCGCAGTGTTCGATCTCTTCCTCTAGATTCTTTCCCTCTGCATATGCCACAAGCGATGACCCATTGCTTGCAGCAGGGTGACTTTATGGAAACATAGATGATCTTTGACATAGTTTAAACCATGGCTGTTTACCGCATAAGGTTTACCATACGAGCAATTCACTCTAATTTACAGAGAGAGTATGAAACTAGTTTGACTATTGGCGCAAAGCCTGGAAACTAGTGGAAAAAGCAAATGGGAACAAAATTCCTTTCGGAGACTCCGGTTGGAAATTTAGGACTACCTATCAAGATGTTCCCACGCGAGGTTTAGTTTGGAAATGTTCTGGTCGGGCAAGCCAAAATAGCTTAACCATTTACAGCCCGATCGAAATTGTTTAATTTTTTTGAAATGGCAAAACTCCATCTCTCTCTTGAGGGTCTATTAAACTCCGGCGGTTTGGCTGTTTAAGCCAATTTTGAGTGCCGGTTTGCGGTTACATTCGTAATAATGCGGCGGTTTACGGTTAAGAAATTATCGCGCGGTTGCGGAAAATTATAACTTTATCACGCGGTTTTCGGTCTTTTTGTGTTTGGTGGCGGTTCTTCAAACTATATGTGCGGTCGCTTTATTTTCCTTGAACCTTGCTTCCTAGACAAAAGAATGCCTTTCAGGGGTAGAGTACCTTTCTAGAGTTTTGCTCTCACGCCGGAGTACTTCTTTCAGGGAACGCCCTATTTTGTACGATATTAGGGGCGGTTCCTTGAAATGTTGTTAAGCAATGGTTGCTGTGTTATGAAATGCCAGCTGTTCATGAGTATTGGTCTTAAGGTAGGCACTGTTGGGTGATATTGCCGTACAAAGGGCAAGATTGTCTTGTTTTGCTTTTGTCGGAGGGCTTGATTCCTGTCTTCAAAAGCAACTTCTGAGAGGGTTGTTTAAATAAAGTTTTCTGGGTATCCTCTCTCAAGAGGATGTGTTTTGAAGTTTGTGACGCTCTCGTCAAATAACGTTTTAGAAGAGTTAGTTCTGAGTAGTCTTACTCTCCTTTGATGAAGTCTCTTTTTACTACTGATGGACGGCAGGTTGAAAAATGGGTGTATTGAAATGTTTCACTGGGCTTAAAGTGGGTGCGTACATCTAGCACCGACTCAGTTTTAAATCTTTCGCCTTTGTAAACAGTAGTGTCCAAGAAGTTTGTTTGTGTTTCGGATACTTCAGCCGTAAACTTGATAGTTTGAAGGGGTTTGTTGGCTTGTTAAGTGAACTGTGTGATCTCTTCTCTGGCTGTGTTCCAGAGGGAGAAGATGTCGTCAATGAATCCTTTCCAGACGAGCGGTCTTAAAGCACTTTGATTTAAGATCTCTGTTTCTACCTTAGGTATGAAAATATTAGCGAAAGCAACTGCCATTTTGGTGCCCATGGCAGTTCCATGTATTTGTAGGTAGTTTTTCCCATTAAATTGGAAGGAGTTCTACGGTAAGATAAGTCTGAGCGCTCTTTGCAGTAGTCGTGTAAGGATAGGCGATTCGTTTCTGGGGAATGCTTTGTCTGCTAGGCTTCCAAACCGCGGCCACCATGAGGTTACGAATAACTCCCTTGGCACATATTATACAAGACCACGAAGCAGTGCTGGAAACCTTCCACGGTAAAGATAACCTAAAGTTCACGCGCTCGTGTTGTCACTAAATTCATCTCAGAAAGAGCACACCCAACCCTCTAAATTTGAATTGTTATGTTTCGTTCTAAACACCGTGCATTCTTTGGGTTCGGTTAACTGCCAACTGGATGTCAAAACTATTGACACTATTTGATCTCAGGTTATTGAAACAGAAAAAAAGATGTTCTACGCTTAAGATCTCGTGATCATTGTGAGCAGAACTACGATTATTATGCGAGCATACGGTAAAAATGTGTAAACTACTGTTAAAAAATCGTTATTGCCATTCTCTTTCTGCCATACAGGCGATTTCGGTCTTTAGGAGAAAACGAAAGCGGTTTGCGGTCTAGGAAGTATAAGATAAGGCGGATTGCGGAATGTGCGACCCCCTATAATAGACCCTCTCTCTTGGTCGCGCACAAACTTTCATTTAATGCCAGAACGTTGAATGCTGTGAGCTCTAGGTACGGGGTGACCTAACGGCATACGATTGAAAAAGTATTAATAATTCAATAATCTTAATCCACTCACCTGCTTGTTAAGCAAACAATGGAAAATAAAAATCAACAACCCCTGAAGAGAATTAAAGATGGCGAAGATATACTTGAAAGCGACAGTTGCTGAACTGAAGCTAAGGAGTCCGAACAACCACGTGATTCCAAGCAAGGGAAGGATGACCGCGGAGGCCTTGACACCAGCTTTAACTTTCTCTATTTGCGTCTTGTTCTGCACGTGCCTTGTTCCCATCATTTGTCGAATCACCAAGATAAACACCACGATGTTAATCTGCGGATAAAACAATCCAGGAGTATTTGCAGTTCGGGTGGGAGTAATCACAAACAAGACTGTTTTTTTACTGAATGGTTTGAGCCAAAACGTTTTAGTAGTTTGTCTGGGGTATTCGGTCTGGAGGTACTAGTCCTTAACCCTTTTATCCCTGATATGAAAATGCATATTCTCCTTACTGTTCTCCATACATTCCTTATGGAACTAGTAAGGAGAATTTGTCTAAATATCAAGTTATTTTATCCTTGGTGAACGCTTTCTTTATTCTATCAATACTTGTTCCAACATTCAAGTGATGACTGTAAAGAGAAATTTCATTTTCGTCACTGTAAGGACTGAAAAGGTTAAGGGGGCTATTTTACCTGGTTTTAGTATTACTTCAAAGGGCTACAAGTCATATTGAAGTCAAAGGCAAAGCAAAAAAATGGTCCAGTTTTGTTTAAAACGACTCTACTAATTTTCTGAAACTATAAAGAAATGTCTTTTGCTACTAATCGCCAGAATGGAAATAGATTGACGAAAAATCGCTTAAAACATGTACTGCTTTTTTTTCCTTTCGAGAAAACCACTTGTTTCCCGAGCTTGATAGTGGTCCTCTTGATGTTCTAGGATCATTTTCTTGAAACAGTCCTAAGTTTTAAATTGGGAACAGCTTTGCCCTCATACGTAGAAATTCCCAGGACGTAACCCGTTTAACCCTTTCACTCCTAGTAGTGGCCAAAGTAAAAATGTCAAGAGCAAATCCCAAATTTTTTTAAATTTAATTCTGTAACAAATGACACCATGCGAAAGTACTGCTAAAGACATTTCATTTAATGGTGACACCATGCAGAACTGCATTACATGTCTCCATAATTGACTCTGGGAGTGAAAGGTTTAAAAGGCTGTTCTTTATAAGATGGTTTAAACCATGCAGGAGCTTCAGTAGTTTGTCCAATACAATGATCGTCCGGGTAGCGGTAGTACTTAAACGACTGTTTTGTAAATGCTTTAAACCCAAGAGCAGCGGTAGGTTGTTCATTGTGCATGAACGTCCGTGCGAGGGCAGTACTTGAAGCGACTCTTGTTAAGACAAGGGTTTAAATCCAGGAGTGCCACTGGGTGGTAGGACGGGAAAAATCTGCTACTTGAATAAATGTGGGGGACCCTTATAGTTGACCTTCTAATTGACGTAGCTACTAACTCACCCACTCATCAGTGTTGTTTTGTCCTCAGACAAAAATCGTAATGAATTTCCAGACCTTCAAACAACATTGAGGGAAGAGAGAAAGGGGGAAATGATTTTCGCGATGTTATCTGTATTTCAGTTCGGGAAAAGATACAAATCGTGAACGTTTTGCGTTTGCGTCAGTTAGCTTTGTTTGACATCTAAGGTCTTTTGGTGAGTATTTAAATTTTCCGAAGTTTTATTTACTAACCAATATAATGATTAATGCAGGTGCAATAAACGCCCATATCAGTCCGCTGGAGACGTCAAGCCAGCAAGCCTCTGTTGTGCCGTATCCATCAGCTTGAGTAGCAGCCAATGAAATAGCGACTATGATGGCTGGAAAACCTACGAACACAAACAAGCAGGAGAATAGTAATCATAATTTTAGACAATGAAAAAAGCAGGAACGACCCTAATAACAGCCAAACGTATCCGTAAAGGGCCGTTCACCCAGGCGATTTTGATTCGATTGTTTAATTTAAAAATTGCGATTTTGCTTCAATTTCACAGCAATTTGATTGCAAGTTTGATTTTTTTTTGACAGCGGCAGAAATAGAGCGCATGTCGGAATAAAAGCTACTTTAAAATACCCCAAAGTAACGCCGTGTTTTGTGCTCCTGTCGCTGCGCAACTTTCAAATTTAAATCGTAATCAAATCACCGTGAAATTGCAGCGAAACCGCCGCTACTCAATATGAGACTGGAAATAAAATTGAATAATGCAAAGCAAACCTACCCCATCCAAAGATGTAGAAGTACTTGACTTTTTCTTGAGCTCCACCTCCGAAAACTTTAACGAGTAAAAAGTAAAGCAACACGCCCTCGCACAGCATCCAGGAAAACAGCGCCAGTAGGAAATAGTGAAGAAGAGCGGCAATCACCGTACAACCCGCCTAGGAAGCAACGCATAAAGGTTGTGTCTTAAAATAAAGAAAATAAGCCCCCGATTACATGGTGAATTCTAGCCCGGGCTGAAATTTGTCGCGATTACATAGGGAATTTCATTCAGCCCGGGCGCAATGTTTAAAATTTGGGGGGAGGAGGGGGGGGGGGGGACGCAAAAACACAATTGGTGCGCATGCCCAAGTTCATGTTTCAGCCCAGGCTGAAAATTTTATTTTATTGCGTTTATATGAGTATTTTCAGTCCCATTGGATGGGCAGAAAATTTTAGTCTAGTTAGCTGAAACTGACCTGGATGGAAGTTTTAGCCTGGGCTAAAAATGTCTTCATGTAATCGCAAACATCTTTTTCAAAGAATTTGTTCAGATAGCCGGCCTGGAGTTTCAGCCGAGGCTGTTGGCCATGTAATCAGCCACTGAGTCCACAAGACCTGCTTACAGTTACTCGGGGATTTTGGGCAGTTGAATGGTTTCTTTAGCATTGTATTGTCTGCCATTGAAAGTAATGCAGTAACGGGAGTAGGTCGCTAGTCTCGTTATTGCGATACCGCAGTGCAGATGAACACATCAAGGTCGAAAGTTTGTTGCACTGCTTTTGTTCATGTAACGTAGTTGGTTGCTCTTGACTGTTGCTGATCACTGTAGTATTATATTAGGTGTCTAAGACATGCCTGCTAATACATGGCCATTTACACAACTGCTGTTAAGGAGACGCCACGTGGAGAAAAGTTTTTTAAATTTAAGGAAACAACACAGTGGTAGAAAAAAGGCCCAGCCTGTGGACCTCAGGTCACACGATCAAATTATGGCGGTGACCGCTGGTCATTAACGGCCAACGCAACAACCTTCAAAATCTGCAAATGTCGCCGTTTTGAGCCACAAGGAGGACAAAACAAAACATACAAGGTAAGTTTAAATGTAAATATTCCTCGCAACATTTCAGTTGCCATAATACAAACCTTTGGGTATCCTCGTTTTTAAACCACACTCTTGTGATAATGGTAGAAAAGAAAGATCTATCCATACCCAATAATTATGCTGCAAAGACATGTAGACAATACCTTGCTGTCTCTTGCCGATCCTTCAGATATAACAAATATACAAGACAACGCTATAGCAGCACACAGGTTGAGAAGAACTTTAGCTCTCGGGCTCTTTACCACTCTCCAGAAGAACAGCGTGACAACAATCGTGATGAGAACAGCGAGAAGCGAAATGGTACAGCCGACAATTGAAATGATTTCTAGAGCTTTCTTGTCAGCTTCCCCGATCTAGAAATGAAATGTAAGCAAAATTAACCTTCAGTAGAGCAGTTTATAACGGAGTCTCAAGAGCAATGGCAAGTCTGTTTTGGTTTTGAAATGACCTCTGCAGCAGACAGTTATTGTGGTATGCTGCAAATACCTGTTTCTGACGCGCGAATACGTCCTTGAGAAGTAAAAGTGATTTCTTTAGACTTTTTTGGTACATATGAACTAATATCGTTATTTGTTTTCTGATTGATATTATTGCCTCTGGTCGTCTAGTTAAACAATTGCACTACCCTCTGAGTTTTCGTAGCCTCCAGCGCAGACATCCTTTGATATCGTCACATATTGCTTCCTTGTGACGAGCCAAAGTCGTCTAAGCAGGGGGCTAGCGTTTTCTATAAACAACAGTCAACTCGCGTGCGCCTCGTTAGGTGCTCTCTCATGGAAAACGCGATCGGCTTCGTTAGTAACAGACATGCTATTTTAAACGGGATAAACCAAAACTAATCGTAACTTCGATGAACCAATTTTCCCGCAGTTGGCGCCGGTTGCACGTTGTCGCTTTTTTGTCTTTGAAATTTTTTCTACCCTACTACCCTTATAATCTGTATTTATTATGAGAAAAGTATTGCATATTCTAAAATGACAATCGCAAGTTTTTCAGCTATGCCGTCAAGTGTGATGCCCTCTGTAAAAAAACTGTTGTTATAAGACCTTCAAATAACTTTGTATGTTGCGTTAGGACTTCTTACATTTGAGGCTGGACCAAAAGTGAAAATATATGAAAGGAAAACTTGTTGGGATAAATTGTCCAACAAAAAGGTGACTTATTAATGTGCTTCCTAACTTACAGATGAATCATAAGGATCCATAAGTGACGCAAAGATTGTCAGGTGATCACATTCACATGTTGTCATAGTAACGTCAGATTCGCTGGGTACAAGTCTACAGCCGCTGGTTTGCCATGTCGCGGATCCTCCGGGTCGCCAGAAGACGCACCGTGCTTTTGGTGTAACACCATGAGGAACCTCAACCTTGGAAAAGATAAGAAAAAAAAGTTTTATTAACGAAATTTCTTGTCTTTAAAACTGTTTCAGAGTGAAGACGGTCACTGTACGGAATACCACCATTGACTAGTCTTTGACACCGCACCAAAGTTGCTTTGATTAGGGCAGAAGTCGCCTTTGATGACAGAATTAGGCGCCTTTTGACATGATAATTGATAGGGAAATTTAAAATATACATTTTTCTTAAAAAAAAATATTCACTTAGGAAGCAAACTAAAGCAATATTAACCATCATACCCTTCTATTTTGAAGTACGGTCTTGACGGGTTGATTAAAATTATCTAGAGGCCTGGGCACGACAGTGGAAGAGACGATAGTGGTATTAGGTAAGATGGGCTTGTTTTCGTCCTTGTCTTTGGCCAGCGGTAAAACGTCGTTTAGCGTCAGATATACCAGAGTGACGACGCGGGAATCTCGAGAATGGAACGCTTCAGGAGGTAAAAAGATGGAACTTTGGTTGTATGAGACACTCAGTCCTTTGCTTCTTAACTGAAAGAGAAAAGAAGGAGAAACCCAGGGCAAAATGAAGCTAATTAAACGTGACGGAAGATGCGAACGTTGGGAAATTGAAGTACAAAAGCTTTACTTTAAATGTACTTCATACACATATACCACAAAGTGCAAGCAAAGGTACATAAGTTTCAACCTTATTGTGAAGGTTTTCCGTAACTAAAGATACGCTGTCTTTTTTTTCGTTTGTTATGTCGTAGAGTGTGTGAAACTTGCGTCATTTGTAAGACCCTTGTTTATTAAAGGTCCCCGGGGAGAACAGCGCAAGCTGACCCATCGCCACCTGGTTAAATATAGCTTTTTGTCATCTATTATAACTTTCATTGCACTCTCCCGGAAACGTCTGCAAAAATGCGCACATAAATTGCAACGTGTGCAGCTGGCCCGTTTAACTTTGTCTTACCGGACTGTTTTGATCAACCCGGTCGATCTTTATCACCAGATTGTTTGTTCGAACACTTCTGGATTTTGTCGATCCATTAAGTGTTGCGGCGACTCCCAGGCCATAATCATCCACTGCTTTAACCAAGATTTGGCTCCTGCCTTGACCCTCCTGCAGAAAAACACGCAATTTCGCGTCAGTTTTCACTTGGTGAACAAACTCAAAAACAAACAAAATTACAGGAAAGTTCTCGTACTCAGTAGCTTTCATTTGCATGGTCACACAAAGATTTCATGCACAGACGCTAAAGTTGTAACCTCCCGATACGGCACGATAAACAGCACCACAGGAAAGTACAACTCAGTAGCTTTCATTTGAATGGTCACACTACATAGGATTTCATCTACACACTCAAAAGTTAGAACCACTCTGTACAGCACGATCCCCTGATAGTTCCATAGAAAAGTAATGATCAGTAGATTCTATTTAAATGATCACACCTCTAAGTGTGAAATTCTCAAAAGAATTTCATTTAAGAAGACTGAAAATTCAGAACCTAGTTGTTCATATCGATAAACGGTGTGTTAAGACTAAAAAGCAAGAACCAGCTTGTACAGCATAATAAACTGACGGTACAATAGGCAAGTACTACTCAGTAGATGGTCACATTGGATGGTCATGGACTTACATCTCAATTACTCACATTGTAACAATTATGTTTTTAAATAACACTGTAACACGGCCCCAGAGCTGTAAAGCTTTAACTTCCACTGTGTTTAAATAAAAGATGTTGTTGTTGGATTTGATTGCACGGGGAATTTAACCTCACGGACACGCAAAATAGCCCGCTGTCCATGGGAACGTGGGCTCTGGAAATGAAATGGCTCTAAGAAAATAAACATTACTTCTTCCCTTTGGACATCAGTTAGCTTTAACTAGGCTAAAAATTAAAGTCCCAGTTAAAAATAAAACTCACGTTTTCAAGTTTCTGCCATGTTCTGCTGTTTGCTGAGTCGAGCAAATTACTTGCCACCTGAGCGTAATTATTGACGTCCGCTGCTGAACTCACATTGCCTTGGTCACTATTGTAGTCAGCCAATCTAACGAGTATATTCACGGCTATCACCAGGTCTCCTCCGTAGATCTCTGTTGGCCTTCTAGAATTGTTTGTTACTGGCTCTGAAGCGTTTACCAGTTGTGAGAGGACTTCTTGGGCTCTGAGGTCTGATTGGAAACCCTCTGTAATTGCTTCGATCTGCAAGGCAATACGGGAAACGAGATCTTTGCCTGTGTACATTTGCCCTCTCTCCTTTCTCTCCTTAGGAGCTAAGATTTCAACACAGATTAAACAGGTGCCTGTTCAAGGCGCCTGTTACGGTAATTTTGTGTAGTTAACAAACTCGTCGTGGTCAATACATGCCAAAAAGTTGTTGTTTGTGAACATATTGCATGTCAGGGTATACTATTCTTTCGACGTTCCCTCTGCAAGTCAACTTTTATTTGTTACAACCCACAATTCCTCATTAAATAAACAGGGAAATGCGACCACTTTATAATACAACCACTTTCGTTAGTAAGGCTACCTTTCTGGCCCAAAAATAAGCTCATACTTTCTTTATCACAAAAGCCTCGTTAATTCCATACCAGCCTATTAATGTGAGCAAACGTTTATGGCCAGTGGGAGGGTGTTTTAACTAGGATTCCAGTGTATTTGTGGCCTACTCCCGCTATCTTAGACTGCGAACGCAGTCGTTTTTCCGGCTGTCAGAGAGACGACAGCCGGAAATACGTCTGCGTTCGAAGGCTACCGCTATCTCGAACTGAAACTCTTTTTCCTAGATTGATATTGCTTATGTTTTACTATTGACTATCTCAAACAATTTTTGTTTTCCCTTGCATGTGCGAGATAGACGGGACTGTACTTTTCAAGTTGCGATGTACTTTAAACCAGTGGCTCAACATAGATTCTTTTTTAAACATTTTACACACCTCATTTCCCAGCCTGACGAATTCAGCGGAGCGGCAGGCGACAAAGCTCGCTTTCTTCCAGGACGCCTTCTCAGAACACTCGCGTGATGCAGTTCCTGAAAGAAAATAAAAATGTGATTTCAAACCCTAGTTCACTAGGCCACCGCGGTATTCAAACTTGTTACAATGGTCTGAGGTGTGAGTGGTCTCCTTGCCTTCCCCCAGCCTCGTGCCCAGGGCTTTTCCCTTTTTTTAATTTGACGTAAATTTAAAGAAAGGGAAAAGCCCTGGGAAAGAGGTTGACCCTCCCCCTACCCCAACCAGACTTACTGGTCGCAGAGAGCTTTCCTCGTCAGTGCCCATGCCGGGTTAGGACAAGGAGACGACAGAAACTTAATAATAGTTAAGAATTAATCAATTAAAATGCCATTAAAATTACGACAAAACAGAATTTAAAAAGAAGATAAAACCGCACGACTTAATAATAGAGAAATGTGGACAGTGTATGATTTTCTGTTACAAGCACATCTCCCTTTGTCGACTTACCTTTCGCTCCTTTTGGACACGGTTGTACATCTGTCGCGCCTGCTGCAGTAGCCGTCCAAGACACTCCTTCCAGCAGTTCTGCCGGGCACTTTGGGGCACCTGTGACCCAAAAAGAGAGAAAGACCCACGATTAAGGTGAAAATCCTGATATGTTCTATTTGTGAGAAGTTCATTGTAGTGCCTTAAGGCCGCAGGTGACCAGCTACTCATGAATAAATTTATAAGGCTAAGTTTTGGTGGAGGTCTTACGCTAAAAAATGTTATATCTTGATCTTTTTGGAGCCGATTCCGTTGAAACTTTAGAGAGCTTTGGGAATGGTGGAAGTGCAACAAGGTTGTTTTTTCTTTGATAGATTACGCTTCTTTGCGATGCTATGAGCTCCCAAAGTTAAGAGTTTGTAAAACGCGACTCCGTGTCCAAGTTTTCTCTTCGTGGAGAAGACAACACTTCTTGATTTTGCCACTCGTTGATCAGTTAAAACCTCTATTGTCTCACAACAGAGGCCGAATATGGGATTTGGAGTTCCATTGAAAGTTGTAAGCTTTTAAATGAGTAAAATTGTCCATGTTTAAAATTGAAGCCCTCAATATTTTGTTCAAAAGCCTGTTTGAAAAAATTGCTTCTGTTGTGACAATCTACAATACACCTAGTTTGTCTGCCTGATGTGTCAGTACAGGAAATTCCATATCCGCGCTGTATTCGTGGACACAAAATTGGTGGTTTTAGGGCTTCCGAAGGCTTACCGAATAAACACAAATGTGTAAGGTAAGATTATACTAATTATGGAAATTAAATTCTAGCAGCTATTGTTCACTGTCCAGAAAAGAACAATACGTTGCAATTTCGAGATCGCAAATATTTGGATTGAAGAATATATTAAGCGTTTCCCAAGCTCTATGTTAGCCATAAGGAGTATCATTGTAGTTTCTGCTTTGTTTTGTTAAGTTGGAAAACTTCTAAAAACCTTTTATCAACTTTTGAACGTAAGAAAAGCCGGACTTCGACAGTCTTTTGTTTATTTAAAAATGCTTAAAAGTCACAGCTCAGTAGCACACGATTTTTAACGCACGTGCAATTATTGATTCAGAAACTAAAAGTTTTACTGAAGAGCCTATTCATGAATATTTCGCGCAATGTCGCTACCATTCGTTGCACTTCGTGCATACGCTTTATATAAATAAATACTGATGACTTAGTTAAGCTTGAAATGGTTGCTAATAGCGTTATTTATGATAAAAAGACAATGGCAGTCTAACTGTGTTTTCCCTGAGAACTGGGCACTTTCCAGTTTGTCAAAGAAACATTGTTTTGGAAAAGCATTGGACAGGATTGTTATTTCCTTTGAACGCTGGCCAGGACCTCCTTAAACATTACAGTCGAGATTACCTTTTATGCAAACTCTTCAATTCTCACACTTAATTGGCCAATAATTATCTCCTTTTTAATGTTGACTAGTTGGTTAGTTGGTGGGTTTTGGTTTCCTTATCGTTTATCTTGCAGAAGTACCTCTTGGTACTCTCTGCACCACAAACTTGTTTACAACACAGGTCTAACGTTAGGCGAAATACGTCTTGTAGAAAGAGATGATCTGTAGTTGCAAAAGCAGTCGGATCACGAAGACTAATGAAAAACCTAATCGAAGAACAGCGTACAGTATCTCTTGCGATTGTCACAAAATGAGCTCAGCGTGCCCCGACATTTTACTTTACCAAGTAGCTTCTAAATTAGCTTGCGTATAGAATGCAAATATGGCAGGTTTTAGTGAACTTACCTGGAGGGATGATGAAGAGTTCTGCCACTCTACTTCTTGACAACAACTGTTGCTTTTCCCACATCTCACAGACAAATCTCCTGGTATGACTCTCCCCTCCCTCGGGAATTTGTAGGTTAACAACTATGAAGCTCGAGCCCTGGTGACGAACTTCATTATCTTTGTTCGTCACTTCTACTATAGACACGCGTGCTCCTTGCCTGTATCCGCTGACCACAGTGCAGTTAAAAGTTGCTTGGTCGCCTGAAACAGAGGGCTTTTACTGACCACTGACCCAACGAATTATCCGTAAGTTTAGTCAGTAGGTTGTAACGGATAATAAATGACAACAAATGCAAATAACCAAGTGAATAAAAAATAATTCCAAGCAAAATCACGCAAGTGGGTGAACCGTTCGCTTCTTTCTTTCAGATCTCTGCCTTGCTGATAAATGGAACATGTTTAACATCATATAAAATTTCTGTTTTGTTCTTTGGGTCCCTTTCCACAAACCGTAACAATGGTTTCTGTAAATTTTTAGAAACACGAATTCTGGTCAAAAAGAGCAGGCGTTTGTTAAAACACTAATAAATGGATCGATGGCAACTTACAATTCACCAATCACCTTTATCGTGTCTTCGCAGAAAACAAAATTATGACTGATCTATCAAATCAGGAAAAAGTTGTCAGAACTCCAGTTAGTTCAGTCACCTTGACAATCACACTTCAATCACACTTCTTTTAGATGTGTGTTGTTCAACCGCAAAAAAATTACTTACCAACGCGCTTGGAGATTGCCCGTGGTTGAATCTGAAGTACAGGGACTACTTTAATAGTGACACCAAATCCTCTGTTCTGAAGTCCTTTGCTACAATAAGGAAAAACAAAACAAAATGAGCGTATCCACATAATGGCTACGCAATTTGCTCAGTCCGTCCTCAATTCCGATGCATTTCAATAAAACACTCACTTACTCTTACCCTTGCAATACATACCAAAGCAGGATTTCTTCAGTCAAAAAATAAATAAATAAATAAAACTAATTTCAAAATAACGTATGACCTTAGATCTAGTATTCTGTAGTGCTGTGCGAGGTGATTGTGACTTCTGAAATCGCAACCGAAATTAGTTTTTGTAACATTGCATAATCTTACCTTGTAACTTGTTTTTGGTCGAATAAAAATTTGCTTAGAAGAAAAAACAAAAACTTCTGAAATCGCTACTGCGAGTCAGTGCTTCCTTGTGATTCTGTTTGTTATGCTGTACAAGGTGTTAGTAACGTTTGAGGTTACGTACAAAATCCTAAATCAAGAAATAGTTTAGTTTCTTGTGGCTGAGTTTTGTCTCAAGTGCTCATTTCTAAATATTTATCGAAATTGTACTTTAGTAATTGTACTTTTGTTCGGTTTCTTTCGAAAGCCCACCTCGCATTGCAGCTGTAGTTTCCTTCGTCTTCCGCCATTACATCTCTGATGGTTAAAACAGAATGATTTAAACTAGTCTCCACTTTAGTGCGCTGAGTCAAACCAATCACTTTGTCCTCCTTAAACCACGATATATTCAGTTCGTCAGGTCCACCAATCACAGTGCAGCTAATAACTACTTTGCTGCTCACGTTCACCAACAAACTGGATACATTCGCGGTAACACTTTGTATCCCTACAAAGAAATGATTAGGTAAGTCAAAAGACCAGCCCTTGTGCCATTATCTCAGCTTCTTGTAGTATGAAGGGACTTGGTCAGTAAATACCCCTTCCCCTTCCTGGATCAAGTATGCCTTAGACATTTATGCATTAGACCAAAATACCCACCCTTTAGCGCCTCTATTTTCGTGCTGCCCAGAAGTTTTTTAAGTGGGTAGATCAATCATACTTTGTCCTTGTTCGTCATCAAGACCAAGAGAGCGAAGGTCCTGTCTTCCTTCACATCAGGTCTTACGCATTTATATTACAGCTTTATTGAAGTGGCGCCTGGGAACGTGCGCGAAAATTGTACCCGAAAATATTCTGTCAATTTTTGCCGACAAATAGCGTACCGGTGGATTACCGAGACTGGAAACTTTACTTTAGGGTTTTATAAAGCGGTACGTGTCCAATCCAATCCAATGGATCGAAGGATCCAGGAGGATCATCTTTGCTGGCACATAACTCCGTTTTCTGTACAATGAAGCGATTAGAAGCACTAGTGACACTCGTTTGAAAAAGGGTCCGAGACCAGTCCAACGGATCGAATAAGACGGGGTAGGTGGCTAATCGGTGCTAGCGCTAGGAAGGGACTACTGCCCCTGGACGGTATGCTAGTCCATTGCAGGGCTTGTTTCTACTTCCCTCCACACGACCTCCCCCCTCCCCCCCCCGGTAGCATTTTGGTGGGTGTATGCGGCTGACTGGTATTCATTTATACGTCTTTGTAGAGAGGCATTGTCTGAGGTAACAACACGTTGCGAAAGTGGAGTGAAAAAACATAACAGACAGAAACAATACCTTTCTCGCTTCTCATGTTTGTTACATTGCTATCCAACGAGAAGTTTCCCAGATTATTCATCACGGCAACAACTTGACGAACAACGCTCATATTTGGACTGGCAACCTCCAGCTGAAATTCAGCTTGAACACTTCCGGGACTGGAAAACAATCAATAATTTAAAAAAAAGAAAATGCCTCGCTTGCTTACATAACCTGATGCAAATACTGAAGAGAGTTTGGGAAAAAATTCGACAGTTTATATGAACTCGGCTACTAGCCACAGGTTCCTGATGACAGAAAGGGATTAAGGATCACGTGTCGACAACGTTTCAGTTTTCATCAAGTAACGGTTAGATTGCTAGCCGTCCCTTTCTGGATAGTCCGGTTGGTGAGCTTATTATGCGAGTGAGGGGTGAAAAAAACTAGGCGAGACTGGAGCGAGCGACAGTGCTGAAGGGGGAACTGGTGAAGATCGAGGCTGGCCTTTTACCCAGTTCTCTCCTCAGCTCTTACGCTCATTACAACTTTCGCGTGTTGCGCTCTCTCGATCGCATTATTAGACGCCAGCTTGATTACACCTAATTGAAAAAAACTTTGTCGGGTAAAAAGCATAAATCATTGACGATGCGAGCCAATGGTGCTCTGGGAAGCGTGAAAACTTGCCTCTATTCTTAGATCCGTGTACATTATAATAACACAGCATGCCTTAATTTATTTTTTAAATTACCTTGGAAAGAAAATATTTTGAATATCAAGAAACGAAACCCAGTAACAAACTTGCCCCTGCCATCTTCCCAGAGTTCCATTGTGTCGCCTTGTCCATCGATTATGCTTTTTACCCGACAACGTTTTTTCAAACGAGTGTACACAGAAAGGGTCTCCAGCATTATAAAGACAATAGACTTTTTCCCCAACAATCGGCGCTTAGTCGACACTAATTCGGACACTTGTTCGAATCATCATCATTAATAATAGTCGGTCGAGTGTCGGTGGAGTGTCCAACCTAAAGTGTATATATTATTCTTATAAACAAAAAGTGACTTTGATCTGCAATTCAACTGAATAACATTTTTACTTCCCAATAAATATTTTTTAACATTAAAATAAAAGAAAGAAACTTTTCACTGGATTATTTAATTTGGTGAGGAATACGACTCGTGTTTTACGTTTGTCAGCTTTAACACGTGGCTTTTTAGGACTGAAAAAGAACACGACCGACTGACAAATAGGTATCCTTTTATCCTTCCACTAGCTTGTACAACCGCTAGGGGAAGGATATCTTGTGCACAGTCACTGAGTCTCCTTGTGACATTTTTCTTGAGGAGACTTGGCGGTTGTTCACAGAGTATCCTTCCCCTGGCGGTTATTTACAGGGTACCATTTCCCTAGCAGCTGTAAACAGGGCAATTTCCCCTTCTTTTTGTAGTTTCTTGTATGAATTTATGTCATACCTGAAGGAAATCAAGGACGCTTTTTTAAACCAGCGGTGGTTTTTATACAGTGATAACACCTGTGGAAGAAACACAAAATTTTTTAGCAAAGCTGAATTCAAACATACAGTGATAACAACTTATATTTCCTGCGATCTATTAAAAGCCAAAGGGGTCGTGTTTAACAGTAATATACGGGGCAAAAATTAGAAAGAGGCCCTTCCTCAGTCCCCTTGGACATGTATCGAGAACAAAACTTGTCAGATTATTTAACTGAACTGTTTCTATTAATGAGGCGACGTTTATTAGATAGGAAGATTTGAGAGGATTTTTTACCTACTTTAGGAGACTTTTTATCAAATAGTAGGCGTTTATTAGATTATTTAAGGTACTTCTAAGACTTCATCACTTTCCCTCTAAAAGACGGCAGTCAGTTTTGTACGTGACTGAGTCATCAATTACCGCAAAAATCCCGTGAAGCATATCAGCAAATGTATTAAAGATTTTAACAAATTTCAAGTCCCACGCGGAAAATAAAATGTATCATGCTCTAAGTAAGGGACCGTTCATTTTTTTTTTTTTGGAGGTAGGGGGAGCCTGGTGGATTTGAGGGGGCCATGCCAAAAAATATGGCTTGAAATGGGGGGCCAGCCGAAAAATATGGTGTGTAAAGGGGGGTCACAAAAAAAATTCCTTTTAAGTTTGGTAGTGACAGCATCTGTAATAATGCAAACATCAGCACCAGAATGCCAAAAAATAGCGTTTGTAAGGTTCTGAAAATTCAAATTTTCCCGGCGGAGCATGCTCCCGGCCCCCCTACTTTATTATACACCCAACGACAACTCTATCCCACCAACTGTTTCGTTACAAAACACAGCCAGGAGAATGTCAACTGTTTGTTGGCCTCTGCTGCATGGCCTATTCTTAAACGACTGAACAACTGATAACAGTGTCCAAACTAATGCTAAAAACCGGCATTAATTATCTGTTTATGTACCAGAAAATTATCTTAAGCTTAAGATTTACTTTATCATTTTTTCTTTGGGGGGGGGGGTCATCCCAAATATTTAGAACTACAAGGGGGGGCAGGCAAAATATTCTAATGTAGAGGGAACAACCCGTCAAATCCCACCAGCCCCCCCCCCCCCCCCACCACACAAAAAATGGACGGTCCCTAACTAAACAAATTTTAATTAGAACTAATTTACTAAAGGCCATGGTGTCTTACATAGGTGAAACAAAACGCACGCTTCGTGAACGTTTTTCGGAACACAGACAAGCCACAAATAATCCACTTCACGCTAACGCCGCGGCAGCCGTCCCTTCCCACTTCAATCTACCTGGCCACTCTATTACAGACATGGGTCTTATCCCACTTGAATTACAACCTACACCCAGCGCATCCCGCCGGAAAGCACGAGAAGCTTACCTCATACATAGAGGTCAAACAATATCACCAGACGGAATAAACCGACGGAATGAACACTGATCACTCAAATCTAAACATTGTTTGTATTATATCAGCATTACACCCTATATATACGTATACCATGTTATCTGAAAAAAAAATTTTTTTCTTATAATAGTTTTTTTGTTTTTTTTTTAATATTATTATTATATATATACATTTTGTTTGTTTATTTCTAAACTAGTTAATCATTAACCATTGAATGTGTATTTTTAAATTCAAATTTTTGGAGCCGTTATAGCATTTTCCTTCTGTATAGCTCTGGCCTTCAGGAAGGCTAATTTTGTTAGCCGAAATATTGGCCCTAAATAAATCAGACCTTTGCTGTAGTGCCAGCCTTGCATTCAGTTTTGTTCAATTACACTTCGAGTGACGTCTGGCTCCAGCATCTTTACACCAGAGATCCGGCAAAACCGAACCAGTGCGGCTTATTTACGCGTCGTGTGGACCTCTGCATTCAAAGGTTATAATTTACTAACCTCTCTAGTTAAATTTCTTTTCAAGCTTATGAACCTAATGGAAGTCTCATCTTTGAGGTCTTCGGTGAAGTTTTCACTCGTGATTCTTAACGACAGAATGTAATACGAATCCTCTGGTGAAAAACGGGAAGAAAACATTAAGAGTGGATTACGCTTATGATATAGTTACAGCAATAATAATGTTTCGGTTCAGTTGAAACAATACATACCAAGTGTTCTTAAAACACCTACAGTAATGGAGAAAAACGTGAATGACTTTACTGGTTACAGGAATTTCAAAGACGTTTTCTCAGAAAAGTTACTTTCAAATAAACCAACCAACCAATGTTTCCTTTTCAGCCAATCGCATTAAAACCAAAACCAGAGTGATACCCGACTTTTCCCGCCCTTTGCACTGATACTCAACTTTCCTCACAGTTGCACTGGTTGTCTGACCTTTCCAGTGCGGTAGCATAAAAATGTTTGGTTTGAAATTCCGGAAACTTTCCGTGTCAAATGGAAAAGCTTTTCCTGTTCAGGCGACGAAGCTCGTTTTCAATTCCAAACTTGTAATCTTATTGGTAAATATCAGAAACATTGGCGACGCAAGAAGTCAACAAAATTGTTCCTCCACTGCCACTTCTTTCTGATATTGTGGACAGTTTTCACGAGGACTTTGAATAAACTTTATCGAGTAGCGGAAATGATTTTGATCTTGTTTCGACAGAAGTTACTTGCTGTTGTTGTCAAAAGGAAATTAAGTAGAGGGCAGAACTATTTTGAATCTACAGTAGTTCGAAGTAGTGCATAGTTATTTTTTAGACGAGTTTGCATCGCGAGCAGCAGAAATGGAAAATTTGTACAAATGGAACGGTAATGTCTGTTCCAATCGGTTGGAACGGACAAAGTGGAGTACCTCCGAAGGTTGTCCGTTTGTTCCGGAAAATTTCCAGTGGATCTGCGTGTTCCATTATGATTTGCATTTCAACCGGTTGAATCGAAAATTTTGGCTAAATGGAAAACTCCCCAGATTACCTGCCTTTTTTCGTGTTTGCTTAGGTACCGCTTATCTGTAATTATACTTATACGGCTCCCAGACACCAGTTAGAAGAGTTCCGCTTGACATATTCCACTATGATTTTGTTTTTTGTGATTGTTCAGATGATATGCTATTAATTGCATATTTAAAAAGAACAGCGTACACTTACTAGAATCCAGAGTTGTATCAGTTACTAAATGCGGCAGCTCCTGACTTATTCCAGCATTGTTATAACCCAAAACATAAATATAGTACGTGGTCCAAGGTTTGAGTCCAGTCACCACCTCTCTGAGGCCGTTATTGACCTGGATGCAAATGGTGTCGTTTGGAAATATTTCTTCCACATTCGGTGGTAAATCTCTACAGGTGTCTGCGAATTGTTTCCGGGATTGTGGAATTTCCACCTCCTCTTCACGGTTCCGTTTTACATACGGACTCGTGAAGACAAAGATCTGAAAAAAATAATAATAAAAGCTTGGTAATGTGGTAAGTGCATTGCACTCAGTTTTTCACGAGCATGGGAACTAACATGTCTCTCTTTGAAATTATGAATATATGAAATTCATATATTAGACCTGCGGAATGAAGAAATAAATGTAAAGAAGATCCTCGCAGTTATTAACGCAACTTATGCAGTTACGAAAAGAAAGCCTGAAAAAATCAGGCTTGCCAGGATTCGAACCCTGACCTCTGCGAACCAATTTAATGACCAGCTCCCCATTGGCTTGTTAGCTCAATTGGTTAGAGCGCTGCACCGGTATCGCAGAGGTCAGGGTTCGAATCCCGGCAAGCCTGATTTTTTCAGACTTTCTTTTCGTAACTGCATAAGTTGCGTTAATAACTGCGAGGATCTTCTTTACATTTATGTCTCTCTTTATCACCATACTAGGACGCATTTAACTTTTCCAAAAATTGTTGTTCCCAGCAATCTGCAGGACATAGCTTACGTATTAGCTGACATATAAACCTGGTAATTTCAAAATCTATAAGCTCGCCTCCTAGCTACGGCTCAGTGGTTAGATCGTCAGACCGGTGTGTGGAAGTTCATGCATGGGTTCCATTTCTGTCGGCAACTAACATTTTCTTCTTGGTCCCACGCTCGCGACACACTGAAAATGCATCTTTCTTATTTCGTCACCGAACTCAAAGCTTAGCATCTTTAAGAGTCCTTTAACGCCACACATGATTCGTTATTGCTTATCCTAGCAGTAAGTAATTATCACTAATTAACTCACTGGCGAGTATGGGAAGGTGACAGTTTCGATTTTTGTGTGCCCTTACATAAAGTACCTAGGGCACACAAACTTGTGGACTTACGGAGCTCAGGCAAGGGGTTTGTTTGACAACATTCTTGACATTGCACATTTATTGTTGTGTTGTCTCCGGTTCAGTATCCATTCAGTCACTACAATAGCTCTTACATTTTTTCTAGCGTTGGAGTCAATACAATTTAACCTAACGCCTACCTAACGCTTTGAAACAAGATAACAGATACAGTGTACTTTAAATGCAGCGTTATGCCAAAATGTACACTAACACAATTAAAGTAAAAATTTCAACGCACTCAAGTCAATATGTGGACAATTTGAAGCTGACCTCGAAGAGGTTTCTGTATGGGTTTCGATTTGTGATATGTCAGGGTCTCCCAGGGGTTTGGGGGGACAAGGGAACATGGCCAATTTGAACCGGGGAACAGGGGGACAAAGACAAAATATCTTAGGGGACAAGGGAATATAAAACAGTTTTAGGGATCACGGGAACAAAAGGATAGGATAAGGATAGGATAATTTATTTAACGTCAAGTACACAGGGATGGTTTCCAGTCTCCCGAGCCAGGGGCTCATGATACAAGTGTTTAACAAGCTGAAAAAAACTATGGACTACACAGGCAAAAAAAGAAAGAAAAACACTATGAAGGGAAGGGAATAAATGAAGAAAAAAAAAAAGACCTCAAAGGTACTTATAGTGCGACATTGTCTCTCCCTCCATGTCGTCAATGGATGGCTCTTTTTTAATTATTTGCAGTGTAAATGGGGGTAAATGGGGGTGACAGGCCGCACGACTTCCACGCTCGTGTTTTAGCCGCTCTCATTTACTTTGAGGGTCTCCCATCCTTGTTCCCTTCAAAAATTTGCTTGTGCTCCCTTGTTCCTACTGTTATTCCGAAATTGTTCCCTGCTTTACTACTGTCGCACCTTACAACCCCCTCCCCCAAAAGTATAGAAAAAAATCTAATTTAGTACTAACATTTGCTGGTCAGTCGTCACGGGTTAACTAACCTTACACAAAATAATAATCAGAATATAGGTCAGTATAGACTAAAAGCGGAGCTCCCAAGGAAAAAGCTGGTGTTCGTTTCTCAAAAATAGTCCTGAAACTTTACCTGTTTACGGTCCTAAATATATTTCGGGGCTTTTTTGGTTCGTTCTCTTTCAAATAGTGTTTCTCAAAAAGCCCGAAAGTGTTCCGAATGTCCTCCAGTATTTTGGGGATCTGTTCTGTGAATCCGAGCTCGAAAGTCATTCCAGAGCACAGCTTTATTTTTTTTCAGGCATCAAACTGGACACATATTTTACTCACGAGCCGTCTTGCTTGGTTTTTGCAATGTTTCCATATCCTACCATTCAACTGTCAAGGCTTGTCAAATCTCCTCGGATTATTGGCTGTTCGCTTGAATGAACTTGAAACGTCGCTCGTTTACAACAACAAAATATAACTTACTCTGAAGCAAATGGGTTATCTTTTTGGGTTTTCATCGTGTTCGGCTGTTAACAAATAACACGAATTGCCACTAAAAGTCTAGTCAAAAATTTATACTGGCATTTCACTGAAAAAAAATTTATACGCGAAAGAAAGGTTTTGGGGAGCTTCCAAGCACCTGTAAATTATCGAAGGAATATCGCGTAAGTTTAGCGGCCGCGAAGTAAAAGAATTCGGGCGCTTTGAGGAACACACAGAACTGTTTTCGGAAGCTTTGCGGATAAAACAGCCTTAAAGCGACAACTGCCTCTCTGAAAAGATTATTGCTATTGAAAACTTCTAGGACAAGAAAATCGACAATTGCCCAAAGAGATGGACCCGACAGTCAACATTGAAAACAATTATTCGCCGACATCTCACTGAGCAAACTCACTGAGATGCTGTTGTCTTACGACTGTGTTTTGACCTACTGTTGTGTAATAATGAACAGAGAAATCACTTTTGGAAAAGTTTATTCCAAAAACCATAAGTTTATGCTGAAATGAAATTCGCGTTACACGCAAGTGAAATCGGCTGAGGCTAAATACACATCTACATCTGTTTCAAATCTGAGCGCATTTTCTAGTCAACTTCAACATAAAATAAAAAGCAAATGTCACATTTCTAATGACATAAATTAAATTCCCATTTCAAAACGTAATTTCTTTAATCGTAACGCTCAAAATCATATAACTTGAACCCTTTAAAAACCTCACTTACTCGTTGAGAACAGGGCAAGCTCTTCGCCGTGAAGAAAACAAAGATGAAGTCTTCGAAGGTAAATTTCGCAACTTGAACTTTTCGCCTTCCACCAAAAAGACAACTAAGTATTCTTTTGAACTTTTTCTTTCCATTTATAGATATTGGATATTTTTTCTCAAGTTTTAAACTTCAATTCTGTAGAATTGAATCGTTTTGCTAAACAAACTAAGCTTTAAAAAACCTCTTTTTCAAAAGCAACGGTGGACATGCCATTTCCCGCCAAGAAAAACGCTGGTTGCCAAAAAGCACCGCGCGAATTCCTGGCATTCTCTACTACCCCCCTCCCCCCGTCGGTTTGCCTTGGAACTCCCCTCCCCCTCCTCAGAGTCTGTACAGGCGTACGCACGTACGTTGACGTCACAGCCAAAATTTCTCGCATCGATCGGTTACCAAATTTTCTTATCCATAGTGCAATTTTCTCGCATCGATGGGCTACCAAATTTTCTTATCCATGGTGCTCCGCAGCGCACTTCGCACGCGGATGCTCCCCTACTAGACGGACACGTAATTGGAGGTTCCTGTAGGGTTAGGACCTATAACTGGGTAGAACGTTACAACAAAGACTAGCAAATGTTAGTACTAAATTGTAATTTTTTTCTATATTTTTTGGGGGGAGGGGGTGGTAAGGTGCGACCGTAGTGAGGCAGGGAACAGTTTCGGAATAACAGTGGAAAACTAGGGAGCACAAGCAAATTTTTGAAGGGAACAAGGGGACAAGGACCCCTGGGAGACCCTCGTATGCAGGCAGTTGTTTTGCTTGTTTGTCAGTCTGTCTTTTTGGCTTCCAGCCGAACTAGCGCAATTATTTCTGTGTCTTCCAATCTGTGTCTTCCCGATCACGGGCTCCCAGTTTTGCCCTTCTTTTTGGATGGTCTTGCTGTTGAGGGTGTAACGTGACAGTCACGTTGAGAAATCCTTTCCATCATGAGGCTATCGTATTGTAAAAGGTGTTGAATGACTGTCACACTGTGAAAGAAGTTGCGTGATGTTACAATTTGAAGGTGTTGTGTGACTGTCGCGCTATCAAAGCTGTTTCGTGATAAGGCAAGAGAAAACGTGACACATATGGAAGAAAATAGAAGACGTCTGTGCACAGGCTAAAAGAAACGATATATGTGCATGACGATCTGCACGACAGATTTGGTAAACGCTAAAATTGGTGCTAAATGCGGGCTTTTCAAAATGGCGGCCATTTCTAAGGGTTGCCTTAGTGGAAGAACCTGACAAGACTTTTTTGTTTTGTAAACTATTATTTTGCTGTACGCTATTGTTTTGTTTTCTTTGTTTTACGTCGTCCGTGAGTTTATCAGGTTCTTACGCTGCAGTAAGGCCATGTCCAAGGGATTTTACAATTTAAAAAGAAAAACACCCAATGGTAAAGCTAGGCCGTTAGGTGGTTAAGATTTTTCTTTATGTCATTAGACGGCCCCATTCAGTTCCCTTCTAACCTACGTTTAAAGAAATTTTTGTTCAGCGTGTAAAAAGGGAAATGTGTCTCCGACGTAAGTGCGAAACTGTGATAACGTGTTCTTTACGTGACATAAGGACCTGCATCATAAACAATACGTACCCAGTAACCATCCACTGTCTTGGGAGGCGACACTGGTATTGCACTCCATTCCAGCTCTATTGAACTCGCGTCCACATGTACTATCGTCACGCTTGTGATGAGCTGTGGTGTGCTCTGCCCTGAACGAGTTCGAACGATAGGGCTACTCGGCCCAGCTCCGACGATGTTTTCAGCTCGAATTGCAATTTCAGTCTCAGTGTTGGGTATTAGGCTGAAAACATTGTAACTGTTTCGGCTACAGCCACCAAAAACTCTTGTTGCATTGTTCCATGTTGAGTTAGGGGCGATTTGACGATAGAGAATCCTGTAAAAACAGCTATCACCGCTCCAGTCTTCTGGGTCAAGGGCCTGTAGAAAGTAATACTGGACGTGTAATGACTGTTTCAGAAGGAAACATTGTTCGCATAGGGAGACATCGAGATCCGAAGAAAACAAACCTTATCATACCTTGTTGAGACAGTTCTTTATGAGTGAGCTCTAGGCATTTAATTCCCACAATAAACAATTTTCCCCCCTCTCCCCCTCATCAATGTTGCTTTGCTGTCGAAAAAATGCCTCATAACATCGTCAGTCCTACATCGTCAGTCCTTTGTAGGCAACATTGAATGAGGAGAGGTAGACGTTTCGTACGTGAAGCATAATAGGACACAATAAATGCTTACATAATGGTGAATATTTCAGTGTAATTTTTGGTTACTTTTCTGTATTTTTTTAACATCTACTGCTTGGAGTTAATAGTTGCTGAACATCCAAACCGTTTAGTTGCTTACAAACCACTGACACACAGCAAGCTATTTTTTCCCTATTTTTACCTTAAACAAAGAACTCGGCTAAGATTAAGCAACGGAGAACTTGTGCAGTCTAGCTGATGCTCAGGCGCCTGAGTTGCAGGATATGTTGCAGCGTGCAAAGAAGTATTCTGCAATCTGTGTCGCAATGCTGTCGTCATCGTTGCGTTGCAAGTTGCAGAAACAAAATTGCCTCATCTAACAGTTACAGTGCCTTTAGTACTAACATTTACTGTTATCTGTCAAGTTAAGTTGCTTGTAGGGACGAATCACAGGATAATAAAGGTTTTTCGAACGATGATGCTGAGAAAAACTCGAACTTGCCGGCGGTTCGTTGAAGAAAAGTCTTGAAGTTTGACATTGCCCCGGTGCCTATGACAGTTTTTGAACCATTCACAAGGCAACATTTCAGACGACACTATCGCGTTATGATATCGTCTCTAAAAGCAATCAAAAGAAACGCTGGATCGCAATACCAATACTCACCGCCCATTTAACGGACAACCTTCCTTCACCATTTGGAATTCCTGTCAAGTTCTTTGGATACAGTGAAGGGTCTGCAAAAACAAAAACAGTATGGTCAAACCTATATTAAGCCCTCCCCTCTCAAATAAGCCACCATCTGAAAGTCAATTTCAATTTTTTTAATAAGCCCCACCCCACTTCACGACGCTATGCTGAAGTGGAAAGATTTCAAATGAGCGTTACCGGTCTTTAACCTAACGACGCCATGCTGAGGCAGATATCTGAGGGTGTGAGGATAGAGAAAGTACCCTGAGACTCCTTAATTAACTCTAAGAACGAGTGGAACTTTTTGCAATTCCGCGCGCGGTAATCCCGCATGGCCGCGCGCTACCATCAGAGTAGGACATCCCGTGACGACTAACATGGAGTCAAACTGTGGGCTATTCCAATGGTTTTTACATGAACATTGTTACATTTTAGTGGTTCTTACATGACCAATTTGACAATTTTATTTAGCGGCTGACGAGTCTCGAAGAGCGAAATATATTCCACAATTTTAACAAAATTTTAACAGCGTTTAAATCGTTTTAGTTTTTAAGTGCGTCGAATGTGGATCAAAGACGTTATGTCTTGTTATTCTTCCCCCTGGGGTGATAGAGCTTTAACGGT